>JBBPDA010000105.1:22050365-22075516 GCA_037974385.1 Arnoldichthys spilopterus | reverse complement strand
AAATACTATGAATATAATCACACTGACCATACAAATGTGATACCTGTAACTGATGTTCTCCTAAGACTGGGTCATATGTAATGCAGTATTTTTCTGTATCAGAGATGTCACCATTGTTTCGCACCCATCTCACAGTTGGTGTTGGATCTCCAACAACGATGGCTTTAAAAATAGCCAACTTTCCTTTTAAAAGAAAGATTTACCACATCATTTTGGAGGATTGTAAACTTTTAAACTGATCTATTGAAATAATGTCTGAGAAGGTGATGTGTAGTTTTACCTTCCTGAATAGTCAGTGCAATTGGTTTTCGTGTGAAGTCTGGATGATTCTTTCCTGCAGGAAGTTCTTCCAAGAACTGAGTGATCATTACACCAGGAACTCTGGATCTCTTCCTAATTGCGACTGGTAAAGGAATCAAAGACATAATGTGACAGCAGTGATGTATAATATGGGTTCATGTAAAATAAGTGAAACCTACCTTGTCCAGGTGCTGTGGGCTCCTCATCCTTTGACTTTGGAAACTTCATCTTATCTCCAGTGATGTTCAGTAATCAAATCCTGTTAAACAGGTTTAGTAATTTCTACATTATATAGAGGTTTTTATGTTTGATCAAATCAGTAAAATGCAATAAAGACAAAAATCTGCAGTTTGAAGATTTTCTCAAACCTTTATTAATCTGATAAATTCGCAAATAAATTATTTTAATGATTTGGCTTACCAAGTTTTTTGTCCTTATTCTGTTTTCTAAATTGAGACAGATTTAAAAATTAATGCTTAAATTTCTCAAAAGGACATTTCTCAACATGCAAGTCTGCATGACATGTTTGACCTGCATACATATATTGGGGATTTTAGAATGGGCATTTTAAATCTTTCTTTATGCAAGTAACATATTTTTCTGGGAAGTCCATGGGTATTTCAGCAAGACAATGCCAGACCTCATTCTGCACTCATGTGCTACAACAGCATGGCATTGTAGACACTAAGTAGGTGTGCTTGAGTGGCCTGCCAACATTCCAGATCTGTCTTCTATTGAAATTGCATGGCACATTATGAAGAGGAGAATCAGACAAAGGTAAGTAGCTGAAGTCTTGTATCAAACAAGAATGGGCAGAAATTCCACTAGCAAAAATGTAACAGTTTGTATCCTCAGTTCCAAAATTAATAAAAAGGGTAATTAAAAGGAAGATTGTTGTAACACAGAGGTATCTTTCAACGTTTTGAGTGTGTTGCATGCATCAAATTCTAAATTTGTTTATAATAGTAAAATACATTTAAGTTGTTGGTCGGTAAAAACAATGGAACTATTTTCTTTAAGAGAATGAACAAATCTCAGATCTTGTTTTAATCGCATTTTACAAAATATCCAAAACATCCTGGAAATGGCAGAAAAACACATTCTAAACTAGCTACTGTTTCAAAATATATATACCCTGGATATACAAACTTCACATCAGCTAGTAAGTTGCTTTTACCAAGATCACCTCTTTGGGTCTGTGAGAAAAAGACAAGTTTTGTAATATTTGTCTCACATAGAACATGTATTATATAGGCAGTCATGCTGAATTTTGTTCCCTGAGGCGGTGAGTTTGGAGTGTGGCAACTGAGTAAGGCTCCTGTCAGGTTTTCCCAGCAACACAGAGGAAACTCCATCTGGCAAGAGCATAATTTACATGGTAGTGCAGATCAAGTTGGCAGAAGGTGTCATTTACACCTCACTGCAACCTCAAGATTTCAGCAATATGTCTACAGCAGGAATGTAACGCTGACACATTTTGACCCTGTACTTGCTGAAGTCTTTATTAGAGGTAATGATACAATGGGACAAACTGATAAGACTGAGCCTTACAGATAGAGCACTATACCCCCATGTCTGGTAACAGTAAGAAATGAATGGGAAACCCTTAGTGTGTTGACTATACCCTTGCTATTTTTCTCAAGCTCTTTTGGCAGCATGGTCAAGGGTTTTGAGCCTAATTTATTTTTGTACTAATCAGTGTCGACATCCTGCTTGACTTATTACCGTGTAAGAAAGCATGGTATCTTGTGAAAAGCTTTGGATGAAGTGTGTTTGGTAGGACCTGTGAAACTTGAGCTTGTGTGAAATGACACAGGCTTAGAAGTTACAGCAAACATACATTTATTGAAAGACTGAGGAGAGCCTTCCTTTTTGAGTAGTATGCATCTCAGATGGTCCAGTGGGATTTGCATCAGTTTTGCAGTTTTGCTGTGTAATTTAAAACCCAACTAAATTAAGGAATTCCTGTGATCACAGAATACCCCACCCCTCAGCAGGCTGAGTCAAATGGCCCTACATGCTGTACTTGGGATAGGTCACATACCTCATAAAACGGTCAGTCAGAGAGGTGTGATGAAAGTTCTCAGTTGGTCCTTGAGACTAGTAACTTTCCCCTTCTGCAGGAGTATTCAACTGGATTTAAAGTCTTATATAATTAATTCTTATTTAATAGGGCCAGCATTAGGGTTAAAGTTTTTATTGGGAATTTTGATTAAGCCTAATCAAGATGAGGTTTCTGTTGTGGAAGAGAAGATAATTTAAATTCAGCTAATTCAATAGCCAGTGGTGAATTAACACCCAACATAAATCTTATGTTACGATAGGTGTGGGTTCCACTCTAACAGTTTTTTTTTTGCTGTAATAAAAATGTTAGAGCAGCCGAAATTCTATCAATATTTTGCAAGCAGTAACATCTAGGGCTATTGTTTTTTAAATGTACAGGAAGAATGCTTAAGCAGGGTTGAGCTTTGAATCAATTGTATGACTTTGTACAAACATTTAGCAAATCCTGTTCTGTTCTTGTCTGGTATCTCTATATTTGTATGAGGTGAAAAATACCTATGCTTAGCAACAGAGATGGGTGATTGATTTATATACACTAAGATCATCCTAAGATGCAGACACCAGGGCCACTCAGATTTTATGACTACTGAATTTCTTCTCAGCTATGCCTAGCTCGTTCACCCTGTTTAGGTTCCCTGTTGCTTTATAGGGTATACTTTTTCACATGTGGACTTCCCCAGCATGTCAATCTGCTTTGCTTGGCAATGAATTGTTAATTCAAGTCAACATGTCATTGTGTAACAACATTTGGTGATGTTTTATATTCACCTGTTAATGTGTGATATAATTGCCTTCTTACTTGCTGTTTTTGGTGTATAGCAGCCATTAAATCCCATGTACTGTCAATGCTGTATTGCTTTATATATCCATCCTTTTTTTTAATATTTCAAATATAAATATATTTTAAACCAATACACATTAACATTTTTTTTCTTTAAAAAATCCCCATGAGCTATAGAAACCAAATTCTAAAATGTTTCTGACACATTATTCTAAAGTATCTAAAAATTGCATACTAAACCCACAATAGTGTGTTTATTTCCATCTTAAAACCGACAGCTTTAACTAAATGAAATTTGTAATATTGATTGGTGGGCTCACTAATGAAATGAAATGCCATCTCAAAGTTGGTGAGCTTTGTCACTGACTGACCTGCAGTCACTACATATGCTGTCCAATAAAATCAAAGCTTATAAAGCATCTTTTACATTCCAAAAGAGTGTTGAGTTTAGAGTTTTTTTTAAAGTCAGATATCAATAATAATTTATTTAGTAAAGAAGACAAGGATGATGTGATACCACTTTTGTACCTCCTAAGATCCATCTCTTTTTAGCATGAATCTCATCTTCATATAGATAGCAGCTGAACTGACCTATGTTTTTGCACCCCAAGACTTCCTAAATACACAATTAATAATTTATTTATAAGCCAGCAGAAATTTCCTAGCACTTTAAAATACAAACAGTGAACAGATGTTAATACAGATGAGGGATGAAGGATGACAGCTTTATGCAGCTAAGTCTGGCAAAATATCCATCGATATGTAACCTAGGCGGTCATTTACAGATCAGCTAATCCACTTTGGCAGTAAAACTTTTAGTGTGCAACCAATAGATAAGATAAATGAGTTCCACATAAGTGGTGAGAACTTACTTTGTGTACAGTGCCCTTTGCCAAGCTGCGTGCTGCCCAGCTCCCTCTGAAGTTACAGTGTAGACTCCCTCCTTTTCAGTAACATAAGGCCTATTTCAGATGCTCTCTGCTGAACCCCCCACCCCCACCCCCCACTCCAGGGCTGAGGATCACTAAGAGATAGGCTCACTTCCAAGTGCAAGTCAATCAAGAATGAGAAGGGAAACTATGACTCCTCCCTCATCACTGAGCTTCAGGCTGTAAAATACTACAGAGCAGTGCTTATAAACTATGCCCTCCAAAACCTTCCATTGGCATTCCACATAGAGAACATTCAGCAGTACACAGAGAGCAAAAGAAGCTGGCTTCTACAACCACTACCAAGAAAACTGCCAGCGAAGAGGTAAGTGTGTGGCTTTAGAGGCTAACATATAGGAAAAATTAAAGCAATTATGAGCAATGAAATAATGTGAAGAGAATGGGGGTAGCATAATCTTTCTAAAACTTGTTATTGTGTATGACAAATTGACCTCCTTACTGAATCTTTCAGAAAGCTCCTTTTTTGGTCAGAATATAAGAGCCATTCATTATGTTCTAAATGAGTCCTATTTAATGGACTCCCTGCTTTAATGGGGGTACATTTATCATGTCTTTGTTGGTGGGATGAGGTAGACGTTGTTGCTACCTGCTGATTTCTTGGATGCATTCTCTTATTACATAAAAAAATACTACCACTGAAATTTAACATGCCAAAGCAGATGCCCTTGGCACGAATGAGATGCACTTACATTGCTATGGTCATGGAAAAACATTATCATCCATATATGGGCCAGAGGAAGCTGTGAGAAGATGGTGAAGTTCAAATTGCTGTAGTGACACTAAAGTCTGTTTAAAGCCAGAGTGCATACATAACTGTTCTGTGAGCTGACATTACACCCAGAGTGGCCATTGCGTTGTGTTATTTGACTCCAAGGTAATGTTCATGAAAGAATCTGACCAAAAATACCAGGGACAGAATGTTCGACTGTCATGTTTGGGCCTTCGAGAAGAGAGTGATTAAGGGACGGATATTTTTATTGTTTTTTTTTATTTTGTATTCATTTTTGACATTGTTCCTTATCGGCTCAGAGCTTATATTTCTTTGTAGCCAGAATATCAACATTTGGTACGGGCAAATATGAATATGTTCTAAGACAAAGACCAGTTGCTTGTTTGTGCATAGCTTGTTCATGATAACTTGCATAACACATAAAAGTCTCATCAAGTGGATTAGTTTATTTACACCACGTTTCTTATCATGATATTTAGGGATTATTTAGATTTTTTTAAATTTGCTTTTCCAAGTCAAATGCTCTCCATATAGTTCTTTACTTTTATTAGTATTATTCTTATTTTTTTTTATCAATATAGGCAAGTAACAGTAGTCACTGCATAATAATTTAAAACTGAAGAAAAAAACAGCTTATAAACAGAACAATACGTCATGTTTTAAAAATTAAGTAATTAAGTCAATCTTTTGAGATATGAAGCATCAAAAGGCAAACACATTGCTCGATAAAACACCAATTCCATCTTTATCTGCAAGAAAAAAGCGAGAAAAAAAAACAAAGCATATGGCTTGAAGCTTAACTGAAGTCCAACAACAGAATATACAACTGAGCATATGCCCATTAAATACTGTCAAATATGTTATTTGCAAAACAGACAATGTTAAATGCATCATTACATGTGATGAAATGATTGCTTATAAAATGTACCTTTGTACTTTTTTAGTTACTTGTACAAACAATTTAAAATCAGCTAGAAGAACAGTTGTTTGAGGTAAACCTTCTTGTCTTTGTCCAGGCATGTCTTTTATTCTGAAAAAAAAAACAACAATAAAAAATGAATAAATATATTGATATAAAACACACATGATTAAGGCTTCACAATGTGCATTTACCGCATTTACAAACATTTTAGATTTAATAAATCTGATTCTCTGCACATATTTGTACCAGTGTGTTTGAGCAGAACACTCATATCATTATTGTTTTCAGCTTCAATTCATTAGAGATGCAACCAAATAGTTTCTAGGGGCAAATTACATTGAATTTAAAATGTTCCTAAAATATCCTGGTACAATAACTGATTAATCATTCATAACTAAAACTAGGGTTCAAAGCCTATATTTGTTTTCTTTGGTTTCACTATTTTTATGTTGTTGTAGTGTGGTATTTTATCATGTGCTGATGGAAACAATGCAGTATAGTTTCTTAGATAGTTCATTTTGAATTGGAATAGATGGTGCCATAAATTGCGATCAAAACAAGCTGTATGAGTCTATTTTTTATGCAGAAAAAAGGGGGGCTTAAAGGTCTTACCTCTGACTGCGAGTTTAGTGGAGCACTCTGCTCTTCCTAATGGATTCTCAGCAACCACTTTGTATTCTCCCATGTCCTTGGGCCCCACCATCAGGATGAGCATGGAGCAGACACCGCATGTGTTAGAGATGTAGTAGTTGGTGTTAGTGTTGAGACTGAGGTTGTTGCGATACCAGGTGACGTGGGGTGTGGGGTTTCCTCTCACAGCACAGCTCATGTAACACTCATAGCCTTCTGGTGCTGTGTGCAGCTTCAAGGGGACCAGGAACTTTGGAGGACTTTCGAGGTTGCAAGTTTTAGGTTCAGGCATGACCAAGGTGAATTTCTCTGCAAGAGGCATAACATTTAAATGAATTTGTATATGTAAGCTAATACAGTATTTGAATGTTGAATGTTACGGGTCCAGTATTGGTGAAGCAACAATAGTGTCCTGTTGAACTTAGATGGCTCTAGGGTGTTAGGCAAGGTGCAACCACATTTCTGTTCATAAAATACGCCCCCTCTAGTGGAAGGAGCAGCAAAGTGCAAGAAAACAGAACTACAGACCTGGCTCTTTAACAACATTGTCTCAATTATTAGTAAACTATTGATACAGCTTGTGAATGTATATGAATGCACACACTGTGGATAACATAGCTGCAGTACAGAAAAAAAATCATTTGTTGACGGAGCCCTGCAAATAGGCCTATAATGGACCCTCATTACAAACCTTTCTTCTGAGGTATAAACCACTTAGGTGACTCTGAAGGGGGAGACTGTCCCATGTCATTTTTGGCAAAGACACGGAACTGGTACTCTCTGCCTGGCATAATATTGCAGGCTGTGAACCTGTTGTTGAATATGCGGTCAGCCACTGTATGCCAGGTCCTCTTGCTGGAGTCCCTCTTCATCACCATGTAGTGCAGACGGTCATCCCGTTTCTCATCCTGTGAAGCACTCCAAGAAACTGTCACAGTGCCTGGTACATTCTCATCCATTTCCACAGGGCCAGGTGGCTTGGGCTCATCTATGATAAAACAAGTGCAATGTTTGTTCTTATTGACCTATGCATGTATAGAAATGTGTATTTGTTTAGTGTATGAAAAAAGGGGAAATGTACTATGGTTTTAACATATTGGCTCATTATATAGATACACAGTATAAAGTACATTGTGCATTCTTTTTGAAAGCATTTAGCATGTCACAACAAACCCTCACATCACATCGATCTAAAATAGTTACTATTTTATAAGAGAAGGAAAAATTATGATTACATTTTATGATTATCCTTGTTGGAGCAGTAATTTTGCAATTTATGTTGTTTCTGTCATGAAATATGCACACAATGTAAACATCAGCTAGCATTTTCAAATAGTGTAAAAAAACACAACAAAAATGCAATGCCATGGTTTTGGTATTACAGTGTATACAAATAAGTCAGAAACACTAAAATTCAGGCCTGTGTTTACCTGTGACTCTGATCTCAGTGCTGAATGTTTCCTGACCCACAATGTTCTTTACTATAATGGTATAGATTCCACTGTCAGAGCGCTCTGCAGATGGGATAAGGATTTGAGAGCCTCCTTCAGCATTGCTAACAGTCACACGCTTAGAGACAGGAACTCCATCCTTAAGCCAAATGACCTCAGGCCAGGGAGAAGCCTGAGAAAGGCAAAAAATACAAGAACAGTGAAAACAACTGTATGATTTAAGATTATAATCACTAGTGTTAACCCTCTGTAGAATGGCCTTTTGACTTAACTGATGACAATTTATCCTCACAATATTCTTCCAAATGACATCAAGTGTAGGACTTGGTAAAAGTAAACTACCATTCATAAGTAATATTTAACTATCAGAGAAACAACTGTACAAAAAAAGATTCTTAGCCATAGAAGAATCACTTTTAGTTTCCTAATGAACAATATCTGAGTGTGAAGAACCTTTTAAAGGTTACAAATATACCACTTTACTAGTTATTCCTGAAATGTTATGTAGTTTTTTTTTTTTTATTTAAATGTTCTTTAATTTACAAAAAATAATTCTTTAACATTAGGGACAGTGCAATTGACTACATAAGATAACTGTGCAAGTAAAATGTGCAATAATAACTCTTATTACTAAACATAAACAATGACTGTGAAATTCATTACAACTACTTAAAACTATTTATTACCTGTGCATTAATTACTATAATTACCTACTGTGCAATAACAATTACTCACAATCACTTATTTTTGCTATATCCCAAAATGTATCATTGCTCTGTGTTGTTTTTTCATCCCACAACCATTTATTTATCATTACTCTGCGGACTG
Source organism: Arnoldichthys spilopterus (assembly GCA_037974385.1). Taxonomy (NCBI): domain Eukaryota; kingdom Metazoa; phylum Chordata; class Actinopteri; order Characiformes; family Lepidarchidae; genus Arnoldichthys; species Arnoldichthys spilopterus. Next base: position 22,066,860 of record JBBPDA010000105.1, on the reverse strand, counting down.
CTGCTACTACTACATCTTTACACTTTTTACACATAGCCTTTCTTATTTTTTCTTATATATATTTCTATATTTCTTATATTTTTGTCTTTAATTCATTTCTCCTTTATTTATTCATTTATATTTCATTTATTCATTCCTTTTTACATGTATAATTTTTTACAACTGCTATTTGAAAACTTAATTTCCCGAAGGAACCTTCCCAAGGGATTAATAAAGTTTTAATCTATCTCTAATCTATCTGTCTATCATTTTTATTGTATGCTTAAAAAAATTAAGCAATCAACGCTGTTTTTTTTTTACATTTTCAGATATGTTAAAAGGCAAAATAAAAAGAGTGCCTACCACAAAGTTAACATTGAACCGTGTTGAATTGCCAGCTCTGACTACCATGAAGCTCTTCATCTTAGAATCTGTAAACTTTGGTCTCACTAAAAAGAAAGGAAAAGAAAAAGCAAAACATGCAGTAATCCATACATTTTGATAAATGCACTTTTTGACTAAATCGATTATTGAGATATCTTTCTCCTTTATCTCTAAGTACAAAGAAAGTGATGTATAACCAGTGACTCACCAGGGGGAGGCATAGCCAGAATGTAGTTTTTCAGCTCTTGAGGTTCTCCGTCCCCACCTTCATTAAAAGCTATAACTCTCACCCAGTACATTGCCATGGACTTCATTCCCTTCACTGTGTAGGAGGTCATGATAATGGCACTGGTATTGCACCGATCCCATTCAGTGCTCTCTGCAGGTCTGATCTCAACAAAGTATCCCTTAGCTTCATCCTGCACTCCCTTTTCTTCTTTTGGTTTTGTCCAAGAAAGGGTCAATGTGGTGTATGTTGAATCTGTCACCTTCAGGTCAAGGACTTTACCAGGGGGTTCTAGTGGTGGGAAATTGTGATATTGTTAATGCTGGCTTTGAGGAATGACAATTCACTATTCAATTGAAACAAGCATCAGGATGAGAGGAGAAAGAGGAATAATATGCCATTCAAGATATAAATAAAAATCTATTGACTATTTAGAACTGAAGTGTAGTGAACATTTGACACCTTGACTTACTCTTTGGATCTCTGGCAAACACAAACTCTGATGGTGTGCTTGGTTCACCAGCTCCAGATATGTTGATAGCAGACACACGGAACTCGTACTCCATGCCCTCAACAACATCTCTACAGTCATATTTTTTGGCTGTAGACAACAGGTAATTATTCATCATTATTATAATTAAAAATGAATGTGACTACAGTGTCTAAAAATACTATTATTAGACAAAACCCAAACCAAATAACTTAAGAAAGCACAAACTTTTGATAGGTTCCTCTGGTGGATGAACAAGTCCCCATAAGTTGCTACCCTTCTTGCGTTTCTCTAAGTTGTAGCCCAGAAGGTTGCTACCCCCAGTATTGGTGGGAGGGACCCAAGATAGGGTGATGCAGTCCTTAAAAGCGCTAACCACTTTAGGAGCAGAAGGTGGCCCAGGATATGCTGGAAAATTAAGAAAATAATAAATCTTTTTATATTTTTGCTAGTTCTAAAGTGCAGTAAAATAAAAGAGTAATTCTTGTTTGGTCAATGTAAATGTAAATGCAAAACACAACAATACAGTGTAGATAAGAATCTAACCTCTAGTGCCAGCTTGAACATCCTCTGTTTCATAAATATCGCTAATGCCCTCTGGGGTCTCAGCTCTGATACGGTAGCAGTACCTTCTACCATGATCCACATCAGTGTCTTTGTAATGAGCGACCCCAGGAATCAGACCAATCTTCTTCCAGGTATTACGCCCAACTTGATTGCGTTCAAGAATGTAATGAGCAACTGAGCAGCCGCCATCATCTTTTGGTGGACGCCATTTGATCTCAACACAATTTGAAGAGGCTTCAACTATCTCCAGAGGTCCAAGGGGCGGGGTAGGTTTATCTGTTAGACATCAGATCTAGATATTAGATATATAGAGCTGATATTAAGAAAAAGACTAACTAAAGAATCATAGCTAAAGCATCTTGTTTTTACATGCTTACCCAGCACAACTAGATTAGTAGTGGCTTCAGTAGTGCCAAATTCATTCTTAATTTTGACCTTGATTTCCCCTGAGTCTTTGCGTTGTAATTTGGTTAGAAGCAATCGAGTGTGGCCTTCGAAAATCTCAATCTTGCAGTTGGTATCTGTTGTAAGTTCCTCGCCTTCTTTGTACCATTGTATTTTCACAGGCTCGCGTCCAATATATGGTATTTTGAATTGAGCTTTTTGATTGGATTTGATCACCGTTGGAACAATAAATGTTTCAATTTCCTTGGAATCTAATCTTGGTGGATCTAGGGAAGAAATTAAATATTTCAGAGTAAAAAGCATAGTGTGAAGTTAAGGACCCAAAGGAATGGTCCAAAATCCCCCAATTTAAAAACAGTGATGTTGTATAAGAGTTTTAAATAAAACACATTATGGGCATTCTAATGCATGGCATTATGCTGAATCCAGTTTAACACTATAAAAATAAAATTTTTCTGTCTTTGACATTGGCAAATAATGCCGAAATATTCATACTTCACTGCATATGAAACAAAATATCTCACTGAAAGACAAAAAATAGATTAAAATAGCTTTACATTTGTTTTGGAACCAAATCCTTTATATACATGTTACCAGGTAAAAGATCTAAGCAAACCTTCAACGGCAATCACAGCTTCAGTTTTGCGGCCATCAGCTTCAAATTTATATTTTCCAGAATATTCCTCTGTCACTTTGTGAATTTTCAATTTATGAGTAGCACCATCTTGGCTGATGGTTATACCCTCAGTGGAACCAGCGATCTAGAAGAGAATATCATAATTGTTAACATTGGTTACAAAAACTCTTGTTAAAATAGCCTACTGTTTTTTTTCAGCACTAGTACTAATACAGAGTAAATTACTTTTACACATCCAAGAAGAGAGGCATAATTATCTAATGGGTGTTAAAATTACAAACCTTAAGGGGCACTTAGTACATTTAAGTCAAGGAGAGCTGTACTCTACCTCTTTTCCATCTCTGTACCATACCCCCTTACACTCCGCACTGCTGAGTTTGCAGACCAGTTCAGCAGGCTCTCCTACAATAGCCTTGCAATCTTCTAGGCCCGCCGAAAAGTGAACACCAGGGTCTGCAAGTCATTTGAGCACAATTTTATTATCCATACACGGAAGACAATAATTGAATTAGAAATACGTCATTAATGTGCTGCTTATGTTATACCTTTCTAATTTGTATAATTGAACTTACTTGAGATCTGTAGCTTTATTTTATTAAGATAAATATTTCATTTGTTCTCACCCAAAACCATTATTTTAATCATCCAGAATACATGGTTAATTATTAAAAAATAGAATGTTAATCAATCAAATTGTAATATTTTCAAACAAATTATAATATCCACCACCAGACATTTCTGGATCCTTGTCTTGATAATGTGTGATGTAGGATCTTGTATTTTAATTGACCAGTCTGTTCGTTCTTCTGTATTATCTTGAACAATTCATTCTTCAAGGCAACTTTGTTCTGTCTTCTAATCCTTCTGATACCTTGAGGTGTGCTTTCTTCTTTTTCTTCTTCTTCTTCTTCTTGTTTTTCTTTTTCTTCTTCTTCTACTTCTTTCATTAAATGTTTTCATCTTATTTCCCAAAGAACAGATTCAGTACCTTTGTTTTCAGTCTTCAGTCTTACATCAGGAACACATCAGGGTATCACTTATGTATTATTTATATGTATTCTTTATATATTTGTGTTTCAGTGTACACTCAAATTTCTTTTCATTTCGTCCAAGTCTTTAGCTCGTCTTTAGCTCTTATTTAAGCAAAGCTGATTCAGTTTTTCTCTATTGTTTGATTAACTTGCCTTAAATTAGGCAACAATAGTAAAGACAACACAAATACTTTGAACACACAAACAATATGCACATTAACACATTTTTCCACAACAAACATTTGTCACAAATCAAATGCTTAAAAGAGAAAATATGTAAAAAAAAAAAAAAAAAGGTTAGATTTTGCCCATATAATGTTCATAATACATCGATCAGCTATAGCATTTAACCAGGTGGCCAATATTGTGTAGGTCTCCCTCAAGCATTTAAAACAACTCTGACCCCTTGAGGCATGGACTCTGTAAGCCCTCTCAATATGTGCTGTGGTATTTGATACTAGATGTTACCAGCAGATCCTTTTTTAAGATGCAAGTTGATGCCTATAATGATCATATTGAGATCTGGGGAATTGGAAGGCCAAGTAAACACCTTAAACTCTTGGTCACTGTAATTAGGGAGTGTTTTTGCTATGAAGGCCTGAATTTGGTCTCCAGGAGTGTTTAGGTAGGTAGTACTTGTGAAAGTAACATCCACAAGAATGGTAGGACCCAAAGATTCTAAGAAGAACATTGCTCAAAGCATCACCCTGCCTCCACTGGCTTGCCTTCTTCCTATAGTGCATTCAGCTGCCATCTCTTTCCCAGGAAGGTACCACAAACACACCAGGCCATCAACATGATGTAAAAGAAAACATGATTAATCACCACCTTCATCCAGTTCTGATGCTTACATGCCCATTAAAGCCTCTTTTATTGGTGAACAGAATGGGTACTCGGACTGGTCTTGTGCTATGTAGCTTCATATGCATTAAGCTGTAATATACTGACCTTTCTGTCATACAAAATTATCTTTTTTGCCAATTTGTGCTATAGTTGTTCCTCTGTGGGATTGGAACAGACAGGCTTGTCTTCCCTCCATACACACATCTGCAAACTTTGGGCACCCATGACCCTGTTGCTGGTTTATAGGTTGTAACAAAATAATGTTACTCTCTTCACCTGTCAGTGGTTTTAATGTTGTGGCTGATCGGTGTATGATACATTTCTGAAGGAAATACTTGTCAATGGGGATTTTAACTTACAGTTAAGCCAGTGTGACAGGGTGGCAAATTTGAAACATTGGCAAAACTGCCATTGTTTAGCAACTGACAGCTGTTTAGTAAAGGCTGGAACATTGGTTAAACACACCCCTATTGGTCATGTAATAGTGTGTCGATGATATCAATAAATTACATTGTTATTCTAGAGCCATAAAAGCAGTGGTAAAGCCATTCTTGTGCCAGCCTTGTAAAATATAGCTTCCATGCATTTTTTAAAATTTAACTTCTGCCATCTCTTACCAATTACTGTCTCTGGGAGTAATGGACCTTGTCTTGTGTGACTCTTGCCAGCTCCGGCAGACTTGTCCAGTGTGCCCGCAGTTCCTTCAGAATCAGTCCCCTCACTGCCTTTGGGCTCGGCACCAAGGTTTTCTTGTCGGTTATCACCTGGGTTAATATCTGGATTTTTTCCTGGGTTACTTCCTGGGTTTCCATGTGGAATACCTCCTGGGTTTCCATGTGGGTTACCTCCTGGGTGTTCATGTGGATTACCTCCTGGGTTCCCATGTGGATTGCCTCCTGGATTCCCATGTGGATTACCTCCTGGGTTCTCGTGTGGATTACCTCCTGGGTTCCCATTTGAATTACCTCCTGGGATACCATGTGGATTACCACTTGGGATACTTGGGTTATGACCTGGGTTACTGCCTGGTTTTGTGTCTGGATTACTTCCTGGGTTTCCATGTGGATTATCTCCAGGGTTTCCATGTGGGTTACCTCCTGGGTTTCCATGTGGATTACCTCCTGGGTTCCCATGTGGATTAACTTCTGGATTCCCATGTGGATTACCTCCTGGGTTTCCATGTGGATTACCTCCTGGGTTCCCATGTGGCTTACCACTTGGGTAACTTGGGTTATGACCTGGGTTACTGCCTGGTTTTGTGTCTGGATTACCTCCTGGGTTGCCATGTGGGTTTCCATGTGGGTTACCATGTGGGATACTTGGGTTATGACCTGGGTTACTGCCTGGTTTTGTGTCTGGATTACTTCCTGGGTTTCCATGTAGATTACCTCCAGGGTTTCCATGTGGGTTACCTCCTGGGTTTCCATGTGGATTACCTCCTGGGTTCCCATTTGGATTACCTCCTGGATTCCCATGTGGATTACCTCTTGGGTTTCCATGTGGATTACCTCCTGGGTTCCCATGTGGCTTACCACTTGGGTTACTTGGGTTATGACCTGGATTACTGCCTGGTTTTATGTCTGGATTACCTCCTGGGTTGCCATGTGGGTTTCCATGTGGGTTCCCATGTGGATTATCATTTTGGTTCCCATGTGGGTTACCATGTGGGTTCCCATGTGGGTTACCTCCACCTTTATTTATTATTTTTTTAATAGTTGATGATTAAAATGTAGAAGATTGATGTTGCAGAGCAGATCATAAAGGACATTTACAGTGACATTAAAGGACAATAAAAAAACAAATAACATTAAAAAGATAAGAGACAAAAAAACGGACAATAATGCAGACAAACACTGTGCTTTCAAAGAGACAGAGTAACTTGTTCTACTAGCTAAGACAAAAAATTTAATGAGAAATACACAAATGATTGCTATCTCAATAGTTAGCCAAAGTCATAGAATATTGAATCCATTAGTAGTATTTTACATTTAATACTACTTTTACATCACAAGTTATGTCTCGTTGTGTCTAAGTTATTTCTAATTATTAACAAGAGTTAACTTAGTTTTAACTGAAATTAGATGATAGAGAAATGTATTGTTAGCAAAGATAGCGGAAGCATGAACATTTATCTCCTATAAGGACAATAAGACAGTCACAAAAACACTGACAAACATGATACACATACTCGTACTCGTACAAACACTAAGCATGTACACACACATTGCAATAACATTATAAAAATTAGAATGCTGATGGATGGTGTTAATAATGGGGGTCAAATAGGCATTGTATGTAGTATGTGCTTGTATTATTTATTTGTAAATGAATTAGCAAATCCACTACATCTAGCAAATAACCATCTTCACATGTAGTTAAAATATGTCTTTCAAACAGTAGTAGAAATATGTTAGGAAGTCCTCAAATGAAATGCATGCTTACTAGTTGAGCACACAGATACTTGTCTTCAAGGTAAGACATTCACTAAGGGAATAATACATTAGAGAACTATGTTGAATTCAGTTCACACCTGTCTGATTATACCAGATTTAATATTCACTTTTATAAAAAGCGCTAAGTCATTTATCCTGATTATCTGCCTGACAAAACACTAGTAACTTAATCACTAGGCGTATGATCTAATAATTCTGGAATTTTAAGTAGGTACTATTGTTTGTCTTTTGCCCACTTTTCCTTTTTTTTAACACTGAAATGTTGAGCATTGGTCGGTACTGATGAAGAGTCAGTATTTATCTTTTAATACTACGGATTTAAAATAGACTATTTTTAATTGAAACAGTTCAGTAAAGGCCACTATCTTTCAACTGCTCAAACATTTTACTGCCCAGCAGGAATAAATATGTCACTAACAACATGACATAATGCAGTATGAGTATGTTCTGTTTTTAAATAGATTTGCCACATAATTGGAAAATAATATTTTTCCATAGGTGCCATGGGAGTTTGCAAGCTCTTCCTGTGTGCACATGGGTTTCCTCTGGGTGCTCCGGTTTAGAAGAATTGGAAGAAGCAGTTTAGAAAATGGATGGATGGATATATTTTCTCCAATATCCAATCCAGCATTTTCTGCTAATATTGGCCCAATTCCAATACTTGTTACTGGATTGGTGTCATTTCTTTCACCAATTTTGTAACAGTAACTCAAGTATCTAGTCGGTGATTCTTTTAGAATGCGAAAATATTACATTGCAGAATAAGTGAAATGTGAAAGTGAAAAAGCCAAATCTTAAGTCCAATCTTAAACACTGCTATACTTGGTAAATCATGTCCTGCCTGATGACAGGTCCAACTTTTGTTACATATTATCTAAAAACAGCTCACTGTAGTTTCATATAGTTGCTGATACTGATGCTCAATACTGATTGAAGCCTTAGGATGGTCTGGGATTTTAAAAGTTTGAGAAGCATGCTTAAACAACAAATACAGCTAGTTCTTGTCAATACTGTTAAAGTACCAGAGAGAGTTAGAGAATTACAGGTGACTTCAATTCACTCCTAGCTGATTATCTGTAAGTTAATGCTCAGGCCAAACTCTTACCCATCACTGTATCTGCCACCAATGGGCCTTGCTTCACACGAGTACGCCACTCAACCTGTCCAGTTTGCCGAATTTGTTCAACTTGGGCAGCTTTGTGTAGATTTGAATTTCATACCATAAGTGTTAGCATAAATAGTAGTAGTTTGTTGCATGGTCAACTTGATGAATTAGCATGCTTAAAAACAAAAACCCTTTTTCTTTAATACTAAATTCACTCAAGGGTCTGGTGTGCAATACTGTTAAAATGTTAAAATTGTATGTAATTGAATTCTTTTTGCTTGTAAATCACTCCTACTTGATTAGTTTAAAGTTGATGTTTTTTCCAAACTCTTACCAATCACAGTGTCTGGGACCAATGGGCCTTGCTTCATGCAATTATACCCGCTAGTCTGTCCTGTTTGCCCAGGTTGTTCAACTTGGGCAGCTTCAGGAAGATTTGATTCTCCTGACATAAGTATGGGTATAAATGGTAACTCTGTTCTGTCAGATTATAGTCCTTTTTGCAACGTTTCTGTCTTTCTACTGTAAATAACTGTGGGCATAGTTATTTATATGTGTGTATTATTTAAAAAAGCATAAACATAGACCATCACAGCTGCTTGTACAATGAATTTATCAGCATAAATAGCATTTATGCAAATGTACACATAAAGAAAAGTGCCTAACAGTTGCATAAGGTGGCAATTAATAACAATGGAAAAATAAAACTGTTAATGATATAATAACTGCATGAATCTATGCTTAAATACAATGCAGTAGTTTGTACATTATACTTTGGTTAAAATTTGAAAATTTGTTTTTATTTGATTACTCTTTTAAAAGGCTTATCAACCAATTGTGTGTGTAAATTAGTCTGCTGAGAATCCATCACATACAGCATTGTAAATACTAGCATAGTGTTAATAAAAGCAAAGGACTCATTTCAAAAGGTCCCTAGTAGGATTTGCCTTTATCAGTGAATTCTTTGTCAGCTCTGGACCTTGAATCAAAGCTCTTGTTGGGGCTATAGAAATTGTGTTTTAGGTGCAGGCACATCTGTATGTTTTCTTACCTTTTACAGTTTCTGGGACCAGAGGTCCTGCTCTTTCACGCTTCTTAGATTTAGCTCCAGCTGCATCTCCAGCACCTGCACCTTCCCCCATTAAGTCTTCAACTCCTGCTTCTCCTGCAACACCAGCTCCTCCTGCACCTCCTGCAGCACCCACAACTCCTGCGCCTCCTGCCAGACCAGCAGCTCCTGCTGCTCCTGCAGCACCTGCTCCAAGCTGCCCTGCTGCAGCTGCAGCTACATTCTTAGCCAGTGCAGCTACAGCTGCTGCTCCAGCTGCAGCAATCTCCTCTGGGCTCAGGCCTGCTTCCCTAGCCTTGGCTTCAGCCAGTTTCCTTGCCTCCTCCTGAGCTTTTGCTAGGGCTTCTGCTTCTGCAGCTGCTGCCGCAGCATCCGCTGCGGCTTTGGCGTCTTTCTCTGACATGCCTTTAGCCGTAGCAGCTGCGAGTGCAGCCTCAGCTGCTTTAGCAGCAGCCGCTGCCTTGGCAGCTGCAGCAGCCTGTGCTGCTGCCAGGGCAGCTTCAGCTTCAGCTCTGGCTTTGGCAGCAGCTGCCTCCTTCTCAGCTTTTGCTGTCTTGGCAGCCTCTAGTGCCTCTGTCATCTCCTTCTTGTTCTTCTCTTGCTGTTCAGCAGCAATTTTAGCCAGCTCAACTCCGCTGCCACCTGCCTGCGTGGTCTTCCGGGCTACCTTTTTGCCCTTTGCACCCTCTTTGTCAGCTGCAAATGATAGTTATAAAGGCATGTGTGAGGAATTTAACCTGAATTTAATCTGATACTTTATTGAAAATATGTAAATTGATGATTCTCAATTTGAATTATTTTCTGGTTACAAATATTTTAAGGGATTTCATCTTTTACTCTATAGTAAACCTACCTTCTACCACAAGCCAAGCGCTGCAGGACTTAATGCCAGCCAAAGCAGTATAGATCCCAGCATCTACTGGCATACAATCAATGATCTTCAGTCGGTGAATAAGCTTGTCCTCAGAAACAGTAATCTCATATTTCTCACTGTTGGAAAGTGGGTTGTTTTTTAATGTCCATACAATCTGATTAAGGGGTAGAGAAGTCACACACTCAAAGATTGCATCTTGTCTTTCTTCAGCCTTCACTTCCTGAATCTTCACAAGGAACTCTACAGGGGGGACTAAGTAAAACAGCCAGAAACACAATGAGAAGTTGAGAAAGATCCTAATGTACTGTTTATAATTGCCATTATGCAGTTGCTGAAAACATACTCTTGAAATCCGTTGAAAAGATATTGACTCCTTCAACGTCCACTTGATAAATGCCAGCATCCTCAGGAGAAAGATTTTTAACGGTGAACACATACTTTTTGCCAACTTGCTTCAAGAAGTGCTTCATCTCATTCTCCTCCTCTTTGCTGTATGGAATCATGACACCATCCTAAACAAATAAAGAACTGAACAGTTCTATTTCACTTTTGTAATTTACTAATGCACAGAACATACATTATTTAGATTTAGAATAGCAATTTTAACCTTGTAGAGGAAAATGCGACTGCTGGCATCTTTGAGTTCCATGTCCAGTTCAAATGTAGCTGCATCTTCAGATTTTACCTCGATGGGTTTCAAGTTAGCAATGTGCTGAATGAACTGTTAAGATAAAAAATTTAATTGTATTGAAATGAAATGTGTGTGTGTACGTACACACACACAACTATATGTAACTATATGTAAGAGTATACCTGTGCTTGCTCTTCCTCCCTCTCTTTCTTCAACTCATTCAGTTTTGTCAGCATGCCACGGAAATCAGTGATCCCATACTCAGCACAAATTTTTTCGTAGTCTTTCTTATCAGCAGACAATAACAGATCCCACACTGAGTCATCAATTTCACCTTCCTTTTTCTCCTCAACCTTTTTTCCAGCACTACAGATGGAATATTAAAGGCAAACATTTATCCAATGTGTGTGTATATGTATTGTCATAAATCAGTTGTTTTGGCTGTTTCTCTGTCTGAAGACAAAACATGGCCTAACGGTGTCAAGGATAATACCTTCTCCTGAGCTGCTTTCTGAGCTCTTTTGGGTCCCCTAGAACTGAAGACAAATGTAAGACAGTAAAGTAAATGTGTGATCGGAAATACTACTAGTACTATATTTACTATGATTTCATGATTCTAATCAATGTATACATTGTTGTATGTAGTTGAAGTTAAAGGCTGCTTTTGGATATGAAGTGTTGGATAAGTGAAACAGTTTATGTATCAATTAATGCAATCAAAAGGGGAAAAGAAGTTTTTATAATTTCATAAATTAACGTAATATACTCAAGGTGGAATATGTAACATACCGTTCTCTGCCTTTTTTATTTCTTTGCTCTTTTTGAATCCAACTGCAAAAGAATATTAGAAATATTAGAAAGATAACAAATATAGTGTGATACCATTAAAGGCAAATAATATTTTATGCATTTTAGCTAACATACCAATTTACATTACTAAGTGTCTGTACAAGTTGAAAAATCTGGTACTCTACCTTCGATGACATTTAGGACAACAGTGCACACAGCCTTTCCATACTCATTAAAGGCGTAGCATTTGTATGTGTCTGCCTCCTCACCACTTACTTTAGGTATCTGTGAAAGAGTATTTTTCATTGTTGGAAATACAGCTATTTGTTAAGTATTTCATTGGTTTTTAATTATGAATTAGCATGTGTAAGCAGATGTACTCAAAGCAAGCACAAGAATCATGAATTAAAATATTGAATTTGCCAACCTCTAAAGTGTGTTCATTATTTGTAGGGTCATATTTGTTCTGGAACTTTTCTGGGTCATTCATTTCTCCTTTGGCTCTTTTCCATGACACAGTGGGCTTGGGATCGCCAATCACAATGGCTTTAAAGATGGCTAATTTACCTTAAATGACAAATGATAGATCATTTATTTAGATACTGTAAGGTAGTATTTTTTAATATGCAAAGCCTCATTTGAGGCAGTTTACTCTGCTGAGCTATAAATTAAACTGTGATTGTGATAGTAGTGTAGTTTTCCACATCATGTGTCTAAAATGGTCAACTTTGTAACATGTCTCTCTTATTATCTTATAAGATCCTTGATATATTTTGCAAAAATGTTCCATGCAGCAATCCCTACCTTCTTGAATGGTTAAAGCGATGGGCTTGCGAGTGAAGTCAGGAGTAGTTTTCCCCTCTGGCAGTTCCTCAACATACTGTGTGATCATAACCCCAGGGACCTTTGATCTCCTTTTGATGCCTAAGAAAAACCACATCAAAACTGTTACCTTGCAGCTAATGTCTGTGATTACTGAATAAAATCACAACTGCTTCAAAAATTATATACTATAATATACTAAATAACACTACATTACAATACATTACTACATTACATTCAATTACAGGATCAAACACATGATTTCTAACATTTCAATGTTTGTTCCTTTGTATGTTTTTGCTATGTAAGTTTTGTTTTTTAAAGATTCTTTTAAGAATTAATTTTATTTTAAGAATAAACAAGAAATTAAGATATAAACTTTAATAGATATAAACAAAGACAAACAAGTGGCAGGAAATATGATCATTTGGTGATTTTATTTTGTTGAACTGCGCAGTATTTCATCCTATGCAAAGTGTATTATACAACAATAACTAAATGACAGCAACCTGAATGTGTGTGTATGTGTATATATAAGCATTTGCAGATCCCCAAAACAAACAATACATTACAGTGATATACATATGTGTGTATGTATATATCTTACTGTACAGTTATTTTTTGTTGTTTTTGGGGGGCTCTATAAATGCTTATGTACCAATATTTAAGGTATTAGCTTGTCAAAATCGAGCATGACTACAATCAATATGTGAGTTGTTATTGCAGTTGCTGTAGTTAAAATGGTTCTCTCCACTCACAATTCAGGACATCTGACCCATGGTCAAAAAATGCTTTTAACCACTGAACAATGTTCTTAAAAGTAAAGCGTCAGTGTGCTTTCTGCCTGAGTGATTTGTCTTTCCCAACACATGGCCCATAGCCTTAAGCCTGTACTTTACCAGTAGGGCAGACAACAGCAGGTTATGCAATAGTCAAGATGATTTTTGGGATGCTTTTAGGGATTTAATCTGCTAACATTTATGTGACTTTGTAAAATGCAATATTTTTGCGCTTAGGTAATTTTGTACCTGTTCAGGTTGCTGTCATTCAGTTTCCTTACCTTTTTTCTTTGGAGGCTGACCCTCTGCTCCTGGTACAGACATAACACAGGGAATGGGAAAACAGAGCAGGTGAACATGTAAATGTTAATCCTGACAAAAGCATGGCTGAGGCCCCAATACTTTGACAGGATTCAGGACACAGACAAAAACACAATCTACACCAGAGGTGGAAATCTCTATAAATAAAGTTTTAATAATAAAAGATTAAATGAAGGGCAAGTATGTTGTTTATTGAAAAACTGTTTAAGTAATTGCTTTGAATTAGAAGGTTCAATTAGCTTCCTTAAATGTGTTTTACATCAGTTAAATTTAGGGATGCATAATGATATCGGATATCGGATAAATAATAAATCAGGTAAGTAAATTGAATTCTTTATTTAAAAATAAATTCTACTTTATTAAATATTAATCACTATTTTACTTTAAAAAGTACCATAAGAGGGACAATAACTCAAGTTTTATAATTATAGCAGCTGTAATTCATTAAATAATCATTACTTTATATTGAAGTAAATCATTACTTTCCACCTCTGGTCAAGACACATAATAGACTGTGAGGCAAGACAACAAAACTCTGGACTGTCCAATCCAATTAAGGGTTGAATGTCAAAGAAGTTTTGCCAAAAGGCATTGGAAAATGGATGAGGGAGAAAGAAATGAACCTTGAGTAGATGATGTTATGGAGGGTAAGTTAGCAGAAAAAAGGACTGTGTTAGGAACTGGACATTAACAACAGTACTCTCATCTGTTGAGATTATCATTTGTCTTCCTCAGCTGATTAAAAAACAATATAGAACATCTCCATTGTTGAATATTGGCAGTGCTCTGTAGTACCCAGTTAGTCAAAAGGTCAACCGAGGAAGCGTAAAAGTTGCATAAGATTGATTTACAGTCTTTTCATGTATCACATTCTTCCTGGTAAGCTGTGACTGATAACATCTAAAATCTGTTTTGCATATTGCCTGACATCTTGAGCACTGATCTGTGAAATAACTTCTTGTGGGTATTTTGTTTTTAATCTGCATGTGTTTTTAATTCATCAAAATCTTTTTTGACCCAGAAATCAACATCAGGATGTTTGCAGAAAAATGGGGGAAAATCTTTGAGATATAATTTTTTAGTTAATAACTTTTCAAATTTCAAAATAATGAAGAAATTGTTTTAATATTTCACCCCCTAGAAACGCTTACCCTTTCTACATTATATAATCTTGACATACTGATAGCTAAGCACTGCTGGGATTTCTTTTTGCTGATAGAAATAAAATGTTTAAAGTTAATGTTTAAAGTGATTATTCTCACACCTAGTCAAGTATGTTAATTAATATTTACTTATATTGTTAAAATCTAAATTGGGGTTCCATTAAATACCAATTTTTGTTGGTTAAGAACATTTTTAAGAGAACCTCCTCATAATATTACAGTTTAATACCATTTCCTAGAACCAAATGTTTATTGCCAGGGGCTATTTACTGTAGAGATCTTTATTTTTAAGAGCTCAGTTATTAAGGTAAGGATCATAGCAATGCTCATTACTTTGTATATATTTCTTTAATATTTTGCCATAAAGTGGTCTCCTCACTTAAATGTCATGCCCACAGGGTGCTGCCTTGGCAAAACAAAGCCATTCATTTTTCCCATAAACCATATTTGCTTAGACATGGAGCTCCTAAAATGTGGATGACACTGCGGCACATTTTCAGAGATCTTTTGAAAAAAATACGATAAAGCAATAAAAAAATCACATGGAATTTGTTGATATTCTTGTTTAACATATTTGAACAAGCAAACATTTCACACTCTATAAATGTATACAATGCCTGCAAATAAAGCTGATATACTTGACCAAAACCACAAGAAATAGTATATTTAAAGGTGTACTCATCAGATGTAATATCTTTCTGTTTAGAAAAGAAAGTATACCATTTACCTCAGAAGATGATACTGGTGCCTTTAGCAGAAATAATATCTTGGAGGCATTTTGTATAATTGTCCACCAGTCTTTGACATGACTTGTTAAAACATTTGACCAGTCTTCCATTCAAAAGTTCTTCAGATTCCTTCAAGATGTTTATCTTGCATATACTGTCATTTTTAAATCCTACACAACATTTTAATGGGGTTACAATCTGGGCTTTGACTGGGTCATTTCATAACCTTATTATTATTTTAACCAGTTCTTGTTTGATTGGTTTAGGATTAATATTCTGTTGAAAGATCCACCTCCAGATGACCTTACATTATCTCCAAACACTTTTTGAAATGATGCAGAATTCAAAGCTGAATAAATGACTGCAAGTTACCCAGTCCCTGATGCAGTACAGCAACCCCAAACCATAACATTTCCATAAATGCCTGGACCTTTTTTTTTAAATGATTTAAAGATCTTTACTATTTTTCTCTAATTTTGTTTTCTGAATGCTTTAGAGAGTTCTTAAGATTTTGGCATACCACACTTTTATAGAAAAAAATTGCATGAATAGTATTAATTAATAGCACCTGACCCTAGATGTCATTTTAAATAAGACAACTTCCACCTGCCAGAGTTTACTACAAAATATTGTACACACCAGGATTACAGAGGGTGAAATGTTTACTTGTACAAATGTAAAAAGAAAATCAGTTTCTGAGATGTACTAAGTTTTTCATGTGACTGTATGCAGATCAGTTTTGGAACATAATGATAGTTATAAATTATAAATTCAGCTTCATAGACTTGATTTTTTAAATGATGAGCGAGATCTACAAATGATTTATTTTTATTAACTACTAATTAGAAGTACTTGGACTTACCATGGAAGTAAATATTTTGAGTTATGTTCCTTGTGACAGGCAAGTAGGTTTATGAAAATGCATGAGACCTGTACCATAGATGCACCAAAGATTCCTTTTTTCTATCTTGAACTACTCTTTTATTAAAGAAGGAATAACCAATGACGATGACAAAAACAATAATCCCTTTGGATCAGAAAGAGACAAAGAAAACTTTGGAAACTTCAGATGAGAGAAAGCATAGGGTTTTAAATTAATTAATGAAAATAAATAAATAAATGAATAAAGATAGATAGATAGATAGATAGATAGATAGATAGATAGATAGATAGATAGATAGATAGATAGATAGATAGAT
>JBBPDA010000105.1:22018545-22041711 GCA_037974385.1 Arnoldichthys spilopterus | reverse complement strand
TTCCAATCCAATCAACCTACTGCAAGCCTTTTGGACAGTGGGAGGAAACCGGAGCACCCGGAGGAAACCCACGCAAAACACAGGGAGAGCTTGCAAACTCCGCACAGAAAGGCACCTGTGGCCAACCCGGGGATCAACCCAGGACCTTCTCACTGTGAGGCAACAGTGCTAACCACTGCACCACCGTGCCGCCTATATATATATATTATTTATTTATTTTTTCATATTTAATATAGTGTTTAATGTATTTTTCAAAATCCTTCAATCAGAGTAAAACCAAACCATATCCCAGATATGACATAGGCATGATGTAAATCACTTGCATGGATATTCTGAGCCCTATAAAAATGAACCCTGACCTGTTAGAGTCATGGATCATTTCCTTCCACACCATTTATGGTTTACTGATCTTTGACCAAGTGTACTTCAAAGAATGTAATGTAATGCACACATTATTTCCTGGCTTTGGGCAGCCTGTAAACCATTATGCGCCCTTCCTAACTTTATCAACACACACAAAAAAACATTTTTTTTAACATTTTAATTAATTTGTTGCAGTTTTTGTTACCCCTATAAGCCTTCTCATGCTGGCAGACCTGGAACTTAAGCTGTGGTGACCTGACACATGGTGAGGAACTGTGTTCAAGGTTGCAGTTATTAGGCAGCTCTTGCTAGATATGTGTCACACTCACACTCCATTTAATATGACCTTTTGGGATTAGAAAGGTCCATCCATTTTGTTGTTGAAATAAATGGTTCAATACACATAGCAGGGGGGAGCTGTGTGCAAGAAAGTTCATGTCACTCCAAACAAACCTGACTCAACACCCGGAAACAACTTAGAACCTAGATTTTGCTGTTATATTCAGTCAAGGTTTGTATTTATCATGAAAATATAAGAAACAATAATGCAACAAATTCTTAAAGACGCCACATTTTACATTTTATTATGTCTTAACTATTTTAAGGTTTACTTAAAAGTGTATAATTTTTGTACTCAAAACAGTCATAACTGATTCTAATTCATTATCATTTTTTAACCTCGTTTTGGTAATTTGGTAGTTCTTCTCATAAAACATACACACTAAACCAATAGCAATTAAGAGGTGAGTTGAACCAGGTGTGTATGAGCAATCACCTAAATTTTATGAATAACATGCACTTAGCACCAGATTTCTGCCCCTCAAAAGCTAGTCTGTCTGCTCTGAAACCCACATAAGAACTGCTGAAGCTCAAAAAGTGAATGCTGACTATGATAGAAAGGTGTCAGAACACACAGTGCACCACAGTCAAAGCTTTTGTTGCAGAGAGAGGAAGACCTACACAACATTAGGAAGTGTTAGGGTTTTATATGTGTGTGTTTGTGTGTGTGTGTGTGTGTGTATACTGTGTATATACATTTTTCTTGTGTTGAATCAGATCAGATGGATTAGCTAACAACACAAATGACTAATACCCTCTAATGAACTTATCACTTTGTTTGGCATTTCTAGTACAACATGTAACTAACCCAGCTCATATTTGAGGTACACTGGATTTGGTTATCAGCAATGGTCTCAGTGTTCCTACTTTAAAGGTTCGGAACTTGGATGTGTCTGATTATTTCTGTTTTTACTTGTTGGGCTTTTGTTCTAATCCTTTAAAGTAGATCTTAAGCCATCAAAAAGTAATACATTAATACAAATACCAGTGCACTGTTTATGGAAGCCATGTGTATTACCTATTATAACAGCAGAGTTAGTGAACCCATCTCAGTGAGTTTAATTTTAAAGTACTTTTAAATTTTAAAAGTTTTTGGTTCTATTGCACCTGTGAAGGCTAAAAGGATTTGTGGTAATTAGAAAGTAACAAAGACTGTAGCCATTCAGAAGAGAGAATGCAAAAAGGCAGGATGTAAAAAGAGAAAAAATAAGCTTCAGATTAATTACCATATGTTCAAAAAGGGTCTCCATATTTGCAACTTCGAGTTACACAGAGTTCGCCGATCTTATTTCTCTAATTTTAGTAATGGGAACATTAACAACATTCATGCTCTATTTGCCACTATGGGTGCATTAACAAATCCTCCTTCATAATTTGCTCTAGACTTTTTATTAGCTAAAAAGGGTAATGAATTTGCATCTTTTCTTAATCACAAAATAATCAACAAGTAAGACCTGCACAAAAATCATGGACTTTTTTTAAATCTTCTATATTGATTTATTGCTTATTTTATTGCTTTCTTTTCATGTTTTTCATATTATTTTGTCTCTGTGATGCACACTGAATGTCTTTTGTAATGTTCTGTGCTATGTAAATAACTTTGCCTTGCCTCTGCAGACATGTACATTTAAAAATGTCACCATACAGTGTAATATGCCAAAGTTTAACCCAAATTTTAAAATAATGACCTATTTGTTAATAAAGATAGGAAAAATATTTCTACCTTTATTCAATGAGTTCTGAATTAGTCACCAAATAATTTTTTGACAACGAAACGAATTAATTAGCTAATTTAACGAGTGTATTTTAGATGTATATCTGAGTGAAGATAACAACAAATCCAATATGACCACATAGAAATTTGGTGTTTCTAGGGTCGCAAAACAAAGACACATTAATGCAAAATATAATATTTACCTTGTGGGGCTTGTTTTTGTAGTCAGAATTGAAACATCCAGGTGTGGAGTTTGCTTGTTTTTCCCATGTCTGTATGGGTTTCAAAAGATATCAGTACAATTGATGAATTGGAGATGCTAAATATCCCCTAGGGGGTGGCGTTGTGTGTGTGTCTCTGTTTTTGTCTCGTCCTTTGTATTGTTCTGGGACAGGCTCCAGCACCCCTCTACCTAAATTCAGTGAATGGTTGTGAATGAGTGAATGGTAGAGTTTTTGTTTTATTTTATTCAGATTATGAGGCACTCACACACTGTGAAAAGTCATTCTTCAAATTTGTCCTTTGCATTTAACCCACATACCAGGAGCAGGAACAGAAGAGTACATCTGGATCTGCACCCAGTGAGCATCTAGAGGGTTAAGTGTCTTGCCCAAGGACACTTCAGCCATAAATGTGGGAGCGGGAGAGCTCTGTTTATCATGACAGTGGTTGACAATGGATAGCAATAACACCAACAACAAAAAAAGGTTCAGTTTATATATTGGCTTCACTTAAGGTTTATAACCTTTATGGATAGGGGGTGGGCAGCATATAAAGCTTTTGGAGATAAAAAATGTGCCTTAAATCACTTGATTTAAATGTGAAAGTTGGTTCTGTTTTAATTTAATATGTAACATCAAACCATTAACTGTCTTTCATTTACTCTGTTTGACAATAATCATGTAAGTGTGATATATTGCAGTCATTTGGGACTAATGTACACATTTGAATCAGGTAATTCAATGAACAAAAAATCTGGGCCATCTCCGCTAAACTGGGTGCTAAGCTGAATTGTAAGCAAACCTACTTGAACCATTACTGAATGATCAGTGCTGATTGGGCTATTTTGGCAGAAAGTCAGAAAGTTAAAAGACTGTATAAGAGTTTGGCAAGTACATGTTTCAGTTATGTGCCATGAAGCAATCAAGTAGATAATTTGCAAAGACACACTGTTTAAGTACTAACAGATATTCCAGCAAATTTGGCTGTATTTGACCTTCTATTAAAACATCTGTATGGTAAGTTAAAATCGCCAATTAAATTACAAAAGAAAGTTCATTAGCTTTCACATTGCTTATAGGACACTGAAGCCTTCACTTAGCAAGGGTTTTGGATGTGGAGATCACATTAGTATGGGCTATGTTTGTAGTTATGATATAAGCTGGTTCAAATGAGACCTATATTTGGTTGAGAGGTGATATTAGTTATGAAAGCGATACTGGCCCAACTATTTGCCTGGCTCACTATTCTCTGTTTTAATGCCAATATCTGGCTCCATCCAAGCAACCAGATCTGATTCAACCAAGGACTGCCAGGTTGCATGCTGGCCAAATTACAGTTGAAAGTATGGGACAAACTTAGAACTTAAATGTCAGCACACCAATGTAATCAACTGTGTTACATCTAAACACAGTAATAGTGAACTCTGGAGTTTAGCCATCTTGTGCAAACCAAAACATCTGAAACAACCATGCTACATAACACTCACCTAGGACAAGAGTGACAAAGTCATTTAAAGACAGTGTGTACCAAAGATGAGAGAAGAACATTGATGCAGAGTCACATCAGCACAGGAACCCTGAAGTTTAGTCCATAAGTGTTAAAAATGACTGATTGAGTCTTTGGTGGGTTGAGCCAGGATAAGCATTGTTATCATTTGCACATTTCATCCATTGGCTAAGGTCAAATCACTAGACAATTGTAGGGATTTGTTATAGTATGTATTAGGTGTTGTATTTAACAGTATTGGGGTTGTTTAGAGTTGTTGCCAGTAGATCTTTTGTTATTTTTTTAAGATATGTGGCCCAGTGAAAAAGCAACAGGTCCCCCTTCACCCCCCCCCCCCCCCCTTAAATTGTCTACTGGTTGATACCAAAAATATACTGTTCTCATGTTTCAGGTGCCAGTGAAAAGTATTTTTTTCTTGTCTTGTAGGGTCTAGGTAGATGCGTTAGATAGAGTTTTGAAGTGAGAGATATGCATTGTAGATTTTTTTTCTATTTCAGTTCATGTTAGGCTCAGACTGTATTTCAAAGCGGTGATAAATCTAAAAGTCTGATTATTGATAAGTACTATTACATTTCTGATTCACTCATATTCTTTCTATTGGTGAATCATTCTATTGAGTTGAAGCTGTAATTTTGTCAGTAATGTTGCATCAGCATTTCTGTTACATTTCACTACATTATATGTCATAATTATTTGCAACAATCTGTTCATGTGACCGATAAAGCACTCAAACTGTATAAAATTCACTATAATTCACCTCCTCATATAGGGGATGACAAACTGTCCACCTGATCTGTCTCTCTCTCTCTCACTCTCCCAACACTTGTTAACAGTTGTCATGTACTTGCTGTCAACCTGTTTATACAATTATTATACTATAATTACACTCTGCAACCTCACAAATAATTTGTGCAAAACATTGTAAAACACTGTAAAAAAATAGCATGAGTAATGCCCATCTGATCAAACCTCATGTGGATCTCAACAAATGAATGTGGATATCAATAAATGACTACAAATTACAATTGAATTACAATATATAGTTGAAAATTGTTACATATTGAATATCTTACAGTTACAGAAGTGCTGCAGATGTATGAACTCAATGAATTTACATATTTCTATGCAGCACATGTTAAAATTAAAATTACAGAAGCTTGTTAAGGTATTGACAAATGAAATGTGAGATTTTTTTGGAGGGGTTGCTTCATGAAGAAGTCTGTATGCAAGTAGTTAAGCCAACAAGTACCTTCAGCACAAGGTCACTAACTCCTCAGCATGGTCCTCTGATTTACAGCGTCGTCACAGAAGCTATGCCAAAGAGAGAACAGAGCCCAGGACAGAATGTAAATCAGCAACTATTTCTGTAGCCTCGTTTAATGGCTGGCTGCAGAAAGGTTACTGAAAGGTAGGACGAATTTGTCACATACACCTTACATTAAGGTAATTTGAATGTATTAACACCTAGCACCTGTCATGAATGTGTTCCCTGTTTTCCATCTGTATGTCTCTCTCTATCATACACATTCTCTTTGCATGCCTGCATGCTCATAGAACTTAACTTTTTGTATATCACAATACAATGTTTTTTATGTTATAATAATATAAAAAGTATCACAAAATAAATGAAAGCCTATTAATTAAAAATTATATAATAAAATAATTGTGGCTTGGATCATTAAAAACATGCCTAGATGGTGACTTAACATTGAAAGACCACAAAGGCCACAGTCTGTAAGCATTTTGAGTCTGAAATGTTTCTGTTGGATAAATTGATGCATACAGGTCATGTGTTTGCCCCTCCCATTTCATGGCCCCACTTGAGATTTGTAAAATATCTGTAATATCTTCTCTAAGTGAAGTTACTGAAACTCTTATATGTATGTGTGTGTGAGTGAGTGTGAGGTTAATTTAAAAAGAGGGATCTATCAAAGTATGATGTCCAAACACATTTGTGAAAGTGCAGCAATAGTAGTTTTCATAACTGAAAAAATATTTGAAACCATATTTAAAGTGTTTGGACTCCACCAATCCACAATCAGGCAGACTGCACAAATGATGCACTGGAAATGTCTATTTGAGACCAATTTGGTCACTGAAGATCACTTCAATAGCAATGGTATTAATAGTTTGTAAGGTCAAAAGGAATCCCACTGAAACTTCTAAACAGCTTCAGAATTATTTTTCTTCCATATCAAAGAGGGTTTTACCATAGTATTTTAGATTTCATTATGTGTTTGACCCTAAATCTTTTAAAGCCCTGATAAAGTATCATTTTCTTTTGTTACCACTTCACTAGTGTAACATATACGCCCCTCATGTTTTCCACGTGTCCGTTTGTTGTTGTTAAATGCCTCGTGTTCGTGTGTTCTTCGCCTTCGCCGCGCCTCCCACCTGGTCCTCGTTTCCCGTTCTCATTCCCTGCTCCAGGTGTCTTGTGTTTATGTTGATTATTTAAACCACTTTGGTTCGTGTCTGCGTCGCGGTTTATTTACGTCATTTCATGTTCCTGCTAGTATCATTTATGTCTCTTGTATTTTCCCGTTTGTTTTCTAGTTTATGTTTAGTTGTTTATTAAACTTTCTGCAGGCTGTGTATGCTTACTCCCTAAATCACCCCCACTTCATGACAACTAGATGGCACATCACTAAATGGCTCTGTAGTGGATACTTACTAGAACTGTCCAGTTATTATTTTGTGTCTTTATCGCAATGTGCTCAGTTTACAAGCTTCTATTTCTTACTCTCATATACAGTAAAATGTGTACTGTATAGTACACATACAGTAAATGCAATTTCCATTAAAGTACATTTCAAATATGAAACACATGCTAGCTTAATTGGACTGCCAACACAAATACTGCTGCCCATGACAAAATAAATTAACACTTCTAAAATGAATATCTTTATTAATTAAACCCTTGGTGCGGTGCCTGGTAATGTTTAATGTCGTTATTTATTGTGACAATGTGGCTCTTGTTTTATACCACTGACTGTGAAATCCTAAAGCTGTATGCTATCACTAATGGCTGGCCAGCTTATGTCATATGGCTGGGTGGATTGGCACAGTTTTGAGATGAGTGCTGTGTGAGCTATGACAGAAACAAATTAGCACGGCCTCCATCCAAGTCTAGCTGTCATCGTGGAAGAATACAGAATGAAATGAAATTTAAAAAAAAAGTCTATTTACTTAGAACATCATCTTATTTATTTATTTATTTACTTATTTATTTATTTCCTGTTTTTGCACCAACATTGATTCTAAAGCTTGCTGACCCCATGTCCAAGTCAAGGGGTTGGTTTATTTACAGAGAACATGCTCTTGATTCATACTGATTCATTATCTCTGTTTTATGATAAATTGGTATATAAGATTCTGTCATAAACATATCAAGTGTCAGTCGCATTGTCTTCTCATGTGCCTATGTGTGAATGTGCGTGTTTGTTTTTGGAATAAAAGTAGAGACATGCAAAAGGCAAGGATTCCAAGTTGACACTAGGCACAAGGCTTTGGCAGTAAGTTGCTGGCCAATGTGACCAATGTGTCAAAAAAATTGCTGTAACATCATTTAGAAAATGTTCAGTGTCAAGAACTGCCAGGATGGACAGGGATGCATGTTGTGTAAAAAAAACTGTGACTGCATTTTAAACAACAATTCATCTGAATTGCTGTGTTTTAAAGGAATCATTGAGTCAGAATTCCAATATGAATATTCATTTCCAAATAAGATTATGCATCATGGTTCTCTATAAATACAAATGCAATCTAAGTTGGGCACATAACAGTTTAACATATGAGGATGTGGCATGTAATGCACTGCAAAGGTTGGTTCACACATTCCAGGGTGACACTTAGCAGTCTATTTGCTGCATTCCTCTGGCTAAAGAAGTACATAGAGGACTGTGAGAGAAATGTCATCTATGCTGTTAAAAATAAAGAAGTGGTTCTCAGACAGAATGTACGATTCAAGTAACAAACATTTCTTGTTAACCTACATTTCAAAACGGTTCTTCCCACATGTCCATCTCACTTACAAAAAAAGTTCCTTATCAAAGCTTTATTCATTGAAAAGTTCTTTACTGAGCCAAAAGTGGCTCTTTCACACCAAAGGTTCCAAAGGAACCTTTATGTGAGTGTGCTTGAAATGTAAACATTCAGTTCTTGCAATGTGCATCAATTCTGCAGTAAATCCGCAGTTTTTATCTAGTAACTACTAACCAAAAATCAGCCTATGACGCTACACACAGATGTACATGAGTTTCTCTGAGGGCTCATGGATTATGTGTCCGGCTGAAGAGATGTGTGAACATGCTTTGGTTACAGATCAGGTTATATTAAGCCTAAGGCACCTGGAGCGTGATTCCATCCAAATTCCGATGGCTCTTTCGCCCAGCTGGAAGTGTGATCAGAGGAGCTGCCTTTAGAGGGAGTAGTGTTTGTTGGGTTAGCCTCCATGGTATTTTCTGTGCATCATGTGATCTGCCAGGGTACACTAAGAGGGAGGGGGAGATAACTGAGATGTCTCTATTTACAGCTGCAGTCAAAGTGTTTCATTTTTCTTCTCTAGATATTGCAGCGGGATCCACCAACAGCTATTCATCCGGGTGCAATCAGTTTTTTCATAAATCTTCTCATTACCCTCCCCACTAGTTGCCACCCTCCCCTGTCTCTGCAGTTGATATTCAATTTCTCCCATGCTCCCCTGTCTATTTGCAGTCATTCATCCATTTCTCTGCCTCTGGCTGTACAGTTACCCCTAAAACTGTGCATCTCTAGGTTTCTTCTGGCCACATAATTGTCCCACCTGTTGCCTGCAAATCCCCAGAGCATTTAAATGGAATCCTGCCAACATGGCCCCCCACCTACTGACTTGACTCTGAGAGTAGACTGGCACATGGGTATTGTGTCCAATAAATGCTACTAAATCCCGTGCTATTAAAGGACTAAATAAATTTAAAAAGATGGAAGATCACAGGAACATGTCGTGAGTACAAGCCAGGGCAGCAACAACACAGGACTGTGATGAAAGGGGAGACTCTCTGTTTGTCTGCCGTTCTTACAGAGCCCAGCATTGGATCAGCTAAGTCCCTGTTCTGCTCAAGTGGACCATGTTCAAATGCCAGTGAAAGATCACAAAGGTGTTTACAGAGAAAATGTGGATGTTTAGGTTACTTGTGTATTACTAAAAAGACAGTGTGGTAAAAAAGCAAACTTTCAAAGATGTTTAAAGAGTATTCATTTAGACCAGTCCATGTCTAGGAGCCACATTGCCTTCTGGGAGTTGTAGTGGGTGTGTTTAAGCAGGGGAAATACCAAAAGGGGCAGGCCTTCAGCACCAGGGTTTGTGAATGCAGGAGTAGATGCACCACCTGCTGTTGTCTTACAAGTCCCTGTGCAACCCCCCCCCCCCCCCATTGATTTAAATGTGTGGTGTGCACACACAAATACATGGTGAATTCATAGTGAGTTATTTGTACATTGATGTACATTCACAAGCAACCACAACAGTAATTCAATTCAGTGTTATTTATATAGCTCTTTTACAGCTGACAGTGTCACAAAGCAGCTTTGCAGTCTTCAAATCTGAGCGTCTAGTGAGCAAGCCAGGGGTGACAGAGGCAGAGAAAAAACTCCCTAAGCTGTAGGAAGAAACCATGGGAGAAACCAAGACTCCAGAAACCAAGAAAGCCATTCTCCTCTGTTCAACACCAGGTAGTATAGGTAAAATAAAAAAGTTTCAAAAGCAATGACAAACAAAAAGGAGAGTCTCAATATGTTTTCCACTAACTCTGCAAAAACAGACAGTTCTAATCCTGAACTTAATAGAAGATACCATAAAATACAATACAAATAGAGGAAAGTTTTATTTTAGGTTAGCATCACACATGCCTCATTTCACACATGCTCAGAATTTCAGGACAACAAGTTGGCAACCCTTTTCATAGGCATTTGTCTTTACATTTACACTCGCATGCCTACCAGAGTGACTTACAATGGTAGGTGAAAGTATGTCTAAAACCCTTGCTGACTGACTCTTACTGATTAAGCTTCAAGGTGAAGTGTATTTTCCACACTAATAATAATAATGAAGATAATAATGGTGATGAGGATAACAGCAAAACAACTGATATGAAAATGAAAAAACATTTAAAAATGTACATTTGAGAGGAGTTTTCTCATTTATGTTAAAGTACAGTCATAATGCAGAATCATTTATACTGTTTCTTGATACATGATAAATGCTAATGCATGTAAAAAACAAAGGGTTTTGATGACATTTTTGAGTTTTAATGACAGTTCAAACATCAATATTGTGATGATTTGTGGGTTGTTTTGGAAGCAAGCGCCCAGAACGTACTTTAGTTGAGAGTGTTTAATAAATCAAAATAACAAACACAACAAAACACGAACTGAGAAACAAAACACGAAATACGTAGACATGTAACGTGGCTATGAATCCACTACACACAATCTAAAAAGGGGGTTTATATTAAGACAAAACAAAAACAAAAACAGACAGGGAACACGTGGGACGAGGACCATCACAAATATGCTACACCAATGTTTCCCAAACCTGGTCCTGGAGACCCACTGCCCAGCACATCTTTGTGTTTTCCCAGCTTTAACACACCCACTTCAGTTTAGTGAGGGGTTACTAGAAGTGAAGTGAAAATGGCTGTTTATCTTTGTGAAAACACCTCATCATACAAAGTGCACCACTATACAATGTGACCTTTGCATTTATCCATCCACATGTGGAGCTGTGGGCAGCTATCAAGAGGGCCCAGGGAGCAGTGTGGCGAGATAGCACCTTGCTCAATGGTGGTACATGGTACTTGGGCTGATATTTGAACCTGCATTAGAATGGACAATCCTAGCCACTAGGCTACCACTGCCCACCTAGTGATCTTATTATTTGGATTGTTGGGAGCTTGAAAACCCCTAAAATGTGCAGGAAAGTGGGCCTCCTGGACTTTTTCTAGCAAAGAGACTTACTTTATGTCAGTATCTATAAGATAAATTATTTTTTATTAACATCTTACATAACCTTATCTAACAGTAATAAAATGTTTTTTTGTTCACTTATAACATCTGTGTTTCTAAGATGACATCAATATTACTAAAAATTACAGTTGTTACACTGTAATAACATGCTTTTCTCAATGTATCTTTTGTTAACTGAATGGTCAGATTGTGACTGTAAGTGGTCTTTTCATTGAACGTCAATTCTGTTGTGAAAATGAATAAGGCTGACTTTAGTTCACTACAGATCATATGGATAACTACAACTTACTGGGGAAATGTCATCAGAGATTCAGTCACGTAGAAGGAGTAGTGAAGGCTGTATCAGTGGATGAAAAAGAGAAGTGTCAAGCCTTATCTACTTATGGCCATAATTGGTAATGTCAATTCTCTGTCAGCTGTCATATTGTGGGTTAATGGTCTGAAGCCTCACACTCAGTTTGGTGGCTCTAGCTGAGAGCAGCTTTGAAATACAGGGACTATAAAAGTCATTACCATCTTACTTTAGATTGGATTTGATACTGCTGCACTGCAAACATTTTCAAATATATTTGAAATACATTGTGAGTAGCCACATTCGATTAACAACAAATGTCTTTGGTTTAGATAAGGCAGCATGTCTGCATAATGCAAGAAAACAATTTTCTAACACTAACAACATTCTTAACACTGAAGGATGGTAAGAAGTCAGTTTTGTGCACCTGCAGTGCAGCAACCCAACATGGGCCTATTTCAGTGTAGGTAGTCTTATGCAGTTTTAACAATTAGATTATGTTTAACAAAAATAAATTAAAACTGTACAATACATTTTACATGTGTTCCCTGTAGGGGATGGCAAAGTCAGCTTTAATATTATTCTCTTTACTGTCAGTTCAGTCAGAAACTGCACTATTAGCTAACACAAATGATCTTTACACTGCCAAATCAAAACTGTCTTTGGTCCTAATACTTTTTCGGCAGCTTTTGAAATGGTCAGTCATCAGCTCCTCCAGACCTCCCTCAGCAATTGTGAAATCACTGGTTCTGCCTGGCAATATTTTAAAAAATAATTATTTATTTATTTTCTTATAACATTCATAAGCACCTTACTAGTCTCCTAAATATTCCAAAATATAGCAGTGGGTAACTGCACAGGGTGCATTATGGGTGTTTACTTTGGGGGATGTGGGGGGTGGCGTTGGAGGGACCGCCATTGATTTAGAGCATCCAGTCAACCTACTGCAAGCCTGTGGACAGTGGGACAAAACCGGAGAACCCAGAAGAAACCCACCCAAACACAACACAGAAAGGCACCCGGAGTTAGGTCTCTCTTTTTTTACACGTCATTACCCTGGCTGCAGCATTATGAATCAGCTGTAATTTATTAGTTGTGGTTTTTGGTAATCCAGTGCAAAGCCTAAGTATAAAAAAGGGTCGATCAGCTTTTCAATATCTTGCTGTTTTAGTAAAGGTCTGACTAGTGACATATTTCTTAAATAAAAAAAACTACTTTAATGACTTATTCAGTCTAAAATTACACCAATATTTCAATACTTCAAATTTCTTTTTTGGATTGTGATGCCAAATTCCCTAGTTCGTTGGGCTTTCTTTGTTTCATTAGTAATAATTAGAATTTCTGTTTTTTCTTAATTTAATTTTATAAAAAAAGTATTCATATAGTTAATGATACTGGACAGACAATCTGTCTGTTTAAAGGACTTGTGTCTTTTGGCTATAGTGATAGCTGGGATAGCTGATTCCATCCATCCATGCATCCATTTTTTAAACTGCTTATTCCGTTTCAGGGTCGTGGGGAAGCTGGAACCAGTCCTAGCTGACTACGGGCCCATGTCAGGACACACCTAGGACAGGAGGCCAACCCATCGCAGAGCTAATTCCATGCTTTCTAATAATGTGACCTAACGGAAGCACGGAGACCTTCAATTCATATTGAAACTCTGCGCTCCTGCTTTTCTGCCTAACCTTGTCTTTGGGAGCTCCCTCATTAAAGGGAGAATGTTGTTTCCAGAAGACTTTTTAATTTCACTTTGAAATTGCTCTCTCTCTCTTTTAAATAAAAACTTTAAAAATAGAAACTTTAACACTCACTAACATCAATATATAATGAAAATAAAAACACTTTGTCCCCTTTAGGTATGTATCAAAGCATTTTATATCTATTCCAGAAAGGCCAACATTTGATAGAGATCAAGATGGCACGGCCGAAGTCAGACGCCTTCCTGTTTGCTCCGACCAGACTGTGTGTTTACTGTGTTTTTTATCTTTTTATAGTTGTTTCTTTTATACACACAAACTCAGCTCTCACTACTTTCACCAGTGTGACTCTTTTGAACATAAGAGACCAGCTAACTTACCAGTTTTTAGAAGGTTTCTCAGTCGATCCTTCGTGGCCACCCGAGATTCTTTGCAGCGCCGACAACAACAATAAAAGGCAGCAGGCGAAGAACAAAGAAACACAGCGGGAAATGCGCAGGGGTCCGACTCCGACTGAGAGAACGTCCACACCGACCACCTCTACCCAGCATTTTACTCGCCAATGTCCAGCCACTGGAGAACAAACTGGATGACCTCAGGGCCAGAGTAAAGTTCCAGCGAAACATCAGGGACTGCAACCTTGTTTGTTTTTTCGAGACGTGATTAACTCCCGCATCCCAGATCATGCACTTACAGCTCCAACACCATCGTTAAGTTTGTTGACGACACGGTCGTGCTCGGCCTCATCTCAAATAATGATGAGTCGGCCTACATGAGAGAGGTTGAAATCCTGGCAAAATGGTGCCAGGACAACAGCCTCCATCTGAATCTGAACGTCAACAAAACTAAAGAGCTGATAGTGGACTACAGCAGGAGGCAACACTGGTCTTACTCATCCCTCGTCATCAACAGGGCTCCAGTGGAGAGGGTGAGCCACTTTAAGTACCTGGGTGTTCAGCTCTCAGAGGACCTTACCTGGCAGGACATTTACACCAGGCACTGCAGGACCAGAGCTGTCAAAATCATCAAGGACTCGTCCCACCCCAGTAACTGTCTGTTCCGGCTACTGAACTCAGGCAAACGGTTCCATAGCCTTATGACCAGAACAGAGAGACTCAGGAGGAGTTTCTACCCACAGGTCATAAGGCTCTTAAACCAGGACATGCCTCACATTCAATAGGTCTCACATGGACTATACACCTCACTGTAATCCTGTACCCAACCCAACCATGGCATCTCCAACTAACTCATCTATCTGTATATTGCCATTTGCACTACGCCATTGCACATTTAGCTTATCTGTACTTTCTATGTTCTGTATATTCTAGCAAATCACCTGTAAAACTAAAACTCATCTGGTCTATATATATTGTTGGTCTGTATATATTGTTAGGAGTGTGTATTTACGGTTTAAACTGGTTATTCTGTATATTGTTAGGTTAATTGTTTAATGTCGTTCTTATTATTATAGTTTTTTTTACCTGTTTACATTTTATAACACATTCTATTCTTTTGTAATATTTTTTAACTTCTAAATTCCTTTAACTTTATTATTTATTATATATATATATATAAAGTCTCAGGAATGATCAGGGTACATTTCATAAACCTCTTGAATCTTGAAATAAACCTCTTGAATCTAGAATTTTTTCATGAGAATATCATGATCTACTGTATCAAGTGCTGCAGTTAGATCTAGAAGTACAACAAAGGAAACCAAGTTCTCATCAGCACTGTTTCTAGGATCATTTACTTTCTTTAGCAATGCAGTTTCTGTACTGTGACCTGATCTAAAGCCTGAATGAAATTTATTAAAGAGCTTGTTTTTAATTAATCATTTGTCTAAAAACTACTGTTCTAAAATTTTTCCTAAGAATGGTAGGTTTGAGATTGATCTAAAATCATTTAACATTGATTAAAATACTTTGTTTTTCTTTAGGCCTAACCACAGCAACAAGAACATCTGGAAATAATCCTCTGGAGCACATCATGAGCATGGAGCATGTCATTTTTTTCTCGAAAATCTTACATTGTGGATTGTTGTTTAAGAAACGTATGTACTTCATGTTCTGTGCACATCAAGCTTGATTGAACATTAATAAAGGCTCCAAATGATTCACATCAGGGGGCGGTTGAGTGCCCTGCCTTTGCGGCCGTGCTGTGTCGGGTCAGCCGGGGGCACATCGCCATGGTTACGGCAATCATGCTTATGTGTTTCACCAGGGCCAAAGCCCTTATAATGCTGGTTGTTGGACTAGGCGGCGCAGTCCTCAGATATAGCCCTGTTGGCTGGTGTGGCTGCTTGCTTTAGCCACACCGGACTCACGTCGGTAATTTGGCAAAGGTTCTGGGTTTTAACTCAGGGTCTCCCTTTCCTCCCCCTTTCCCTGTTTGCCCCAGCAGAGAGGTCTGAGCAAGGCTCAAGTGGCCGTCTGCTGGGGAAACTTTTATTCCTCAACTTGAGTCCGCCTGTGGCTCCATACACAGCCGCAGGTTGGTAGAGGACCTCTTTCCCTGGTCTTCTGAGGAGCACACCGGCCGCAAACAGGCTGGCAACGCTGGATCGGCTGCGCTCCCTCTCGAGTTGAGTTGGCTTCCAGGGGTTCCTTTCCTTACCCTTAACCTTTTCCCTTACCGGCGTGACCCAGGGCAGCCCCTAGCTTAGCCCGTGTTACCATCTCGTAGGCTAAGCTAACTGCTACATATGCTAGCTCCCACCGCGGCTTGTTTACACATTGCGCCGGCGGAAGACAGTGTAAAGCAACCCGTTTTCCACCGATGCAATTTTCCACCTGTATTCAGCCAGGGCCAATCAACTTGTCTAGTTTTGAAAAGCGCCCCTCCCCTGTTCGCTTCCCTTGTCACCCTGCGATTGGGCTGTCTGAAAACTGATGCGTTGGCGCCGACGCGTTACAGTCTGTGCTTCGCCCCCCATTATTCTATATATATTCTATTATATATTATATACCCCTACAATCTTAGTGACATTATATCTTCACACAGTTCCTCCTACCACTGTTATGCTGACAACATTCAACTCATCCTGTCTTTTCCTCTTAATGACTCTCAGATTTCACCCCAGATCTCTGCAGGCCTGAATAACATCATCTCCTGGATGACAGCACATCGCCTGAAACTAAATCCTGGTAAAACAGAACTACTGTAAATCCCCAAGACCTGACCTTGCTTTCACCTTTGAGAAATCCACCATCCCTCCCACAGTGAAAGCCCAAAATCTAGAATTACTTTAGATAAGGATCTTTCATTTTAATATCATATTAATAACATTTTCTGAATATGCAGGTATCTTCTCTAGAACATCAGGAAAATATGTCCATTCCTCACCACTGACCCTACTCAGATATTTATCCAGTCACTTGTCATCTTAGTATTGGACTACTGCAACTCACTCCTGGCTGTCCTCTGAAGGCTGCCTCTGCAACTAATTCAGAATGCCACAACACGTCTGGTCTTCAATACATCAAAATTCTCATGCACCTCTCCACTGCTAAAACCCTTCACTGGCTGCTTGTGGCTGCCCACATCAGGTTTAAAACATTAATGTTTGCCTACAAAGCCAAAAATGTTCCAGACCCTACTTACCTATCTGCAATGATCACACCATGGCCCACTTGCTTCTGTGTAAGGATTGCTTCTGTGTGTTAATAAAAAAAGAAAGCCTTTATAGCTGGTTCTTTTTGAGTCTTTGATCCAATATTTTTTATCTGCATAGGATTGTATTTTGCCAATTTATCCCATTTGTTGAAGCAAAGAATGCAGAAGAAAGAAAACTGCAGATCTTTTTAAAGACAGTCACAGGAGGGTGGTCCAGTAGTGTAACCACTAAAATTCAAAGGGTCCAAAAAATCCAAATAATCAAAATAAATGAAAGTTAATTAAAACATACATTCTTATATTTTTAATTAATTAGGGAGCAAATTATTATTTGTGTAAGATGTGATGATTTTCATAAATACAAATAAAATTCTGCAAAATTCTGCATTTAGGAGGGCCTTCAGA
The DNA here is from genome assembly GCA_037974385.1 of Arnoldichthys spilopterus. Lineage (NCBI taxonomy): Eukaryota > Metazoa > Chordata > Actinopteri > Characiformes > Lepidarchidae > Arnoldichthys > Arnoldichthys spilopterus. The sequence continues at coordinate 22,024,550 of JBBPDA010000105.1, read as the reverse complement.
AGAAAGTATGCATTGCAGGACTACATAAAACAAAATAGGTATATAGTCACAGGATGTCAAGTCCTTTGATGTTATCTTTATAAATACAGCAGGCTAACAATAAGATTACATGCAATACAACCACACCATAATCTTATTTAAAACATTACACTGTATTGTGTTTCACTCTTTTGGCTGCAGTAAATTCTTCTTTAAAATCTTTTTTCTTTTACAGAACATCTGTTTGGCATACAGATGCAAAAACCATGTGTCAGTGTAGCCCCAGTGTGGTTCCCTAATGATTTTAGGCTTGCTTTTAAGTACATTATGGGCAGATTCTTTAAAGTTTAAAAAGGTTCTACACACAGACACATCTCATTTCTAAATATAGTCTCTCAAAGAATCATGTGCTGGAAAGTTTAGGGAAAGAAAATTAAATTGCTACTAACAACCATAGACGTGGTGGGCAACCATGTTAAAGTGACCACATGAAGGCAGGGGGTAGTTGTCATATCTACATCAAAATGTCATTGCACCCACTAGTTGATAATCTAAAAGCTGTGCTAAGACAGGCAGCACACTGGGTGGATGAACGGTAAATTGGTGATATTTTCAAGTTATGGTGGTCTCATGAACATTTCTTGGCAACTGTATTATATCAAAGGCTTTAAGATCAAAGTTTTAGAACACCCTGTTTTCCCAGTTTTCAAGTCGTCAAGTAGGCTTTTTATTGTCATTTCAACCATATACAGGTTACACAGTGAAATGAAACAACATGAAACACAGGACCACAAACACTACACAACATAAAGTACATTATTGTGTGCAAAGATGTGCAAACATTGCAGGACAGTGCAAAGACAGACAGGTACAAAACAAGACCAGTGCAGTTATGGGACCACCAGGTGTGAGGTAGCAGGATGTACAAAAATACAATACTGTGATTGTAACCAATGAAACAGGAGCAAGAACAATGTAGCAGCATAAGTACAGTATAAGTAATAAATATAAGTTAAGGTCTAGTTAAGTGTTTGTGTGTGCTGACAGTCCCTGAGTGTTTAAGAGTCTTATTGCCTGGGGGAAGAAACTATTGCACATTGTAGGCCCGAATGCTTCGGAACCTTCTTCCAGACGGCAGGAGGATGAGTGTGAGGGGTGAGTTGGATCATCCGCAATGGCTTTGTGGATGCAGCGCGTAGTGTAAATGTCCATGATGGAGGGGAGAGAGACCCCGATAATCTTTTCAGCTGACCTCACTATCCACTGCAGGGCCTTGCGCTCCATGACATGCAATTTCCGAACCAGACAGTGATGCAGCTACTCAAGATGCTCTCAATGGTCCCTCTGTAGAACATGGTGAGTATCAGTGGTTCATTTAAGCAGTAATTTAAGCAGTTAATTTACAGAAAATAACCTCAAATTATACAATGGTAAGTGGCTCAGTAAATACATCAATAAAAACTTGTAGGTTCAAAATCTGAAAAAGCATGTTGATTTCATAGACAGCAGACAGCTTTTTCCCCAAGCATTAAGAACCTGGTGAACTTACAGCTTTCCTACAGCTATGGAAGTAAATGAAGCCTTGAAAAAACCAATTCCCACAGGATCCCCAACTTCTGCTGATGACCTACAAACCCCTTTGTCTGAACAAAAGCAGAGATGGAACATATTGTTCCTACACCCTCTGATACATTATTAGCACAGTGCTGTAGTGCAAGAAGTAGTACTGTATATCACAATCAGAATATAATATGAATAGAATAGGGAGGAAAAGGCAAGAAGCAAAGACACAAAGAATAAGCCACAACAGCCATATGTTTAGCTGATAGAAGAGCAGCACAGTCTCCGGACTTCAGCATTTACAAGCTGGTTTGGGATGAACTGGACAGAAAGGGGTAAAAGCTATAAAAGGGGCACTTCTAGAAATACTCTGCATTAACCTTCATTAATGCTGTTGCTTCTATTTCACTTATCATCCCAGGAATACCTTGCCCATAAGGTTGGTTTTAAAATGAATTACCCCTTGGGCAGTCACACTCTTTATTAAACTTTGCTAACTAGCCAACTGCTTCTAGCCTGTGTCCTGTCGAGATACAAACATTAAGCCTTTTCATTTCTGATTATCATGGCATTTTCACTTTTGTTTTATAGAAGCAATGGGAGGTAACCAAGTGCATGTTTTAGCCAATGGAACAGCATCTATTGTGCCAAGTGGGCCACCTTCAGCAGCATCACCCCAGTCTGTATATTTTTTAGCCCCCTTTACCCCTTTTATCAAACTTCAGAACCCCCCACAGGACCACCACTGAGTAATTTTGGGTGGGGGATCATTAAACTTGCCCAAACCTGTAACACTAACTTAGAAAACATGTCTAAACTGAGAGAAGTAGGAAAACAATAAAATGTTATGCAACAGTTACCCTGTGCCTCTGTAGAAAGCATTAATGCAATGTTGCCCACCTTATCCTGTAATTATACCTAATCCCAGAATTATCTGTTCTACATGTTGCAAACCAAACTAAAGGGTTCTTTTCTTCGTTCAAATCAAAACTGCCTATTCTCTAACTGCAGTAACTTGCTAGTGTGTCTGCACAGTTGTTTAAGGAGAATGAAATGATGTCAATCAATTACTATAAGTTGGATCACTGCCAGCTCCCATTTGGGAACCACTGATGCAGTTTAAAAGTGTTTACAGTCTACCGAACACAACAGGTCTGCTAATTATGAGTTGTGTAACCAGGAGATACATTTATAACTTCTTAACAATGGCACTTGTTTATCTGAGATTGTTTTTACTGAACTGCAAAAAAAGAAAGAAAAAAGGCTAGAAAAACAATTCTAATTCTTGTACTTGTTCTTTGTAATTATATTAACGTGCAATGTGACAAGAAGAGTAAAAATGCATCTATGCATCAAAATGCATTCATCCGAAAGTAGTGACTGAATTTCATTTATCTTGGAATGATCCAGTCAGTTATAAATTATGTAACATTTTTTGGCCAAAATTAAATTACATTTTAAAATATATAGTTGTTGTATTAGTATGTTTTATTGTGTTGTTTGTTGTGTTGTATTATCTATATTCCACTAATGTGTACATAGATACTGCAGTCAAAAAAAAGCATTACACAAGAAATTTAAACAAATTAGAAAATTATTCAATGCATTATGAAATCTCCAATTTTAGAGAACTATGATCAAAATGAGTAATAATAAAGTCTGATTTATGTTCCTACATGTGGTACATATTTAACATACAGTGGAGGAAATAATTATTTGACCCCTCGCTGATTTTGTACGTTTGTCCAATGACAAAGAAATGAAGTCTCAGAACACTATTATTTTAATGGTAGGTTTAGTTTAACAGAGTGTCACAGCAAAGGGTCTGAATACTTAGGACCATGTGATTTCAGTTTCTTTTTTAATAAATCTGCAACAACTTAAAAAAAAAAAATCTTTTTTGTCTGTCAATATGGGGTGATGTGTGTACATTAAGGAGGAAAAAAATTAATTTAAATGATTTTAGCAAATAGCTGCAATATGACAAAGTGAAAAATTGAAGGGGGTCTGAATACTTTCCGAACCCACTGTATGTGTAATACCAAGTGTGTGTTTGTGTGTTGTCAGTGCCTTTGTCAGTCAGCAGGCACTCGTATAGGAGCCTGCAATGCCAGATGCCTGTTGTCAGCACTCTCAGCTGGGGGCCTCCTGCAATGGTCTTGGCTGTTGGGGAATCTGATAGGTGACAAGAGGGAAAGCCATCAGCACAGTAAGAATCTACAAGATTCGAGCATGTTAACATTTGTCAAAGCATTTGTATGCCTTTTATGAGACTATATTCCTGCAAACAGCTCTTGGACCATGACTGTGAAACAGGAGAAGCTGTGTACTTCCACACAGTATTGAGAGATTGATCTGCTTCTTACAAGTGGATTTTTATAACTTCTTGGCATTACAAATGTGAGAATGTCATGTTTAAAGCATGACCCATTTGACCCAATGCTTTAGAATTAAATGAGCTGAATTAGATAGTGATTAGACAGGGAACAAGAAGAAATGGTTATGCAGAAGCATGAAGGAATGTTGGTAAATAAGGTTGAGGCTTCGATAAGGGTGATGTCCAGAAATATATGTAATTTTATGAATTGTTTAGAGTAAACTAGACATTTATTTTTGTGTAGGCTTAATTCATGTAAGGCCTGCAGTTCTAAATGTCAAAACTAATGCAGAAGTGCTGAAAATTCCAGCAGTGGGAGCCAAGTCCCAGCAGGCAATCGACAGGACCATCAGATTAGTAAAGGAGGAGTAGATGGAGTGCTAAAAAAAAACAAAAAAAACAAAACATCACTGTTTGAACAAAACTATATACAATCAAAATAGAAATTTTAGCAACTTTACCAAAGAAAGGGGAAGAAAAAATATCCCTATGGATGTTGCATTTTTTCAAATGTTATTTGGAGTATTTCTATGGGTCAGTTGATTATTCGATTTTCGTACAGTATAAAGAGCAGCTGTTTTTTTTTCTTAAAGAAAAAAAATACAAGGTTTCAAAAGTGATGGTTCTCTGTTGTAAAGAAACCTCATATCTCTGAAGTAGGAGTCTTAGTACCAGATGCCTGGTGAATAGAAATTTTAATTTTAGAAATGAACAGACTGGCACCTGACTCAGCAGTCAATCCCACCTATACGACTGCCCAGTGAGTCTGTTCTTCAAACAAGGCCCCGTATTGAGGTGTGTTATCTTCAGCAAAGAAGTGAACCCTGCTGCCTTGCTAAATTTGACAGATATAAAATGAAAATGTTTTTAGTGTTGTGAAAATGTTCTGCTTTATTTGAATATATTCATTTGATCCTTGCTTATACCTTCCTAGAAAAAATAGAAAATGCCCTAGAAAGGATGGTCAATCCACAGATATAGGTTATCAACTAGAATTTAAACTTAACAAAAGTAAGCACCTGAGGAAAGAAAAGGACACCCTTTGGCTACAAACCTAGTTTCCTTAAAAGTTGGGATATTTCAAAATGCAATAAAAACAAAAATCTGTACTGTTAACTCACCTGCGATGGGTTGGCCTCTTGTCCTTGGTGTACCCTTCCAAAGTCAGATGGGATTGGCTTGGAAATGTTAACTTAGCACAAAAGTACAAAGAAAATGTTTTACTAATCAACTTAACTGTATTTTGTAAATATTCACATATTTAGAAGTTGATCACTGCAATACAAAAAGTTAGGACAGATTTAAAATAAGATAAAAGAATTCACAGAATTCTCAAGTTACAGTGGTTTGGAAGACTCCATATTAAGCAGACTATTTGGAAGTAGTTAAGGAGTTATTCATCATTCAAGGCTCAGTCTTTGCAAGCAAAGTTGGGTCATGGCTCATCCCTTTGTGCCAGCATTTGTGAGAGAATATTCAGTTAAAAAGGAATTTCTCTCAGCACAAGACTGCAGAGAATTTAGGTCTTTCAGCATCTATAGTACATAATATTGTGAAAAGATTTAAACAATTCAGAGATGTCTCAGTGCAAAGGACATCAGGCAGCACTGCTGGTTAAGAAAACATGCTACAGTGACAAATATAGCTACCTGGTCTCAGGAGTACTTTGGTAACTGCTGTCACTTAATACAGTTCATTACTGCGCCAGAAAAATGCAGCTTGAAAGTGTATTACGCAAGGAGAATGCCATACATTAACTCTAATCATAATGCTGGCCAGTTTTCTGGTTCTGGTGAGTTATCACCAATGCTCATCTCAGATGGACCAAAAAAGTCTGTGGAACCATGGGCTGTCATCAGATGCGTCCACATTTCAACTTCAAGTTCTCCATGCCAATAATGAAAACATCCACTGAAATTGTTCTTCAAAAGGTGCAAGAGCCACCAGTTGCCTTTTTTCTACTCAGAGATCTACTTTTTGCTACGAAGTAGGTGGATTGTTATTTTTAACAAGGGAACGAACACACACACACACACACACACACACACACACACACACACACACACACACACACACACACACACACACA
>JBBPDA010000105.1:21990511-22008410 GCA_037974385.1 Arnoldichthys spilopterus | reverse complement strand
TATATATATTTATTAATTTTTTTATTTTGCCACCCTCTATGTATGCATACCTGAAAGTTAAAATTTTTGAAGATGTAGAAATTTGGTCCTTCAGCAATGACATCAGATATATGACATCTGAATGAATAGATTCAATTAAGCTGTAATGGAATTTCGCAGATGGTCCCAGCATGGAGTCTGTTCTGCTGGATGCCAAAGTATGGAACATACAGTCGCACCACTGAAACATCATGGACTTCCCATTTTCCCCCTCAAGGTCTTCTTATGATCTTCCATGACCAGAAAGTATTTCGTGGCATCTGGAGGCCATTTTCATATATCTCCTCCATCTGGAAACCATAAGAGTGGTTCACCTTTAGATGCTGTCCTCCACAAGTCACTCATAGGAAGCGGCCTTTTCTCTGTTTTTGTCACTTTTGCTAGATTGCATGGTTGCTATAGCTGATGTATGTTTGTTTGGGGCTAAGTCCTGAAAGAGAGGAGACAGCATGAGAGTTTGTCTTCCTAAGCGATGAGTGTTCCTTGTGTTACGGAAAGGCTGGGAGTGAAAGATGCTTTATTTTACTTCTCCTTGAGCTTGTCATTGGAAGGGGAAATATATATATATTTTTTTATTGTAGCGTCACCTTTGTTCTACCAGGTTTGTTATCACTTAGATTGTGTACTGAATTTGAAACAACTTTTTACTGAAAAGTAAAACACTTTTGGTTTTGTTAAAAAAGCTTCAGTGTCCAAAAGCAATTATAACCCTTTCCTGAATTATATGTATTACTTATAGAGGAAAGTATCTTATCTGAGAATAAATAATTTTGTTCTCAGAGCAAAATCAAATTGTAATTTCTCTTTAATATAGCAGCTATCTCCCTGTACAGGCTCTCCTATCATTGCCCATGCAGGTTGGAGGAGTGAAAATGCATCGAAGTTATTCTTTGCTGATTCAGCAGTTTATGGTTTTATTTACTGCTGTTTTCCAAACCCATCTGTCTGCTGCCCTATTTTATACATATTCATATTAGCAGCTTAGCAAGAGACATGTAGGCTACTGAAATCAAACCAGTTTGCCTCTTGGGAATTTAAGTTGGATCATGAATTAGACTGCCAGTTTAATGTTTTACTGGATGAGAGCGATGTTTGAAGATTGTCTCATCTGCCAAATATTGAGATAATAAGCAGTGCATTAAACTGCCAATTCAGTCTTTTACTAAGTGGGAGTTATGTGTGAAGACTGCTGTATTTGGATGACAGCTGCTCTGGCCCTAGAATGACAGTTGTTTTTACCATAAAATTACAATGGGCTTTCCTATATACATTTGGAAGAGTAGGTTGTCTGTCATTTTAGATGTCCTTTTTGGGTCACAGTGTTTTTATTCCATTTGGTAGAGCTTACACCACTGATGTCTAATGAAATTTGAGTCAAAAAATCTAAACCTTAAAACCAAAATCAAACTTCTGCATGCAGATCAATGTACGAGCAAAATGGGAATTCCTATACAAGTAAATAGCCTTTAGGAGATAGGGTTGGCTACAATTTCAGATTTCTTTAAGTCCCTTCAGGTTGTGTTTTTCTTCAATGGATAGCGCTCACTATTTGATAGTGCTTTAAGTTAAAAGCAAACAGATGTTCATTCAAATTCTGCACTCTGATTATTGTACACATTCAAAGGAGACTTCTATTCAAACGATTGCTCTTAATAGATTTGTCTGCAGTTTTAGCTTTTCGGTCTTTTTTGATTCAGTGTACCCTTTTCACACGTCCTTATTCAACACAGTGGAAGTCTTTATAAGTAGGGAAAACATTACAGCTGTGCCAGCATTTACAAATGAGACTGGGGAGGAGTCATTATTTTAGTCCTTAATTAGCTATTTACCTCATTTTTTCATGACAGATATTCATTAATGTAATGTTTGGTAATCTTATGAAAAACTCAAAGAGGTTAGCTGACATTAACAGTCTAATGTTTACTAGAAAAAATGTCAGTGCTGGTGCAGGTTTGAAAATAAACAAACACAGTAAATTAGGCCTCTTTCTCTTTTTGCTGTTTTGATTTAAATGTACATTTTTGAAATTCCTCCAAACAATACAGTTGTTTTATACCGTGTCCAATGTTGTAAATTGTTCTATTTAAGCTAATAGACATGGCACTGTTTAATTGCTTTAGTGTTTGAGCAGTAATATCACTAACATTGACCTTTACTGTACAGAAATGTCAAAACATACTGATAAACAGCTGCCAATCTCAAATCACTGGCTCATCTACTAACATTACTATGGCAAAACCACTAGTTTTTGTTTTTAAATAATGTGTAAAACAGTGGTGCTTGAAAGTTTGTGAACCTTTTGGATTGTTCTGTATTTTTTTCATAAATATGACTTGAAACATCACCAGATTATTACAAAATTCCTGGAAATAGTTAAAAAGGACAGACATAAAATATAGTTAAAAAGTTAAACATAAAAGACAAAACTATTACACTTGGTCTAATCCAATTTTTCATTTCAAAAGTATGTAAACCTTTGTTTCAGACTCTGGTGTCACCTTCTTGTGCAGGAACAACTGCAACATAAGTGATTCCCAGCAATTGTTGATTAGTTCTGCACATCAACATGGATGTATTTTAGCCCATTCCTCCATACAGTACAGCTTTAACTCTAGGATGTTGGTGGGTTCTTTTAATAAACACTTCATGTGATTTAGAATTCATTGTTACATCAGTTATGTCAGGCTGCCCTGGCTTAGATGCAGCAAAACAATACACTTACCATTGTGAATATAAGACTCTGATATATCTCGGATCTTTAATTTAACAGGGTGCCCACATATACCTGATTGACTCTAAATTTACCTTCAATTGTTAATTGTAGAGGTTCACATACATTTTCCACTGACATATATGTAATATTGGATCATTTTCCTCAGTAAATAAATAATCAAGTTTAATAAATTTTTTATTATCTATGTATGGGACATGTAAGAAAATCTGATGACACTTGAGATCATATTTATGCAGTATAAAAGATACCAAAGGGTTAAAGTACCCCTATATTCTTTTTCTGTCACAGATAGCTTTAAGCTATTAAATCCATACTCCATGCCCATTTAGCACTGAAACAACAGACATCATAGCCCACTTTTAATGTAGATGTTGTCAAGCTTGCTCCTCTTTGCAAATAAAAACTGCCACACCAAACAACGTATTTCATGGAAAATTAGGTAGGAAAATGCCTTAATAAGGGCATGAAAATAAGTCCTCTATACTGTCATTTGTAAATCCCACCACTTTTGTAATATATTCTCTACAATGATGACTTCTGCTTCATTAAATACTTTGTCAAGTGTGAAAGGGTCCATTGGTAAGGCTTACACCATTTGATGGTGCTTTGAGGCTAATGAAATTTGATGGTAGTCCACAGCCTAAAGCCAGTTTCTACATTCTTATCTGACTCAGCATACTACAACGCATACTGCATGGTGGGATATCCAAACCTTAAGTAATCATTTTATGTCTTAAATATTATGGGATTAAAACTGATGTGACAAATTATTAACGACAGTTGTAGTTTTCCTCTTAACCATCTCACCTTGAGTTTCCAGGTTCTCACACAGCTCAGTCTTGGCCTCTCCGTTGGGCCGCAGGCTGACCTTGGGGTTAAACTTGTTTGACATGGTGGCTGCAGTGACAACGGCTTTCAGGCTGCGAGTGTTGCGCTTGGCCACGTTCTGTTCGGGGTGAAGGAGCACCACATAGACTTTGGGCATGTAGAGCATCCCCAGAGACACAGAGGCACTCAGGCTGACTGAAATGGTCAGAGTGGTCGTCTGGATGTACATCTGCCAATGCAATAAACAAAAGTAGAAGAGGGGAGAAGAAGGGGAAAAAAACAGCCATTACTGTCTACATCGTTCACATTTCACTCACCATCTGTCTGTCACCTGTGATAAGGTTCATAATGTTTGTTCTATTTGGCATAACATACCACTCACGTTGCTGATCATTTCAGCATGGCTGAATACACAGAAGGAGAACACTTGACCTGCTGATTAAAGCATGTAAGACATTATTAGGCCATTTGCACTGCCTTATATAAGGTTGTTTTGTTTTCTACTGGACCTTATAGTGAATCACTCATATCAGAAAAGACATCCTCACAGTCATATTGCTTTTTTTAGTAATACACATTTACTCCTGATGCCATATTAATAGTTTTGGAGGTACAAGCTTAGGATAGGACACTGCACAAAATGCTCCCCACAAAAACTGGAAAAAAAATTATTGAAATGAGCAGTAAAATGTGGGTTATATTGTTATTATATCATTGCATCAACCTAAATATCTTAAAACTAGTAAGGAAATACTCAGAGTGTTACACTTTATACTAAAACTGAGCCAGATTACAGTCATTTTTGAGACTTGGATGAAAACAAAGTAGACTAATACAGAGTCTCTGCATCTTATTATTGTGTATTGAAAGTTTATCATGTTTAAAATGTTATATTTACATGTTTTCTTAACAGTTTTTAGATATTTAGGAATATTAGGATATTAGGAATTAGATATTTTGGCTTATTTCAGTCATGCTAAGTTTTGCTAATTTTATTACACAGTTTTTCTTTAATAATAAGCGTATTCATCTCATTTTCAAAAAATCTATCCAAGGTTTTGTAAATGTCTTTGTGTATCTAAAAATCCTTAAAGTAATTTTGTGTAAGAGAAGGTGACTTACTGAAACAAGTGAAATATTCCCAATTTAACATCATAACTACTGACGCAAGAGCTTAATAACCTGTTAAATGGCTCTTTGATATTTGTGTTATAAATAACTTAAAATTTGATAAAAGGTTAATCCATCTATCCATCCATCCATCCATCTATCCAATTTTTAAACCGCTTCTTTCATTTTGGGTTGCGAGGAAGCTGGAGCCAATCCCAACTGTCTACGAGCCCAAGGCAGGGTACACCCAGGACAGGAGGTCAACCCATTGCAAAGCAACACATAGACAATCAACTATTCACACACACACATTCAACACCTACGGGCAATTTAGAGTACATGGGGAGCTTGCAAACTGTGTTCATCAGTTTAAGTAAAATTTACCTTAGAAACAGTGTTCATTATTAGCAATATGGCTATTTCTTTTCTGTTTTGTCAGTTTATATGTTTGTAGTCAGTTGTGGTGACGTCTGTGCATACATGCCTTCTAATAAGAATCTGACGTAATTTTTGACAATGACTGACAGCCTTAGGCAAACAAGTCTGAAGTGCATGTATTTGTGCCCATGATGTTTTTAGCCTCCCACACTCACACAATGCACTAATGGCTCAGCTTCACCCTGGCCCTGCTGTGGACCCCCTGCTGTTGCTTTAAAACACTGCTGTGTGTTTGTGCTCCCCCAGACGTGACCTCAGCGCTAGCTCCTCTGTGCGCTATGATTAAGAGTGACTCATCACTGTGATCTCTCTCCATTGTCCTGGGGGAGGAGTCCCAGCACAGGCAGGAAAGGCTGACCAGGGCCCAGCCAGCCGGGGTGTGCTTGTTCAGGATGTGAAAACAAATGACCGTTGCACAGCGCTGGGTGCTACCTTTTGGGGAGCTGTCAACACACACCATGGTGATGCTTAGGTAAGAGTGCTTTGCACTTTGCCGAAGAGTGGACATCAACAAAGCCAAGTAGCACCGCACCACAAAGGGGCAAGAAACAAGACCCTGGTTGAACAGTTGAGATATCCCCAAAGTACCTCACAAATCAAGGACCAGCTGAAGTTTCCAAATTACTTATTGAACTCAGAGGGCTCTTTGTCACGTTTAACAAGGTAATCTATACCAGCACCAGCCTGACAATAGCAGGGAAGTACAGCTGATTTGCAGAAACATGAACCACCACAGGTCCTGAAAAGCCAGTGTAGCATACAAACATACACCTCACATAAGTATATCACCAATGATTCTGCCTAAGTCAATGCAAATATTCACATGCCACAGATTTATCAACTAATGCGGAACATATAGCTGGTAATATGTGATTGGCTCTCACTCAGCCAGTTCTCTCCTCACATTCAAGAAACCAAAATCTCATGGCCCAAGTATCACTTATGCAGTACAAGTGTTTCTTACATATCTAGACCTGACTGGTTAATTTTAGATTAATTGTGAAGGACTTTAGTTTCATCTCAAGAGGTTCAGACACAATGCACATTGCAAATTTTCCACAATCTAAAATCTAAAACAAATAAACAAGCATAAATTCTCTTGACTTTGCTTTTAATTTTAGTGGTACATTTCATAATCCTGCTCCTGGCTACCTATGGTTTCAAGTCTTTCTTGATTCAGTACCAGCTCATCAACTAAACATGGAGCACTTCATGAACTGGATCATGTGGGTTGGGTCAGAGAAATAGATGTGCAGTGCTTTGGGCTACCAGGAGTAAGATAAAGAATCACTGGTACAGAGCAGAGGTGGAAAGCAACAAACATTATGCCATGTAATGGTATTATTGGAGCATAATTTGAGCTTGAGGATACAGCCAAGCAAGCTCAAGAACATTTTCAAATTGGGACTGCACTGTACAAAATGGTTTGTCGGCTCAACCCGAATAAATTACTTCATGCATGGCTGGATCTACCATCAGGATGACTTGGGGAAGCACCCTGGGGCCCTGTGTGACAAAGGGTATTTAGTATATATGAGAAAATACTTGCTCACAGCAGCAATTGCTACATAGCATACCCTGCCTTCCAGGCATATAGCCATGGATATGCCCAGATTGATCACAAGCCTGCTAGTTCTAATAAACAACTTTATTTCTTTTAAGGCTGAGTCTTGTCATTATATAGTGGCCAATCAAAATAACCTTTAACCTCTCTGTGTCATTTCTGAATGTGCAAGAGAATCTCACCTTATTTTCATTTCATAGCCTTCCACTGCTTAACATCTGTTGCTATCTGCCACGTCGGTCAAGATTTAGCAGATTCTGATCAAAATTAGGTTGTTTTTCTGCAATTTCCAATGCCGCAAACAAATTGATAAAATGTCAGCTTATGTTAAATAATTGGTGTGTTGTGTTTGTCAGTGGTTTGCAAACTTGGCACTTAATAATCTCTTTTACTAAAATTGCTATAGGGCATGTGTCAAAATGACAACGGCTTCCACAAAGACTTTAGAAGTAAATTAAAGGTCCATAAACATGTTTTATCTTGTGTTTGTCAAGCAGGCACATGGTTTATAGGGAAAGTTGCATTCTTGTATAAACTTGGTATTGTTTTATCTCCATTTGTCTAAATATGTGACACTAGGATGCCTGGTGATGTCATTTTTGTTGTCATACAGTGACGCAGGGCGACAGTTTATTTATTTATTTTTTTAGTTTATATTGCCTGACCAGTTAAATTTAGCAAATCTATATCTGTTATGATGTTAGTTGTGTGATCAGAGGAAAGCTAATTTTCAGATGTAATGCTCCATTCATCAGTTAATTACATTCATTGTAATACACTATTGAAACTTGACCTGACATTTAAGTAAGGATTTTTCTTATCAGTATCCTGTAATTGACATCAATATGTGATTTATTAGGAGATGCATGTTGTGGATATTCATAATGTCTGTATGCCCCTTGTGGAGATGACTGTAGTGGTAAAAGTGGTGGAAGTGGTATAATGAGGTGTGTGTGTGTGTGCGTGTGTGTGTGTGTGTGTGTGTGTGTGTGTGTGTGTGTGTGTTTAATTGGTCAGATATATACTTTGAATGAAACAAAAACAACAATATTTTATATCAATTCAAACCTCATTAACAATTCTCATGGACATCATTACTACAGTATTTTTTAAAAATTACTTTTGCGTCCCTTAGGCTTGAGCAAATAGTTTAAAGATGGCAGAAAAGTATGCCTGGGAACATGCAACAATTATCATATTATGCTCCTTGACAGTGTGTTACATAATGTTGCTTTAGAAAGACCAGCCCCATGTGAGAGCTGCGAAGATGCTGGAGAATGCTGACATCCGTACAAAGCAGATGCATTGTATTTTGCAGCACATGCACTTTATGCTACTGTAACCTCTAACTAAAAAAATCATTGAACTCAACAAAAAACAACTCATGTTAATGTGTTTACTGCACTAATTATAAAGAAGTAATAAAATAACTGCTTTTTGGTTACCTGTCAGACAGACAGGTAGGTTTTTAAACAGATAAACATTATTCACACATTTTAAGTGAAAGTGACTGTTTGTCATTGTGAACACACTCAAGCACCACAACAAAATGTGACCTCTACATTTAACACATCACACATGCACACGTGGAGCAGCCGGCAGTTACCAACAGCGCCCGGGGAGCAGTGTAGTGGGACAGTACCTTGATCAAGGGTACCTCAGTAGTGCCGGGGCCGGGACTCAAACCTGCGACCTTCAGGTCCCAAAGGCAGTGTCCTAACCACTAGGCCACCACTGCCTGTATGGCAAATGCTTATAAGGTTTACTAACCACATTAAATAAGCAATAATAGATTTTCTGCGGTTGTGTTTTGCTCCTAAATTGCAGAATAAGATATCTGTATCACCTTATATCTGTGAAACATAGAGGTAATAGTATCATGCATAGGGCATGTTTTGCTGCATCCAGGCCAGGACAGCGTGTCATCATTGACGAACCAATGAATTCTGAAATATGCCAGTGAAATGCCAGGACATCTGTACTAGAACAGAATCCCAAGAACAAAAGTGGGTTAAACAGGAAGATTATGACCCTAAACACATAAGTTGTTCTACTTAAGAATGGTTAAAGAATAATACATTTCAGGAAATGTTGTGGAATGAAGTGAACAGTTCATGTGAGGTCAGTTGCATGTTTAGTAGCAGTTATTGCTGTGCAAGGTGGGCACACCAAAAACTGAAAGCAAAGGTTCACAGAGATATGTAATACTGGTTCATTTTATCCAATAAAAATTAAATAGTAATTGTTTTAATTAAACAATCAATTAATTTAATGTATTGTTAATCTTTGTTTAATTGCGTTCCCGCTATCTACCATCTGGGCTTGTGGGCTAAAGGGTTCACAAATGTTCAATCATCATTGTAAGTAGGGGTGCACCAAAATGGCAGCAGTGGACTGATGCAAATATAAGATATTTTTCATAAGCTTTTCTGCCAATGCATATGCATGTATAAATTATGTTTTATTTATATTTCAATTTAAATAAATATTACTTTCCAGACGGTTACAAATGTAATATAATTAATCAAATAATGATAAGAGTACAGTATTTCAGCATCGCTTTCAAGAGAAATAAATAATCAAATATTAGTTTGTAATACAGGTCAAACTTGTTGGATGCCAGTCTGTTTTGTAAAGCAATTACCTGCTGATATATATAGACTTCCGATATCATTGTGCATCTCTAAATTTAAGAGTAAGGTAAACAAAAGGCAAAAAAGAAAGAAAGAGAGAAAAAAAGAGAAAAGGAAAAATGAGCAATGTAAAATCACCATCTGATCTAAAACCATAACATAACGGCAGTCATTGAGTCTGTCCTGTGCTCCTCCATCACAGTCTGGTATGGAGCAGCCACTAAACAGGACAGGAACAGACTGCAGCAGATCGTACGGGCAGCAGAAAAGATCATTGGCGCCCCCCTGCCCTCCATCCAGGACCTGTACCTCTCAAGAACCAGGAAACGGGCAGGGAAAATCACCACTGACCCCTTACACCCTGGACACAGACTTTTTGACCTGCTGCCTGCAGACCAGGACCACTCGACACAGGAACAGTTTCTTTCCACTTGCCGTCTCCCTCATAAACAGTTAAATTGTCACACTGTGACTGCACTTTACGCTCACTGCTATTTGCACTCTGTGTTTATTCTGTAAATAAGTATTGATTGTTTACCATATTATATTGTCGACTAATATTATTCATTGTGTTTCTACATTGTTTTACTGTTCTGTTCTTACTATTACTACACTGTACTTGAGAGACACCACCTGCCGGAATCAAATTCCTTGTATGTGTTCACTCACATACTTGGCCAATAAACACGATTCTGATGTAGTTTACTGCTTAGACAAAAATTAGCAAAAAGCCAGAGCATGGCTGCTGGCTGTCACAGCTAGGTTGCCAGCTTTGTTGTCAATGGGCTAACAGTGGCCACTGTCCTCACTATATGGGATTTACTATTGTCCAGATACTTCACAATATCATCATTTTAATTTTAGTTCACATGACCCCCTCCCCTCCTCACAACTAACACATCAGGTTTGAGATTTTTATTTTTTTCAAGTGTCATAAAACCTTTGTTGTAATTTTCACTTGACAGCAGTTCATCGTTATGGATAATTGAATGACCACACTTTTGGCCTGCTTCTCTGTTGTTTCACAGAAAATGTGCACAAAATATCAGGTCTGAGGCTGCTAGAGCTCCCTGTGTAGACATGGTGTTGCTAAAAACTTATATATGCTGTTGATATGGAGGTGTGACAATGCTTGTTATCACCTGATTATGCCAAAAGCATTGCAAGTGCCAAGTGAACTTCTGCGTACCTGATAATATTGCTACAGAGTCTTTATTTTTTGGATCACAGTTAAATGACAATGTTCCCCTGTTCATCAAGTGACAGATGGGAAATCTCATACAGAGCTTCTCCAAGCTCTGAAACACACCTGTATGTAATAAGAGGTGTGGACCTCGCTCTCCCACACGCAGAGACAGTAATTACTCTGTCAGCAACAGAATGGAGGAGAATCGCCTGCAAGTCAGCCATTTAGCACCGCACCGACAGCCTGCAATTGTACAGGGTACAGATTCAAATAGCTCTGCGGCACAATGGTGTAGGATGAGCGGCTTGAACTTGGAGCTTAGTGTCAAGCTCAGTCCATTCTGCCCTAGCTTTCTTTTCCATTCTACAGTATTACCTGGATGTGTTACACTGCTGAAGTACCCTTTCAGAGAGGTGGGAGTATACTTTAAAGTCAGATAGTCAGTAAAGGTGTAACAATTTCAATATAGCTTCAGTGTCACTTTATGGTTTATTGTTTACTGCCTTTGTGGAAACCACTGCCAATGATGAGTTAATGCATAACCAAAAATTTAAATAGTTAATACATATTTAGAGTTAAAGGCCAGTGTCAGATTCACCATAAATGTTACATGTTTTACATGTGCTTTTGTGACATGATATTGATATTTCAAAATACAGACGTGCTATAGAGGTTATAAATGAAACAGTTTAGGATTTTTGTATTAATTATAGCACATCTGAACTTTTTTCATGTAAGACAAGTTTGTCTTATGGTAGATTAAGAAATGCTTAAAAAAGCAAAATGATGTGCATTAGGTCTTAAAACAAACAAAACAATATAACAGAATAAGAGACGTGAAAAACAAGCCAATAGAATAAGACACATGAAAAATATCTAGTAATAATTTGCACCATCTTATAAAATTCCCACAATACTCTCAGAATGAGACATATTAAACTTGATATAAAATGAACTGGCCAAGATATAATTTTTTAAAAACTTTTTGATAATCAAGATGTCTTCAACACATAAAATATAAACATTTGAACTGAATCTTGGTCTGCCTCAGATCTGAAAATACGTGTATCATTATATTTCTGCTAGTTAGTAATTCACCTCTAGCCATTTAAATCACCACTGGTCACGCCCACTTTTGGCGCTCAGGGTGAACAATGCCAGCCAGAATTCAGCAATACGTAGTCCTTCCATTCAAGGCGAGCAGGGTGAGATAACATTAGTCTTACCTTTATAGTAAGCAGTTAGGGGGCTCATCACATACTATAGAGATGAAACTGCATGCCCTCATTTAAATGATTCATAAAGCCCCAAGTGACATTCATTATGTTCAGTTTGACATAAAATGACAAACAAATGATGGAGTGGGTGTGCTGATTAGACGGTCGGCCGTAAGCGTGTGATGAGCGAACGGGCGGACAGATAAGGTAAATCAAGTGCCAGGGGGAAGAGAGGCATTTAATTGCACTAAAAGACATGTCATCTCACCCTCGCCAGGCTCGGCTGTGCTTGTCAGCTTGGATGATTGTGAGGCGCAGCTGTTTTGAAATGTTAATTCTTTTCAGCAATAGTTGTTTGTTTGATGCATGTTCAATAGTGTATTTGTCACGTGATGTACACAGCATTATTGCCAGTGCTGCAAGGAAAATCCCAGAAGCGAGGTTTGCTTTCAGCAAAGACAAATTCGTGTTTCTGCCTGGTATCCCTTTGATTCCATGTGTCAAAACACAGGTAAAGATTGATTATACATGGAACATGGAGCTTTGAGAAGAGAAAAAAAACAAAGTTGTTTTTAGGGAGGAAAAGAGGGTTGAAAGTAATTCACCAAAGGAGCAACCAACAAATGTGACCTTATTCTTTTGTGATCATGTTAGGTTCAGGACAATATAACAATTAAATAACTCCATCCATCGAAACTGTGTAGCCGGTAACAGAGGTTTAAAACAATAATAGCTTTTGTCTGCATTGTACAGTGAAACTCAGACTGGCATGGTATGCTCAGCCTTGTCTAAAGGACAACGCTAATTAAATTACATATGGCAGAATTGAAAGAGGAAGGGAGGGGTGAGCCCTCTTATCTAAATCCCAGTGACAGAAGGTCCCAGGTTTTCTGATTAAAATAAGTATTGCAGAGTAAGGCTGTGTGAGCTGAAATTAAATTCTGCCTTGAAAGGATTTCCTCATGAGTACTATTTTCCTGTTTGCTATTCCAAGACACTTGCTGTCAATGGATTACATCACCCCCAAAAAGCTGATGTTCAATATCCTTGCCATTTTCAAAGCCTCTTTTATCTCTGAAGATACAGAGTGGGATTAGCAAAAGAGAAGCCTCTTGTCTTCCAGCTGCACATGTCCACACTAATATGCTGATCAAAAGCTCATATATAGTGCATCATAGAATATTGGTAACAACTTGATCTGAAGCAAAAAATAACGTACTACACTTCTCCCTGTTAAGCTGCCTGTCACTGTAAATAGTTTGTATTTTCTGACTTTCATGGGTAGCTGCAGCTGTTAAAGCCATGTCAGATTTCTAAAGTGTCAGAACCATCGCATACCTTTTCTGTGGATTGAGATGTTCCAAAGAAGATGGGGATGAAGGCCAGCCAGATGATGCAGGTGGTGTACATAGTGAAGCCAATAGGCTTCGCCTCATTGAAGGTTTCAGGCACCCCTCGTGTCTTTATGGCGTAGACTGTGCAGGTGACCATTAGCAGCATGCTGTATCCCAAAAGGCAGATGAGCGACAAGTCCGAGATGTCACACTTGAGCACACCCCGTGCTAGTTCTGGGTCAGCCATACGCTGGTCCTCATAGTCAACAAAGGCTTGGGGAGGGTCCACCCCAAACCAGATACACACCCCTAAGAGCTGTACTGAGATCAAGCTGAAGGTGATGACCAGCTGGGATGCTGGGCTGATGAAGCGAGGGGCACTTACTGACATCTTCCCCTGTTCAAAAATACGGTAAATTCGGTTGGTTTTAGTTAGCAAAGCAGCATAGCTGATACTCATTCCCAGTCCTAAGAAGATGCGTCGGAGTGAGCAGATCCCGACACCAGGAGTAGAGATCATCAGGAAAGTTGTAGCATAGCAGAGGAAGATGCCAGTCAACAGGACATAGCTAAGCTCCCGTCCTGACGCCTTCACAATTGGTGTGTCATTGTAGCGTACAAAAGTAACCACCACAAACAAAGTGGCCATGATTCCCAAGATAGCAATGAGGACAGGTATGACTGCCCAGGGTGAGCTCCACTCCAGTTGGACAATGGGGATTTTCTGGCAGCCCGTGTGGTTCTTGTTGGGGCGCAGATCGAAGCGGCACATCTTGCAGTTGAATGGGTCCGCCTGGTATTGGTATCCATCACAGCGCTCACAGTGCCAGCAGCAGGGGATGCCCTTTACAATCTTCTTGCGCCAGCCTGGCTTGCAGGGCTGGCTGCATATGGAGGGGGGCACATGCTTTACACTGCCTGGCCACTGAATTGCTGGCATCTGAGACACACAAGCACAAACACTGCTTACTGTTCATGGCAGCAGTAACTGAGACATTATCACTATTAAAAATCTATTTTATGATGCCTATTAACAAATTGATTTTCTGAGCTAAACTATAATGTTGGCTTTGTATTGTTGGCTTTGTAACTTCAGTCATTGCTCAAATGGTTAGGTAGAACCTTAAAAAGAACAGCTTGTATTTTGCACTGTAGAATATTTAAGAGAAGTGACCAAACAGAACAAAAAAGGGACTTACATTGAGGTTGAGTTGGTCGGTCCATTGTCCGATGATTTTGTACTCTGCTGTATTGTTATTTAACTGGTACTGATAAATATCATACCGACCTGGGGCATCCCCATTCTCATTAAACTGCACTGGATTGCCAGCAATGCCTGGAAACAAGGAGCAGATGTACATAATTATAAAACCACCAATTTTATTTCAGCACTGTGCTTAAAAACCTTATGGACCCTAGTGAACTCTCAGGAGAGTAACCATTCTCCAGTTCTTGTCAGGTCAGTGCTCAAAATTTCCTATTCGAATTCTGTTGTTTCAAATGTCCTTGTTTGAAGAAAAACAACAACAACAACAAAAAAACTGGTCAAATGAACAGAAGCTTTGCCCAAAGAATAAAACTACAATGAATAAAGCACATGAGCTAAATGTAGTTAGGGTCAAATAGTAAAATTACTAGCTCAGTTTTAAAGCCCAACCATTTCAATTTGCAAATCCAGTACTAAATTTGAATTCACACCCTGTTTTGTCTAACTTTACAAGTTCATTGAGAGTAATTTCTGTTTTTGCAGGAGAGTCTGAAAGGGGAGTGTGAAGGAGACAGGATAACAATGCTGCTGCGTCCCCGTGGTGAATTTTGGATTAGGTGTCTTGTTCTCAGGAACAATCTGCGCCAAGCTTTTTGCCAATCTTTAGCTTTAACCTTTGAGCTCAGCTATCTGTATTCAAAGCACCTGAGCATGTCCGACTCCATTCCCCAGCCAGGCAAATCCCCATGCAGCCAAGTGTGCTGAACAGCAGCACAAGCAATTGTTTTCGACACTCATGTTTGGCTCACTGTTCCAATTCACAGTCCTCACAGGGTTTTCTCACCAAATGCTGTCTATGATTGCAGAAGGGGTGAATTTCTATTGATTATCCTCCTAAGTCTTTATATCAAACTGGAATATCCAAGATGCATAATCCATATCATGGTGAGTCAGTGCTGGATTAAAGAATTACATTTTTTTTTTTTTTTTTTTGGGGGGGGGGGGCAGGGAAATACATGCAAAACATACAAATCTGTAGGATTACTGCTATTTCATGAAGAAGAAATATAATTCAAATTTCAGCTTTAACACTAAATGACATATGCAGTAACTTGTAGAGTGGGAATTAAATAAGTGCTTAGTATTTGCACAGCTGTTTGACTTCACATGGACATTTCTCCCTAGCCATAGTCTCAGTACCAGATGCCTGGAATTCCCTACAGATGTCTGGTGGTAGATAAATTTTACTTCCGAACTGAACAGCTTAGAGTGTAATTGGGTCTTGATTTTGTGAACGTCCAGATAATTCATCCCTTAAACAAGCTCTATGTAGTAAGAAGCATCAGCTTTAGCTAATTTGTATATGGTTTAGTCATCTTGGGTATAAAATGAATAAACAGAAGTCCTTTGCAGTTATCTCTTCAGAGGTGTGCTGGAGCCATTTAGCACATGCCATGAACTCTGATTGAGTTCCTGCCTGGTTTTTGAACAATTCATTTGTAGCTTTGGAAGAGAAAAAAAAATTATTGTAAAAGTGAAAGTGAATATTTGTCATTGTGAACACGCCCCATCACACAAAGTGCACCACAATGCAATATAACCCTGCTTTGAGCCTGCAATCTTTCAATCACATGGACAAGTCTGTAACCACCGCCCAGAATTGTATTTATTTATTTATTTTTAAAAAAGGGGCTATATGAATCCAAAAATATGTCAAAATAGACCAGTTGATAATCATGGTAGTCATTTCAGAAAGACCTTTCCCAGTCGGTGGAAATTCTATTGCACATGGACAGTTAGAGCTACTGCTCCACAGCATTGAACATTTAAGAGCTTTACTCAGTAAGTCAGTTAGACGGTGCTTGATGTGGAGGATCAGAAGAATATACTCCCAGGTAGACTTCGTTTTCAGTACAGTCGGCTCTTTGAGCAGCCAAGAGCCCCTTCAAAATAGACATAATGGACAGCTAGCAGCCCACACACGGTTACAGTTGCTCTCAGCATCACACAGTTATTTTCTAATTTCTTGATCTATGAGCATGTTTTCAGCTCAAATTATGTGATTATGGTCCATTGTGTGACTTGACTCACCCATTTGTTTGTAAAGTGTGATTTGTTTATGTACAAGGGGCCAGTTTAAATAGAAATTAAGTAACAGTTGTCTGTGAAATTTGTCGACGTCCTGTGAAAATTTTCCACAGTTCGCTGGTGATGCAAGGGGGGAGTAATGTTTCAACCCAAACCCAATAGGGAATAAAACCATAAAGCACTGATGAAAATGTGTTTGACCAGCTGCTATATGTATTGAATCTGATCTGTCCTTACAATATTAATCATTGAAAACGCTGTCTTTATCCTCCTGGCTGCCACTAAAGTTGACAACAACTACTTGAAACATGAAAGAGACTTCCAGCTTGCTGAAAAAAAAGCCAGAAAAGCATCACTTGCTTGTGCTTTTGGGTGATTGGGTGTGCTGGGGCTGACAGTGAAGCTAGTGTAGCAGTTCACTATGCACTAAAGCAGAGTGCACTTTGCCTGAAGTGATGGCGGCATGGATAGAAAACCGATGGGCCGCTTCATTCTATCTCAGCCTATTGAAGTCTCTAACTAACCTCACTCAAAGACGCATCAAAGGAAGACAAGATGGGAGGCTGAGTGTGTGTGTTTGTGTGCGTGTCTGTGTGTGTGTATGTAGGTTACATGTGCAGCACTGCAAATGGTGATTAGCGGCTTCTGACTGGTTTGGGAAAGTCTGAAATATCCACGATTTTCTCTTTTTTGTGCTGTGTGAGCGCACAAGCTCATCACAGCATGTGATCGTGTTGTGGAGCTGATAGCTAGCAATAAATTACAAAACAGGATGACAGCATGGCTAATCCCCACCCAATGGCATCAGCACAGCATGAATATCACTTCAAGTCCCCAGATTTAGAAATAAATGCACAGTTCCAAAAGACCCAGCCTGCTTACATTTAAAGCATCATGATTATTAACAAAATAAGCACCTGTGTATTATACAGAGATGTATGGATGAGTGGAACCTCCTACAGAAAAGCTAAGATTACCCAGTGCCATAGAATAGAAGCCTGTGTCATATCTCATCAGACCTGGAGCTGCAGGTGCTTGGGTGCTCTATTGAGAACTTAGAAGAGATGAAGAGAAAAGGCGAGTGATTGTTTGAAAATTGCTTTTGGTTCCAGTAACTTCACAGCTAGCAGAGAAAGCAAGAAAGTGTATTGGGTATGAACTCTGAGCTACAGGATGGCACTTTTCTTTGTTGGTAAATGTGTTTCATATTGCTCTTGTTGCTGCCATTGCTGTTGTTCTCCTATATTTTCTCTCTCCTTACACTTTCTTCCTTTCTTTTTCTTTCTTTCTCATTTTACTTTTCTCACACTACTGCCTTTCTTACTCTCTTGCTCTTTCTCTCTCTCTCTCTTTCCCTCTCTCTCCTTCTCCCACTGTCATTCTGTCTTGCTCTTTTTCTTAATTTTTATGTCTCTCTTCATACATTTCCTACCCCCATTTCTTTTTCTTTTCTCACTCACATTAATTCTCTTTCTCTCATTCTCTCTCTCTCTCTCTCTCTCTCTCTCTCTCTCTCTCTCT
>JBBPDA010000105.1:21953144-21988595 GCA_037974385.1 Arnoldichthys spilopterus | reverse complement strand
TCTCTCTCTCTCTCTCTCTTTCTCTCTCTTTCTCTCTCTCTCTCTCTCTCTCTCTCTCTCTCTCTCTCTCTCTCTCTATCTATCTATCTCTCCTGCCATCTTTTCTCTCTCTTTCTCAAAAAAGTCCAAAAAACATGCTGAATGGACACCCCAGTTGTTTAGTTCTTAAATTACAGTTAAAAATCACATCAATGTATGGTCGTAAGCAAAAAAGTGCTCATGTTTTCTGCCAGAAACACCAGTGGGCATTTGCAGAGCACTCAGGCTGCAAGTCATGTGACTGTGTTCACTGTTCTGATGTCTGCTGATGCAAGAGTATGAGATTAGGAGTAACCTGTGGTCGTTTGGTATGGATGGCTGTGTAATGTCACTGTTAGTAATGAAAAACCCTGGTGGAGCCTTACAAAAATTTGTGTCTCTGTCCAGCCAAACCTGAACGCAACATTGCACAACACTTTCAGATAACACTGTCATAAAAGGAGTGCAACAAATAGGTCTTATCTAAATAATTCACATTACTATCTTTTGAGCAGACACTGTTTTAAGTGCTGCTTCTTTTTTGCTGCCATTGATAAGTCTGGATGAAGAAGACGAAGTGTGTTGTAATTGCCTTAAGTGAAATGGAAATGGCTCGCAAGCAACGTGGCAAGAGTTTAGATATGCTAAGTACATGTCAAACGCTTTCTGGGGAAGCAGTCTGTTGTCCTTGAGGGATTTTCACACAGCTTCATACAGTTCAAATCCATTGCTGCAGCTAATCTTCGTAATACCTTTTATTTGTTCTTTCAGCCTTCAGTTGACAATTTACAGTCCGGGAGTGGGACAGTGGGAGGATGAAAAACAAGGGTTCGGGGGCCGTCTTCTCTAAAATCCTACAAGCCTGTATATGCAAAATGTTTATTTTCTTTGGCAAACAGAGAACTCATGCTTCATCCAGCATGTACCATGGAAAAATACAGAGGTTGATTTAAAAGAATTGTGTTTCTGGTTTTTATTATTAAAAAATTGAAAAAAACTTACATTCACATCTTATTCAAACTGCAGTGACCAAAAAGAAAATTATCTTCAGTTTTTATATGAGAAGTTGGTGCTAGGAGAGACACAGAGGAATCTCAATGACCTAGCAAACATGTTGAAAATAGAATGTGAGGCATTGACCTTGGGTTGGCAGGTTATGGTGCCTATTCTATTCTATTCTATTCTATTCTATTCTATTCTATTCTATTCAATAAATTATACCCTAATTTAGATGACCTTATTTAGTAAATGAAAGTCAAAATTGTTTATGGGAAATGTGGGCCTGTCAGATTTAACACATTAATAAGCAATATGTTATTATTGCCACTAATCTTGGTGTTGCTCTGCATATTTCTTTCTTATTTTAACCCTTAGACTATCTGTAATAAAGGCTAAAATCCTGCTTGTATGCTGTATGTTTCTGACTTAATCAAATCCAAAAAGATAGTGCTCACAAGAGATCTATAGAAGCAAAAAAAGTAAAAAACATATAATGGGAAGCTATTTTCATGTCAGGTTCATCTGAACCCTGCCTTCTCACAATGAAAACGATGTTACTGAAATAAAATAATAAATACATTCAAATTATTTTGTTTATCCATACAGCTATAACTTAATGCACTGCTTTTAAAATCTCATTTTGATTAATTATTTGCATCTTTAAACAGCTCAAATAATATGTAATATGTTTTATTAATGTGTAAAAAAAAGTGCATGTTTTAACCAAGTGAATTCAGTTTTTCAAGGCATATATTTTAGGTTGAATGAATGAATGTATAAGTGAATGAATGAATGAATGAGTATTTTCGAAAGTGTTTCTGAGCCATACTGCACCTGTAATCTTTACATCACGGATGTACTTTAACAGAAGGGTTCCATCGATAGGATCCATTTTGGAACATAACCCCACCTTGCCAGGACACAGGTCTCTGTGCATGCTATGGAGTGCATGTGCCATGGCATAAACTGCATCGATCACAAACATCACCTTCCCCTCCTGCTCATACGAAGAGTCCTTCCCAATCCTCTCCTGATCTGGAAGACGCAAAAAAATACTGTTACTGTCAAATAAGACTCACCCAGAGCATTGTCAGCTTTATGCAGTCTTTTTTTTGTGATGTTCAAATGCATCATATTGCTACAAAGAGACTCAGTAAAAAGAGGTGGGCTAATTAAAATAATAACTTAGCTCATGTTAAGTTCAAAGCGAGAGAATTCTTTGTGAATTTCTTTATTTTTTCCCTTTTTTTCTTTTAGTGGTGCCTGCCACATACAAAAAGGGCATGATTTGTTTGGACGGACTAATGCAATCTAATTACATGGGATATGCAAAAGTCTAATGTCAATGGTAAAATAAAGCTAAAATAATTTTAAAATGATATTTTATGTAAATTGCTATAATTATGTCTTTCATGATAATAAAAAATTACACACTATCATCATTAATTAAAAACATACTGAATTAAATATTCATAGTGCATGCAAAACTACGCTTTTCTAATATTTAGATAAGATTAAATGCTTAAATTGTCATCTTTTATCTGAAACACTCACAGGCCAGCTTAAATCTACCTTAATTTAACATCATAAAGGCTAAGCATCACTTCATGACATGTGAGGGAATGACTTAATGCCTTTCCATCCATGTTATCTCAGCCTTGTATCGTGTTCTTCATGCCGTGACTGATAAATGAAAGCGGTCGGCTAACACACGAGGGTGGAATAATAGACAGCGAAAGAGCAAGCAAGATTAATTATCTTTCTGTGCTCATATAATCATGCCAGACAGCTGTATATTCATTAGAGCTAGAGTTGCTCAGCGTGTTTTTTTGTGTGCGTGTGTGTTTTTTTTATAAGATCTTAATTGCAAAGGAGCAGTTTCAATTATGACCCTGCCGAATTAAACTGGGAGATGGGCCATCAGATGTCATAGTGGCAATTCTCAGTTGCACAATGCAGTTTTCAGCATAAAGCTTAAGACCAGCCGTGACAATGCCATTCCCTGCTATAACCAACACTTAGCTGATTTTGAGTTCACTTTCACTCACTCCAATTACTCAAATGGCTTGGAAAGGCTGAGACTATTTCCTTTATTTAAAGGACTAATTATCTTATAATGTTGTTTTTTCTCCTGAGGTCCTCTTATGAAGGAGCTACATGATAGGCTGTGTTCTTTCACCATGCCTGTTCAGCCTGTTTGCAGTAAATACAATAAGAGATGGACTAGAGGACGTTGGCTAAGGATTGGCATAAGAAACTTCAATAAACTTTGCTATGTGATTGACATTCTGAAAAAGAAAAACAAACATGAAAAACACAAAGGTCATAAGAACTGGAAGGATAGCTTGATGGTGAAGATGTAAAAGTGGTGGACAACTTTTGCCCTCTCAGTTCAGTTATTAAAAACAAAAGGATCCAGCTGTCATAAAATGTGTGCAGAAAACTGGCCATGGAATTTTTAAGTCCTGTGCCTCTCAAGAAATAAAAATTAAAATCCATTTAAATAAAAAAATTGTCACATTTGGGAAACTACAAAAAATTCACAATTAAAATGTTGTAAAATTTGATTTTTGACAAAGTATGATATTTATTTACACCCATCAGCAATAACATTATCACCACTGGTTATGTAGTTACTACATTACATCAACACCTGTCAGGGGGTGGGATATATTAGGTAGCAAGTGAACAGTCAGTTCTTGAAAGTAATGTGCTGGAAACAAGAAAATATTTGAGAGGAAAAGGATCTAAGTCACTCTGACAAAGGCCTTATTGTCATGGCAAGTCAGAACATCTCCAAAATGGAGTCTTGTGGAGTGACCTATGAGGGGGACCTACACATTATTAGGCAGGTGGTGTTAATTTTAGGGCATGTATTTATTGAGTGATTGACTGATTGATGTCCATTTTTCACAAAATAGACATCAGTGACATCCAACAGGTTTCTGTCAAGAACTGAAGAAGTCTTCAAGAAGGTCCATTTGCCATAGATTCAACTATGCTAACAGGATGTAATCATATTCAAATGAATACAATTTCTCAGTTTCAACCTTCAATATGTTGTCTTTGTTGTATTTTCATTACATCACATTCACTTTTAATTTTCATTTCTATTTAGCATTTTTTTTTGTTTGCAAACGGGTGTACAACCCAGACTGATATTCTTCAAGGATTGCTTGAAGAAGCTCTTCAAAATATCTTCAAATCTAATATCTTAAATCTGTCGTATTTTGGACCTATAAGAAGAATCAGTTCATTGGAAAAGAGATGTATACTTGGAACAGCTGAAGGTAAAACAGAAAAAAGACAGATAGCAACAAGATGGATGAACTCAATCAGAGCAAACATGAACAAGCCAATAAGCAGCCTGGTCTGTAAGACTTCATGAACTTGATACCTCTTGGGTGTAAACTGCTGTAGGCTGAATGGCTGGATATACACAAATAACAAAATGTGTTTTTTTACAGCTTATTTTTCATATATGAAGTATATGTACTAGGGATTGGATGATACAGTTTAAAACTTGCTAACAGTGTTTACACACTACATTAAAAAGTGCAGAAAATTCAGTTTTTCCATGAAACGTACGCCTTTTTTTCAAAATGGGTGGTTAATTCAGCGCATGTTTTCTATCAGTACGCTTTTCTGCTTCTTCCAAGCCTCCTCTTATCTAAACAGAGGAGCTGAGAGTGTCCAAAAAAGCTACTGTAGCTGTTAAAAAATGCGTCAGTCTTTTACTTCAGGGTCTGTAATCAGCAGCACTCCAGCTCAGCCTTGCAACAGAAAACCAAAGGCAATTTAACAGTGCCGACAAGCCCCATGCATCTTTAAAAGCCTGAATTAAGGAAGCAGGATATGCCTGTGTAATTGTTTGCCAAAAGTGCTACTACTGGCGACAAAAAAGTACCATCGTTTGAGTGTGTTACAGGGACTGAGGGGCTTGTCTCCCAAAAATAGAGGAAAAATAAGAAATAAAAAAAGCACCAACATGACATTGATCTCACGAGGGGGGTGAACAACAGACACACGCTCCACTTGGCTCTACAAACACACACACCCATATTCTTCAGCCTCTTCCTTTGTCTTTCCTCTATAGGGACATACACACTTTCTTTCATCAATTTGTCACACACATACACACACGCACACATACCCTTCTCATCTTCAAGTCGGAGCACGCCCACACACACACTTGGCTGGCTCTCAGTGCCTTTAGAGAAATCTGTTTGGATTAAGAGAGGCATCGCAGAGGGGTTTTCTGGGCCTTGGAGGAGTCGGAGGTGCAGGCTGTAGCGGAGCACCCTGCTGGTGACACTCTGTACCTCTAGCCGTTCACGCCTTGTAAAAATTCAAGCTGCCTTCCTCTGAAGGCTTAGGTCCCTCTGGGACCGAAGGCTCTGACTGTCCCTGTGTGCCAAGAAAAGCGCTGGAGAAATTTGTCATACCACAGTGTGTTTGAGTGTTTTCATTACGCAGGTTTGGCAGGCTCGCTTTTCTTACAGAGGAGTTTACGAATCCCTTTCTTTTGCCTTTCTCTTTCTGTAGAGGGAAGCACAGCCTTCATTCATACACAGTGTCTTCGCCTGTGTTCCTTATGTGACCGGGTCTTCATTCACACTAGGTCTGCATAATATAACCAAAAATCTTATATTGCTATGGTTATATTGCTAGGTAAGAGCCCGTATCATGAAAACCTGAATTTTCCTTCTGGAGAAATTTCACAATGAGTGTAGATATGGATATATCACAATATTGAATAGGTTTATATACATTAACCTTGGGGGCATGCTCTTTGGATGAGCTTGCTCACAGACCTGAACAAACCTAGGAAAGGAAGTGTTAAAGGAGTTTAGTCCCACCTATTCAGATTCAAACTAGTTTGCATTTCAGCTATAACTGCTTATTGGAAAAGACATAATACATAACAGACCATTTACATAAATTAGTCATCGTAGTTGGAAGCCAATCAGAACAGAGATCATTTACATATGTAATAATTTTTTTAGGTTGGAACAAAAGCATCTGTGACAATATATAACAAAGAACATGAAAAATGTGAGAACTTTAAAACACATTAAACACATTTGTCAGCTCTTGATTTAACACAGCCTGATTTTCTTTTTCATGCTCATCAAAACACCCCCAGAAACTCATTTGGATCAACTAAGATTTAGTCAGGATGCTCGTAGCAGTCAGGAAAAAAAAATAGACATGCAGAGTACCAGAATTTTTTTGTGAAAGTATTTTGTGATCTTTAAAATGTATTTAGCAGACTTTTTATTTTGGTACATATATCTACTCTGACAATATTGCTTCTGAAGTCCACAAGATGGCGCATCTCACTATTCTTTTGCATCATAGCAGAAGATGGAGAGGAATTTAGAGTCACCTGGATGGATATCGAGCCATCTGCTCTCAAGCTAAAGAATCACAATATTGAAGTGCGGCACAAATACTGGGATGGTATCATACTATTGCCTCTGTAGCAATTTCTAGCCCTTCGTTACTACAATCAAACAACATCAATATTGCATTAGTGTTTAACAAACATTACATTCTGCAGTCTTAATTAATGCACAGTGTTTGTATATTTCTGTTGTATAAATAATATCCCTCAGTACAGTATATAGGATACGCACTGTCAGTCCTGGGCAAACAACCCTTTCCGTTACCCAACCAATTGCATTCCTGGCTGTTCCACCAAGCTGGGGGAGGAGGTCCAGAGAATCCCCCTCCCCCTTGTTCCACAACCTGTGTGAGACCTCTCAGCGGTCCAAGAGTAGGTCCTTCTGTTTTGAGCCTCAAACCTCAAAATCCTTTCAGAAATCAAAGGGTAATTGTACTTGGATATGATTCAGGTACTAAAGCATGAAGGCATTTGTCCCTGATCCAAGCAGAAGTGCGTTTTTATGAGGCATTACCACCTGAATCTCACACTGAAATGTCTATTGTAAAGCATTATGTTGCAGAGATCTCAAGGGAGAGTGCAGGTAGGAACACAGCTGTATTGTAATCTTTTCTACACACATGCATGCATACAGGCATTCTACATTTGCACTATCCATTATATATGTGGGGACGCCTTGCTTTCTTTTGAAATGGTCAGTGTTTTACTCTTACTGTTACGTTCATATTCATATTCAGCGTGTCTTCTTCAGTATTGTAATAATTCGGCAGTTTATTTTCCAAACCACTATTAAAAGCACATGTTAATAGGGATAAATTGTGGGAGACATGTGTAGGAAAAATGTACCTCAATTTATCGATTCTTCACCAAAATATAGGTAGGCTTCAGACAAGGGCTGATCCCACTATATTTGCTAATTGATTAATCAATTACTAATTGTTTTTTTTGATTAATTACTTATTAACCAAGGGTAGTGTATCAATATACTCGTCCAGCCAGTAACTCAATAGGAATGCAGCTACTAACCCTGATAACTGTTTTTAATTGTGCTGTTAAAAAGAGTTGCCCTTTAGAAAATAGGGAAAATTATCAGGATCATTTTTTATTTATGATGACAGCTTAGGTGCGTTACCAGCCATGAAGTGACCCCACTTTTAATGAACAAGAAAAAATAGCTGGTCACAATAAGACAACATTTATTACTACACTAGACAAACATACAATTACACATAGACACACAATAAAATGAAAGGGAATTATTATGAGGTAGATACCAGTATTGGTAAAATGACTGAAATTATTCAAGCGTTCCTGAACAACAAACCTTATGAACCTGAGACAACCCATCTTCACAGGAAAGCAGTTTTAGGCACATGTGTTTTGTCCTGCACCCTAGATAACAAAATAGAGAGAAGCTTTACTTGAGCTTTGGTTCGGAGATGAAGCCTGAGTTTGGACAGGATGGAGTGGATTTTAGGCCTTGAAGCTTGGTGGAGTTGACAGGGGAAAGGTGACACAAGTTCTCTTTCCCAAGCTTCCTCAATGGTTTTCAAAAAGTCCCTCGTTTAAGTAGTTTGTGCGTGGGAAAACGTCTCTCCCCCTTCCCTTATCCATTGTCCAATGTGAGGATCCGAGGTCTAGGATTTGTCGTTGGCAGAATAAAGTTTAGAAACTTTTACATCGTCCATAAATGGGTATTAAAGATTGGTTCGATATTTGATTGGTGGCGATCACTGGATTGTAACAAATCCAAACATGCTATATTTTTCAACAATATCTCACAAAATAAGTGTGTGTGTGCATGCTGCACATGGTATTAGTTACAAGGCTAAACTTTTGTTTCTTTGTTTCTGCAGTTTAAAAAATGGCCAAATTAGTTATATTTTTATTATTTAAATGATTAATAATTATTAATAATAATCATTATAATTTGTCTTAGGTATGCAAACAATTTGGCAGTTTATTTTCCAACCCACTGTTAAAAGCACTTGTTGAAGATGATACACTGTATCATTTATCATTGTACATGAGAAAGTGTATTATTGGTAAGTGTATAATAAGGTTAAACTCTTGTTTGTTTCTTTCTGCAGTGAAAACCAGATCATCGTTTTTTTATCATTATTTAATATAATTTCTTAAACATTGTGTTTAATTCTGTGAAGTTATATTAGCAACATTTGTTTTGCCAGTTGGTCATACTTCTAATATTGAAGTGCATTAAAAGGGTACAAATAGTAACCTTCTGGGCTGATGGTTGCTGGACATAAGAAAACACTGCAGTTACTGAGTATCTGGTAATGATTTACATTAAGTGCAACTTCATAGTGCATTCATAAGGCATTAATAAAGTATTTATAAGACACATTTTATCATACATTAAATATTCTTAAAGCATATATAATGTATTTATTAGAAAAATATAACAGCAAATATACATTAATAACATGCAATGCTACTGTATTCATAAGCATGACATAAGTTCAAAAAGCAATTTCAATGTCAAAAGCATTTAAATGCGTCATGCTGTATGGAATATTGTAGACTTACTATGTTTTTTAGCTGCAGGTTCAGTTGCACTTCTTTTTGAAGAAATGCAGGGAGACATGCTTTACACTGACATGGCACATACATTAAACCTTCATAAAAGAGTTTAGGGCAGTCAATGTAAAGTCAGGCCATTCATGCCTCTAATTATATATTTACAAACTACATGATATATGACATAAATTTGCATTAGGCTTTATAAAACATATATAAACAATTAGATTGCACTATGATAATGGGAAATCGTAACTTTAATAGTGCAAGCACAACGTACAAAACAAGTTTTCAAAAAAATAAAAATAATAAACTAATGCAAATGTCTACCTCTGACCTTCAGGAGCTTAGTTATTGGGAATGATGTTTTTTTTTAATGGTTTTCTATGCTTTACTTCAGCTCAGTTCACAGTATTTCTATTGCTTTTACACTCTTTACTTTACAGAACATGCTCTCCGTATTTCTCCTGAACACAAATTTTTATAGCACTAAACTCTTTTATGAAGGTTTAATGTATGGGCCATACAGCATGTCCATGTAGTTTACAGATTTTAAGTGTTTTAGAGAGGTAAGTTTGATATGACCTTACAATAACTGCACTGAAATCATTCACAAGACCTTAATATATGTTCTATAAATCATCATTTGAGTCTGTAGAGTTAATATAAGTGCTACAGTTTGTATATGTATTCCATTCACAAGTCCTGTTTATTCTGAACAAACCATGCTGAGGATTTTGTTAGGTATGCTCCCTGCATTTCTTCAAAAAGAAGTGCAACTGAACCTGCAGCTAAAAGATACAAGTAAGTCTGCAATATTAGATATAGCATGAAGTATTTAAATTCACGCCCAGTATATAAATGCATTATGCATAACTATACAAGTGAAGTGAAAGTGACTATTTGTCATTGTGAACACACTCAAGCATCAAAAGCGCACAATCAACAGCGCCCGAGGGCCAGTGTGGTACAGTACTTTGCTTAAGGGTACCTCAGTAGTGCCTGGGCCTGGCCTTAAACCTGCAACCTTCAGGTCCCAAAGGCAGTGTCTTAACCACTAGGCCACTATTGCCCACTCTCTTTTTTTTTGTGAAGTGAATATACTAGACATGCATTTACATGAATGCATAACGAAGGTGCAAACTGTCAGGGTATATCATATTCAATAATGCATGAAAATGCTTTTTGAATTTGTTATGTCATGCTTATGAATGCAGTAACAATGCAGGTTATTAATGTATATTTATCATAGACATCATAGATACTTTAAGAATGTTTAATGTATGATAAAATGTGTCTTATGAATGCTTATTTTGTACTTATACTGAATTTGTTAGTTATTTTACTTGAACCTTTATTACACTGACATAACCACACTTTCACTCCACTGTGAGTTTAGGTTACTCTACCCACCAATGTCAATGAGGATTTTACAAATGAACCAGGGGAGTTGTGCTTCAGGCCGTCAATACAGCCTACTCGGATGCTTGTTTTGCTTAGATGATGGAGCCCCAAGAGAAAGAGATCAGCTACACCCTTCTGTTCTTTCGCATTACAATCAATTGTACAACCACCACACATTTCTCATAGATAAAAGATGGGTCCTGGTCTTTGATCAAAGCACTCTCGCAAAAAGCATTTAGACACCAGCTATCCACACTCTCAACTGTCCTCTGAACAGCTCGAGCCTACAGGGCACCCTGTGAAGAGTGCCACAAAAGAGTCTTAAGTTCCTCTCACATCACAGGAGATTTTGGATTTGGCAATGCAGACACGCCAAGAACCATCATCAATGACAACCACTGTCGCAGAATCATTTGGAATATGACAAGAGCCTTTTGTGCATCCACAAACAATCCTCCATGATCCGTTGTGTACCAGAACAATCCAAAGTAGCCTCTTCATCACATTGCTTCCCTAGATGCTAGCTTTGATGATTCTATTCCACAGTTATCTGCTTTTTTTCTCTTGTTGGACTTACGGCAGTGAGAAAGACTGTTCTACAGGCACAGTGGGCCTGCATCTGCTGTCAAGGATCTATTGATTATATTTTTAAAATAGAGATAATTTGTTAAGCAAACAACAGTGTGATCAATTTGCCAATCAAAAAAAAAACTAAACAAACAAAAAAAAAACTACACACAAAAGGCTAGAAATTAATTGTGGAAATGTATGAAAAAAATGTCATGTCTGAATCTACTGAAAAGCAATCGTAGATCAATCTCACACTGCTCTCTACATGTTTGTTCTTTCCTGTTAGAAATAGGATATAATGTGCTTGTTTTGAACTGTAAGACTGGAAAAGGGAGAGAGAGGAAGAGAGACAGCTGAAAGCAGAGATATCCAGCCCTTTAATCCTCCAGTAACCACAGGGCTTTTGTGAGTGCTGCAAAATCACAGCACTGATGCTGCTCTCTGCTATCTAACAG
The DNA here is from genome assembly GCA_037974385.1 of Arnoldichthys spilopterus. NCBI lineage: Eukaryota > Metazoa > Chordata > Actinopteri > Characiformes > Lepidarchidae > Arnoldichthys > Arnoldichthys spilopterus. The sequence goes on along the minus strand of JBBPDA010000105.1, from coordinate 21,977,204 downwards.
CAGTGAATATGAGGTATGCATAGAAACAACATTCCAGCTTCCTGACCGGCAACATTAGACAATTTATCTTTGCATAAGTGTATACATACACACAATTACTGGTCTCTTCTTCTTAACTACAGTCTTAAGGTGCAAAACATGTTTTGTTTTTTTGAATTGATGCAATAGAACAGTGGCCTTTAAATCTGACACTGGAGTACCAATACCATAGACATGCCATGCCATTTTTTTGAAAGTGAGATGTTGTAGTGTATTTGAAGAACCTCCACAAACTGTAAAGGTTCTCAGATTTTTCCTAACTTCAAGCCAAGACTCTTAATGTTTTATCTCACTTGCTTTCTACTCATTAATAAACATCAAATAAACAAACATTGCTTACTATTACCTTCTAAAGAAAATGAACCTAGAATAAACAAACATCACTAACCACTGGCTTCTAAAAGTGATAAACATAAAAAAAACATTATTCACCTTCATCTTTTTAAATGTGCTGAATGTTACTCATTGCCTTAGGGTCTTATAGCAACAATGCATAATGCCCAAGAGCAACAAGTTAGATCAACATGTCTCATAAAATGTACTGTCTACTTTCAATTATTTGCATGTTTTTGTCTTAATTGATGAAAACATGAATTTTGAATGAATGAGTTGCAAATATATGATTGTAGAAACTTTTGTGAAAAATAAGTGTGGTCAGTTAAAGTAACCGTAACCTTAACAGCAGTACTTCATCTTTTTATATTTTAATCAGGCCAACAGAAAACCATCTTTACTTTAAAAAGAACATTACTCTTCTTAGGCTGGAACAGCTGAAACTCCAAATTTGCTGCCAAGGAGCCAACACTTGGATTTAAAATCGAGAATGTTCTTGGAGCATTACAAAAAAAGCAACTGGAGAGATGTCAGAGATTGTGCTTTGACTCAGCCATTCATGGAGGCATTTTTGAAGATCTTATATCACATTAGTCATCGTCAACAATGTCAGTGGGGATTTAGGCAGATCCGTGGGTGCGTGTTGACTCATGCATGACTGGATTTGTTAGTGGGAACACTATCCCTTGGAGGCTGTCTTTGGGCTGTGTTCTGTCTTAGGTACCCGAGCAACGTAGTCAGCTACAGCCGTGCAGTTTTTTATTCTTTCTTTGAAGATGTACAAAGAACACGCTTGGGAATTTCTAAATTAGCTGTGCACACCTTATAAAGCAACAATAAAAACAAGTAGAAGGACGTTTGCAAGGGAGCAGAGCTCTTGTTGCCCAGTTTTGCAGAATTACACAACCTGTCAGCAACCATGCAGTCAGCAACAACAGATAAACATGCTCCTAAATCCCAGAAACTAGCGGGCTAATGGCAACAAATACCTGCCTATGCCGGCTGGTCCTTAATAGAAAACATGGAAATGTTTTTGTTTGCTGCAATGTCAGCCTGCGTTCTTTACAATGCTGTAAACACGCTGATAAGGAGGAGATCTTTTCTTTGCTAGCTCCAGACTCCATGGTGAATAAAAGGGTTTACCAAGCAGCAGGGAGTAGGCTCCGGTTCTGCATCACTTCTCTCCGATAAATATTACATCTCCCCTTAGAGACAAACACTGCTAGAGGATGTGTTACCCAGTAATTCTTGCATTACATTTTTTATCCTGAGTGAACATTACTTTGGACTGCTAATGTGCTTTTTCTTGTGACCTCTAACATATTTTCCCCTTGCGCCATAGTTAATCAACACCATTGTGCAAGATGAACCATTTTCATTAAAGGAATATACATCTTTGTCACTGCCTTCTATACTTCAGCCTTACACATTTTAATTAAATCACATTTAATTTAATTTGGCCCTTTTCAAATTAATCCTGCAGGGTAAGCTGTGTCACAAGCAGGTAAGTAGGGAGCTTGTCCCACTTAAGGTTCACTTTATTTACTAAGGCTGATAAGGAAATAAGCAAACAAAGAACAAATTGAGCATGTGTGTCTTTAATTGCATTTCATTCCCTTACTTTCATATCCATTCAGCAATCTGTAGCATTCTGCCCACTGTAAAAACAAAGGTAAACTAAAGAAATGAAATTCCCTGCGTGTCACTAAATTGTGGATTACAGTTTGTCTCAATACACAACAGACTATTGTATTGGCTTTAATTAACAGAGCGAACGAAGACAGTGCATTTAATCAATGTTAGTTATTCAAGAATCTCCAGCGAGGCAACAATAATGATTTCCTAGTGAGTCTAACAATTGCCTTATAAAATTAAGCAATTTATTCTAGCATGGTAGTATGAGGAATCTTTTCCAAGCCAGAATCCTCTGGCTATTGCGCAGAAGGTTGGCTAGTGGAAAGTAAGTATGCTACTTATGAATATGCACACAAAAAAATATATGAAGGTAAGACATTTAGTGAACTGTGAAGCTACAGTCAGATGCATATTTTCAGAATTGGTCAGGTATAAAATCAGCTTCTGAGTGTCACATCTCTATGTGCATGCAAAGTCAGAAGTTGGCAGCCTTACTACATAGTCTGCTTCTGCAGTGCAGTAAAGGAGGATGCCACCATCTTCCAGCATATCTTCCCTCTAGAAAGCCCTGCATCCATCTCCTCAGAACACTATGTGCACTGATTGGCTGCAACCAGAGGTGCGTTGCTATGTGACAGCTGTACTGCACAGCCAGGGGGTCAAGTGCTGACCATGGATGAATGTGGTGGTGAAAGGCTCAGTGCCTGAAATCACTCCCACTGGAGACAGCCAGAATCAATTAAAGATTATCATCTCTTCTCCTGTACAGTGGATTAGACGGGTTTTATGCAGTTAGTGCAGGGAAGACGGTATTCAACCCAGGAGTTCAGACGGGAAGCAGCTTCAAGGAATTACGACTTAACCAGGCAGTTTCTCCAGCATGCAGTGGAGTAGGTCAAGTCTTCGTGAAAGATTTGGAAGCAACATTTTTTTGTATTCTCTCTCTCTTTCTCCCTCTTTCTCTCTCTCTCTCTCTCTCTCTCTCTTTCTCCCTCTTGCTTTCACTCCACCTCTATTTCTCTCACTCAGTCTTTCTCTTTCCTACCCTGTCTACTCCACCTCTAATGCCCCTCCACCCCCGCTTCTACTTTTACAGAGCTTTGGAAGAAGGGTGTTTTGCCAGTGGGGTGGTAGCTAGGATTTCTTACTTGTGCATTTCTTTATGCCGGATCCCTTCTTCAAGGCATGCCGGTTGAGCTTGCAGTTGAAATTGTTCTCCCAGAACTCAGCAAACCAGATGTTCCTCCTGTTGTTTTCCAGCGTTCGGCTGATGAAGTAACGATCAAATCCTGGGAGCAGATCGATGAGATAAGTGTCACTTTAATACGCTCTGTCAAAATCAAAGGGCATAGCCACTGAGCTTTAGAGGACACAAACCAACACAGTGTGACTGAGCGTCTCTCCAAGCACATACTCCTGTAAGGCATCTTTTAACAAATTGAAAGGTAAATACAATTGCTAATGCAACTGAGGAACCTTTATCTATTACTGTTAACAAAGTAATATCCACTGCACTGATTGTGTTTTCATCAAAAATGGTTTTAAATGACTTTTTTTTTACAATACCTTATGTTAATTTTACACTAACCTCCATTATAAATTATGAAGATTTTGTGCTTGTCCTGTAAAGTTGCTGTTTTGGAAAAAAGGTTTAATGTGACAACAATGATATGAAAGATTCTATTAAATCTAACCCTAACAATCCACTGAATTTCAACATTCTGTTAACAATTAAAGCATCTCTAGATCTATCAAAATAAAGTGTGACTAACATCACATAGCACTTTTACTAGCAGTGGGTTTCAGTATTACTGAGGATTTTTGAAAATCCTTGGTTTATCTGTGAATGTTTTATTTGTTAACTAGTTGTTGGGTCAATTGAATATTAACAGCATTAGGGCTGTGGTTAATTTTAGATTAAATATTTAGATTAGTTTAACACAATCCACTGAGTGGTTCTTGAGGGAACAAAAATGGGTTTTGTCTACAACTTCTCCTCATTTGTAGCATCTTTATTTGTACACATTTCCCTTACCTTTAATGGACTGTCTTTTAGGTAGGATAGTGACTGCTCCCTCAGCCATCTCCTCTTGGTGGAGCACTGGAGATATCTTAGAACCCCAGCTATCTGACCCTACCCACAAGAAGTGTCCAGTCAGATTGGCTTTCTTTGCTGCTTGCAGTAACCTCCTTAAAGAGAGTAGAATAAATATATACAGTAACAGTAAGCTTAACAATTCTGTATGTGTGTGTGTGTGTGTGTTATATATACAGACAAGCATTAAGAACCTGGTAAACTTATAGTAATAGAAGTAAATTAAGCTTTGAAGGTTAATTCCAACAGGATCCCCAACTTCTGCTGGAACCCCTCTGTCTGAACAAAAGCAGAGCTGAAACACGTTCCTACATCCTCTGATGCATTATTAGCACAGTACAATAGTGTAGAAAGTAGTACTGTATATCACAATCAGAATAGGGAGGAAAAGACAAGAAACAAAGACACACAGTGAGATAATAAGCCACAACAGCAGTATATTCAGACTTCAGCTTTTAAAAGCTGGTTTAGGATGAACCGGACAGAAAGGGGTGAAAGCTGCAAAGGGGCACCTCTAGAATTTTTTTCCAGTAAAAACTAGAAAAACAGGGTGTTCTAAAACTTTTGACTGGTAGTGTATGTGTATATATATATTTATATATATATCAAAATACTGTCTATGTTCTCTAGTGCTTTGGTGAAACTCCATTTAGTGTAATTGCAAATCAATGTATCATTGACTACTCTGTATTGACCACGGTTAACAATGAACTGTATGAGCATGCTCTGTCACGCAAAGGGCCTCTGATGACAAATTTAGTCAAAGCCCATCTGAATGAAAAAGCATCTCACTGAGCCATCATGAGAAAGATGCTGATCTCCGAACAAAAATTGGCAATAATGCCTGTGAAATCACATTCATTTGTGTAAAAAAACCTGTCCTATGAATGAAGCAAAAATCCAGAGCATGATGTGTCTTGATGTGCTTAATATGGTATGATTTCCATCTTAAAATGTCTGTATTCAGCACATAGTGACTAGTGAGATAAAGCATGACTGCCTTTCAAAAAACGATTCATTCTAAATGGCAGGCCAGCAATCTAATGCATATAAGTGAAAGCATTTAGTCATGTTCTGTTAGAACATCTGGGTTGTAATGGGTCTGATTAGGAGCTCCAGGTGCAGCACTCAGAACTCAAGGGTTTTAAATATTCCCATGCAGAAAATCAGACAAGACCTAGAATAATTCAGAGGAACAAAATAGCTTTTTCTTCTGTGTTTTGTCATGAGCGAAAACTGAAGACATATTAAAAACAGTAATGTTTAACACTTGATTAAAGCACTGATTAGTCCTTTCCACAAAAAAGAAATTAGCTACTGTAAATAAGAGATAAAATGGAACTTGTTGTTAGGACTCACCTTATATCATCCTCATTCGCGAAAATAATGACCACTCTGGCATTCAGGTTTTCTCCCAGCCTAAAAATGATCTTGTCAAACTCTCCGGGTTTGGGCTCACGGGGGATTTTAACCGACTGGTAGATGCACACACCCCCTGTAAAAAATAAGAGGAGCTATTTACTGGTGTCTATGATAAATTGCTAGCATGCTATAGCACAATATACAGGTTTCCAAATGTTTCTTGACATTGATGTATGGCTTGAGGAAAGATCTTTAATTAATGTAGAACCTTAATACAGTGTAATGGTTCTTTAAGGTTTAACAATAGTTCTTTGGAGAACCTCTACTGAAAAGTGTTTAGGGTCATGGTTTTCAAATTGAGGTAAATGATAAATATAATTATTTTATTATTATTATTTTTTAATTATGCTACATCACATCCAAAATAAAGATTTTTCCTCAGAGCCAATAATCCATAAACTTTCACATGACCCAAATTGTTATATAATGTGGCACCGCTCACTATGACTGTTCCAAAAACATATTATAAATTATAAATATCATTCTTTTGTTCCTCTGATATTTGGCAAAAACAGTACATAAAAATTATTTTTTTAGAATTAAATTATTCAAACACTTTTAGTCAACGTTTCTTTTTTAACAACTTTTTAAAATCTGACTTAATCCAAATAAGTTGCACTAATACAAAAAAAACCTACTAATTATACTCTTTTGTAATGGCACTTGGGAGTTCTTTAAGCAAAAATAATATTCACAATATGCTCAGAAAAGCATATTGTGTCAAAGTGATCATGATAATGATTTTCAAAAAATTATAATGACTAAATATTTTCATATTGCCCACCCCCAACTTCAATGTGCTAAGCAAAGCAAGGTAAGCTGATTTATATAGCACTTTATCATACACATTAGTTATTCAAAGTGTTTTACAGAGGTAACATAGGTATAAAAAGAAATGATTGCAATGGATGTATGCAACAAAATCAATATAGATGAAAAAAAGTTAAATAAGTTAAATAGATTAAATATGCAAATGTTTAAATAATGCAAAAGTTATAAAATTGTAGGGCTTTCTTTTACAACTGGCAACAGTTGGGGCAGAACTGATCATAATGGGGAGATGACTCCAGCAGTGGGCAGCATTATGACTAAATGTCATTTCACCCTGGTTAGTTTCGGATCTGGGCACTACTAGCTGACCACCTCCTGCTGATCTAGGATACCTTCCAAGCTAATATTCGTCAATAATTACACATATACATGTAATGGTCAAACCATTGATTGACTTTTGAAAAATAAGAAATGTTTTAAACTCAATCCTATATTGCACTGGATAAAAACCTGAGGACTGGATGTGCTCTCTCTCTCTCTCTTTGTTTTGCTAGAATTCTCACAGCAGCATTTATAGGTCATTGTTTTTTCTAACTAGATTATGCCAAACAAAACAATTATTTATTGACAGCTTAATAATTCCCTAATGTCCCCGGAATCTGCAGCATTTAAAGTTGGAGTTGGACCTTGTATAAAAAGTGAGCATTTGTGAATTGTTACCATGCTTCAAAAGTTTTTGGTCATCTTCAGTCTTCAATGTTTATGACTGCAATCCCTATTTATCATAAGGCTAAATGCTTTGAACTGATATTCTTTCATTTAAATCATCTCTGACTTTTAACTCTGCTAGCAATTTTTCCTTTACTTAAACAAGGAACATTATATCCAAAAATAATTTAACAGTGCAGTCCTCCCATAAAATAAGTCATATAAAAGGACAAAGAGTTGAAAATGAAGAAGGTTTTGTTTTTATTCATCCTCTTGAGCCTTCAGTGGGTTTTCATTTTCACTGGCACTTTATTCTCCACAGTGCACCGCATTCTGCTTTCAGTTACTTTTACTAACCTAGAAAATCGTCTAGTGTTAAGGTTGTGTGAATGGTGCCTATGCTGTATATGTGGCTGTTGCAAAAAAAAGGCCTGGAGGAACAACCAGGTCTCTCCAGAGATCTCATGCTCTATCGGAACTTAATTGCTTTGCCCGGAAACCTCAATTTACTAAAGCATTGCTCCATTGGGCTTCCTAATTGTAACTCTTTCAATGCATGTTTTGTCACCAGGTATGCTACTGTGTTTGTTTATACTGTACTGTAGCTAAAAGGATTTAAAAGCTCTTTACTCAGCAGCATGTCACTTTCATGTCTACACATACAGTATGTTACTCCTCAGGGCCAGACATTCATACATTAAAAGGTACAACACAAAACAAGACTTGATGTGATCACAATATGCACTTGCAATGCATCTGAAATTAAAGCACTTTTTAATAACTCTGTAATAATGCTATTCTTGTTCACTTGAATCTACAAGAACTTTTCATGTGGGTCTGGTATTATTCCACATTCCATGGCAAAACTAGCCAGTTGGCCAGTCTTTAGTACACTGGATTAAATGTGTAATCAATTGCACTTTCAATATAATAATATATCAGAATCAATTTTCCTTACATACTTGATATTTTTCCATGTAAATGGCTCAAATTGTCACCAAACTACCTAAATTTCCTCCATGATTATTTAATTGTCTGTTTGGTCTATCTGTTAAACTAAATGGGTTATTGTTTTTAGATACCTAATGTTCTTAATTCTAACAGCAGTGTGTCAGATTTGTGAGGACTGTTTAAATGACAACTCTTTATCTGAGTTAATTTACAGCTAAAATGACTATTAAAATTTAGCTATTTAGAACAGACAAAACAGAAAAAATTTAACAGAAAATGACACAAAAGTCTCTAACATTGAGAATATTATCAAATCTATCAGGATTTATTTTGTCACCATTTTAATTGTGTGCACCCTACTGACGTCTACATCCTTCCAATCTTAAACCCAACCAGTTGCAGGTGTGTTGTACCAACAACAGTCGCTCCCAAAGTTCTTATTGACATTGTTTCCCTTCAAACAGTAACTAACATCCACACAAACAGCAACACACCTCACAAATTTCATTCTTTGTGCATATAAAATATCCAAAGTAGAGATTTCAGAGCCCTTGCATAGAGGAAAGGAAAATAAGTGAAAAACGTGTTTTCAAAGGTGGAGTTAAATATGTGCAAGACCAAGCAGACTGCCATCATCAGACAAACAGCACTTCAAGCTTCCATCTTTCAGAGAAAGCAGAAAATCAAGCTCCAGTCTTTAGATCTGAAAAAAACCTACATATGTTTTTTCCATCTTTCTTATAAATTTAACAAAGGATGTGCAGATGTTCAAGAAGCTTTTACTAAGAAAATGAAACAGACAAAAGAGCAAAGAACATCATTTGTATTGCAATGCCTCTACAGTGAAAGAATGAACACTGTAATAAAGGCAAAAAAACTACATTGGACACAAAAAAAAATTGTCACAAAGGCTTCTATTATGTTAATGATGTTTTCCGCATCTTTTTTCTGATGCTTGAAGGTGAATAACTGAATGGCTAGACTGGATTTTTGATGCAATTTATGACTGGAAATTAAATAAAGGGTGCTACACTACCCCTTGTATTTTGTGCTCTTTTGGAATAAATATACTATTACTCACAAAAGTCAGTACACACCTTAAGGCATGGACAGTAATGGCTGTGTGTTATTTTGAGGGGACAGCAAATTTACACTGTTATACAAGCTGTACACTGACAACTTTACATTGTATCAAAGTGTCATATCCTCAGAGTTGTCCCATAAAAAGATATAATTAAATATTTACAAAACTGTGAGGGGTGTACTTAATTTTGTTAGATACTGTAACTATATTTGTACTGTGTTTTTTTTAAAGTTTTAATACATCTGATTTTTGCTTTTTGTTATAAACACACTCATATGTTGATAAAGTCAGTTAAATACAAGGTTAAAAAAAGTAGTGGACCTTTTGTCTTTTGTCTTTTACAAATCTTCCTAACTGGGTGGGTAAACACATATGATGACAAGCAGCAAGTTATCTTGGGTCAGCTTCATGACCTCCTTCTGCCTGCAGCCCTATGCAGCTCATGCCAACTTTCAGACAGTTCATTTGTTTCCCTTCTAAAGAGAGAGCATTTTTCAAGGCTTTGACCTGTCCTTGTTGAGAGAAGAGCACTGCTCAGTGTCAGAGGTGTTAATTAGAGGAAAAACTCTCAAAGGCACCATATGGGACATGAGCAGCAAGATTCTTATAGACATATGCAGGGCTCTGCATGTGCTCTCCTGTAGCAGAGGGCAATTTTGATAACTGATGAACTCTAGTTGAAAGACTTTTTTCACAGATAAATGAGTGAAAAAAACATGTACACACTGTGGAGAAAGTCCAGCTATGACTCATCATACCTCAGTACTTCTGCTTAACTGCAGTCTAATAGAAGTGTTACTAAATAAATACACAATAAATATTTCAGTGCTTTTTTCTGTATACTGTGCAATATTGCATCAACAGAGGAGATGTTCTTTATCAATTCTCTTTGTATGTTGCAATGTGCAGTGGTATACATTATAACTGATTGATTCCGTTTCTGCAATTAATACAGATTGGAAATTCAGTGAAACTGTTTGGAGTAGGGTAGAATTTGTTAATATGAAGTACTAAATCCATTTGGATGATTTTATTTAAACAGATTCCTGATCTTTAACCATTTTTTATCTCTAAAATGCAACACATAAGGCTGGTTTTGTAGAAAGGCAATGGGTCTGCTGAGTACACAGGACTGATGCAAATATTCTGTCACTGCTGGATTAATAGTAACACAGCCCTATTGTTAGAATGTATTCACGTATTCCACTTGCTTGCCTCTTTAAATAAATAAATAAATTAAATTCATTGGCCAAGCATTTCAGTTTGAATGGCCTTACATTGCACACTCTAATGACCAACTACATAGTCAAGCTATAGTCTCAAAGTAAGAAAATTTGAGCATATGTATAACTACGATTATGGTTTTATACCACCATATAAATGCAAAATAAATACATGCAATCAAGACCAAAAACATGCAGGTTCTGGAATTCTTTTATATTTTTTTTTATACTTCATGTTAGACAGGGTTCGTCAAGCTCAACCTTACCACCCTGCCATGTACAATAAACAGAGAAAAAGATTTTGATTTGATTTGTACACTATTACAGTGTATCTTTTATCTTTTATTTGTTTTTAATTTTACTTTAATCATGCACTTTTCTTTGGTTCATGCTTATTTACTTTTTAAAGACTTTAATGTAAATGTCTATCACTCAGCACAATGAATGATCTCTGTGTATGATAATGTGCTGTATAAATCAACTTGCCTTGTCTTGTCTAGAAAACTCTATTTCACATTGACTTATGTTAGGTCAGAAATATGGAGACCAAATTTTAGAATCAAATTTATCATCCCTTTACATGCTACCCTGTTATGTTTTTTTATTGTGACAGGGTGGAAAAGGTGGTTCTGTTTCACATTTGAATCAGACAATTGACTAAAGACTCATTTCCTCAGTCAGTCATTTACTCACTCACTCACTCACTCACTCTCTTTCTTTTACTCACTCACCATTTAAATTTTTTCTTTCACTGACTCACTGACTCTTTTTATCTCTTTCTTATTCATTAACTTACATCAATCTGTCATTTCTTTTCTTTAGTCTTCCTTTTACTCACTCATTCACTATCACTCATTCAATCATACCTTCCTCCTGATTAAACAGTGATAGTTTCAGAGGTAGTTTATCCGTACCACCCCATCATAATTTAACACCATGTCAGGCGGTCATTTTCTTAAAACTTGACAGAATAGCAGTAAATTGCTCTCTTAATGAATTTCGGATAAAGTTATTTTTAAGTGGACAAATCAAAGTAAATTTTATTTGAAAATTTGAAGTTAAATTTTACTTTTTGTGAAAACAATTTAAATTTTGAGATCAGGAATGTAAAAATCAAAAACAGAATACATATTGTTGACAGGTAATTTCCAAAAAAGTACAGTTTTCCTGTAAGAAAATGTTAGATTTGGTCCCATGTCTGAGTAAAAAGGATATTATTATTAAAACTTTTAGGCCTTTTTTTTCATGGCACCTTATTTGTAGAATGACCTATGTAGTGAATATGAATCAAGTGTAACTTCAGTAACCAGAAAAGCACATTCTGCAACAAAATTCGTGGAATAGAATTCTTGGAATAAGTCACTTTTTGCAAGGACTATACTGCTAGATCTACTAAAATAGCTCATAGTAAAAGTTGGAATCATCTGAGAATGATGTTTGGAAAACTTTAACTTTTAAAGTTTTAAGCCATTTTTGGCTTAAAAACACAAACTTTAGAATAAATACAAATAAACAAAGTATGCATTGATTGTAGTTGATGTATGTGATTTCATGTGTGTGTGTTTTTTTTCCAGACCTATTCTCAAGGAAGCCTAGTATTTACAGTTTGAATCCAATACCCAGTTTATCTAATCAGTCCTTCAGGGTGAGGTTCATTGCACTGAACAAGTCAATGCAATTCTATGAGACAGTTACACAAGTTCACCAAAAAGTCAGAAGCCAAACATGTGTTATTCTAATTATTTTTCTAAGCAACATGAAAATTAATTGAAAACAGTATATGTTATTTCCACTGTATTTACATTTGTAGATATTCTAATGTAATATAGTCAACAAAAGACAAGATAAACAGCATGGCACCAGAATGCATATACATGGGTGTGTCCATTCAGCTCTGAAGTTTTAAGACAGACCAGAAGGAGAATTTAAAATTTGCACTATTTTGTTAATCTACAACTAATCATTGCTGATTCATTGCGATGCTTCCACCAGTGGTTCAATGGCTCTGTCAACCATAACATTCCTAAAATTCTGAGAAAAGAACACTAAAAAACCTTCCATTTTTAGCCTTAAATTTATGGCTTGGCCTGTCAGTTACACAAAAGCCTGCTATGGTCATGCAGTTACTAATGCAGAAGTGTTCTCTCACAAGGCACAGTGGCATCAGGCTCTACACAGAGCCCTTCCTTTCATTGCAGGAAAACCATCAGTCTTATGGAGAGAATGAAGTGCAATAGCTCAATAATTCACTTAAAGACTTTTCTTTAATTTTAAAAAGTAGATGATAGTATTTACAAATGATTAAATGTTTTTATAAATCATTACAATTCATTTTTAAAAAGCGCCGTGTAAGCCTATTGCTTTAAGATTCGATCTGGAGTGCCCTCTAGTGTCCAATCAGCTCTGAGGAAATATCCAAGTAGCAAATCATATTTCTCACCTCTTTGTCCAATATTTTTAGCAAACTACAGACTAACCTATTTGTGGAAACATTGGATTTTCTGAGTGTTCTCATTACCTAAAGCCATGCCGGACCTGACACAGTTTTAGTTGGGCTTTATTTTTTTAAGAGACTTTGTTAAAATTCTCTACGTAAGATTAAACATTTGACTCACATGAATCGACTGTCTAGAAAGAAAAATCAGATCTAAGAATTCACCACTGAGTGTTAAGGCTTGTGATGTAAATGAAGCCTTTGAAATGCCACTCCTAAATTGTAAGGACCGGATATCAAGAAAATTTGCTTTCAAAATACCACCAGCTCTTACCTGCTTGTACTTTTAATGTGGCTCATATCTTTGTTGTTGTATTTGTATTATTTATTATGATTTGTTAGAGAAATCTGTAACAAAGGGAACTTACATAATTTGCAGAAGAATGTCAAGAAATAAATGGTTAAATAAATAAACAATTTTAAGACATGGCTATGTAAAGGAACAATCACAAGGAAACAAAGAAAAAACAGCAAGCTGACAAACAGCAGCTTCTTCAAATGTCTGCTGTTGCCCTTTTTTTCAGGGATTTTTTTTACTAGCAGCAGAAATGGCAAGCCCTGAGTCAACGTGACACAATGTCAGAACCTTATCCTCAGATTTGTGCCAGAGTCAATTATCCTTGCTAGGCACACTGTGAGAAAAGTCAAAATGAAGAAACTCACAAAGCATCCATGACTTCAAAGGATTCTGCAAAACATCTTCAATAACACTTAAAGAGTCAATGCTCTCAGATGAATTTCGATTTGAAAGTTTCAGGGCCACACTTAAAGACCGACTTTCACTCGAGGCAAGGAAGCAGATGTATTATTCCAGACATTTCGGAAGCAGAGAAATGCTTGTTTGTTGGTTTTGCCGAAGCAGTGGCTCGGAGCTGGACTTTTGTGGCTCAGTGTGGGTTTACTGAAGTCAGCTTGGAAGAAATACAAATAGTGCCACATTTCCAAGAACTCCAGCTGACTCTAACATCAGGAAGAATACAAGCTTTTCAAAAAGTCAACTAGAGTCAACACACTCTTGCATTTAAATATCTATATGCATCAGTCTTCTGTGGCAGCTTAGGAATTCATGTTGGAATCGAATGTAGAATTACCAATGCTCACCGCTGTATCTTGCAGAAACACTTCTTTTGATTAGAGTCAGGTTTCCACACTGCATATATCCTGTAATAGCAAACTGTTCGTACTGTATTTCACATAACCTTTTTTCCAGTGCTCATCAAGCATGAGCAATTGCACAGGCTTTTAGAACACAAGAGACTTTTGCGCTGTGAAGGCCGAATTACCATTCCCCACACTTGTACCACCTACAGAGGAGTAACCTCAAAGTTGATTAGATATAACAGGGGCTCTAAGGCTTCAATTAGGATCTTGAGGTGGATTCAATTATGGTCTGCAAATGTTGTTTATCCAAAATTTTACATGTATGTATGCTGAATGTAACGCAGTCTGTTTGCTGTACTATTGAAGCATGCTGGGTTTCAATATTGCTCATCAGTCAGTGGTGGCCCATGTAGGCTCCACAGAGCTACTGGCCAACAGTTTCCCCCTGTGATGCACAGTGGTGGCAGTCACCTCTCAGAAGTCACCAAATCTATTGCACTCTTTCATAAAATTGACTCTTCAAGGTCCCTCAGCAGCAGACGCATTATAAATTTGGCCCATTACTGCAGTCCTGAAAATATTGAATATGGTCGTGATTCAAGGACAGTCAAAAGAGTAAAGATGAAACGTACATTATGGGATTTATAATGTTTGTACAGTTACAGAACAATGCTTACTTTTTTGTCAGCGTGCAACTACAATAATTCTATTTGGGAATACAGCAGAGCTCAGACTACATTTGGTGCAAAACAAGATGGCACTGCACCTGTTAAAACTTACATTTACCAATCCAATAGAAGAAATGCAAGACAAAAGGCAAATCTACTCAATCATCTACTCAAACAGCTGAAACACTGTAAGCACTCCATTCACACAACATCTTGCTCTGAGCTTTAGTAAAGGCCCTTTAATAGCCATTTACACAATATGTGACTTCCAGTCTTTGTATCTAAGTTTGTATCTAAGATACAAAGATACAAAGATGCAAAGGGGACACCACCTCTCCGCTCGTGTCAGTGAGAAGGGGACGGGCACTTTATGAGACTAGACAAGTTTATTGGCCTTAGCCGAATACAGGTAGAATATTGCGTCGTTGAAAAACAAGTGGGCTTACACCGTTTCCGCCGGCACAATATGTGAACATAGCGCAGTGGTGGCTAACGTACGTTGCATTAGTTTAGCTTGCTAGATGGTAGCCACGAGCTAAGCTAGTGCCGCCCTGAGGCAATGCCCGTAAAGGAAAAGCCTACTGGGTTTAAGGGTAAAGGGAAGGAATCTCTAGAAGCAAGCGTGGGCTCCTACTAGCCGCACCCTGGCCGCATGCAGGACCCAGTCCGAGCTAGACATGGACTTTCCCAGCTCCTTGGCCCCCTAGGGAGTCCGCCCAACACTAGCCAGCGGCGCTGCAGGCATACAGTCGGCACGCCTACCATTAATTCCAGAAAAAAACAGAGAAGTAGTGCAGGCAATCCATGCCTCCACTGGTTTGTCTGCAGTCAATGCTCTTGTCAGAGGGCCAGAGAAAGGGGGCCCTCTGCCTACACAGCCACAGGTGGACTCGAGTTGAGGTATAAAAATTTCCCCCAGCAGAGCCTCGCTTACTACCTATCTGCTGGAGGAAACAGGAAAGGGTAAGGAAAGGGAGACCCTGAGTTAAAACCCAGAACCTTTACCAAATTACCGGCCAGAGACTGGTGTGATGATAAGGAAAGCCCTCTTGTTGTGGAGAGTAAGTAAAGCAACCTTAAAAAACACATATGTTTAATATTATTTGAATCAGGGACAAATTTTATTAATTTTTCAGATCTTACATGTGATTAAAAAAAAAGTTATAAAATATTCACTTGACTTTTATTTTTTATATTATAATTTTATCTGATTTCATATCAAATTATATCTGATAAAAAAATAATAATAATAAATAAAAAAAAAATAAGGTGGGCAGTGGTGGCCTAGTGGTTAGGACATTACCCTGGACCTGAAAGTCGCAGGTTAAAGTCCTGGCCCTGGCACTACTGAGGTACCCTTGTAAAAGGTACCATCCCAGTGCACTGCTCCCAGGGTTCTGTTGATAGCTGCCCACTGTGTGTGATGGGTTACAGGCGGAGGTCATGTTTCGTTGTGGTGCTTGAGTGTGTCCACAATGACAAATTCAGTTTCACTTATTGACAGGTTTTAATTGGGAGAGTTTAATAATAATGATATTTAATAATGCAGAGCTTATGACTTGCTTATGGTTTGCAAATCATTCACCTGTATTGTACTTCTGCTCTCTCCCAATTCATATAGTGTATACTTCATCATATCATATTTTATGTAGGCTGTAGTAACCCTGTTGCTCTATATGTGTTCATGTGTAAGGTTATTACTGTCTCATTTTTGGAAAAGATTAAGACATTTTCTTGAATCAACTTCAAAATGGTGCAGAATTACCAAGTGGCTGTGTTTTTGTGTGACGTCTGGTTTATGTCTACATTAGGAGAAAAATTAGTGCAGGGAAAAAGCATTTCCTAGAACCTTATATTTAACCCAAGAACCATGTAGGAACTTTTGTTTTAAAGAGTCTTTTAGAGAACTGTCTTCAAATGATCATATAAGATCAGGCAGCTCTTTGACTCTTACTCATTCAGTTTCAGCAAACAAAGATTTCCTCAATATCTGCTAGCTGCTGAGAGAGGACATGTTGTACTTGGTGTATTAAGTTAGCTATGCAATATTTAGTAGATCAAGTTCTTGTGTGAATAGAGACACTCCACTGTCACAGCCATGCACTGACATGCTGCTTTCAGGAACGCTCATATTTTTTAACATATCCTTTAGAGCGGTGCCATTTTCTGTATTATTCATTTGGTGTTTTCAGTGAACTACTTAGACTTCCTTAATCAGCTCCCAGTGCCCAAAATGATGCATTTTGATATCTTCAGTTTTACATGGTGTTATTGACCATATTAAAGGCTGAGTCAGCGAAGCAAAAATAAAAAAAGTTGGTAGACATCATGCTGACATGATTTTAGAGGAGTTCTGCATGAGGAAAGGGTGCAGGGATGTCAGAGAATATTATAGTCAGGCATCATATTGCACATTCATTGAGGAGCTCTGCTGACCATGTTAAAATCCATGTCAACAAAGCTTCGAAGGACAGGCTTCAGCAGGTCCAAGTCCTCCCAGAGCTAAAGTTGTTGACTCCCACTTCCTCTCTCACTCTCATTCTCTTGTTCTCATTCTCTCTCTCTCCCTCTCTCTCTCTCTCTCTCTCTCTCTCTCTCTCTTCCTCAGCTTCCAAGGCAGATGTGCAAACACCCCTGTGGCTTGAGGGAAGGCTATTAGGAGCGAGCAGAGTGCTGCAGTGAAGCTCATGGTTATTCATATCACGGCCCTCAAGTCTCACACCGTCCATCCACATCCCCCCAGCACAGCTGTGGGACCAGTCTGGACATGACCACAGCTACGGAATGGAAAAGAGTTGCTTAGAATGTGTGTGCTGCCACTATTTGTCCTCCGGACACAAGTTGAATCTGGTGTTTTGGGAAATAATTACTTTCCTCAATGTGCCTTTTCCAACACAATAGAAAACACATTGTTACATACGGGACCTTAAAGGGCCTGTACCATGGAAAGCATGGGAAAAAGTTTCCCTTGCTGTTTTTAAATACAATTGTTATAATACATGGATTTGGATCTGTTCTATGTATTGTGCAGCTTATACAGTTCTTATATGGCATTTAATCCCATTTCTGAAAATGGAACATTTTGGAAAACACAAAACATTTGTAATTCATTCATTGTCTCAAAACATTCTCTAACAGACAAAAATATGAAGAAAAGATTTTCACTGAGCAACTTAAATGTATACTGTAAATATAAAGACATATTACATGCTAGTACAGCAGTGTGTTTACCACTGTGTTACATCATTTTCTTTTTAATTACGCTTGTTTTGAAACTAAGGATACTAACTGTTTCAGCTGTGGAAGAGGAATTTTTGCCCATTCTTGCTTAAAACAAAAATTAACCTGTTCAATAGTCTCTGGTCATTATTGTCAAATCCTCCTCTTCCTACTGCTCCAAAAATGTTCAAAGATGCAGTAGTAGGCTTTATTAAGTTTTTCTGAATTTCTCTCAGGCCAACATGTCTTTATTTATCAAAGTAGCATGAAGGTTTCTCATACGATGCTTTAAGAGGGGTCAAAGGTAATGCACATTAAACAATAATTGTTAATATGTACTGTAGATAGGGAAACACCTAAATTACACCTACATCTTGTGTTGAGAGATGTTCTTTTTGAACTGAGTAACAATTCTCCAAAGGCACAAATTGGTGAGCCAAGACCCATCTTTACTTAACACTGAGCCTTGGATGGATTTTCCTTTTATATTCATGGTACCCACCCTGTTATCAATTTGCCTATACATAATGAAATGTAACTTAAATGTTCTACTTTGAGTGTGCTGCAGGCATCAAATTCCACATTTGTTAATATTTACAAAAAACAATTTGTTGATCAGCCAGACCATCTTTTCTGTGTATTTTTGTCAGTTATATGAAGGTTCAAGGGAATTTTCTTTTTTCAGATTTTTTATTTTTTTTTTTATTCCAATTTTAATGAAATGGGAATTCAATTAAACAACTTTAATTCTACAGCTTAAAGAGCATTCAGTAGATTTAATGACCATATAAAGATGAATGATGATGAATATAGACAACACAGACTTGTTAAGTGAACCTCAGGGGAAACAAAAAAACACAGAAAAATGTAGGATATGAGCCATTTAAAAGAGTAGTAGTGGAAGAAATGTGTGCTTCTTACAGAAAGTATCAGGTTAACACAAGATGATAGAGCAATTGTTTGGTGCCCTGAAGTGTTATAGTGGTTGTTCTCATTCAACACACAGTAAAATATCTCTTGGTAATATTCGGCCTGGGTAAATCATAAAATAAGTTTATATTTGAATTGTGCATTGGCTTAAAGAAAGTTAATACAGCCTTTGGTATATGAGCGTGTCTGTTTGCTTTTGCTCATTCTTGTTTTCTATGGCTGTGAGGACCCACAGTACATTTGCTGTAAAAAGAGGTTCTTATTAATTCAGCTCTTCATAAACTGTAGTTTCATTTCATGGTTTTTAAATATTTCCTGTGCTCCAAATTGATTGTGTTTCTCATTGGTGAATGTAATTTGATATGAAATCATATTTGCTCCCTGCGCGCACACACTCAGCAGAGAAGCACAATCACTGGAGACAGTTATCTTATTATTTTGCTAACAACTGCATTAATGTATTCATCTAACACATTTACAAGTCCTATCATTCACAATAATGTGAGTAGTCTGTTTTGCAATACTCCAAAGAGATTTAAAGGAGCATCTTCCTGCTCCAAATACACAGGCGAATATGTGCTTCCTTGTCATTAAATGAATATGGAGGAAAAATCCGGCAATATACACATGCTTTAAAGTATGCGCCAAAGGGGTCCATTGAATGATGTCACAAAAGAACCACTTCTGGGTTCCCTAAAGAACTGTTCAGTTGATTGCACTTTAAAGGAATATTCCAGCAATCTAAATGTTGTCCATGGTAAATAATTACATGCTGCAAATGCAGCAGAAAAAGGTTCATTTGAGAAACCACCTATTGAAGAATTAATTGAAAGAATTATTGAAAAAAAAGCTTGTATGTAGGTGTTATAACAGAGAGGGATCATAGTCTACTGGCAAATCTAGACTGGATTTACATACCAAAATTTAAAGTTCAGAGTTAGAGTTGAGTTTGCTGGAAATATTAACCGGCACTAACTTTTATCAGCATTACGTCAGTATTTGAGTAACACAACTCCCATTCATTGCTTTGACCCCAGCTTCACATTCAGCTCTCTCAATGATGACCAACACATATTTGAAACCACTGCTCATAGCCAAAGCTAAGTCATACACCTCTAACCTTTGCAGGTAAAACAACCTAATAAGCATATCAATTTTATCAATTGAACCAAACATACTAAACAATTAATCATTATTTATTAGTTTTAAACAATCTGAGAAGAAAACAACATTAACCTTTAACCTAATAAAAACTACCACAGTTCCCAGCCAGCAGTGACTAATATTTACATTCATGTAAATTATATTACTTGGAATTGAGTCAACTTAAGGTGCATTGTCACTTATGAATACAACAACAATGCATGTTTTCTATGAAGGTGCACTTATTGTAAATTGTAACCAAAAATAAACTAAGACTTAGCAATTATATGCTTTAGTGATTTAACAAGTCTTCATGGTAGGAAGATTTAGTGGTTTAGTGGTTACCTTTTCTTCCTTGAATTCATGTCACTGAGCAGATGCTTTTTCCAAAGCAACAAATCACTGTAATTTAAAGTGCCATGCAGTATTACAGTAATCATAAAGCAACATCAATTTTAGTGCAACCAAGGGCACAGTGGCCCATCATGGTTCGCATCTCTTAAAGCCACTTATTACTGTTATGGAGACTTTATCCAATACATCATAATCATTTGTTCTATCCACTGAAGGATAGAAAATGACAGAGGGTTGGGAAGAGAAGGGTCTTTCACAGGTCACTCTACCCATTAGGCACTACCCTGTGGAAGGGTCAAATCTTGGGTCAGTGCCTGTGGGGGAGACAGCTGTTCTCCTATCCCCATAGGCCCCAGAGAGCTGATAGGGTACATACAGGGGAACTATGGGGCACTTTGTCCCTGAAACCTCAACTGGGCTGGGTTTCCATTTCCAGCAGGAAATTGCCTGAAGCTGTATATTCTACCAAAATATATGCATTGGTTCATAGCAAGTGTAACGGATGATGACACAACACAGCATAATTTCTTATAAGGTTTATCTGGGTGTGCAAAATTAAAAAAAAATGAAATATTTAATAAATAAAAATCTGAACTGAGCTGATGCTACTTTTACTTCATGATATTTCATTGCTGGAGGTCAATATAAATTTGTTTTAATGGTTTACATAATCCTATAAGGGCTTTTAAGTCCATACTGTAGTGCACTATTTGTTGGAAGAATTTCAGATCCTGAGCTCCTGAGGACCTCCACGAGCTCTTATCTCTAGCAGGGAGTATTCTGCTGTAAAAAGCTATGCACTCTGTCCTATTACACTTGGAGGAAACATGCCTACAGTATACTTAACATGAGGTGGGCCCTACTATTCTAGTCACATAGGTCTGTGACAAGAGATAGAGCCAAACCTACACTTCCTTTGACCAATGGAGGCAAACATCTTCCAGCTTGTCAATCAAACTCAATTTGAAGCTTGTGCTGAAAGAGACATATGGCCTTGGAGGTTTGCAAGGGTACAACAGCAGCAAATCAATCACAGCACTCAGAATTCCTCACACAGCTACAGTCTTTCGGGAGAATTTTCTCCCTGAAGAGCATTTCAAGCTTCATTTCCTGAGAAAAAGTTTGCATATAGGTATTTATAAAAAGACAAAAAAAAAGCACACATTTCCATGCTTGATGTTTGGAATGTAATCTTTCTGTCATGTACTCTTTATCAAAGGAACATCTAATTGAAGGGCTGTGTAATTAGGAGATAGCAGAGGTTATCTCCAGTGGTGGGGCTGGGGGCATTTGAAATGGGCTGAGCAAACACATTAGTTCAATTACTTCAATTAGACTGATTCTTACCGTCCTCACGGGACTTCTGGATGAAGGCGTCCACTCCGCTTTCTCCGTAATTCCCCTCAGAAGCTACAGTGGAGACGTAGTTCCAGCCCATGTGCCGCACTATGTCCACCATGGCCTGGGCCTGGTATGTGTCAGGAGGAACCACTCGAGAGAAGAAGTCGTAACGAGTGTTGTCACTCAACTCTGGTGCTGTTGAAGCGTAGCTCACCTGGGGGATCTGTGGGGGTGGGGAAACAGACACACATCCTCAATCAGGGTCTTACGTACACAATTGCCACATACCCTGCTGAGCTCCAGCTTGTACCCCTGACAGATTACACCACACCTTATCATGACACAAACTACATTTCCCACTGAGTTTGCTCTCTATTGAGCTGCCTGTGATCTCCTAAAGACCACAGGAGGTAGGGGAGTCCATTCTGAGGTAATGTATGTGTGTTGAGTTGCTGACACACAGGTCAACAGCAGCTATCACACTGTTGCAGGCAGCTTTCTCCAACGCAAACATTTTATTTCAGCATTTATATATATATATATATATATTTTTTTTTTTGCTCACTACTGGCCAATCTCAGCTGCAAGCAACAGAATTTCTTGTACAAGTTGCTTTATAAAGCATGTTACACCACTGTTGAGACTTATAGAAACTCACAGAGCATTTTGTTTGGAGTGGAGGATGGTAGCTGGCATTTTTACCACCTCCTGCCCTTAAGAACAGCCTAAGGAAAAGGTTACACCTGCCTATCATACTAGAGTATAAGCAGCACATCCAAAATGGCAACATTATTTCACACTGCCATTACATTGGCATGGTTGAGTTCTTCTCACCACAATGTGCAAAAAGATGGGCTATGCATAACAGATGTCTGCACAACAACAGAAGATGGAGGATGTGCTTTAATATTCACTTGCAAATTCTGTCAAGGCCAATATCTTCTTGCATTACTCACCAAACAGAAAAACAACCACATGAGCTTGGGCATTGAATGTGAGAGCTACAGATCGACATGTGGCACAAAGAATAATGGAGATATTTTTGTGAGTTTTCCAGATGAATTACTATTTTATATGACTGTGTTTAAGTTGAAAAAAACCAACAACATAGACATACAAATAAAAAATACAAAAAAACAGTAAAGGTGTATATTTATCATACTTATCATAACATTGTAGAGATAACTGACTAAGATTTATTTACAGTAGTGGTGTAAGGGAACGGGTAAGACCCCCTCCGGTTGAAGGGGGATTGGCACCACCCAGCGGTCGGCGCGGTCTCCGTCCCCCGAACACTGACTGACCCAACCATTTCCAGGTGCGGCTAGTTAGCCCCCTGATCACCTGGGAATATAGGCAGGCCCGAAACAGGAGAGCACTGGGGATACTAGTTGTATGCTACTGAGCAGCCCTCATAGCTTTCTCCTCCTGGACGCCGGAGCGCCGGTTCTGCTGTTGCTGGTATTGCAAATAAAGTCTCTTTGTTAACCACACTGGTTTCCAGACTCACCTCCATTCGTGACAAGTGGTGATTGGAACTAGGGGATTGTCATATCTAGAATGCAAATATAATCTATGAAAGAAAGAAAATAATAAACTAACACTTAAATAACAAAATGTAACAGTATTACCAAATTATGCAATCATTATCCACAGTACAGCATTGGTTTCTTCCTCTAGTTTACAGCATCCTCAAAGCTAGTTGTTGGAGTGCTATAAAATTCTGAATCTACAAAATCCAACATATGTAAAACTGTAAAAAATCTATATTTTTAAATAGATATTTTAATTAAATGTATGGAATATTTAACACTGCACAGGATAGAAAGCCCATTAAAAACATAATTCTTAGTAAATAGACTGAAGATTCTACAGCTTTATGGTATTATCTGTTGAAATGTTTTTGCCAGCATAAAACGGGCCTTGTTATATATATTTTTTAACTGACAATATATGTAATATTGAAAACCTCCAGAGGTATTTAGAGTCAGATGTTTTTGATCAATGAGATGACAATCAGGTGATATCAAAATCTATCAAGTCTGATGTTCAAAATATGTTTGCGGAAAACCACAAAAAATAAGTTGTTGAGGCTCATCAAGTTGAAAAAAGGTTACATATCCAAAGGAAACCAAAGAGTTTGGACTCTGGCAATCCACATTCAGACTATGTACAACTGGAAGAAATTCAATATCATTTTTATACGCTCCAGCAGTGCCTTACCAATAAAAATCATGCCAAGAGTCAGGTGTTTATTAGACTGTGAGGTTATAAAGGAACATAGGGTAACTATTAGCGCAACTAAATCATAAATCATAACTGTTCATGAAAAGAAAAATTAATAATAGCAATGGCTGAAAAACAAAAAAATTATACTTTTTGGTTTAAATGAGAAGTGCAATGTTTGGAGAAAAGAACACACTGCATTTCAGCATAAAAATGTTATCTTGTTTGTGAAACATGGTGGTGATAGTATTATAGTTTGTACCTGTTTTGCTGTATCTTAGACAGGACAGCTTGCCATCACTGATGAAACAATGACATATATA
>JBBPDA010000105.1:21912965-21953044 GCA_037974385.1 Arnoldichthys spilopterus | reverse complement strand
ATATTCAAATCTGAAGGAAAATATTATACATTTGTCTATAAAATGAATCTGTAAAGAAAGTGGCAGACCAAGAAAAAATAACTAAGCACACGTCTTTCTACCAAAGAATGGTTTAAAAAAGAATAAAGATAATATTTTGAAATGTTTAAGTCAATGCACTTTAACCGAGAAAAAAATTTGTGAAATTAACTAAAACAAGCACCTCATGTAAGGAAACTCACAAATATCCCAGAGCTGAAGTTGGTATGTACTGGACTGATCAACAGTTACCAGAAACATTTGCAGTTATTGCTATATTAGGGGGGTTATACCAGATACTGAAAGCAAAGGTTCACTTACTTTTGCCACAGAGATATATAATAATGGATCATTTTACTTAATAATTAATTGGCTAACTATACTATTTTTGTTTAACTGGGTTCTCTTTATCTCCTTTTAGGATTTGTCTGAAAATCTGATTATGTTTTAAGGCATATATTGAAATAGAAAAAATTCAAAACACTTCACAAACCCCTGTAATTATGCAGAAATTGGGAAATATCAGTTGAGTTCCCTTTTAAATCCCAAGCTATATTTGTACTCTCCAATGATAAGGATAACATCCACTCTGTTATTTCTAAATGTCATTTAATACCAGTCACATGGTTCATTTCACCAGCATGATATTATTCACTGTTTACCTGAGCAGGAAAAGACATCAAAAACATTCCTTTGCATCTTGCTACCCTCTACCAGCCCCAGAGGAGTTTCTTGATGAAGGCGTGGAAGGTTACAGCTGTTGATTCGTCTTGCAAAAGCATGCTATTTTAAGATTTCAAATCAGGTTTTCCATGTACCTGAAGGGCGCCTAATGATAACAGCAGCCAAGTTTAAAATAAATGTTTCTTTCCATCTGCAAAAGCTTTCAGCATGCATATGTTTGCATAAATTCATCCATTTATTGCATGGCATGGCTTAAAAAAATAATCGTCCACTCTTTGCATGGGTTACATTATTTTTACAGTGATAACTTGGATGCTTAGCATGAACTAAACAGTCATGCAGATCCTGTCACTACAGCTCTGTTAAAAGCACTGAACTGTACGTGATGAAAAATCCTGCACACTTGTGTGTGAAGCTTTCTAAGTGCATGTTATGGGGAGCTCACAGTTCACAGCTGGGACTGGTGGCTGCTTGCAGGCATGGAGAGGCTTGTGGATAAACTAATTTGAAACAAATATCCCTCTTCCATATCTAACAGTGCTTCTCAACTGTTATCAGCTGTTGTTTACTCTGATAGGAGATGCAATTTTCACATCTGTTACTGTCAAGCTAAGTGGAGCAGCAAATGGCTGAGCTGCAAGAATAGAATGACAAAAAAAAACACCGTAATTATTAAACAAAACAGATTGGCCCTGTGCTAGGAACAGGCATAAGCCTGGAGAATGGTAAACCATTCGAATACAATTCCATAAGCCCAGGTCAATTTCCATTTTCATATTAACAAATTATGCTCTCAAATGAATCAGAAAGGAGCACAAGCCTGTTTCTATATTAAGAGCCATATATTTAAACAGTCCACAGATTAAAACAGCTGAAAAACAAACATAGAACATTGGCAAAAAAAAAGCTTCACATTATCATGTATTAACTCCCTGTCTGCTAACTTTAAGCCACTGTTGAGACCCATCAGTCAAGCTTTGGGCCAAAGATGGTTAAAGAGCCATGCTACACAGCCAAAAGAGTGTGTTCACAGTGCTGACGACCCCCATCTGGTGTCCACAGAGGCATCCGGAGACTGAGTTGCTCCGACTTCAAGCTGTGAAGCATTGAAATTGATCTGTCAGTTTAATGGCCAAGCTGCACTGAGATACACAGTGAGTGACAGAAAGCGGGACATTCCTCTGTGCCATCAGCTGATGTATCTCTAGATTTTGCCATTTATGTCAACACAGAAGGATAGATGGAACGTTTGGGTGCTAAAGCCCATGCGACTTAAATCTTGCCACAAGTTGTTGCGTTTTCACCGGATTTAAAACTAAATTCTTATTTTAAATGCTCATTCAGCTTGCGTTGCGTGTAGGCCTTACAACTATTCCTTATTATGGGTGTTTGGAGCCTTTTCAAGTTGTTTGCCATATACTATATGATCAGAGTATCAACCCCATATCTGTGGGGTGTAAAACAAAAACAAGCAAGATGCATTTTGATATTTGGTGTATTCTGTGACTCTGTTTTACAGTTCAAGGCACTGAAGCCATTTTAGATTATGAGTTATTTGCCATACACTGCATTGGACAAATCATCATTCCCACAGTTAGGGGGTGTGGAGTGGGGTGTGTGGGCTGCTGGGAGGTGAGAGAGAAGCTAAATGCATTGTGTGGTGTATTGTGCATCTCTGAAAAGCACTGGAGCCGGTCTGGCACTGGAGTCTTATTAAAGTTATTTGCCATGACCTGTATGGGCAGTATCAACTTTATATTTGGGGAAAAACAAAACAAGGTAGATGCATCATGTGTGTTTTACAGTTTAAGGCAATGAAGCCTTTTTAAATTATTTTTTACTGTATACTATATAGTACTAACCGCATATAGCTGAGGGGAAAAACTGAAATGAGAGCAAAACAAGCTACATGCATTATGTGTTTAAAATATAGTGTAACTCTGTTTTATAGTTCACAGCACTGTAGCCTTTTTGAATTAAACATTGTTTGCCATATACTGCAACAATCATCCCCATAGCTGGCAACAAAAAAAAAACAAAAAAAAAAAACAAGCTAGATGCATCGCATATCTTTTTTACAGTTCTAGGCACTGGCTCACTAAGGTTTCACAATGTGCATTAGATACCTTTATAATATTCTCATCATTCAAACTTGACCTTTGAAGATTTAGCAGTCCATTGCACCCTGGAAATGGCATCTAGTCATGCTTATCTCATTCAGGATCTCTGGTCTCTAGGGGAGAGTGTCATCATGCAGCCTCCTTATAGCATTTCCATCGCTCCTGGAATGAGTGTTTTATGGGGAGTGGGGGCTCGGGTCTGGGAAACCAAATTAATATCTGACTCATATTCCAAGCTCAGCTCTTTCTGCTTGACCAAACAGATCCTTCAGCAGACAACTAGAAAGTGGAGTCTTTACTAGTCACCTTACAGCAGAGGAGCAGGAGTTTGCTTTGCAGTAGGTGTGAGGAATCACTTGAGTGGTGCAGGTGATCAGGGGTATTATGTAGGGGTTATGCAGGGCAGGGGAGGAAGGTAAGTCATGTCAGTTCATTATCTCTTCTAAGCGGCACTATTCTTGTTTGGGTCCAACAGCAAGAGAGAAGCTTATCCTGTGTCAGGGTCAAAGTGGGATTTGGATATACTCACCACGGGGGGGCTCCAGCCATCCAAGCAGTCTCGACAAAAGTCAACTCCAGCTATCGATTTGTTTGTCACACGTCCATGTAAGACAGCTACCAATCATTACTTGGCAGGGTTCACATCTCATATTATGATCGGTTTCAGTGATAATGTTGTTTCTCCCAGAGAAAATGGCCAGATGCCTTATGGTAATTATTCTTTCAACGAAGATACTTGCTTGATTCTGCTTACCTGTACAAAGCTAAAGAAGGGATAATAGGACCTTAGGGGCGCGATATTTACATTAAGAAAGCTAACGCTGAAGCTAGGCTCAAATGTTTGCATTTAAAACCAATTTCACCCCACATAATTTTTGCACTTTTTGCCTGTTTTCCACTTTCAGAAAACCTTAATCAAAACATCTCTGGTCTGTGGTAGTGTATGCTAATCAATGCTGTCAGAAGGAGCCATTTCATCATCTACAAAGACAGCATGGAGAGCCTGGTGAGAAAGCTGAGGCTGCAGAGTCAGTTTTGTGTATTGCATTAATGGGGTCCCACTGGAATATAGAAAGAGGCCCTAGAAGATCAACAGATGCTGTAATATAGTGTCACAGAAATTGTGTGTGTGTGTATGTGTGTGTGTGTGTTATTTCTGGTTGCTCATTGCCTCAGAAAAAATAAACCTTTTCCTGTGTAAAGCACATTTTCACACTTTAAGAAAGCTAACAAAATAATGAAGAAAAAAAAGACTAAAATCAACTAATGCAATCCTGTACAAGTCAACTGGTTTTGTTAATTTTTTTATGGACAGCCATTGTGGAGAAAGTAACATGTTACACAGCCAGTACATACAGATGGACTAAGCAATAGCACTAGAAGTACCCATGTGAATAAACCTAAGGATATAATTATAGCCAGAAACCGCTTACATAACACTCATGATAAACTCCAAAAGAAACCTACAGTGATGCCTCCCTTATTTATTCTTGAGACATTTAATGGAGAAAGGCCTCAATTATAGATGCTTGTGAGGAACATTAATTATTCAAAGTAGCCTCTGTGGCGTAGACCTCTCAATGGCGATTGAGGGTAAAATATTGGCAAGGGAAAATACCACCTGCTTAATTATGGTGATTAGCTCAGGGGGCCATCTCGATTCCCCTCTACAATCCATCCTTATTTGTCTACTTCACTGCTAATAGTGGCACTGCAGATGGAGAATTCATGGGTAGATTTTTAGAACCCTACCTGTTGCTGCACTTTTTCAATTTATGATCAATTCAGTATAAAAAAGACACAGAATGTAATGGAATTAATAATTATAGCATTCTTTAATCCCAGCTGGACTAAATCTGTTTTATGGGAACACATCAAAGCAAAGCAATCAATAATAAAAAAGATTAAAAGAAAAAAGTTAAGCAAGTGATTATTTGTATAATTCCCTCAGTCATTGCTATAGAGGGCATAAATAAAACTTTTAAATGTAATGTCTCTGAATGAAGCTTTTTCTTCTAAAAGGCAAAAACTGCAAGTCACTGCTCTGAAATCTCTTATCAATAAATAACATACTGTAATGACTCTATACAACAATAACCTGGTTGGAAATCAGGTCATAGATAATATGATGCTATGATAGGATCTTGAAAGAGAAAGGTGTCAGAACAAACAGTGCACTACAGTCACAACTGTGATATGTTTGCCATAAAATTAAAACTACCTGCCTAATATTGTGTAGGTCCCCCAAAACAGAAACTTCAGTGCTAACGAAGCTCTTGCATGGAGCTAGAAAAAACGGGCTACCCTTCGCTCCTCACATACATCAATAAGCCTTGGGCACCTATGACCCTGTTGCCAGTGTTCTAGTTTTTCTTCTAAGGACCACTTTTTATAGGTTGTTACCACTGTATACCAGAAACACCCTAAAAGCACTAGCAAGTAATTACTGTGTTCTACCTGTATTTGCCAGAGCTTCCTTACCCTCACACAGACCAAGATCATGTACCTTAAGGCCAGGGCCTAGAGCAAATTCTGTTAGAAACATTTACTTATGATCTATTGAAGACTGACAAGTGACTATGGTATGAAAGAAATATTAGCAACAACACATTTGTTGATCAAATAAGCTTTATCAGAATTATGGCACTTTTGATTGGTAATTAAAGATATCTCATAGAATGTGTAAGTGTAAAATGTACTATATGTACATTTTTAAATGAATATCAAGTCAAGCAGGCTCTGAATGACCTGACATCAAATTTAGAATAAACAAATATTTTCCTTTTTAAAAAAAATCAGTTTCAGCATTTAATATGCTGTGTTTGTTCTATTTTCATTTTACAATTTACTAGGTTTTCTTTTGCATATCATTGGGTTGTTTTTATTTACATTACATACAGTGTCACCAAATTTGTGGTAATGAGGTTATACGATGAACATCTAAAGTAGGCCATCATGCTCAGAATACACAAATACTGTACTTGCCCACAGCAAGAATTACACAGCTAACAACATGACATACAGTGTGAGAATGTGCTATTTCAAGCAAGATTTGTTACAGAACTGGATCAGGTTCATTCTTTTCCCCCCTCTGATATCTGATAAAGCATTTATCCTGCCTAATTTTGGATCAGTCCCATATTTAATAATAATGCACATTTCAAATGGTCCTTGCCTTTTTTCCACATAATGTGTTTGTATTTTGCATTTTTTGTGTTTGTATTGCTTGTTTATCTTTCTCCCAATAATGTATTTTCAAATACTTTAAAAGTTATGCTTGCTTAGGCATTGTTCATTTTAATAACTCAATTAATTAGGCAAATAAATAACGGATTTCTCAATTACAATGACAGCCAGGAAGCCCTATAATCCTATAAAGTAACATTTGCACACATTTGTCTACAGCTTTAGCCAGTTATCAGTACAGTCACCACAGATCATTTTGAGCTGAGGGAAAATTCAGCTCCTACATTAGTGCAGCTGCTCTATTCCCCCTGCAGAAACCAGTATCCATATTTTCACAAGATTTGTTTTGTGTCTCCTCTACCCACCAAACCTCAGGACAAGTAATTAAGTCTGGTGCCACCACAGCAACAATACGCATTTCCTTTTCTGTGATGCTTGGGTATGGAGCAGCCATCATCATTCATACACACTCAAACATCGGCTGACATTTACGAAACAAAAAGAGGAGGACTGACCAGCATTTTGAATTTGTCCTGCGGTTCACAATGCTCTGTGTCACAGCCTTATTTGGGTAAAGCCTTGATTGCTTTGCTGGTAAATTCTCTTGCTGTGTCTGCGTATCCTTTAGCTAGATTTATTATTCATTCATCTATCAAACAGTGGAGAAAGAAATGGAACATGTGATGCAAACGATTAAAAAAGAGCAAGACCATAAAAATATGGTATAAAATAGCCTTTTTTACATATTCTACTTGCACACTCGCACACACTGCAAATAAAAAATGCTACTGCAACTATTTGAAGGCAAGCAACATTCCTGCTCATGTCACAATCACTTTGATAAAAAAAATAGTGTTTAAACTTATGAAAATTTAGCACCTAGAGGTAAGCAATACAATATTAAAATACTAATACAATATTTTTTTTTTCTAGAAAAAAGAGAAATAAATATTTTTAGAGCACTCTCAAACATGTACCACCTATAGACATCCAAATTATTAAAGTATTTGCTAGTTTTGAACCACAGTCAAGGTTAAAATCAAAGTTAAGGGGCAGATTTACATCCAGGGATAGAGAAAATAAAATCAAGTTTTAGTGAAATATGAGTTAACTGCAAGATAAGCATGTATAAACATCTACAGCAAGCTATCCAAATAAAGTGTTATAAAAATAAATGTAAGTAAAATAACATTACAAACACAATACAAAACAAAAAATAGTGTGCAATGTTATTTTAATTAAAAGTGTGGAAACAATCTTTAAAAAATATTAAATTTGACTTTTTAAAATAATGTTGAAATATTTTTACCATGAATATAAAAAGTTTTACTTGCACAATACACACGTGTTAACTTAAGACAAGCCAACATAGACCAACACCTAATGAAACCTTTTGTCACAGTGTTGTCACAGCCCATTATTTCACAATAATAAATTTATGCTATGTACACACTTCTCCACAGGTGTAGTGCTCAGGGCTCATATGGATAAATTACTTTCTTCATGCTAATACACTAAACATTTGAACTAATAACCACATGCCAAGGAGACATCCATGTAGCTTTTCCTTTGTTCTGGGCAGTTTATCAACTCATGTAGAAGAAAATGTAGCTGCACAGGTTTTATTCCCCTCAAACCATAACACTAGTTATAAGTCACTGAGAACGGAAAGCAATTTCTTTCCAGAACTTTGGATTTCCATAAGCTCATTAGTGATCATGTTCCTGCTACGGATCACCAGAGTTGGGGCAAGTCATTATTATGCCACAACAGGGCTATGCTGTTTAAATAAGAATATGTTAATTAATAATGCTTTTGTGTGCAAACTGATTCAAATTCATGCAGCATATGAACACTAAAATCTAGTTATATGCAGAATTAGAGTGGGAACAGAGGGGAAAATTTCTCACTGGCAAACCTTTTTTTCCACTTAATAACATTAATTATTTTTTTATACATCACCTTATCTTATTAATGTTCTTATATCTTACGAGATATGTTTCTGTACTCTATCGTGGTAAGGGTCTGACCCTATCTGTGTGATAAATAACAGCACAGCACATAAATTCCTGATTTTCTACAAGCTGTAGAAAGCAGGTCTTCTAAGCCATTTTAAGTATATAGAACAAAAGAGAGAATGTAGAGTTAATGGAGTAGTTTTTCCCCAACAAGAGGAAATACATCACCACCTCAGTGATACTATTGTCATGACACTAGCTGTGATCTTTGATTTTGTCTGTGATTTTACAGACAGCAAAATTCTCTCTCTCCCTCGCTCTCTCTCTCTCTCTCTCTCTCTCTTGAGAGGCAGTGCTTTTTGCTTTACAAGCACAGGAAAAGCTTTGAATCCATTAAGATTTCATGAAGTACATTTCCTGCTCAAAATATCAAAGGCCTCCTGGTAATCATAGCATTGATCATCAGAGAGGCAGTATGCATATGATCAAGTCATACTCTGCTAATCTAGACAAAATTACAGTAAATGGGGCCATAATATGCACACATTATAGTATTCCAGTAGAAAAAAAATGGACAGTGTTTTTGCCAAGGCCTGAGAACACTGCATGAAGAAGGAAGAAAATATATGAAGATGGTCATACTCTATAGCACAATGGAATGTGGCTATGGCAGGTTAGGTCAAGTTGCCTGGACATGTGCAGGAAAGTTCTGCAAGATTTTACGTTAAAAAGAAGTTTATATTGCTGTAGTAATATAAGGATCATCATAGCACAGGAAAACTTTTTGAATTTTAACCATGCACGGATCAGCCATATCTATATATTAAAACCCCCTGCCTAATATTACCTTCATGCAGCCAAAATAGCTCTGACTATGGTGCACTGTGGGTTCTGACACCTTTCTATCATAGCCAGCACTCACTTTTTGTGATACAGATCTTCTGTGAGATTGGACCAGATGGGCTAGCCTTCACTCCCCACACCAATCATTGAGCCATGGGCACCAGTAGTGCATCCTTGGATCACTTTTAGTAAGTACTAACCACTATATACTAAGAACACCACATGATGTTCCATTTTTAATGACCCAGTCATCTAGCCATCACAGTATGATCGTTTTCATAGTCACTGAGATCCTTACACCTGCCCATTTTTCTTGCTTCTTATCAGCTTTAAGACCTGGCTGCCTATTATGTCCCACCTCTTCACAGTTGCCACTATAATAAGATAATAGATAATCAATGTTACTTATTTCACCTGTGAGTGTTTTTTATTTTGTGGCTGATCTGTGTACACAAATGTTGTACTGTACAAATATTTTCAGATGTCTTAACTAATATACTGCATTTATAGTTTGCAAGGCACCTTTGTATTGTAACGAGCCGCTGTCGAGGCCGACGTGTGAGTTTTCAAAGAGCCCACAGGGTGAGAAAAGGGAGCACCCCCCCCGGTCGCGTCAGCGAACAGGGGAGGGGCGCTTTGCGAGCCTAGACAAGTTGATTGGCCCTGGCTGAATACAGGTGGAAAATTGCGTCTGTGAAAAACGGGTGGGTTTACACCGTCTTCCCCCAGCACAATGTGTAAACAGACCGTGTTGGAAGCTAGCATAAGTAGCGGTTAACTTAGCCCGCGAGATGGTAACACGGTCTAAGCTAGGGGCCGCCCTGGGTCACGCTGGTAAGGAAAAAGGTTTCTGGGTTTAAGGGTAAGGAAAGGAACCCCTGGAAGCCGGTGCGAGCCAACTAGCTCCCCCGACCGTATGTGGGGAACCGCTACGAGCCAGCCACGGATCTCCGGGCACTCGGCCGTCAGAGTCCGTCTCTGACCAACTCGGGGGTTGCTACCAGGGACCAGAGAGGAGGGAAGGGGTTCTAGAAGCAGACGTGGGCTCTAACACGCCGAATCCCGGCCGCATGTGGGAACCCGCTTCGAGCCAGGCGGAATCTCCCCCGCTCTCGGCCGTCAGGGAGTCTGTCTCGTGCTGGCCCACGGGCCCCAGGCGTTAGGTCTGGGCACATCTGCTATTTTCTAGAGCCCTTAACTCGAGAGGGAGTGCAGCCGATCCGGCGTTGCCGCCCTGTTTCCTCAGAGGACCAGGGAAAGAGGTCCTCTATCAACCTGCAGCTGCATACGGAGCCACAGGCGGACTCAAGTTGAGGAATAAAAGTTTCCACTTGAGCCTTGCTCAGACCTCTCTGCTGGGGCAAACAGGGAAAGGGGGAGGAAATGGAGACGCTGAGTTAAAACCCAGAACCTTTACCAAATTACCGACGTAAGTCCGGTGTGGCTAAAACAAGCAGCCACATCAGCCAACAGGGCTATATTTTAGGACATTATAAGGGCTTTGGCCCATGTGAAACATATAAGCATGATTGCCGTAACTATGGCGACACGCCCCCCAGCCGACCTGACACAGCGCGGCCGCGAAGGCAGGGCACTCAACCGCCCCCTGCCGGCCCGTCCGGGTGCTAACCCTTACATCTATTTTCCTCAATCCAAATGTTTCATTCGTAAATTATTTAGCTGAATTGACAGACCACTTGATATTGTAACCAGTGTAAAATATTATGATGTAATGCTTTTTCTTGCTATGAATTGTTTAAGTGTTGGCTAGCAAACTTGCAGTTTTGTCATTGCTAGCCAGCTAAAGTTAGTCATAAAAAGTCATAAATGAGTGCCACTACTCTGCCTTTCTTAAAGAGAGCAAAAAAGAAAGTCATCTAAAAATAAACTGAAAAATTGTTGCAGCACAGCCACACGTAAAGCCCATGTATCTCTTGTTTGCTTTTATCAGTGCAAACAGAAAGAAAGTGAGGGAGAGCAGGAGGACAGGCTGATGTGTGGGGAAGCTGCACTGTCAGAAACTTGTTTCGCCAAAAAGTTAAGTGTAAGTTAAGATAGTTTAAGTTAGTTAGTGTAATATTATTTCTCATTTGAACAATTCATATTGGTCTGTCATTGATGTTTGATATTTGGCAAAGAGTAAATTACATAAAAAAATAACAATGAGAAAAATTGATGAAGACACAATATTTTATCCTAATTACAGCAATATTCTAGAAGATAGGATACAGTGATATTAGTCATTATTTTAAATATCAAATAGAGGTTCATGTCGGTCTTACTGTCAAAAATATTTTCGCTACCAACATTGACCAACAGAATATCACACTAACAGAGTGTCACATTGACTAACAAAGTGTGACTTACCAACCTAGACATTCCAGTCGCATTCCAGCTGGGATATTTGCATGACAAAATCTGCTAATGACTATGAAGAAGGGGGCAGGCTTTTGGGTAGGCAGTAAGAAAGGGGGGCTACTTGGTAGGACTATTTGAAAAGTTTGGTTAAGCCAGTGTTAATAACATACAGCAGTAGTTACTACAAGTTATTCAATTTTTAGTATCAAAGAAAGAAACATGCATAACTCTCTCATCCTTTCAATCTTAAACCTAACCAGTTACAGATGTATGCTCCCAACTAAAGCTGTTCCCAAAGCTCTTGCTGACATCAAAGAGACATCTTACTGTTCCCCTTCAAAGAGACACCATGTTCACACAAGTAACTACACACACACCTTAGCTGCGTCAGATCTACAATGGCTTAAGAAGTGATTTAAGAAGTTGGGATTTTTCATAAAGTGCAACAAAAACAAAAATGTGCAATTTGTTAACTGTCTTGATGTTTTACTATATTTTGTAAATATCAACAAATGTGGAATTTGACACCAACATCATGTCAAAAAAAGTTAGGACGGAGCAAAATATGAGTGAAAAAGCTCCCAAAACTTGAGCTTGAAATTAATGAAAGATGTAGGAAAAAATGGAACCCCTAACAATCATGGAAGACTTGGTAGACCACTATACTGTCATTTTCAAATAAATAACACTTCCAGCTTTCAGCTTTCAGAGAGAGGAGAACACCAAGCTCGGCTTTTCTTTAAGATGTTAATGAATCTATAGGTTTTGCCCATTTTGCCCATCTCAGCTGTCTATGTCTGAAAGAATGTGAAACTGTTTAAGTAGACCTTACTGAAAAAAGGAAATAGAATGAAATAAAGATGAAGAAAATTTGCGAAGAACTTTCAAATTAGACTCATGAGTAGACAATTGTAATTCTGATAAATTTGGACCATGAATTGTAGAAAATGTATATAACTTCTAAGACTGAACATTGGAGGTGTTTGCAAGAAGTGTGGAAAAATATCCCTGAAAAGCTAAAAACAAGTCTCTGAAAAGAATGGAAGCTGTAATAAAGACACAACAGTGGACACAACAAATAATGAAAACATTATTTTTACTTTTTGAGGCGTCTGAGTATATTTCTGATAAAAGAGAGTTTCCTGCTTTTTTCTGACTTTGAAAAATGAAAAAAATGACCTGTACAGGGTGTTTTTCTGCTTTTTCCCCAATGAGTGCTGAGTTGGGCTCCTTCAACCCTGGTTAGGATAAGTGGCTCAGAAAATGAAGGAATGAATGAATGAATGAAGGGTAATCTCTACCTGTTACACTTTACTTGTAAAGAAGTACTACCGTAAAAATTATCAATATCAGTTACCAAAATGTACAGCACAAAAATAACAGGTAAAACTAGGCAAAGAATATATCAGATTTAATCACATCAATTTTCACTTAATAGCTTGTCACATTTCACTGTGTAGTAATTGACCAAATGAGAGGAAATGATAATTTCAATCAGCACCTCAGCAAAAGTGTGCTTTTTGTATATTCCTCTGCTACAGGTCCATAAGAGTAGGCTGTCCCTTTGTATTTCATGAAATTTCTCATTATGCTTTCAGCTCAAAGCCATGAAACACTAAATGCAGCATGCAGCACCTCTGAAAAGGAAAAGAACAATAAAAGAGGAGAGTGTTAGTGGATTGTAAAGAAATCTGATAACAGCACCAACAACAGAGTGGCGAGTACTTCCTGTTCCATGGCCTGCAACAATTGATTTGTCTCTCAGGTTGCCGTTTCAATTAGATACAGTACAGGGTCTCCCAGCAGCCAGCACAGCATGCTTCTCTTTCAGCATTGCATGCCACACCGAAACCATGATATGTTGATCCAGGCAGAAAATATGATTCTCTAAATTTAGAAATCCAAGAGCAGAACTAATGGCAAGATGGTTTTCATCTGACCACTCATTTCTAAGGTGGCCTAGAGGTTAAGTAAAAAAAGGTAAGTACTATACATACACTTTTCTCCAAAGGTTCAAGCCTTTATTCAACCAAACAGATACAGTCACCCGCTGATCAGACACCTGCTGTGAAATGTATGAAAGATATAAGGTTGCTAATCTTGACTCTGTGTTGTTCCTCTGCTATCAAGAAACCATTACTTATATTCATGCACATTTCATATGACCTGTTCTTGACATTGTGTCACCAGCAGGACGGATTAGCACAGTCTACCTTTATGCTGGCAAAAGTATACTACATTAACTTGAGGGTAGGAGGGTGCATGCCTCAGTGATAATCCAGGCTTAATCTGAATTGACCTACTCACAAATGTGTTCTTTCAAAGCTACTGTTGCGAGGATGGACAGGATTTACAGGAGGCTGGCAAAAATCCCATTCAAGCCAATATTGTAGTGATTCTTATTTTGAAACCCTGCACACCATTGAGTTTCCGGTTTAAATAGCAGATAAACAAGCTATGGATTGACAGACATGAGAGTTTGTCATTCATCATGAAAGATTCGCCATGAAAATGCTTTGCCATTTCCCATGAAATATTTCAGCACAATTATTAACAAAAGATAAGCATTTCATTCACATGCATTTGAATCAATCACATTTGAAGCCCTATTGTTAAGGGTTAAATAAAAAACATCTATATTTATATCTAAAACCAGTTCTTCATTTATAATCTAGTGTAATAAATAAAATAAATATTGTCTTATAAAGCTGTAGTTTTGCAATTCGTCTAATGTATTTTTAGTGCTTGACAAAACTTTCTTCAGCTTTGTCAATGTATGACAGCATGTGGGGCAAAAATGGGGAAGAAAGTCTTTTTGATGAAAATTTTGAGGATAAAGGGCAGATGTGTTTCCATCTAATGGCTTGAGTAATCTACCAGGAGTCGAGGGAACATTAGACAACAAGGCTGCACAGTGACTCTGGCTGATACCTGTATCAGCCCTGGGCTTCTTGAAAGAGAACATTAGCTTTAGGGTGAAGGAGGAGAATGAAGCAGAACTATCAGCGTTATGGGAAATGAAATGAACTGTACTTGTGAGTCTCTTCGGCTAAGACCCTGTGTGGGTCTTTACTGCAAAATGGTCAGATCATACTTGATTAAGCTTTAGACACCAGAATTCTAACTGTTATCAACAGTCTGGCATGTTTTGACTGTATGACTGTATTTGACTGTAAGTATGGCCAAGAACCACCTGATTTGACAGAAAGGGATTGGGATGCAAATGGATCTACCAGAGAAAGGGAACTACACAGAGATGTGATTGTCAGAAAAATGGTAAGACCAAAATATGCTTTTCTGAGCCAAAGTGGTGTATGTCAGAAAACTTAGATTGACATTCAGGATTTTAATAATCATCTTGATTTTGTATTCAACATTTAAAAAAAAGGTATATGGGCAAAAAAAGGACCTGTTCACTACTACCTCATCCTTAATCAAATATCCAGAAAGAACACAAGACTGACAACCCTAAGAGGAAGTGACAACCCTCTTATAAAGTTTTAGATATCTCCAAAAGACATGACACTGTGATGTTTTAGTAGTTATTCTTTGCTCTGAAAATCTCATTAGTGGCACTACACAAACAGTTGCTTACAAAAGCATTGAAGTGCAAAAACATTAAATTATAATTTACTAGTTGTAAGAAAGTTTACTGATATTTTACTTAAAGAAAGTATGTTTTTTAAAGAGAAGGCTATAGACTTAACCTAAAAGAAATGTGTTAATTTACTGATTTAAACTGAACCAACCAACTTTTGTAAGTAAACTCAACATGTTACAGTTTACAGTCCAGACATGATGAATGGACTTTGATCAAAAACTCTAATCTTATATAGTCTGAACTGGCCCACAAAATAGAAATGAATGTGAGATTTTACTATTTATTAAAAACATTTTTTTTCTCATCTGTTAGTGGCCATGTATTCCTTTTGAAATAACTAAAATGAATGATTTTGTTCTAAATGTGTAACTCAATCATCTAGCTTCATTTGTTGCCATAAACATTTCTGTATTTTTTCAAATTTTCTTTTTTTGGTACAAAATTTACAATATAAACCCCTAAGCCTAGTTACCCATTAAATTATATATTTTTATAATTATATATATTCAGTGAGTAACTAGGCTTAAGGGTTTATAAACTGAAAGCAACATTAGAAAGTAAAACTGCTCCCGTACAAATGTGCTGTGCTCAATAAGAATAATATTATGCATGTTGCTTTTGAGGCTTGTGATGCAAAGAAAATATTTAACATTACAACTATCCTGTTATTGCTGTGCCTAGCTTTTCCTGTGCTATTTCCACTTGCATACAATCTTCAGCTGTACTTAGGGCCTACTAACTTCTCTGTGGTCCCCAGTGCAGATAACCAATAAGAAAGTGACGGACAAACTACTAAACACTGTGACCATGCTCCTGAACAATGTACAATGGATGGTCGGCATATCTCTGCTGGCAGAGTGTCTGAGGCTAAGAGTAAACTGCAGCAAACACATTACTTTTTTAATGCAGGTAACTTTTTTAAGAAGAAATGTACAGGTTTTAGGAGGATGCCTGTTCAAGCTTACAGTGCGGGACAAATCAATACAGACAGGCCTAAATACAGTACATTAATCCTTGACGTCTGAAGTTCCAGCCAATTTTCACACCAGACAAATATAAAGCGTAAGCCAGAAATGTTTCATACGACATGTCAGGCAAACTCTTTGCTTCTATACCTCAAAGTTGAGGCAGTTTCACTCTAATCTTCTGAGTTTATATGGAAATGGGGAAAGTTTCTTACTTGGTGAATGCATTTTTTTTGAGAATACTGAAATACTATCTTCCCTGATGAGAAGAAGGTAGGCTTCAACCGAATACTTCCCAAGGGAGTCACTGAGAAGTAAGCAAACTTTGAGCAGAACTGCAGAGCGTATGGGTAGATCACAACAGGAGATAGCATACAATAGACTTTGAGGGGTTCTCAGATCAATCAGGGTCCATTCACCAGACTCCCACTGACTCTTTAAAAAGATAATGGCAGGCTCATCTGCCTACAGAACAGAATGTGATTTGGTCTGAACTGATGCAGGCTCCAGTCCCAGTCTTAGCTGCAATGCTTGACATGTTCCTCCATTTCCAACAACTGGATAACTCGGTTTGATTCTTTCCCAATTCACCAGCCTGCAAAGGAGGAAGCATCACAGCTGAGTACAACCTTGCGTTTATCTATGTCGGCCTCATGCATTTTTCATGTAGACACACTTCTTTGAAAAGCCCACTCTTTACTGCAGCTCTGTCCCACCTATTCTACAATATATGTTTCTCTCAGAAGGAGAAATGGCATTCTATCCTGATAAAGAACAAAAGACAAGCAGAAGCTTGAAAGTGTGGATCAAATGAATTACATGAAAACAGTCAGTCAAGAATGTTGAATTTTAACAAATTAAACAGCAGCATTCTTCTTCAAAGCATGAGATGTTGCCCATCAAAATGTATTTCATAACAGTCATTGGAATAAATAGTACAATTGCCTGCAACTCTGTTAGCACAGCTAAACTACATGGATTTGAGTCACACTGACATGTAATAATCAGACATGAGTCAGAAGAACTAGGAAAGAACTAGTCAGGCAAAAAGTGGGCAAAAGTTTAAAATGGACACTGAAGAGGAATATCCTCATTAGCAACACCCAACAACCATATAATAAGGTGAGAAATGCTTAAAGTGGTTCCATTTTGCAAATCTTTAAAACCCTTTTAAACCATGATATTCCATGTTTTACAGTCTCTTGGCCGTGATTTAAACTTAAACGCTTCAAAATCTTGATAAACAAAAAGAGGACATATCTTTTCATTCTGAAACACAGTAACACAATGTGAAGAACATCAAAGGAGGGGCAGCTAATCCACCACATCTTTTGTTGGGACTAATCATCAAAAGCCTCAATAGATACACATCAGAAACACAATTAAGTGCTACAGTCCTTCTCTGACAGTTTGATTATCACCACAGACACAATCATGATCACTCAAGATTTTCTGGGATGAAAGGAGCAGCCTGATAGTGGAGAACAATGATTGTACACTACAACTTGCTCCATTAGAAACAGATGCTCATTGTACTCTTCATCACTTCACAAAGACTGGTTCATTTGGGAAGATTAGTGAGGAATAATCTATGTCAAATCTAGTGTATTGTCAGCCATGGCAAGAGTGAGGGGATCAGCTTCTGATGTAGGCCTGCTTAAATGTTCAGAGCATTGTGGCAAATGAAACCAGCTTATGTTTGTTTTTGGGATCAAAAAGTGTTGATTTGTCAATGACCGTTAATGCCACAGTGAGTATGTTTACATGTAATCTGACAACTGAAAAAATAAGATTTTGGCAATAATTTAACCAACAGATTTTTCAAAATTTGTGAAAGTTATGTGAGTATGCATAAAGCTTGTGTAAATTCATAGATAGATAAGAAAAGTGAAATGATTACATTGTAATAAAAAGATCAACTAAGAAATGCAGTCAAAATAGCAAAATATGTTTATTTTCCTTTATATAAAGAACTACATGTACCATACATTTTTTTAAACCATAAACAGTAAGTTTTAACAGAGTTTTAACAGTATATTTTATAGTAGTTATAATTATATATATTTATAAATATATATACATG
Organism: Arnoldichthys spilopterus; assembly: GCA_037974385.1. Taxonomy (NCBI): domain Eukaryota; kingdom Metazoa; phylum Chordata; class Actinopteri; order Characiformes; family Lepidarchidae; genus Arnoldichthys; species Arnoldichthys spilopterus. The sequence continues at coordinate 21,935,228 of JBBPDA010000105.1, read as the reverse complement.
TAAATGTTTTAATGTATTCTTTTTTTTTAAATAAATATATATTGCTGACCTAAGTCTGGTTTAAAACTACCTGTGTAATATTATGTAGTTGCCCTAATGTGTTGCCAAACCTCCCCAGGTAATTAATGCTGTGCATATTATGTGAAAGAAAAAAAATGCCACCTCACAGTTTGTTTATTTTCAAAGTCGGTCAGTGCTTGCTCAACACATCAGTTTTAAGAACTGACAGTTTACTTGCTGCCTAACATATCCCACCCCTTGGCAGGTGCCAGTGCAATGAGAAAATCTATGTTACTTACTTCAAGTTTATGATCTTAGTATCTTCATCAGATTTTGGGGAATCAGATAATGGCTTTAATCTCACATTTCATAGCACAGTGTTTATATGATAAATTTGGTAAGTGCTGATATCAGATAATGACCATATTATTAGTGTGCATGTGACTGCCATAATCTCAGATGAATGCATTCTTTCTTGTCTGAGCATGCCTAAAACAAAGCGGGCCAGTCGTCCAAACACAGTTAAAATGCAATCCTGAGCTAAATTACACTGATGATAGGGACTGGGAGACTGTATATTGAAATTTCTTTTTAGTGGAGTAGTAATTTATGTCTGGGAAAACAGCCCACTATGTACTAAGCAAGTAGCTTTTGGCTTAATTTGTCTCTGAATATACTTAGGCACTTAGTATTTAGCACCTCACTGTTATAGCATATGCCATACCTTACTTTTTCATAACTATGAGATAAGACATGATTCATAAAGCTTCCACAAATAAGGAAAGGACAACTAGTGTGCAGGCTTGACATGTCCATTCTAAAGCGTGTTAGTGCAAGAGGTTAGGCAGTGTGCATGAACAGCTCGGTAGAAGGCTGAAGGCACCCGCTGGCTGGGAGAACGAGGCTCAAGAGGATCATTTGGGAGCGCCTCATCATTCACACGGCGCCACGCTTGTGGCTAATGGTTCCTCCTTCAGCCTGCTGCCCAGGCACTCGCTCTAGGATAACTCAGCACGAAATTGGACACTGCTCAGAAGGGAGCAGCTAGCGGGCCACGATTACGACTCCCTGCAGGACTGATTGCCCACGACTACATGTACCATACATTTGCTTATATTTCCCAAGGGAACTTGTGCACACTTCCGTAATCCAGTTTTAGTGGATCAATGCTGCCTGTGTTAATCCTTTTAATAGATGGAAATGGGGAACATGCTGATAATGTCGATGTCCAATATACCAGTGTGCAATATATTCAATAAGATGTCCTGTTTTAAATTTAGTAATATTATTGAAGTGACTTCTTTCTTTTTTCATTCTTCAAATGTGTTCTTCTAACTCCTATTGGGTTATGTATCACCATTCATTAATGTAAGCAAAATCATCCTCAGCAGTGATTAAGATAAGATACTTTAACATACAGAGTTATTTATTTATTTATTTATTTATTTATTTATTCACTTATTCATTCATTCATTCATTCATTCATTCATTCATTGCAGGAAAAGTTGTGCACCAGTACTGTAAAGTGTTACCACAAACAGTAGCTCACACAACGTGAGAATGTCACGGAGTTAAAAATAATGTCATGTCTTAACACTCCCGTCCCAGTTCAGTACAGGCAAGTCGCATGTCTCTGCATTCTTTATTAAATGCTACTTTAAAGCAAAAAGACACAAGTTTAAATAACAGCATGTTAGAAGTGTACTTTAAATGAACAACATGGTATAAGAATAAGTATTTTAGTATAGTAACTATATCTTTGCAGCTTCACTGGAAAAAATAGTTATACCATGACAAAATTAAATAATCAAGATACTAGTTAACATTAAAAAACACTGTAACTTTATAGCATTGCTTGCTAGAATTATCTGGTTCTACTCATCTTGGTAAGCAATATAACCTGATTGTTATATTACTGCTGCCTTTGCTTTGCTTGCTAGACTTTCTACATGTGCTTATTTTGTGCATGATGCTCTGCTTGCTCCTTATTCTTTTTGCATCTTGTCCCATTGGACTTTGAGTATTTTATTGTGTATATCCTGTAATCAGCACATGGTTCACACCTCTATAAATAGCACGTAAATATAATAGAAAGTTACTTAGAAGAAAGTCAATGCATTTTCACTGAACTAGTTTTTTTGTTAATTAGGGAGTTAGGTAAGAGGCCATTTTTATTGGTTCCTTCTTTTGCATTAGGTTAGTTGGGATTTTGCTGAGTTTAGTTAGAAGGGTTTTGTGTAGAAACCTCTAGGAATAAAAACAGCCAATTTCATTTCTTTGTATTTTGCAATCTGACCAGGACCGGGTCATAACAGAAATGCTCAGTGATTTTTTCTAATGACACATAACAACAACAATAACTAGTTGAACACAGACTTAAAACAATGGGTAGTTTGAATTAAATGTAGACAATAAATGACAGAAACCAAAAAAACTGCACTGAACAAATGGAGAAGAAATTAAAACAAAATGGTGAATTTTGTGTTTAACCCCTGAGAGCCATTAAAATGTTTAACCATCATGCTACTATTTATTATGTAAAGCATGTGGTCTATGACTGCATCAGCTACCACAGGACACTAATTACTCTGAAGAGCTGAACTCTATTGATTGCTGATGGAAATTCAGCATTTTAAGGTGCTAACCAATATTCGAACAGAACAGAAAATGACCGTATATATGAGCTGATTAGCATATATTTAGCATTTTACTACTGTGTGTAAAAGCATGTGGTTAAAATCTTATCAGGTTGCAACCAGGTACTATGCACATAAAACAACAGTGTAAACAGGGTATGACCAAGTGGTTAAGGCGATATCATATGTGTTCAAGAGGTTATGTTTAGAAACAAGATGGATGTACTGGAATTAAGGCTTTTTTCTGTCATCAAACAGAGCACATTTATTCTGCGTAACTTTAACTGAAGGTGCACATTTTGAAGAGTGTTGCTTTACCCATGTAGAAGCATGCAGAGCATATCATTGCTGTCCAAGAAAAAATAAGTATCTCCAAAATGGTAACTTTATAAGAGAAGGCAAAAACGATCCTAACTTCCAATTAATGAATTTAATAAAAGGATGATTAAAAACAAGAGATTTTTTAGCATTTCTCTTGCTCTGTTCATCATGAAAATTTCACACAATGTAAAGCCCAGTTACTGTGCTGATACAGAAAAATGAAAATGGAGATAAGTGTTTTTCTCTAGACAGTGAATATATGTTCATGTAATGTACTGTGCAGATGAGAGAAAGATATTTAAAAAGATTTTAGCCTGCAAAGCTGATGTATGGCTGCTGAATAACTAAAATGCACTACAGTTACTGTTGCTTTGTTGTTGTTGTTCACATAAACAAAAAATATCCCATAAGTGTTTACAGCATTGTGGTGGTCTTCATGTGCGATATTTCTTACATGACTTAAAGGCAGCAATATCCTCACTATAACTCGAAACAATTTAATCTGGAAACTCAAAGTCATGTCATGACTCTAAACACTCATTATAGCAGAACAATTTGTCATTATTCTGAACAGGATTTTTAGTAGCTACTAAAGAATCTATCTGACATATGTGTCTGTCTGCACCTCTTACAGCATTGCAGTCACATGCAGCAGAAAGAGGGTCCAGTTTCAGACACGTACAATCACAGGATAATGCACAGTAACATGAGCCAAGCTTGTCCAGCCTTTTGCACGTCCATTTGGCTGGACAGAGGGCAGCCAGGCATGAGTTTCTCTAGACAATCGATCCATTTAATATCCCATTCCCCTTTAAATGCATTTCTAGAATCCACCTCGATGTCTCGGAACTGTGGGGCTTTCAACTGCACAGTGTATGAAAACAAAACAGCGACAAAAAAACAGTGTAGCAAAAGTGTCGTGCTAAACAGAGTCTTTGTACATGTTGTTAAGTGTAACATAGGCTATAGAGGCTGTAAATAACTGTAGATGGAAGTCATGGATTGTTAATTTTTGATAGGCATCTGAGTCTGAGTGTCTCAAACACGCATCTTAAGTACGGTAATAGAGGTGCAAAAAAAAAGGCCTAATCACGTGAGCTAAATACCCACCTCAAATGCTCTGTGTGCTCTTAAAAGCCCTGACACACAACTGTTTGTTTTGCTTTAACAATTTGAATAACCTTTTTATTGTAAACATGTAGGTATCTCAGGGATACCTGCATGAATAATTAAAACACAATAAATCTGCCTGCCTAAGGGGAATGGAGACCATGTGTGCCATTATACTAGTCTCATAAATTCTCTGCAGCATACTCAGTAATTCTAAGTGTGGCTATCTCTAGCCATAAGGCACTAAAACGCACTGGAATTACATTTGCCGCATAACAGCACATAGAATTTGTAACAAACAAGTCATGGTAGTGGAAAAACTCACAGCAATTGCATATAGACTCACCCATTTTCTTGGGCTTAACGTGGCATTTTAAGGAACACAGCTCTATGGTTTCACTGTCATTACACAACTTTAGTAAGCAATTTTTTCAGCCAAACTGGAAGCGTTGCACTTTCCAGACAGCGCCATTTAAAGTCTGTGTTCTCGCAAACATGCCACTGACTTCCACCAGAGCTTTGTAAGACAATGTATTTGTGGCAAAATAATCAGTGCAGATCCAATCATCCAATTAAAAAAACATATATAATACAATGATTTATCTACATGTGGGAATTTGCCAGGCAAGTAGTTCTTTCATAAAATAATTCTCAGGAATTTGTTTAATTCCCTCGAGAAAAGCCCACAGTATTTTCCATGTTTTGTCACAATTATTAAAAAAATCTTGGCCACCTGCAAAGGTGCTATTACACAGTTCATTGGTCTATATGCCCAAGAGCGTCATATTAAATCAGAGACAAGTCCAAGCAGAATCAATATCTTCCAGTATTGCATCCTTAGTTTCTCTTGCAGAGAATGCACTGGCCAAGCACAATGTGTAATTAGTAGCTAAAGGCATCATGAAAACATTTAATTTTCATGGGCATGCCATTCAGCAACCATCAGGATTTATCTCTCTAATCCCCCATTACTCATGGCAGCTGTATGTTTTAAGCCTCCAACTTACAGAGCTTTCCCTAATTATTGTGACAGTGAAATATATTATTTTGCCATTTGCTGTAGCAGCTTGGATTGACGAAACGTCTTATATGTCACAAAAAACACAGATACTCTAAAAACAACAGCAATTTTGTGTTCAGTTCATGCCAGTTTATGAGGATATTAATACTAGGATCATCACTGAGAGCAAAAAAAAAAAAGTGTCTGTTTAAATTCATATATCGCTATTGAAATCTGTAGGCATAAACAAATTAAACTTGAGGCAGAGTATGGAAAAAATGCAGTTGGTAAAACAGAAATATACACTATATTACTAAATAGAACATTATTTAACAACACAATCAAATAAAGTACAAAACTGGTCAGCAATGGTCCTGTGTTTACAGAATGATTGATAAGTGAGGTGGAAGGTAGGTGGCAAAATGTTTCAGAGCATATGGCATGTAGAACAGCAAAATAAAACAATGACCATCAAAAGCTGCTGAAAAAAAAAGTTTACTTGCAGAACTGCAACAATTAGTCTCTTCAGTTCCTAAATGATTAAAGAGTGTAATTAAAAAGAAAGGGGATATAACAAAGAGGTAAATACACATCCCAACACATCCTTTTACTGAGTGTGTTGCAGATGTCAAATTCCAATGTATTTATTATTTACAAAATACATTTAATTTCATCAGTGGAAACATGAAAAATATTTTAATTGAACTTACATCAGTTAATTAATTAATTAACCTAAAGCCAATGAAAAGCCCCCCTTCACCCTTGCCCAAAATGCATGCCCCCAACATTAACACCTTTTTTCGAGAGAATAAATAAATCACACGTTTTTGTTTTTATTGCATTTTAATTTCTGTAAATTGGGTTTGTATATTATCAGACAATGTTTACACACAGTGAATAGAATAGCTTTAACATGGTCAATGTCACAAATTTTAAACATACAAAATTGTGTTCTTTTGTACTTTTAACAAAACATGTCATTTGACCAAGGACACCAAAGCACATTTACATACCACTGTACAGTGGTACAGGTAGCCAGTAAATGGATAAAAAGAAAGGTGCTTAAAAGTGGATGATGAGTGTATGTGTGACGTGTATATATTACTGCATTTAGGACAAAACCTTTTTTCAACAACTAAAGCAACAGCAAAACAACTGAAACAGCAGAACAGCATCTGATGTGGACTGAAACAGCTTGTTTTCTTGCCTACAAGGAAATGAATGCAGACACACTGGCTGGAGCTTCGCTAGACAATGACCCAAAACACAATGCCAGTAAAGGAGTTTGTCACTTGGGGAAAGTAGAACATTTTGGGCTGACTGGGTCACACTCTCAAATGGAATTAAATCAGACATGCATTCTGTAAGAAAGACTGAATACATAAACCTTAAAAAAAAAAAAACAGAACTGTTTGCTCCAGCAAAGACTTAGTCAAGCCCCTCAGAGCGAATGTTTGTGCAGACAGTTAATGTCAGTGATGACCTTATTGAATATTACTTTAATGAAGGGCTGTCATTATTAATTGCATTTGTAATGAAATTAATTCCATGGGGATGTCTGTTATATTAGTACCAAGCTAGAGGTGGTGTACATTCACCTCCCTTATCAGTTTTAATACTTAAACCAGCTCTACTTAATGTGGTCATTCAAGCCTTTGTAAAAGTATTCTTTACCATGTATGCATATCTGTCAAGTTAACTATACCACACTTGTAGAAGAAGCCTGTAGAATTTGGTAAAAAATTGTGAGCTCAGATATTTATCCATGAGCATAATATATTATATATATACAATAAATTGTTTTGCAGGAGTCTGCTTTTTACACTGATCAGCATTTTAATGACAAACACCTGCAATTCTGCACAATTTTCACACACCTATACACTTTACAGATATTATCATTGTTGTGTATGAGGACCATTCGGCCGCTGCTTGATTTTGCTTAGCATTCATTTTTTGGTAGTCTATTAAATTGTCAGCATCAAATTCAACACACTATGCTACTTTGAGAACACCATATTGGCCAAGTGGCCAGAAGATGCAATCTAAATAAGCAGCAAACCACAGTATTGGCTGTTTCTGTGATAACAGCATGCACACCAGCAGGGTGTGATAACCCTTGAGATTTACATTCAAAGCTGTAAGACCACAGCATAAACCATGAGACTTGACAGCTATGTGTATGCTGCAGTTTTACAGTGAATCCTATGTAAATAATGTTATTATTGGAGCAATGGTACAGTTCTTTAGCCTGTGTTCTAAGCTGTTCAGCTTAGATCTAGTTAAAAAAAAAAGACTTCATATCCTTCTTCATGCACACACAATTTGTATTTGTTACACATGTTCATTTAATTACACACACATGTGCATGTAAACAAGCATATAATTGCTGTTGAAAACTCCAAAAACAGCACTGTACAAAAGAAGCAAAGAACATTCTTAACTCTTAGTGGTTGTTTTAGCGTGTAACAAGATATCATTCAAATAATTTTGGAAATCTATCTGACTATTCATCAAGACATTTTAACAATTTGTGTAAATGGTAATCCATTTTAATGACTTTAGTTTCAATGTTACAGGTTTTCCCCATTCAGAGAGACAGGAGTTTGGTCCTGTATGACTGGAAATAACTGTCTGGGTGGGCATGGCCTGGGTGGGCAGATTTTCCCAGAGCAACTCTTCTTAAATGGGTCTGCTATTTTTCTCTGATGCTCCCAAAAATGGATAATTTTCAGTCTGCTAAATGTGCTTTATAATGATTTGTGTTTACAATTCACACTGCTGACTAAAAACTGAGCCAAGATGTAAAATTTACTTTAAAAATTGTTTTTAATTAAGTAATCATGAAAGCCTCATTTAAATGAGTAATACACTAAAACTTACTAGCATTATTACCTGTTATTATTACAGCAAAGCTACTACGTGAGGAAATGAAGAAATGCACCAAATTCAGAAACTTTTTTACGTTTTTTATATCTTTCTACAATTTAATCTAAATCTTAATCTAACTACTTGGGCTGGGGGTGTAATTTCACTGGGGACTATGGCAGGTCACATTACTGACACTGTAGAACAGCCATGACCCCCAGAAAAATCCAGTTTCTTAACAACACACCCCAGTTAGTTTCCTTCAACACTTCACAAACTGACCTGATGTCTTTGTATGACCCTCTTATTCATAATGCAGTCCATTCACGATGACTTTTCAAACAGATGTTTCACAGACTGCAACATGATATATTTATTATTTATCATTTTTAAAATGTAAAATATTAAATAGACAGTCCAACAAACATGCATGTTAACATTAGATCCTGGTGGGTGGACTGTTATGCTTTGAGGGCATCAATTTGTTTAAAAAACAATAGAGAAAAAACAAGCAAATTACATTTTTCATACAAAAAAATTGTTCGTTTAGGTAAAAGGTTGTAATATTTTTACAGTGGTGCCTATAAGTGTTGTGACATTCTATCCAATACATGCAAACTAACGACAACACAATTTGTACTCCAGTCATTACGTAGACTTTTCACTCCACACCCAACATACCCATAAGCCTATACTTCTCTTAGATGTGACACACTGCAAAGAATACTAGTTTTGTGCAGCTTTGGTCAAAATTGAGAAATATGGTAAACTCTGTCTTGCTTTATGCATTCTCTAGTAGTAGTAGTAGTAGTAGTAGTAGTAGTAGTAGTAGTAGGTTTTCATTGTCATTTCTACCATATACACAGTACATAGTAAAAATGAAACAACGTTCCTCCAGGACCATGGTGCAACACAAAAGCATGTGCCTGCATTCATGACAGCACCGTGTCAGGCTGGTTGGGGGCATTGGTGACACACTACCATGGTTATGTCATGTGTGTTTATGTGTGCCACCTGGGCTAAAGTCCTTATAAGCATGGTTGTCTAACCTAGGAAGGTGGAGTCCTTGTGCCCGGTGGCGGGTGTGGATGGCATGGTGATGACATGGGAACACCTGCTGAAAATTTGGTAAAGACTTTGGGTTTTAAATCAGGATCTCCTTTCCTCTTCCCTTTTCCTGGTCTCCCAAGCAGGCAGGCAGTGAGTGGTGCTTGTGTGCCCGTCTGCTTGGTGTATTTCCCTCTACCTCAACTTAAGTGTGCCAGTGGGCTGTGGATGTGGCACAGGTTGGCGGGGAGCCCCATTCTCCTGGGTCGCCGATGAAGTGCACCAGCTAGGAGGCTGGTAGAGGCTTGGATTGCCGCACTCATTCCTTGACCTAGAGGTTCCTTGCTAAAAAGCTAAAAAGCTAAGCTAAAAAGCTAAGCTAAACTGCATACGCTAGTTTCACCATGCCGTACCATACCATATTAAGTCAGCGGAAAATGTTGGAAGCCTACCCGTTTTCTGCTGAAGTAAGATCCGTCATTATTGCAGTGCAGGGCCTTCTAACCCATCTAGTTTTGCAGAGCACCCCTCCCCTTCTCGACAGTGCCCCCATTACATGATTACGTCATATAGATGTTTTTATTTGTCAACCTGTGAATTACACTGAATTAAAAGATGACAACAAAAACCAAGGTGAGAAAATAATTTTTCTACATTCAGGACTAACATGTAAAGAAGCACTTAAAGAAGGTTTACTCTGATATGGAGTTAGACACTAATGCAGCAACTAACATTACATGAGAGAAAGCCTGAGGAACTGGAAGAAGCAAAAAAAAGCCCTGATGGAAGTTATAATAAGAAAATAAAGTGAATGAGTTAAGCTATTAAATTTGTGTTCATTGTACAAAACAAGGACCTGGTTGTATACTATGACACAATTTAATTGTGTAAATAGTCTATATGCAGTTTGTCGTCTTTGATTTATTTCTGCCCGCTGTCATGGGAAAAGTAACATGTAGTAGTAATTTTACCCAAATTCTAGGGGGTATGGTTTGTGTGTGTGTGTGTGACTGTTAGACCAGTGGCAAAACCAGGATGGCCCCCAGAGCAGCAAAAAAAGATCCCCACTCCCCATTTGAAAATTACTTTCCATGAATAAATAAAAGTCAGTGTAATTTGCTTGTAGCAGCTGTTGTGTCTCAAACAAGTTCATGCTTTCAAGGCAAACCACTCCATCCATTAGCATCCACTGTAATGCTAACATAAATGTTTATGTTAGTCTGCCTATTTAAAATTTAAAATGATAAATAATGAATATATCGTGTTGCAGTTTGTGAAGGATCTCTTTGAAAACAGTTATCATGAATGAGCTGCTTTATGAATAAGAGGGAGATAAACATCAGGGCTGTGTGTGTAGTGCTGATGGAAGGGCTAACTGTTTGAATTTAAGAAAATGGATCTTTTTGCAAGTTAATTGTAAACAGCTTCGTCAGTATTCAGTATTTGTATGAGCAGCCTAATAAAAATGTTAAGATTGCTGCGGGTGTGTGATTACAATGCCCCCATTACCCCTCCCCCTATCCCCCTAAAGTGTTTCATCACAGTGTTAGACCAACCATTTAAACTATTGTATATTTAAGTTGGATTGATTGCAGTGAGATTAGCTCTTTCCTATTTTTGCATATTTTCAAAAGCTTAATGGCTGCATGCCCCTGGAGGTCTGGTCTTTATATTAAACCTATTACTGAAATAATGCAATGGTCCTTTCTGTAACTGAATGTACAAATATTCATATACAGTACATTAAGCTTTGAAAGTATTTTCACGATACCTGTTATTGGACTACAAAACAATATACATCATACCTTGACTCATGTTGTCTTTTCATTTTTAAAGATCCCATGACATTTACATTTTACATTTACAGCATTTAGCAGACACTCTTATCCACATCAACGAACAACAGTGCTTTGTAGTCCATATCTGTTCTTCTGTCTGTAGAGCTAAACCCATCAACAGCTGTCATTCTACTAAGATATTACTGGCTAAATTACACACCATGACAAACCTAGCCAAACTTGTAAATCCAAAAGACAAAGTATATAAGAGTACAAAATAAACAATAGACAGTAAAAAAAAGTTAAATATGTGACTAGTTACTTTTTAAGATACTCCTTGAAGAGGTGCATTTTGAGTCGTCACTTGAAGACAGTAGTTCTAATGGCAAGAGGATGTTCATTCCACCACTGGGGAGCCAGGACTGAAAAGAGTCTTGATCTTCCTCTTCTTCTGAACGCTGGAGGCTCAAGGCGAGCAGTGGTTGATGCTCGGAGATGACGGGTAGGGACACATTGCTTGATCACGTTGCTTTGAAAGCAAGTGTCAGTGTTTGACCATCCATTTTAAGTCCACATGTGGAATTCATGGGATCTTATTTGCCAAAAACATTTAGTATTTAATCTTAGTCTTTTTCAAATTTCTCGTTAGCCATTAGAATTAAACAGGCTGTTTTTGTAATTTTGCTTTTGGGACTGAGATACATAAATAACCTTTGTTACAAATTGAGTCCTCTGCATTGTGCCGTGCTCAGAAAGGTGTCTGGACTGATACACTCTTGGGGCATAAAACGAGCTAATCTAATGTAGGCTGAACAGGTAGATGTATGTAAATGTGTTTAGTGAAATCCAAATAGACTGTTTTGTGCATAAACATATGACAAAATAATACAAATATTTTCATATTTGAATAAGCAAATGTCACCCTCTTTAATATGAAAAATATCTCTAAATTATCTAAAATAAATAATCCACCGTAATGAAATTCTTCTGCAAGTGGTGTAGATTTCAAATGACTGCCAATTTGTCCTTAACTGCCTGTCCCAGCATATTCAGCCAGACAGCAGACTGTTTGATGTGAAAAGTCTCCAAGAACCACAAAAGTTGCAGCTGCTGATGTGAAAGTACTTATGTCTACAATCACAAAATGATTGGACAAATTTGACCTGCATGGGAGGCATGGCAGGAACAAACCTTGGTTCTCCAAAAAGAACATTACAGCAAAACTACACCCTGCCAAAGAACATAGACGAAGATTTTTTGAAAAAATGAAGATAGAGTTTGTTAAATAAATGATTGAAAAGCTACTTATCCTTGTAGTTTTGTTCAAATGAATCACCTTTTTCTGTATTAATAATGGAAAATCTCGGATGGGTTTATTTCACCTGACTGTTTAGATCCTATGGACATGGTAAATAAATGTTCAGTTTTAAAATTATAACAGTGTAATAAACAATATCAACCTCTTTTATTAAAAAAGATATGAGCCCTTTAAAATGTTCTTTTTTTTACGTCCCAATCTCAATATTTATAGAAGGCATTGCAGAGAGGATCCTAATATTATTATTATAGTGTTTCTGAGCTGCTTTTTTTTTACTTTGATGATACTGAAATAATAAGATTATACATTATGCAAAAATGCAGTGATACAGTTCTTTAATTTTTTCTTTCTTTTTTTCTTTTGTTTAGAAATAATCAGGATCACAGCTTATTATGCAAAAGGCTGGTCTTTTTTAATAAGAGGCCAATATTACATAGATAATGTTGGGTATGTTACAGTAGTCACTGTTAAAGGCACCTTTTGAGTGTTTTTTTAAAAAGCAGAAAACAGTCTGTGTATGCTGCTTTTTCTCCTTAGTCTGAGTGTAGTACCTTGCCTCTGGTGGTGTGACAGACTGGCAGAGAGATCAGTGTGGAGACAGGTAATGTTTTTAGTGAGCCCATCCTCCATCCCTTTTTGGATGTTATGAGGCCATTACTACTTTGTACTGATGCACACTAATGCTCGGAAACAAAAGAGCCCCTCTACTGTCAAGAACTATTCAGTTAATGAACACTTCTGCCTCAGTGAGCTCCTTTAAGCACAATACGCAGACCCTTCCTCTAGTGCTGCCTGACTCAACAGATTGGGGAGTTTAGATTTTGCCCCTTTTGCCACCACATACAAGAACATGTCACTATGTATCAAGACTCAGCTCATGTAATATTTCATCTTACCACAAAGGAGCATAACGACATGGCTGAACGTGCTGTTACTATGTAACAGTATGGCCTTCATTTGGCGAGCTTCACTGAAAACCTAGTGTATGTGGACAGAGTTCTGTCCCAGGTCATTTGTCTCCAGAGAGATCTAAGAAAAAACGTGGCATAAGGGTGACAGGGGGGGCCTTGAATACACCCATCAAACTAAATAAAGGAATAATTGGTGCAGACCTGGCCAATTTGCTGACCTTCTAAAGAAACCTGGGGCCAGTTTGGTGGACAAAGATATATTTAAACAGATTCAAACATGCAGATAAACTACATAAAGTAAACTTCATGATGGACATCTGATCATGACCCCATTTCATCGGTAGGAATGGGTGATAAAAGCATGTATATATAGCGTTGCTATACTTCAAGACAAGCAGGACACATTAAATAGTTTAGATTTTCTAAGATTTTCTGGTTAGGACAACAGTTTGGAACAGACAAAACACAAAGGCAAAATAGTACAATGCTTTTTTCCCTAAATTATTAAAATTAAGCTATTTAAGCAGAAACAATAGGACAAATAAAACAATTTGGTCAAAAGAAATGAAATATCACTTGTATTTTAAATATGGTAGTTTATGTTGCTAAAAACAATGTAAATGTATGATTCAGCTTAAAACAGATATTCTAGTGTTTACTTTAGGAGCAATTTGGGTAATTTGAGTTGTGTCTCTTTTACAATTTTATTTGAAACAATGGTAATTGCACTTATTAGTCACATCTCTACATATTTCTGTATTTTTAGATCTGCTTTAATTGCTCTTACCCAAAATGCATCATACACCCATACATCTGACCTAACTCAAAACTCTAGTCCTTAGTAATAATGTATTAACATTAAAAATAAAAATAAAAAATAACTTACAGAACTTACACCCCTACACCCCCTGGGAAAGTAAATGTAGTGTAAATTGATTTAGTATATTTATAAGGTACGCAGCTTAACCTATTATTGTACCTCTTTAACTATTTTGTACTTCCCAGGGTGCATTTACATCACTTTTACCATTGGAGATCTAAATGCACCTGGACCTTTTTTTAGCAGAGAAGCCCCACTTCTCTCCACCACTTGTCTGTCTAATACAAGTGTAATTCTAACCCTTGAATTAATATAATGACAAAATATAAAAAAATAAAATTAATTCATTAATCGTACAACATCCATTTAGCTGCTGGTTACTGTGCCATTTATGTAGATAACATTGATTGCTGTTATTACAAGCTAGCTAAAAAACAACAATAATATAATGTGTCTTTTTATTTTGCAGTTATTCATGTTCAAGAATATCAATGATAACTGTGAAATGCATATTGTAATGCAATTTGTCACAATAATATGAACATATTGTCAAGTTGCCCACCTCTACTTATCAAACCAATTAGGTATCACCTTTATTTCAATTAACCACTCGAGGAGGACAAACTGGTCAACGTCTGAGATAGTAATCCATTTCTGCCACCACAACTTCATGCAAGAGACAAAGTCTGATTTATGATATTACATACAGACTACAGCAGCCATGTACAGACAGTGGAATAAAACATCATGGTTATTCATCAGTGGCAGAACAGAGCGAAAATAAAAAGCTTTCATAAGGCAGCAGATTGCTGCTGGTGTGCTTGCCATCGAACACACTTGACAGTGTAAACAGATTTGTCGGCCAGCTTGGCTATCACCTCTCAACTAATGGGGTTGAAGAGAAATGGGCACACGGCGCAGATATTGAGCAGGAGTGTTAATCTTGATTCAGCTGTCATTTCCCCAATGAGGTGTTAAATCAATACAGATATGGTGCCCCAGTCCTACACTTCACTTCTAAGGATCAAGTAGAAGAAGAAAGGCAAGGCATTAATGAGGAGTGTGTACACCATTTGCAGGAGCTCTCTGAGTCAAGACAAATTCATCAGGCTTTTTATTTAGTCAACTCAGTCACAGAGAGCTTGTTTGAAATCATGTTACCCCACCCCACAAATAGCAGTGCTCCATTCTCTTTTATAAGCAGGGACAGCATTTAGTGAACCCAAACACTGCCATGTACTGTAGAAACATAAAGCAGGGCCCAGCAAGGCCATTCTTTTACAAATTTAACATGGCAAGCTGGCATTTATATGCAATAACAATAGCTAGTTCTGCAATAAAACTGTCAAACTATACCTGAAGTGTGTGTGCAAAGCAGAAAGTTCAGCATTTTAACTTTGAGTAGGCTTCATATACTAAACTTAAAAGAATATTAAGCCACTTATCCAGTCCTCTCATTAAAGTCAACGCAGGTTTCAGTGTTGTTGAAAAGACTGCAGGTAATTCTTACAATCACAAATTTGAAATTAAGTTTTGGAAGAATTTGCTCAGTGGTAAGTTTGCCTTGGCCTTATTTCAAAACACCAAAAGATTTTTTTAGAGCCCTGTAATATTGAATTACATTTTCTGTATCCGTTTGGAACAGGGCTAGAAAAGCTGGTAGCACTTTACTCATCACATAAGAGGTTCATGGACCATTAATCAGTGTAAACGAAACCAATACATTCATTTGTCTCCTTGTAACAGAATAGCATGTAACCACAGCAAGGGACCATGTCCAGATTAAATTCTTTTTAACTGATTGTAAGTATCATTATGGAAAGCAATTAACCTGTCTTTTATTACCAGACCCCCACTGCATTTATCTTTTTATAGATGTTTCTTTATAGGTCACTTTACCACAAAATTTTGTTAGATCCACAGTGGGGGAAGATCTGGGAGTTTTACTGCTACTAAAGTTGCTCAATGTCCTCTTCAGCTGTCTGAAGTCACATGACCCAGTATGAATATTCACTTCAAATGAGTGACTCATGCAGTCCAGCCACAAAGAACAGGAAGAGCAGGTCTTATAAGAGACATAATAATAGATATTGCCTTTGAAGCACAGTGAATTACAACAAAGGGGACCAAGAAGGGTGCTTTGAGCAATTAGTACTTTCATTTGTTACTTTGAAAACCATAGCTTCAGTCAAAAATGTGTCAAATCATAAATTCCATAATTTCCATATGTTCCATTTCAACAGTTTGGATATTTATAATTATGAAGGTAATGCTGCATTAAAATGCATGTGAAATTCTCTAAATACTGTTGAGTATTAAGCACTGAATTACACACACAAAGGTTACTGCTCAGGCAATGCATTTTAAAGATTGTAATTAGCTTCTTATTACAACACCTTCTGGAAGTTTCATTATCTTAGATTTCACATCATGTACTATGGAACTGCCTGTATGTGTGGTACATGAAGTCTTTTCAACAAAAGGAAATGAAATTGTGATATGACTGTGTAGAAAAAAAAACAATTTCTTGGAACTGACCACCACACTGAGGTGAAAAGGTGGGATATAAGTCAGATCTAATCTCAATCTAACGGGTCAATTTTAGTGCTTGGCCCAACAAGTGAATCGAAGCAATGCAGGGAACAGGAGGAATCACTTCAATGAGTTGAACCAAGCTATGAATTCTGCATCATATCAAAGAGTGTTTAAAGATAATGTGAAACCATCTGTCCAGAAGCTGAAGTCAAACCAGAGAGCTTTCAACAGCATGATGATCCTTAGCACACTAGCAAATTAATATAAGAATGGCTCAAAATGAAGAGTTATAGAAATGCCTATTCAAAGTCCAAATTTAAAACCCATTTAAATGTTGTACTGTAAATTTATATTTTTGTTCTAAGTATATCACCTTGTATATCCTGTATATTTATGTGGTGCACAATACACAGCCTATGTGAAGTGAAAGAGACTATTTGTCAGTGTGAACACACCCAACACCACAACGAAATGTGACCTCTGCAATTAACCCATCACACGTGCACACATGGGGCAGCAGGCAGCTACCAACAGCGCCCAGGGAGCAATGTAGTGGGACGGTACCTTGCTCAAGGGTACCTCAGTAGTACCCAGGCCGGGACTCGAACCTGCAACCTCCAGGTCCCAAAGGCAGTGTCCTAACCACTAGGCCACCACTGCCTATCAGTAGAGAGCTTGTTTATATATATATACAAGTAATGGAAAATACTGGAAACGTGTAGGATATGGGTCCTTTAATGGCAGACACTACTAACTGGAGATTCAAATAGTTTTGCAAAGTGGTAAAAGTCAGTCATAAGGAGAAAAGGGCTCTTCCTATCTGAATTCCGAAAGTGCAGCACTGCTTATATTTTAGGACTAAAATATAATAAAAAAATATATTTAATATAAATTTTAGTCCAAATAAGGATGTGACAATTTATTCACCATATGAGTGCCTCATCTGTAACTCTTGACAAATCAACTTCATCAGACTTTTAATACCAAAATCACTTCAACTCCTTAATCCCCATTGCCATGGTCCTAAATTGATTCTTATTTCATTAAAAACAAAATCAGCAGACAGAAATCTGCTAAACAGAAATCGGTCACCATTTAGGCAGCTTAAGCCTTCATGTGATGTCTGTCAAGTACAACACTCACGCTGTGTTCAGAAGAGCTACTACACTTGGCTAAGCTTGAAAAAGAAGATTGCTGTGTTCTGGGTACAAGTGTGCTGTCAGAGGGAGTTTTTAATCATTGCAGAACAAACAAGTCCAGTCCTTGTGAAGCCTGCATGCTCAATCTCATCTTTATGCTCTTATGCTCTTTCTCATCTCATCTTTTCCATGACATCTGTATGAGATGTGTGACATAGAAGGAGAATTCTTTGGTACAACCTGCAAGGACATCACCTTCAATGCAGTTTAATTTAAGTCAGTTCAATTCTGTTCAGCTCAGTCCAGTTTAGTTCAGTTGAATATGATTTGATTGAATTAAGTTAAGCTTAGTTTAGTTTGATCTAATTCAGTTTAATTCAATTCAGTTTGATTCTATTCTCTTTTACTGTACTCATAGTGCTTGTTGTACAGATGTTGTCACTGATCCGCTTTGTAAGGCCAGAATTCTAATGAGCAAGCTGAGATTGACAGGCAAAACTCACTTGAGGAAGAAATTTTGAGAGCAACCAAGGAGAATTTATGCTCCTCTGAAAAACATTGCTAGCAGAATCAGTATAAACAAATGAGAATTATAATTAAAGAGAGATGAAACAGAGGCTCTTGGAGGGGAGATCTGTGAGATAAACCGAAGAACAATTTGTCTTCAAATAAAAATGCAAATAGCTATACAGGGACCTCAAACTCTGATCCTTGAGGGCCATAACTGTGTAGAGATTAACGTTTCACTTCCTCTTAAATGTAAGTTTAACTCATAAGGGCTTGATTATGAGAATATGACCCTCCTACCAGGCCTGTCAGTTCAATTACAATGTTGATGTTATAGCTGATAAATATTTTAAACAATTACCAGTCCATGGTTCTTGGCTTTCTAAGGACCTTGACCAGCCCTTATGAAAGAAAATGGTATTAAATTGTACTTTTAAAAAGTGCAATGAATGTAAAATAGACATTTACTTACATATACTTTTTAATGTTCACAATTTATACTTTACCTTAATACATACACTAAGTACACTAGATTGTTCACATATAAGTTACATTAAACACCCTAAAATTACAATTGATATAAATCACAGGCTTAATCACAGTCAATTTTTTTTAACTCAGAATCTTCTCATGATAAAGCCAGCACGCAAGCAGCTGCACCACTCAAGATTCTGAAGTGTTCTTATCTGTTATGACTTGAATTTGAACAACTACTCTTGACTTTAAAGGGACCTAAGTAATTGATGAGATGCAAATCTGCACTAGTGTTAGTTGGCATGATTTTTTTATGATAAATGTATTTTTGTGTATAAGTGTGCTTTAATATTTAAAAATATTTAAAAATATATTTTAAATATTTATTTATGTGGATTTCTTTACAGAACACTAAATATTTGTATATAATAAATATACATTAAAATATACTTTTAAATAATATGTATATTTTGAAAAGTCATGTTTCCTTTTGTTTTGTAAGTGTTGGCTCGGTCACTGGGACACAAGTTTAACCCTGGGTAATGCCATAGCTATCTGTAAGTCCAACAAAAGCACAATTGGGTCTCTCTTTGAGAGTGGAGGTTTTCAACTTTAAAAAGATTCCACACATGTGGTCCCTTGTTAATGAGATGTAGATGAAGAAACAAAGGTAACCAAAAGTATTTTATTTATGGAAAGGGGTGCCCAGCTCTGGTCCTGGAGCTCTACCAGCCTGGAGACCCAACACACTTGGGTTTCATATCCGGATGCCCCTGAGGGTCTTTAATGCATGGATCATTTGTGTTAGATTAGGGTTGGAGCAATACTCTGCAGGATGGGAGATGTAGGCCTGTGGTTGGATATGCAAATGGGATCCCTAAGTTATCTTTAATGTAATTACTTTTTAATAAATCACTGTTATTCCGCTAAATGGTTTTCCTTTAATGTTGTTAAAGCTATGTTAACAAGGCAGAGTATTTTTCACCTCAGACAGAACCTTATATCTAGCTGAATAAGAGAATTCCTTTAGCCTAACGCTCTGGGTGACCATAAGTCGAACACAAAAACCCTACAGATATCAGTTGGGCACTTCTGATCTATGGCATCACACCAAAGAATCTTTGGCAGAGTGTGGTGGGAGAGATACAAAGGTAGCATTGGGAGGTTAATCTGAACCTATTGATGATTTGAACCCTTGATTGAATGTAAACAATTTGACATGGCAACATAACATAAGTATGTGCTTCTATGGTACCACCCACCATTATGAATAGATAATTAAGTTAAAAAAAGAAAACATTATTTTTATTTCTGTGAGCCTTAGGGAAACTTACTCACAAACTAAAGCATAAATTGATATAAAGAAAATATATAGGTCAAGTTTTTTGCTTTAAATTATTATATAATTTAGCAAGGCTTTTTTGCTACATTTTACTGGATCTTAATGGGGAGGCAATTTTATTCCTATACTGTTCCTGTGCTGGGGTTAGCAGAACTCAGTCTCTCAGTCAATCTCTGCCCCCCTTAGGCAGGAAGGAATGAGAGGCTTTGCAACTTCAAAAAATCTTCAAAGAATTCTAGCAGATCTGTTGGAGAGACTTTGCTGGAGTCCACACATGAACAGGGCGCACTGAAAGGGGTAAAAAGAAGGGTGGGGGCACTTAGATGTCAGTTTCTCTCCCAACAAAAAGGAGTCAAAAAGGGGGGATGTGGCCTTGCAAAGAACTCACCTGAGGGAGAGTGGTGAATGAGTGAGAGGTGATCTAAAAGACTTCTCCCAGCCTCACCAAAATGCAAAATGTTGAGCCAGTATGAAATTCAAGCATCACTTTTAGGATGAAAGAATGCACTGAAACAGTCTGCTTTGCAAGAGATAAATAAGTAAATAAATAAAACATGTGAGGAGTTTTATACTTTGTCGTTTTCCCTACACAAGTGAGCATAAAATGTTCTAATACTGGAGTTGCCTAAAAAAAATTTCTATCTATCCTAAATCCTATCTAGGGTTGGACAGGGTGCTGGAGCCAATGCTCATCCTCATAGGACAAAAAGCAAAGAAACACCAGGTTGTCAGTCCAGGGCAGACACACAAACACATTCACTCACACCTAGAGGTGATTTAGTATCTCCAATTCACCTGATATACATGTCTCTGGACTGTGGCAGGTAACCAGAGTTCCTGGCAAAATTCCATGCAGCCATGGGGGGTTCGTGTTTAATGTTAACTCCACACAGAAAGGACCATGGCCACAAGTGAAACCCAAGACCTCCTTACAGAAAGGCAACAGCACTAACCACTGTGACACAGTGATGCCCTGTAAGCTAAGCTAATATAGTTGATATTAAAATTAACATGGTTTAAATTCTAGCTACAGAAGATCATTAATTAGTACATCACAAAGCAACAAGTTCTGACTGTTGAATGCAAAGTTGAATTGCTTTACTCAGATCAATTAACCATAAAACCATATCGTTTTTTAAACTGTAACTGCATTTGTATGAAACAGCTCAGTGCTTCAGAAGCAGTTCTGATCAATTGCAATTTCCACGGTACACGCATCTAAACAATTGCCATTCTTCTGAGGACTTTCAGTGAGTCATGTTAAATGTCAGTAAAATATCTGTTTAAAATTCAAGAGAAATCAACAACACATGCAGCTTCTCATATTAATATACCAAATGAAACTAATGAGTCAAATCAAATTATTCTTGAGTGAATATATATTTAAATGGCCAGATGTTCTGTTGGCTTTCAGAAACATACATACATAGTATGAAACATACCAAACAACATCATTTTATTTAAATATCAAACATAACAAATATGTCACACGCTACTAAAGGCCAGCTACTACAGAAATAACCTCATTCATGAATCAGTTTGAACAAAATGCCATCCTCTCAGTCAAAAACAATGATAAATAACAACTAATGATAATTCCCCTTATAAATGTAACCTCATCACTTTTCAGCTTTTCAGATTAATGTCACCTAAAATGTGTACTTAAAATGTGTATTTAAATTCTATCCAAATTTTAAATTTACACTCCAAGTTGCATTTGATGCACAAAATGTACCAAAACAAACCCCACAAAATGATTTTAAATGTGCTCACCAAAAGTTATTTTGTTGTGTTTACCTACTTTACCTGGTGAAAAACAACCTAACCTTTATAGCTTATAGCTTTTCCACAATTTCGTAAGGCAGAGTCATCACCAATGTCATCATAAGGAAGCACCCTATACAGGGCACAACAGTACGACTTTCACAAAATTAACACATTATGCTATATATATTTTCTGTTGGGTACCTTATGACACAAGTGGCTCATAATTTTGAATACAGTCTATTGTTTAGAGTGCAGAGGTCATTTTATACTACATATGGAGTATGAACCATTTCATTTCAACCCATTTTTGATCACTCAGTCACATTTTAATGATACAAGATGACATATGAGCGATACAACATGTAACTCCAGTCACATCTCATCTCTTTTTTTTTTTTCATTTTTCACCCAAAGGGTAATGACGCTTGGAAGCAATCCTGTAATGTCTGTTGTTACAATGGCCACTGTGCTACGTTATTTTCATCCATATGGATGATAGAAAAATAATAGGCCTTTGTGCTCATACTTGACATTGTGATTATAACAAACTTAGGTCTGTATGGATACCCTGCACTTCTAAACTCTGCAGACATGTATAATAGGCTTATTTAATACATAACTATAAATATATGATGTCGTTTTTTTGCCACGGGGGCCCTGGGTAGGTAAGAGACCATACACAACTTATAT
>JBBPDA010000105.1:21888146-21898809 GCA_037974385.1 Arnoldichthys spilopterus | reverse complement strand
TTATTTTTGTGACCATTTTGAGTTTTTCTTTCATTGACTGAAGGGTACCAACAATTTTGTCCATGTGTGTATATGTGCACTTCATATCTTTACAGTGACTGAGTGTAGCTCATCTGCTGATGCACAATTTAATCAGCACAGTTATACCCAATCTATGAACAGCAAAGGACATACATAGGAGTACCACTGGCCAGGTACTATTTGGGTGATAGACCATTCACAGCACAGAAGTGACACTAATATGGCCTATAGAGTTATGGCATTTCAGTATGTGTAGCACTGGTATGAGTGTACCACACACTACAGTATTGCTTGGGCTTTTAAACACTGTAGTCCCATGGTCCTGTTGATAAAGAGGTAAATGTGTGCATCAATTGACTGGTGACTATGTATAAGTAAAAAAACTGAAACTATAAAACTGCAACTATATAGTAGATGTATTTGATTAAATGGCTAATAAGTAGGAGTTTGTGATGCTTCTATTACTTTGTAAACACCATTTAGATTTTTTAAGTTATGAATGAACTCATTTAATGTTGAGTTTTAAAAGTTTTCCTGGAACATGGTGTACATTGAAATGTTTTACTGTTCCAGCCACTTTTGGTAAACTGATAATTCATTTCATACATACTGGTCAGAAGTAAACTGCAAAAAGTGAACAAAAAATGTGAGGCACCTCTTCAGATTTGTGTTTTATGTTTTTGTTAGTTTATTCAAGTTACTCAACTGTAGGCTTAAATGTATATTTAGGGTGGTTTTGCTGCCTTTAAATGTTAAAACATTAGAACCAACTAGTATGTACTGCTTTGAGTTCTGAATCTATGCAGTAGGGATTTTAATTATTTAATAATAATAATAATACTTAATGTGCCATTTATGTTCAGTTAATTATTGCATCAGCTGAGTAATTATGAAGTTATGACAATCTGGTCTGGCAGAAATAAGTAAATGAAGCATTCAATTAGAATGCAATTAGAATATGATTACAATGTAAAGGTAATGAAAGCATGACTGAGATATAATCTTCCAGCCTTCAAACCACTTAAATGATTAAGTCAGTTTAACGTGCATAGCAGCATGACCTCAGCATGGTGCTTACCTTAAACAAGCGGAGGATGTTAGCCACCATAATGGACACTGAGCTGGAGGAGGCTCCAATCACCCCTACAACTCTCTCTGGCTTGGTGATGATGGGTGACCCACCTCCCTGACACTTCACATCCGTTCCATCCTTCTCTATGAGAGCCTGGACAAAAGTGAGAGACTGCTCAAGAGCGTGAGTGTCCCGCGAGCAGGTGTCCAGAATACGGGCCCCCAGAGTGATGTTGGGGAGCAGCTCATGATCATTGTTGATGCGGTCCAGAGCAAAGAGCATGGCCTCCAGACGATGAATGCCCTTTTCTTTCTTCAGCTCCCCACAGGGCTTACCATTGTGGCCTCGCGCATGAACTGGAAACAAACCCCCTAGAGAAATGTCTCCATCAATGCGAATGGAGTTCAGATGTGTATGGCCTGGGCCTTTGGGTTTTGCTGCCAATGTAACCAAGAAGAGACCAAGTAGAATCAGCAAACATGAACCAAAATGGATGGTCCGCTCACCCATCTTGACCAAGGAAGGAGACATTTCCAGTTTTGTTTTTAATCAGAAGAGTCACTTGGTTTACTATGAGGTGATCAATAAAAGAGCCTTTGGAGGTAACAATGTCTTTTAAGGTTCATTTTAGATCAGACAGCTTGAGCATGCAGGTAAGCCAGGTACAGCTTCTAGAGCATGTATTGTCACACCTGTCTTTCTCCATCCATGATGATACCTCTTAAGTGAGCTTCAAAAGTAACCATAAGTCATTGATCCACGGGATTTTCAATCTTTTTTTCCAAAGGAGATGAACAAGGGCCGGTCTCTGAGTGCAAAGAGCTTTGTCCTCCAATGAGTTGTTCCCTAGAGAAAAAAAAGGAGATAGTGACAAACAGCACAAAAGAAAAAAAGCATATCAGATGTTCCTATACTGGTATGGGCAATGCAGCATTTTAACTTTACCTTTTCAATGTTAGTTCACAGCTTCTTACTGAAAACTGCTTTTTCTATTTCTCTCACACATCCCCTCCCTCTCTGTGTATCTTGAATTTAAAAGGTTGCTATGGGCTCCCAAGGTCGGAAGGAATGAGTGTAAGCTCCCGCATGTCTCTTTTCAACAAGCTGAATGAAGGAGCTGCATTCTGATGAACTGCTGCCATGCTATGTGGTTGAATTTGATAGTTTGCAGTGCATTTTAATTCTTATCAATCTCAAGAGACAGTCTTTCATGAAGAAAATTAACTTTAACGATGGGTGGGAAACTCTGAGTGATGGAAAATTACTCAACCACATATACCGATTTTCTTTAAAGATGCAGATACAGAAATTCTTCATTTTCATTACAAGTGTAGGTGTATATTACTAAAGATGACTCAGAATTTACCCTAGCTATGAAATTATGTTTAATATTTTAAATGCTTACTGGCCTAGAGCTAATGTAGTCTGATAACACTGAAATGGTAGATGAGTTTACACAGAGCCTTGCTGCAATTCAAGAGTGGGTGGGGAACATGAAACAGGCCAGTATGAATAGAAATAAATAAATGAACAAATATGCAGGGCATATCTGAAATGCCAAAGAGCTGCGGCAAAGCTGAGATCTTAATGGGATGGAGTGGTGAAAAAGAAACACGAAAGTATAGGCACAAAAATCAATATATGCATCTTAAGAGCAACATGAAAAAAAAACAACAAAATGAATTAAGGTCTAAGGGGAGTGGGACAGTGCAAGGGAAAAAAGGACAAGCCTGCAGCCATACACCTAGTGTGTTTTTATTCTTGCTTGAAAACTGCATAAGTAGGAAAAGAAAGATGGTTTATCAAGAGGTAAGAGCAAAAAGAATCTTCATACCATCTTTGAAGGGTCTAGCTTTAAAGCTGCACATGTAGAATATAAATGAGGAAAACAGATGGAAAAGAGACAAGAGTGGGCTATCAATACAAAATTGTGTGCTGTTACATCAAGTGGTAGCATTTTTAGTCATACCACCACTGAAGTGAATGGAATTTTCAACACATTTGAAGGTCTGCACAGAAGACAAAATATGCAAAAACAACTTGGCTCACTCAGCTGTACCGCATTCTCATTCCTTTTTAAACTTCACATTCACATCTAAGCAGAAATGAGCCATTTGTACACAAGACATTTGTACAAGACACAAACAGTGCAACAAATGTGGTGTTACATTGTCTAGTGAAAGCAGTGTTTAGGGTTTGTCACTTGACACATCATAAACATAGTCTTATATAACTTATTTATAGGCTAAAGCCCAAAACATAGTTGAAAAATGTTAAAACATCTGAGTGCCAAAAATGTTGGAGTCTTAAATTTCTAAGCAGTTATTTTGACTACCCCTTAAAATATTTATTATTTATTGAATGTCCAACCATGAGCTTGCTTTGAACATAACATTTCAGTGGTGAGCATTCACAAAAGTCAACAATACTGTAATGATCATGGCTATTTATGGAAGCAAATGCAGCTTGACTGGGATTCAAAGGTTTTAATAAAAATAAAAAGAACACACTGAGACAAAAATAGGGAAAATAAACACGAGTAAATGAACAAACGAATCAGGACACGAACTCGATGACCACGACATACATACATAAGTATAAACAGACAACCGACAGGGACTAAGGAAATCACGCGAGACTAAATATTAAACACAAATTAACCACAGCTGACAAGGGATGATGTGGAACTAGAAACAGCTGACGGGGGCGTGGCTTAAGATGAGACCAAACACAGACACGTGGAACACACGAGGGGTGTAGACGTCACAAATACCCTTTATACAACCAATATTGTACAACACAACTCCTTGTAAATTTGTTGTTTCTGGCCTGTTAGGACAAGTAGAGTAGTGGGAAACAAATTGATGGAAACCCCATTGCAACAAGAAACAAAACAAATAAACCAATAAAGAAACAAAAACACAATAAGAACATGTTTCAAGTTAGACTGACCTACTTAGAACATGTACAGCACAAATTTGTGTTCAGTAATATATGAAAAGGTATGACAAATATTGAGAAACTGTTTACATACTGCAAATATGGCATACAGGTGAAAATTATTAGAAAGGAATTTTAAGGAAAATGTTTTTACCAATTCAGCATGCTAGTTTTTGTAACTGAGAAATTTCAAATGAGGTGTCTAAATGAAACATTCACTTTATGTTCATAAAAAGTAAAACTAAAAACCTAATATATGACAGAAACAAAAAAAACGCAAAGCATTTATAGCCATCAGTGTTGTGCAAGTTACTGAAAATCTAAGCTGCATTTAGCCTATTTTTGCACTTAATGTGCAAAAATCGACATTTGAGCAGACGTGTGTTTCTTTAGAAGGAATGCTGTCATTTTAGGGACATAATTTTAGGCCAGTTTTGACAGCACTGTTGTTCATTCTATCTTTACTACACTTTTGTGGCCCCCTTTATTTATTTATTTGTTTGTTTGTTTATTTAACATGGCAACAGGCACGCTGTCTACTGGTACTAAATACCACAAATATCATATAAACACAAATACTCATGCACACATGCATGCGCACACACACACACACAACGCTGTTGTTGAACAGCATTTTACTTACAAAAAAATGTTATAAAAAAGAAACAATAAACTCATTTACTTTGGCACCAGACCTGAACTATATAACTATAAAACTGGAACTGGTGTGATGGGTAAGCAAACACCATCAACACCCTGAGCAGATATTTGCCAGTTCTATTTCAAATAACATAAAACGTTGTTTTCATTGAATACAAGTCTTGAGTTTATCCAATTTCAGCTTTGAAGAAAACCAAACTGAAAGCAGTAAAATTGGTTTAGAAAATGTAATGTGCTTTTTTTTTACTGAAGAAGAAGCTAAGCTGTTGACAACAATCAGTTCCCCAGTGGCTCTTTTATTTATACTTTTTATTGATACACACCAAGGGAGGGAAGCTTGAACTGGATGACCATATTTCAAGAGCTTTTGTGCTTCTTTTATTTCCCTGTAAATGTGAAATCAGTAAAAATTGATTAAACTAAACTGTCATGCACTGATTATTTTTAGTACAGCGCTACACAAATCTGCTGAAGCTATGTTTGGATGTGTTTCATCCACCGCCACGTCGTTTAAATGGAGGCGTTTGGCCCCAACTGTGAGCCATGCTTCACTTTTACTGTTTGGGATGATTTTTGTATCGAATTTTCTTTCAGGAAAAAAAGTGAGCAGACAAGACAGTAAAAGCAATAATAAAATGTACATGGCCTTGATTACAAAATATCTGCTGTGAGATAAATATCTGTGAGAGTGAACAGGTCAAATTTTTATCAGGCATACATGTGCAGGCCTCCAAAACACCTTGATAATGCATAAACATGATTCAATAAATGAACTGCTTTTATCTGTAGTTGTACACTAGGGATCTAATTGCTTGGGTAATTTTATTTTTTGTATCTTGTGTAAACTAACCAAACCAAAAGCTGAATCACCATTGCATTCACTACCTGCATTTTTAAATTAGTATAGCAAGCCATTTTAATAAACATTTTATGAGATCAGAAATTTAATTTGCCACATTAGGAAACTTATATTTTATTACTACTTATAACTAGTAACTTATTAATTTTTATTAATTTAGTATTTACATTTTTTATTATTTAATATTTTTATTTGTTCACATTGAATTTCTGATGCTTCTCTGGTCCTTTAGTTAGCCAAAGATATGGCAAAACAAAAAGAACAACATTTGCTTCAAACCAGCTGATCCTTACTCTGCTTCAACCTGTTTTGGCTCTGTATCTCCACTTTTCCCACCTCCTGTTCTATTAGTGTAATGCAGAGCATCGGCATGCCTCACCTCTAGCATAATGGTACTTCAAAGAATTACAACTGAGTCCCTGAAGTACCTGTGAAATGCTTTTTCAACACATGGCAAATGTGCTTTGATATGAGTAGGACCTACGAGGAAATCCTCCCTCTGGGAATGAACAGTTCCAATAAGAGGCCACACTGGCTTTTTACAGAGGTGCATGACCCAAACACTTTTGTCCACAACCAAAGAAAGCTCACTTGCAAAAAAGGAATTCATTGTAGTTTCTGTTTTTTTGTAGTAACAGAAATTTTATTATACAGAGAAAACCTGCTGAGTCTGAGTCTCTTTTTCACAGACAGAATATAGTGAATAAAACAGGCTTATTTAAAAGTCTACTTAAACTGCTCTCCTTAAAATGCATGAATAAATGTAGACTTAGTCATTCATAATTTATTTAAAAGTGAGCAGTATTAGTCTTGTAGTCTTGTAATAGATATCTGAAATACATACATTCTACTTTACATGAATAAATAGTTTCCATGACACTAAAGAATAGTTTTCTTCAAGGATCATGGTTGGAGATTCGCAAAAAAACAAAACTGTCTCCCAGATGTCAATTTGATGATACCTCCAGAACAACAATTTATTTGGAAGATGTGCCAGAAGGGTGACCAGGGTTCTATCTATGTGGGGTGTACATGTTTTGCCGGGTACTCTGGTTTCCTCCCAGCCCACAGTGACAGTGAATGGTCATACTAAATTACTCCTAGATGTGACTGTGTTTCTCTGTGTCTGCCCTGTCTAGGGCATTTTTCAGCCTTTCACTTTAGGATCGCTGGCATAGGCTCTTACATAGGCTATTACAATTGGTGCCAAAAATAAATGAATCAAAAATGTGAGCGCCTGGTGTTTACTAGTCCCTACTTAAACTAATAGTTATACTTTTAGATATATAAATAAAGCTCAAACATTGGGTGGGTTTGGTGTTATAAGAAGAATACTTTTACAGAAGAATACTTTATGCACACTGTTAAGTCTTGTGGAGGATCTAGAATGTTCTGGGCATTTTTTCTTCTAGAGGTCCTGGGAATCTTGTTACGATAAAATACATGGGAATATTTATGTACATCAGGTACCGGGCGATTGAGCTAATGAACTAAAAACATGTTTCATGATCTCTTAATGGTGCTAATAATTATCAATATATATTGACTATATATATATATTCAGAAATATCAAATAAATCAGAAATATCGGTGTGACTAGATAAGACATACATTATTTTCTTTTTTTCTGTGTTAGAAACCCACAAGTAAATATCCTTAACACATCAAATGTGTGTACAAAAGACAATTCATAAATCTCAGTGCATGCCACATACTAAACATGCAATATATTCTTTACCCTGTATATAGTCTTAATCACCACCTGACACAACACTACAAATGGCAGCACATTAACTATTCTAAACCAACTGTAATACATGTTCCAATAGTCACCATAGTTTAAATAGGCTATATAGTGGCTACCTGTTTATTGTGCATAAAGTGGCAGGGACAATGCTTTTATTAAAGCTAGCCCTCTTGTTTGCAAGTGTCCTATATCTACATCCACAAGGGACCAGGGTGAAGAACACAGTGTCGTGAATGTTCTGGGTCATAACAACATGTGCTTTGCTTGTTATGGATGCTGAAAAGATCCAATAAATTTGGGACAGGAAGACCAATTATTTTAGTGCCTGTAAGGGAGATTAGAGTATGCAACATTTTGGGACAGAAAGCATGTTGAAAAAACAGATTATTCCATATAATAAGACTGCCTCAATGATACTGAAGGAGGAGGTGGTGGACAGGAAGAGGTTGCACAGTCAGATTCTTTATGGTGCAGATATATGAAAGCCTTTCCTGTTATTGTTTTAAATGACCACAACGTGGTGATTAAAGCTGAGGTTATCTAGTCTAGAGTAAACCCAATTTATTTGCCAACCTTTATTATCCTTTCATTGGGCCAGGGCAGTACTTAGATGATGTAGGATGGCACATCAGAGGTTCTCTGTTTTCTGAAACCTTGAGATGAAGGTAGTTATCATACCATGCTGTAAATACAGATAATGTTTTATTAGCCTGAAAGGGAGTCATAGATGTTAAGCATGGCTGTATATTCCTTTACATATTGTGTTTGTTCTTCTTTTTATACATGTGGTTTTTAATGTTGTTACATGGTGTCAAGCAGAGCTAATTCAGTAAATGAGACTTAACCCAAAAGGAATAAGTGAGGGCAAGCTGCAATAATGTCTTGTTTATTTTGTATTTGAAAATGCAGATTGTATATGACCCAGAATGGCTATGTCACCTACATGATAAGAAAAGGTAGGCTTTGTATACATTGTGGAAAGAAGTGGGCTAGGAATACAGCCCTGTGGTACCTGAGTGCTGATGATAATTGGACGAGACTGTAGAAGAGTTGTTAACCCTTAATGTTTGTAACCTACTAGAGAAATTGTGAATTCTGTGAATTTGAGTGATGGAACATCGACTTGCTGAAATTTCTGCTAGACTGTTAGAAAAGATTAGATTGTTTTTTTTGTTTTTGTTTTTTTGAGTGTGACATGGGTACAATTGCTGAGGTATTTTAATAGTGGGTGAAAAAACAAATTTGGCTGATCACACGATACTAATGCCCTGTACAAGAAGGGCCAAAGTCGTCACCACCAGCTAAAAAGACTGAGGTCGTTTGGGGTGTGCAGTTCACTGTTAAAAACTGTGGTGGCGTCAGCTATCTTCTTTAGTGATCTGGTGGGGCAGTGGGAGCTCAGAGAAGGACAGGAGAAGGCTTAACAAGCTGGTCAGGAGATATGGCTCTGATCTGGGCTGCTCCCTGAGCTCCATCAAGGAGGTGGGAGAGAGGAGGATGCTGGATAAACTTACATCCATTATGGAAAACCCCTCTCACCCGCTGTATGAGACTGTAGGGGCTCTAAGTAGCTCTTTCAGTAACAGACTGTTATACCCATCATGCAAGAAGGAGCGTTACCGCAGGCCTTTCATACCATCTGCCATCAGGCTGTACAACGCCTCAGTCAACTAGGCACACACACACACACAACTGTATTTTTTCTGCTACACTGCTACAATCTCTATCTTGTGCAATATATATTATTATTATTTTATTATATTCATAATGTGCAAAAACTATACCTACAATTTGTTTCGTGCAATATCACTTTCTACTTTAAACCAACACTGTAAGAGTTTGACCTGGAATTATGTGTATATATAGTATGTATGTATGTATGTATATGTGTATATATACAAGGATGTTTATTTATAGTGTATTTTTTCAGGTGCTGTAACAAGTAAATTTGCTCAGTGGGGGATCAATAAAGC
This sequence comes from Arnoldichthys spilopterus, assembly GCA_037974385.1. NCBI lineage: Eukaryota > Metazoa > Chordata > Actinopteri > Characiformes > Lepidarchidae > Arnoldichthys > Arnoldichthys spilopterus. The sequence goes on along the minus strand of JBBPDA010000105.1, from coordinate 21,889,537 downwards.
CCTATTCTATTCTATTGTATTCTATTGTATTGTACTCTATTGTATTCTATTCTATTTTATTCTATTCTAAAAAGGCAGGCCACAACAAAAACTTTCTTTTGTTTACATTATATGCAAACCAAAGGATCTAAAAAGTGTGTTACTAATGATAGAAATATATATTTAAATGAGTAGATTTGATTTGCATAATTTCTAGATTATGTTCTAGATCAGCAAAGACATGTTTGAAGACATGATTTTGCCCCATACTTGAGCTATGAGCTATAAAATTGCTAACCAACTCTAGAAGTCAATAGTCACCCTAATCCTACATCCTCAAAATCCTTTCATCCTAGTCACCTACTAACCACATCCAGCTCTTCTTTAAGGTGGTACTAACTAGCTCAATGTTGTTTTAATTCAATTATTTTTAGCTATAAAACTGAATAAAACATGAATGTGTAGCTGAACACCAGGCAGCCTCTTAAGACAGGAGGGTTTGTTTTCCCGAACTACCTAAGGAGTAGCTAATGTGGCGTTTTGTCAAATTTTTACTTCTAATTATGAAGGAATCTGACCCAATCCTTATAACTCCTTAGTTAATAATAAACCATCTTATATTCTGAAACTGCTGCATGTTGTGGTTTTGTTTATTTTCATAGCTATGAATTAAGTCTGCATCACCCAAATGGAGAGGTGGATGTGGTTTGAGGGGGCCGAGATAAGGGTTGGTGATGTTTATTATAGAAAAAAAAAAGTGGGTGACTTCTAGCATTTATTAACTATATTAGGTTTTACTTACAGCACTAACACAAAAAAGCATGTCATGTTATTAAGTTCACATGAGAGACATTTAGAAAAGAGATTTTTCATTGATCAGGATATGTGGAGACTTCAGGAAAAGGGACTGGAAGATGGCTGAATGCTGGGCTGAACATAATAACAGTTTTGGTAAAGGTTTTACATATTTAAGCATTTTTTATCTGCCAATTTAAATAGGTAAGTACATTTTTTATATGAGACACACTCGTGTTCAGGGTTCAAATATGAAAGCTTGTAAAAGGCTGAGAAGAATAAAATATATTTTGTCTTTCCTTTACTCGGGAGCAATTTGAGGTCTACCAAAGATTTTGAATGATGTTAAAAGCATTTCATAGGTCATACATGGTCTGGTTGACAAAGAAAGCGCAAATGACTCTGTCATTAGCATAAAAGTGCAATCTGCAGAGAGGATCCAATTTCATTAATGTACAAGGTGAACAATCCTGGACTCAATATGGAGCTCTGCAGGACTCCATTAGTGACCTCTAAGAACTTCGATTGTAAGCCATCAGAAGCTGTACATTTCTCTCAGAGATGAATCTCTGAAACAACTTATATGCTGTATAAAGCAAATACAAGAGGATGCCATT
>JBBPDA010000105.1:21855486-21878532 GCA_037974385.1 Arnoldichthys spilopterus | reverse complement strand
TATATATCTACAGTGTTAAACAGTTTCAATAGATAGATAAGGAAAAATTAGTTAGGAGAACAAATAAGGACTAATAAGATGTAATTATAATACTATGAATACTGACACATACGTTTGTAACAAAAAGACAGAAAGCATATGTGAAACATCCAGGTTGCTATCCAGACATTCACTAAAAAGTAGCAAATTATGAAATAAAAATATCACATCAGAAGATGTTTATTTAAAACCACAAGGATTGGTTTTCTGAGCTGGCAATGGCATCTCAAATTTTAAAAAAGCTGGTAGCATCTCTGAAAGCTGACAGATTTGCATGGGGCACCTAAAAAGTAATTCACACCAAATTGAGCACCAAATAATAATCCTGCAATACTCCTGGCTCAGTTGTAAATGGTTGGATGACAGGACTTGGAAAACCTCCACAATGAGTCCAGTGCAGCATTATTTTGCTGCATGCCTCTTCTGCCTTGGCCTCTCTCTTGCCTTCTGGCTCTTCTTTGGTCCCCTCCTAAATGCCATAATTCTTACACGCTCCTGTTTTCCTCCTGCATCCTCACTATCACTGTCCTCTGAACAACTGGACTTTGGCAAAGAAGTGAACAGGCTTTTATAAGCAATTAAATTCAATAACAGTATCCCCAAAGACACAAAAATACTGTAAAGTAAATGATAACACTGCTTGAAGGGTTATGTTGAATGAATGTATGAATAACATGGCTACATAGTCACAAACAAAGGCTGTATTTGACCAGACTAGACATGCAGGGCCGCAGGGAAATGAGGCATTTCTGCCACAAAAATATGTGTGCAATATAGCTAGTGTGCTGCCACAAGCACAACATTTTATGCTCTTACAGAGAAAGCATGAAAAAGCATTTGACAACATGGTCCATATTCACAATCACTATCTTACCTTTTATATGATACTGAGTTACAAAAAAATCATAATCAACATGTCTAAGTGGGTAAAGGCTATACACTTAAGGCCTGATCTTCACCACTGGTTTTAGTACAATGCTCCATTTCTTTGAGAGAGTAAGGCCAGGACCAGTTGCCTGAAGTTTAGGTCTACAAATGTCTTCAATATAACTTTGACAGGATGATTGTTCTATGAAGTTAACATACTTTTTTTAAGAATTGCATTAACTTCAGTATGGCTTTTAAATGTGTTTTAAATGTACTGTAGCATGTATTGATCACAATGTTACAAAAATACAAAACCAAATCAACAAGGAACCAATGGCAATTAATGCAAACAGTGCAGTCTGGTCAAGGTTTATTGGAACCCTCCCAGCTAGTGTGTATTAAAGCTTTTTCTAGAAGTAAGAAGCTAAAATGGTTTCTGTTAATGTTACTTTCATCTAATATAAGTAAGTGTAAGATCAACAAGATGCACCTTGAGAACAGTGCATTTGATGCTTAGTTGAAGCATGTTGACAAATAAGGAATCTAAAGCCAACTGCACCAAACACCAGCAAATGCCTGCCACAATCCAATACTAGTTCTGAATCAGCCTCTTACACACACACACATGCACACCCACATTACTCTTGCATATACACAGTTCAGTTCTGTTCAGTTGATTGTAAATAAAAGTCATTTATTTTGCAGTTAATTTCGTGACTCTGATCTTCCTTCACATCCTTCATACTTTTTAGCCAGTACAGATATAAAATATGTCTTTAGTAGCATTAATGATCTAAAAAAGTCTTTCAAAAGTCTTAACTTGAATCCTACAGAAACACTAAAGGCAAAAACATTTACACAAAGACAAACAATTTACATTTGATCTTTGAGTAAACAACCAATTAGTAGATGTAGACAACCCTGAAAACGGTGCTATCTTGCTAACAATTTAAAATAATGTATTCAAGTTTTATGCATTGTATTAAACGATTATAAAATATGTTATAATATTCATTACATATAACAAGGAGCAAAAACATGTTTTAAAATGACTGTGTATTTACATTACATTTTATATAAATATAAATATACTTTTTTAAAACATGTAGAGATTTGAGATATTTTAAAATATGATAAATTCTGGTTTGTATTTTCATTATAACTGCTTTGGAACAGTACAAGACCCATTTAAGAATCATCTACAGCTCTTTTCATTAATCTGGACAAACATTTTTTGTTTATAGCTTCTTAGTGTCCTAATTATTTAACATTTCATAGGATGTAGATAAATTATATATGCTGTTCTGCAACCAAATTGATTTTATATTATTGAATACAATTATTCCCAACTTAGGTCAGCATGGAGTATACAAATATCTACAGATCTGCTTACTTGATCAAGAGTGAACAGTGATGAAGAAAATGTATTATTATTATAATGGATGAAGAAAATGTATTATGCTACAAATATTTTATTCAAAAACAAATATCTAATATCTAACTAAATATCTAATCTATCTATCTATCTATCTATGTTAAATGTAATTTTTGCAGCTTTCAATCAAAATTCACCTCAGAAAAAAAGGCTTTAAAAGTAGTCCACTGTGGGGTCTGGAGAACCTGTTAAAAAATTTAATTGTCCACCATAAAACATGACATTCATGTGTAAGAATTTGGTCTAAGATTTTATAGTAAGATTGACATGTGAGACCATCAGATTCCTATCTAGATATTCACTAAATAGTGCCAAATTGTGATATTAGTATTCAGGGGGTGGTTAATCAACGCCGCAAGGCTCGTCCTCCGAAGTTGGTAATGGCTACAATAATAAGCACGGATGGATACTATCATCATTATTCATTTTGGATTACAGAGTATCTACATTCTTATTTTGGACTAACGAGGGTAGATTGCATTGGATATTCTCATTGGGTCTGTGGGTTGCTAAAGGGAACTTCGCTTCTGTAAGAGGCTCATGAATCTTTTCTAATGTGAATAGTATTGTTCCTCATATCTTATCATATATCTCATATAGCCTTTGTTGAGTATGTGCCACTGCCCCAGGGCTTTAGGGTTGGCAATTACAAATAGTGATAATTAGGTCATATCTATTTCTCACAATGCAATTCATTGTATGTGCACAAATAAAGCTCCTATATTTCTATATGCAAAATCCTTATTGCACAAAAAAGTATCAGTACAACTATTTGATAGAGGCCCAAAATAAAGGAGTGAACTGCTGCCTCAAAGACACGCTTTTTGCATTTCTAGAACGCTGCAAATACATTACCAGATAGGCAGCAGAAATCTGCTTGCCATGTACCCACACCTGTCATCTGTACCTTTCTCTTTAAACATGTCTCCTTTCCTCAGCTTGTTTGAGCATGATGGGCTGACACCATTCAGTCAGTTGGAGCAGTAATTGATCTTAAAGAAACGATCTTCCTTCCTATCTCTTACCCAACCTAAGAAGCAGCCTGGGCCACAGAAGAAACAGATGTGAAAGAGGAGGTCTCAAACTAAGGGAAGCACCATTGTAAGCACACTGAAGGTGACATGCTCTTTTAAATCTTCACTGTACGTCAAGTAGGAAAGTAATTTGCTCCTGTTCATTCACTGTGAATTCTATTACATCAATGCAGAATGAGTGAGGGGGCTGAGGTCATATCTGTTTTCCATTTTTAAGCTTAACTGCAAGCCACAATGCTCACAGTGAATGATGTGCGGTTAAAAAGAGGCCTTTTATTTACTTGTGACACAAAATAAATAAATAAATAAAAATGAAATAATGAAATAGGCATTAGAGTAAGTACCATATAAATGTTCTTAATTATCTTGACAGTATTAATTTGAGATTTTTGTTAAAGGGGAATAGTTTTTGGAAAATTATCGACAGAAAACAGCATTTCTTTCTTTATATAATAAGTGTAAAACTTTATATAAAAATTTTTTGGCAATGCACACACACTTAAGAAGTCTGAAAATAGACTTGTATGGTAAATAAGACAGCATGTCTGGGCCCTGATGCTCTGTGAGCTTGAGCAAGTCAAGGGGGACCGAGCCTCTAAAAAGATGAACAGACCATGACATTTTCTGAAATGGTACTGACTGTTTTTCCCTCCACCATCAAATAAGCCAGCCTGCCCAACAAGGTATTGACTTCGGATCTCCACATACAACTGAAATTAGCTCTGGGAACGAGAGAACATGTCAGATTATATTGTTAAAGTCCATGTTCTTTGAAGCTCCCTTGCCGGTTGGGGTAAATATCGCACAATATGTTTGTGACCCAAACATCAAAATGTCAGCATAACAAACAGATGGCTGGTTTACTGAACTGTCACTCTTGACTTGTTTACAGGAGAAGAGGTGCTTACAGATAAATAAATCATATCTGTCTCCTCTGTAAACTACATAAACTTTTACATAAGTGTTTCGCCACTGTCAGAACAAAAAAAATCACATTGAAAAGTAAATTATTTGAATATGGTAAATGATGCAAGAAAACATTCAAAACTGTAATGTTTTTAAAAGAAAGGTAGAAAATGTTCAGGCCCAACATTTAGGGACAATTATCCTTATATATTAAAAAAAAAAAAAAAAAACCTGCTCAAATATAAAGACTCTTCCTTGCAGCAGCAGTGATTGGCATTCACCACATGGCTAAGCACAGAGCTTTAAGCTTCTATCTGCTGTGATAAGACCACCTACTTCTTACAAACCACAGAGTCATGAAAGTGTTCAGCCAATAAACAGCTGTTTACAAGCACACAAAGGCCTGAAATAAGCTTTAGCATTTGATATGTGTGGTATAATTCAGTCAGTAATAACAATAATATTACAAAGCTTTACTGGCCAAACCCCCTTTGAATGTGAATCTAGATGTCAATCGTCTTTACAGAGGGATACTGTCAATCAAACAAACAGTCAGGAAAGTTCAGGCTGTGAGATACTAGCTACATCTAGGCAGTTCAGCCTGAAGGCACAGAAGCGTCTTAAGAGTACTCATCCGCTGCCAGTGTCTATCTTGGTTTTACTTTTTATTTTATATAGTAAGTGTACCAGAAAGTCTATCATCTAAAGTATGTCTTATGTAATTGATTGACGTTTCTTGCCCTAGTTTACATATTACTTTACTGCTCATGTGTGCCTTCAAGCATTTTTTACACTGGATACCTGACTAATAATGAACAAGTGAGATTCAGATTCTAATATTAGAAAGCAGCAGCAAAATGGCACCTCTGCTAATGTGTAAATCAGTACAGAAGTCTTGTGACGCACATCATACATGATAACTAATGTTGTTTGATATGAAAATATGTTATCCTTATTCCTATTAATCATGTAATACTTTTCAGAGACAACATCTGTATTTATAGGTTGCTGGCCAATTGTTTCTAGTACTTCTTAAAAAATGAGACTGACTCTACAATTGTTTACAATAAAACTTTACAAAAGGACTATGCTTATAAATGTTTTCATATTTACTTCTTACTGACAATGAATTATGTCATATTTAAAAATGAATAATAACTAATAAGAAGTTATAACATAAATAAATAAGGCAACAATCAACAAATAGTGATCTCACTTTCATCTATGCTTTTAAAGTACAGATCCTGCTTTTTACTGATCTTGATTCACCTTCTCCATCAGTCAGCATTATACCTTTCAATTTACATATTCATATTCATTACATACGATAAACCACTGTTTTTATTTGTGTTATAACTGCTTATTAGTGATATTATAGCATTATGGTCATTAATATACTAATTTAAAACAATTCAGAAATCCTTTGTAATGGTAGTATTATTTTTAAGCAAAGCCTGCATAATAACAAGGCCATTATTCATTTATTATTGTTTTACTAGTTGCTGATTGTAAAAATACTGTAATGTATATTGTCAATCTTTAAATTGTAATATTAAATTTTGCCTTTATGCTCATGCTTACTGATAACCTTGCAAGATAAGTGTTTTTTAAGATTTAGAATAAAATATCCCAACATCATGAGGTCAAAAGTCTACCCACAATTTTATATATACATGTCTATAAGCTTCAGGTCAAACCAACATCAACAATGCTCATTACTATCACAGTAGAAACTGGTGTTTTATTAGTCACCTCTGCAGTATGGTTTCATGTCTAAACTGATAATATAACTTTTTTTTAATAGTGTCAAATCATTGCTGTTTTTTAGTTATTACAGCTTTGTCTCCCTTTACTTAATCACATTGTTTTTCAGTCATCAGGACCTGAGCAATTGAAAAAATCAATGTTACAAATTGAACAATGTTCTATTAGACACTAGTGTCGCAGTGTTATCAGTAAACAAGACGAAAAACAATGTCAGAGTGATTTCCATGAGATTGCTGTTCATTCTTCAAGAAGATCAAGAAGCAGGCTCATTTCCACAAGACTTATCAGCTGTTGGATGCTGGCAATTAACTCTGTATTGGTAGAGATATTATAGCCTTGTGCCAGAGTTACCATCTTCAATTAAATGCTGATCTTGCAAGTTCAGGCAAGCGTGTCCAACGGAGCATGTGATTATAACAGAGGTGCCTAAATTATTATTTTTTTCTTCTTGCGCAACATGAAAGAGGGGCTCTTTGAGAAATCTGCCGGCCTATAGAACTGTGTTGTTTTTTTTCTGCACTGGGACACTCTAAGGCTGCTCGCTAAAACAGAACCTTCTGTTTCAGAGGAAGACTCTTGGAAACTGCCCCACTTTTTTTAGCTTATTTTTCCATCTTCCTGCAGTTATTATCAACAACATGTTTTAAAACCCTTCATAGACTCCAGTGGAGCAGCATGCACAAATGCATTCCATTGAATATCAAGGGAAGACAATTCCCTTTGTGAGAACAGCAAGGCATTGCTTTCATTATCATGCATTCACTGAACCAGTGTAAAACCACTGCACTGCGATTTTAAAATCAGTCCAGCAGCCTTCCTCCTTTAGTAATTTCCTAGGATGGTGATTGATCTCCTAAAGCTTACGCTACCAGCAGGTCTACTTAATCTTCAAAAAGGAAGTGCCTCAATTCCCTGAACGCAGGTGACTTAAGAGGAAAAAATATTACGCATGGACAATAGGCAACATCAAGTCAACGCTTCTCTTTGTCATCCTGTTTCTTTACCGCAGGGGCGTTAGCCTGCCTCTGCCCTCAGATGTGAGTGTGGTAGTGTTCACACTCATTCTCATGCAGCCATGCTCAGGGAAGAGTGTGGAGGCAGACATGCAGGAACAAACTCCTGCCTTGCCATCTGAAGCACTATTCTAGGTGCATTAGGTTTACCAGTGAAGGTTCTGCAGTGCTATTTGTAAGGAGGTTTTCCTTGCCATTTTAAACAGGCTAAAGTATTTATGTAAAAATAAATGGACATAGGTGTATTGTTTGTGAAAGAACACCATGCAGTGTTCAAAATGGTCCCCCAATCACCACTCCCTGCACTAAAAATCTTATATAGGACATTGTTATCTGTGATTCAAGTAAACATTCTATGCACGACTTTTTTAATTACTCAGGTTTGCTTGTCACTTTGTAACAGCAGTCATATTATGTCATACGACACAGCTTTATGTTTTCTGTAGAGGTGCATTGTGTGACTGGAAGAGTTTACTATAAAAAGTGGTGCAACTGTCTAAGCATTGACCTTATTGTTGGGAGGTTGTGAGTTTGAACCTTGGTCATGCCACAGTCATCTGGGGTTAAAACTCCATGTGAGCTTCTCTCTCCCTGGGTAGGTAAGATGGCACTTCCTCTCCCCCACCTCCCCATATTGCAATGCTAGCCATCGGGCATCTCTTAGCTGAAGTAACAGAATTGACAGTTAGTGTTTTCCCCCCAAGCATACTGAGCTGTCCAGCAACATTACGTTAGCAGCAATTCAGAAAGATCTGGTGCAGCTTCACATGTCTCGAAGGAAGCACATGCTAGCCTTCATACTCCCAGTTTGGTAGAATCGTGTGACAGGGGGAGACCAAGCTGGCTGGTTGGAATTAGCCATGACAAAAATGGGAAAGAACATTAGGGTAAATAATACATACATACATACATACATACACACATACATACATAAATAAATAAATATAAAGTAAAATGTAATTCAATTAAATAATGACTACAAAATACAAATCAAATAATAAAATGAATCAATTAATTAAAAGTAAGCATGCTAAAAAGGGTCAATGTCATAAAACAATGGTTCAGATGATCTGCATTTTTTCCTCATCACTACAGGTTGGGAGTTGGTACAGAGCAAAACTGTTGCCTGTATGGTGGCCCCTAAGAACTGATTAGAGAAAAACTGCCACAAAAGAGCTAATTTTGGTTGACTAAAACTATCTGGATTGAGGAGTCTTATAAAAAAATCTCATTTGAAGCTACAGAAATGAAATGTTTATTAAGGAACAAAATGTGGTTGTTCTATGGCACATATTTTTGACACCTTTATTTTTAGTGTAGTGGGCATGTAATTTTGGACAATAATAATTACAACAAGACACACAGTCAGTGTATTACCAGTTTTTGTCAATCCATAACTGGGAGGCTAATTTAAACAGGGCTGCTACTACTAAGAACAGTCAAAGTTTGCAGATTTTTAGAGAGTACTTTACAGTAAAGATTTTACTTGTCAAACTTGTAAAAACTATGGACATTGCAGATTTGCAGTAGATTAAAACATGAGTCTCACCAGTAATCAGTATAATTACAGTACCTCCCCAGATAAGCTATAACTAATTCAGTTCAAATAAGGCTTTATTTCCTCATCTTCCTCTTCATCTCACAGCATACTGCAGCACAGTCAGCAAGAACAGAATAAGCACCATGCATACACAAACATACACATACACACCACCTGTTATATGACTCACATGGTCACTCATGTTTCTATAACCATCACTTGTCTATATGCACTGCGAATTTCACTGTACATCAAGTTCATCTCATATGTATGTTTGTGTAAAAAAAAATGTGAACTTCCAGAAACCAGCTCAAATACATCATTCTGAAGGCTTTTGACAGACTATATTCTAATTTAGATAACACTGTTCCCTCTGCAATTTATCTAAGACTCATTTTACCATGAAGACACATAGCATGAGATGATAAATGTGCTCCGAAAACATATATGAGGCATGAGAAGGACCACTGGCCCTTCACTAAAGCAGTGGTATATTCCCTGTCATACACCACTAATAATGAATATCCTCAGAGAGCAAGAGAGACAAAGAAAAAGAGAAAGGGAGGGAGAGAGAGAGAGCAGTGCAATAAACCCAGAACTGTCTGAAATGGCAGTGCACATCCTTATAATCAGCAGCCATTCGAATTCTTTCTACCAGAAATATAATATTTTTGTGCCAAGGTTGTCCTTGATGTCATCCTGAGGGTTTTTCCTCTTTGTAAAGACATTATAAAGCACACAGTGCTCTTTCTTGCCCCTTATCATCAAAGTCAAAAGCAATGAACAAGACAAAGCAGACAAGTTTACTCAATTAGGTTCACCAGGTTGATTGTAAATGTATCTGTTTCATAAAGCGCTGTCTGACCCCATAAGTATGTATATACAAATATTTCTTTACCTTGAGGGCCATGAGTGTAAAACAAATTCTGGTGGCCTAGTGGTTAGGACCTTACCTTTGGGACCTGAAGGTTCAAGTCCCGGCCCAGGCACTACTGAGGTACCACTGGGCAAGGTACCGCCCCACTACACTGCTCCCCAGGCACTATTTATAGTTCCCTGCTGCTCAACGCGTGTACGTGTGATGGGTTAAATGCAGAGGTCACTTTTCATCATGGTGCTTGAGTGTGTTAACAATGGCAAATAATCACTTTCACGTCACTTTATTAATTGTAAGGAAGAAAACCCTTGTTGGGTTAGTAATGTGGTAATGTTTCAGAAACCTGTAAACAAGTGACCTAATGATCAATGAGATGATAACCATGAAATAAAAAAGATGGATAACTTGCATCAGTTAGATGCTTCAAATGTGAATTTACCAACTGTGCAGCATTAGGTTCGACCTCTGTATCAGTTCTAACTCCTTATCAAGTTTTTGATGTGACTGTTCACTGTCCAGATTTCGGGATTTATACTGAATATACTGACTTAAAGTCATGCAGATGGCAACAGATGACTGTTTCCAGGCCATAATGCATTCTAGTGTATAGTGCACATTAGCAGAAGTAAAAACAAGTTGCAAGTAACAAGCAAATGTCAAGTCTTGACATTCTAGTCAAGAAGCAGGTCATAAATCGTTACAGGCAAAGCAAAAGTCCTTTCCAAAGTCAGTGCAGGTAGGTCTCAATCAAGTCCCAAGTCATTATGGCCAAGTCAATACAGGCAAGTCTCAAATTGAGTACTGTGTTAATACATGCAAGTCTTAAGCTGAGTCCGGGGTACTGAACTATGAATTCAAACATTCTTCAGTAAATTTAATAAAATGTCAACACTGAACCCAAAATTTGTAACAGTAACAGTAATATTTATGATGATATTTGTAGTATATTTAAAAAACATGTTATTTTTATTATTTATTTTTATCTCCCACAATTACTACACTAGTGCAAACCATGGATAACCATCATGGATTAAATTAGTAGTGCAAGAAAACATTAAAAAATAAAACACAGTTGACAAAGTACTACGAGACTTAATACCAGTTAATAAAAAAAACTCTTTGTATAAAAAATTCTGATTATTTTAATAGCATGTTTTCTGAGTTTCCACTCACCCCTCAACCTTGAAGCAGCTGTTATAGGGTCCAAATCAAATACAAAGTCACAAAGATTTTTTTTGATTTTGTAAAGTGTCAAGTCATAAAATTCATCATGTGATTTGAGTCCACACATCTATATACAGGCTTTATCCTTATCAAGAGAGTATGCCAGTTTGAGTTTGGGTTTGGGAGTGTTCTTCTTCAAGAGCAATGAGCTGGCCAATGTCACTGTGCTAGTGACAGCAGATGTAACGACATTAATAATACCCAGTTTGGTAAGATCATGTAATGGCCATGACAAAATTGAACAGGAAAACGTAAGAAATATTAATAATTATGATGCCTAATTGTTCAGCCTCTTTACTTCATATAACAGGCTGTGCCTTAAGAAATGCAAATTATTAAAAGCAACTTAGGATTAAGGTGATTATGTTCTCATTATAAAAATGCAACCAATGAGGAAATGTTGTAAAGAAGAGACTGTCAAGTAATAGGATGAGTCTAATGAGAGCAAAAGAGCAGAGCAATGTGACTATTTTACCGTAACAGTCTAATTAAATGCTCACAAAGCCATCCAAGAATACTAATTAGCTTTATTAAATAACATCAATAAAAGGTTTTTTTTCTGTACACTGCAATGCATAATTAGAATATGTAGAGTAAACAACTGAGCTTCACCCGTAATGTACTGTTCATCTCAAGTATTTACCTTTGGCAATCACCTCAATGGCAAGTCACTGTACTGCTACCCTATGTACATAAATAAAGGCTTTGAAGGACCACGGAGAGATGGAGATCTCTTTTCAACTATAAGTATGAGTCATGCGCTTGGAATCTTGGGGGAAAGAAGCATATGTTCCATTCCCAGACTGGTTAGAATGTACAACAAGGCTGCAGTGTTCCGCTGTTTCAGCAATGTGGATACAGATGAAATGTCTCTCTGGTCTGGGCGAATATTGTTGTTCAGAGAAAAAGAGACATGATATTATCATGATATTATGCATCATCTCTTTGCGGTTGTTTGATTTCCCTTGGCTCTGAACACAGAGAAATAGTGGTGCAATTTGTTGGCTGAAAATACAACCTCAAGACATCAGCTCCAGAGAGCTCCACCAGCTCTCGCCATATTCTCTTCTCTCTCAGACACATTGGAACCATCAGCATCTGAAACAGCCCAATAGCTCTGTGTAATGAATGCGAGCAAAATTAAAATAGAACACTACACAGTGGAGGGGGAAAAAAAACAGGTTACTTCAGAGACCACAGCTTTTCAGTTCATACTTGAAAGCTCCCTAGACAAAACTGAGAATGGCAATGACAAATAGCAAACTCTACCCTTCTATGGTAATCCGTTCCTCCCTAAAAGCGCATGCTGTCCAGATAGCTACCTCATTCAGTCTCTCAATGCAGAAAACCTGACTATTGGAGGAATCAATTAAGAATATGTGCACTGCAGAAAACATGAGAGAAAACAGGAGGAGAGCCCTGACCCACTTTCATACACTCTGGAGTAGAGATGAGAATCTGCTGGCCTGAGGGGATATAATAGTCTTTGGATGTGAGAGGAGTTATTGGTTGGCAGGTACAAAGGTGGGAGCTCTTCTGAGTCACTCCTTATTCATTACTGAATAACCACACAGCTGAATAAGTAGCCAAACCCGCTACACTCCCGATTCTTCACCCTGACCCTGAGGTGCTCTCTTTTTGCTTTTGGTCACTTTTTTAGTCACTCAGGTTCTGGCATACTATTTAGTGTGCCTTCAGGCAAAGGTAAGGAAACACAACAGCTGATCTTCCGTAATGATTACTCTTACAATTCACTCTTGTTCCCAAAGTGTAAAAACAAACAAACAAAAAAACATACTACCTACCCATCAGGAGAGGCCGTCTTAGTAGGCTCTGCTCTGCTCTGTTGTGTTCTCTATTCAGAATGCTAGCATGCACCAAGTGTTCCTTCACAAAGCAGCATTGGTTTACAGTGCCTTATATTAAGTGTGAAAAGCACTCTTATTAAAATGTACAGGCACAGGCAGTCCTGGAATAAGGAAGTATAGGTTTTAATATCTGAATTTAGCAAAAATAATTAATAGTACACAGTAATTAAGTCATTTAAAGTAAAACAGATACGAGATTTGAACTTAACTTCAACACTGTGCCTGTGAGGCTTAGCGCCCGGACAGGCCGGCAGGGGGCGGTTGAGTGCCCTGCCTTCACGGCCGCTCCGTGACTTGACGGCCGGGGCCCGTCGCTATGGTTATGGCAATCATGCTCATGTGTTTCACCTGAGCCAAAGCCCTTATAGCTATGGTTGTCTGACTGGGTGGGGCGGGGTTCCTGTTGGCAGGTGTGGCCTCTTTCCCTGGCACTCTGAGGAGCCCACCGGCCGGTAATGACCGGGGTGTGGCATGGCGCATATGGCCGGAGTATGGCATGTTGGAACCGACGCCTGCTTCTAGAGACCCTTTCCCTTCTCCCTGGTGGCTGGTGTGCCGACCGTATGCTTGGAGCTAGCACTGGAGGGACTCCGTGACGGCCAAGGGCCGCGGAAATCCGTGACTGGCTAGGGAAGAATCCTGCATACGGCCGGGGTGGCTACTTGGCTCACATCTGCTTCCAGGGGTTCCTTCCCTTACAATTAAACCCAGTAACCTTTTCTTTTACTGGCGTTGCCTCAGGGCGGCCCCTAGCTAACCGCTACGTTCGTTAGCTTCCACGGTGGTCTGTTTACATATTGCGCCGGCGGAAGACGGTGTAAACCCACCCGTTTTCAGCTGACGCAATATTCCACCTGTATTCAGCCAGGACCAATCAACTTCTCTAGTCTCGCAAAACGCCCCTCCCCTCCTCGCTGACGCGAGCGGGTAGGCTGTCCCCATTTGCACCTCTGCGATTGGGCTCTTCTGAAGTGGCGGCATTGTCTCGATAAAAAAATTCTAGGTAGACATTGCATATATCTTGACGCAGCATATATCTTTTTAAAATACCAAGTTAAACATGCTGTGGCCACTGATGCACCTTCATGCCATAAAAGACGTTGGTTTTTGAACCTTTCACTGATAATGGTTTGAAGATTGTTTGTGACCTTGTACTGAGAAATGTTCTTTTTGAACTGACTGACAATTTTCACAAGAAGTTTAACACAAAATGGTAAGTAACCATCTGTGCTTGCAATGACTGAGCCTTTGTTGAATACTTCTATTGAAAATGAAAATTTGTTAATGTCTACAAAATACAAAATTGATCAGCCAAACTATTAAGTCATTTTTGTACATTTGTCACTTAAATAAACCTTCAACAGAATCATTTTACAAATTTCCAAATTTCCCAAGGTTTATAAAATACACAAACCATGACAATTTTCATTGATTTCAAGATGTTTATAGGGAACTGTATCAACTATACTTTCAATCCATCTTTTCGCACCTCTGCTACCTTGCAGTAATGAGCTGCACTAATGTAATACTCTACACTGTTGTCATTTGTCAGATAACCAGTGAGTTTGATTGGTAATGTTTAATTTTCTGTGTACATTAAGAACAGCTGTTACTGTAAGAGTGTATACATCATTGAAAAAGTACTGCATGTTTTCCAAAATGCTTACTGTGCTGGATCATCACCTACAGACATTGCTGTTATTGCCAGCATCATATAAATGATCATTTAAATTATATATCTTGCATAGCTCAGTGAAGCAAGCAGGTGAGCTGTCAAAAGTGCTGAATGTTAGTTTTCAGACAATCCTGTGCTTGCACATATGTGTATGTGAGGAGATATTTTTGTTATTTGTTTTGGATGAAAATCTATTGTTATGCACATCAATTTGTTCAACATTTTGTTTGCTAAATATTGATTTCTTGATATAAAAACAACAGTGCAGACTCACAAAGCAATGAAGTGTATAACTAAACCTAATGTAACTGATTTTCACTCACTATGTAATAGCATTACTATCTAAGCTGTTTTGCGTTGACCAAACTGATACTAGATATTACAAGTGAGTAAAAAACATTTTGCTGTTGTTAATTTCTGGCATAATTTACATTTAAAAAATCTTTAAAAAATTGAATTTTCTTTCTTCTCCAGTAAAAGTACCCTTATGGAGATATGAGGCTGTGTTTTGGCAATGGCAAAATGTAATCATGCAAGTTAGCAAAACAAAAGTAATAAATATGGATTAATAAATATTGACTAAGGGTTAAAATCATATGAATGCTTTAAAAGCTTGATCTATGCACCACAATGTGCCCTGCACGCCCTGCTTCACAGAGTGACATTTCAAAGGTTTAGCTGGTAGTCCTCTGTTGAGTGGCTAATGGAGCAGACGTTTACTGTCATGACCAGACTGTCAGATAACTAATGCTGTGTTTAGATGTTGGGTCTTGCTGTGCTACCTGTAGCTCCACCTCACCGATATAAAAGTCAAAGACAAAAATAATTTCCTGCACTGGCCCAAGTCACCCACTGGCCTATTCAGTCCAGCTGTCACACAACTGCAAGACACATTTGAGACCAAAGTGAGGCAGGCCACAGCCCTTAAGGCACTTCCAGTACGAAAAACAGAGCTTCCAGCATGCATGCTAATGCCTGCAGAGCGATCATTCTCTCTGGAACTCATTCCTGCAGGCTGGATCCTGCCAGGTAAGAACTGTACCAGAAATCCAGAGCACACTGCTGTCAATGACTGTTCATGCTGCTAGTGCTCTCCTTCTGGTGAATTATTCATTAGAATTCCATTTTGGAAATTTGCATGAATATACTAGTTGCTTTCTTAACCCTTAAATTCATATTTAATGCCACTAGCAACCTGTTCTTCATTCCTCCCCTCCACAGTGTCCAGTTGTTATATAAGTGACATATTTCAAGATATTATATATTAATTTGCTTTTTTTGGAAAAAATATGTATGCAGTTTTACATTGTCATGACATTTTTTACATTAAATGGCCCATATCATGGAAAACCAAATATTGCTTGCCTCCTTAAAATGAAGTTTGATGTTGTACACAGTTTCAAAATAAAAATGCAGTTCAAATTGGCAGTTTTTGTCATGTAATTAAAACCAATGCATTTACATACTTGCCTACGGAATTTTAGTCCCAGCCATGTATTTTCAAATTATTAGAAGTATTTCATAATTTTCTTTTTTTAAAATTAACAGTGAAAACCATTAAATTATGTCAGTGTGATACTACAAATATTTTTTGAGTTCTAAATTACTCAAGTCAATTCACAACATGAAATGTCTCACAACCAGCACACTTAAAATAATTTAAAAGTAATAATGCTTAAATGCACACAAGGCATAGAGGTATTATGCATTCAACTGTTACAATTTTGCATAATCCACTGGACTGTCTGGAAGTTTTGCTGCATAACTATGTAGTGTTGTTGAACGGTTGATTTGGGGTTTTTTTGTATTACGTTAGTAGTAAAATGTACACGCCTCTCTGTATGGCTAACCTTAGCATGCCTGGTTTGTTTAAACAGATGGCACATATTAGATGACAGCTATGCTTCCACAGCCAGCCAGTCCTTAATCACTGCACAAGTCAAGGGAATGTTGCAGTAAGTGCCATCATTCACTACAGCACGGAATGCTCGTTGCTCTCCCATGGACTAGCTAAATCTATCTCTCCCCTGTAGCCATCAAGCAGCAAGGATAGTACAGATGGCAAAGAGACAAATCCTTTTAAAGATATTAATTACCGGTCTTTGATCTATAAATAGGATTTAAAATCATTATTTACTTGGTGACCAGGGTTGGGAAGTAACATAATACACGTACTGGGGACTACATATTTATAATACAGCAATTTTCATCTGAGTTTTTTTACAGTTTGAAACAATAGTTTTCACTTACTTCTTTTATTCATTGTCTGAGATGCTTATCCTAACTAGGGCTACAGTGGTTGCTGGAGCTTATCCCAGTGCTCATAGAGTGAAAGATAGAGAAACACCCTGGACAGTTCAGCAGTCCATTACATGGCATACACATAGTCACACCTAGGTATCTCCAAATCACCTGAAATACACAACGTTAGACTGTGTGAGAAAATCAGAGCTCCTGGCAAAAACCCCCACAGACACTGGGACAATATACACACTATGCACAGGAAGGATCCAGGTGGCAGTCAAACCCAATACATTATAATTGGCAACTGTGCTTGCCACTGTGCCACATTTCTTTAATATCATCGACTAAATAATAAAAAATAAATACATATTTTAAAGAAGCAGCTTCCTTGGACTTAACTAACATAAGGCAAGAGTTTTTCTCATGTGCCTATTTAAAGTGTATTTTAAATGTATTCTAAATGAATTCTGTAGTCATTGCAAAGGAATTCTGCTCATTCTGTAACTGTTTATATTCTGTAACTGGTTAAAATCTGTAAAGTTAATGCTAAATTTTCTAGGCTATAAGGCCATTGAAATTTGGCTTTAGTAATACATCTTTTATACACTTTTCTTAAATTCTGCTGTATTATATTCTCATTGGTCTATTTCTCCAATATCTCTTTGGAATGGTAACTTTATAGAAGGGTAAAATGCCATGCTACTTAAAAATGTAATTTGAGGACGTCACTTAATACATTACATAATCACCGTAAAATAACATTTGACCCACAGTTTTATTAACTATTAATTACTAAACAGTTTATAATTAGCTTATCCTCCATCCCTCTTCAGTGCAATACCTGGACTGCAATACATCTGTCCTCATGGCTGATATAAAAGATGGATGCCATTGTGAAGACACACTGCACAAACAACACTATTCATAACATCAGTCTAGTTTTATTTATGCCTGTAAGTAGCACTATTATGTAAATAGAGTGCCATTTACGACTCTTCTACCTCCCATAACCATCCTCTAAAACCTTTATGGACACATTATTTACACTGTTCAGTACATGAAGGACAAAGCTGTCCACCATATCCATATCAACCATGAGTCTGACTGCCCAATAAATTTCTCTCTAAATCTTGCTAAGCCACCATATCCATACTCTGCTGTTTTCTCTTTGATTTTTTTTCCTTATCTGAGTGCTGTTAGCTAATGACCCTATGAGGAGTTGAAGGACTGATCACAATACCATAGATCTGCTGTTGACTTCTCATTAATGGCATATTCACAGGGAGCTTAGTTAATGATCCTGAACACACTGAATGAAGTAGACAAGCTGAACAACTATGAGTTCAGCTGAGTCACACACTGACTCAGATGTCATTAGTGGAGTTGGTGAAAACAAATGTTTTATTTCTCTTGCCACTAAAATCACTTTGATACATCATATCCTGCACTGAGAGTTTTGAAAAGACCTCTACATGTCTGTCTGCAAAAGTAACATTTACTTAACACTTTAACGACAATAAAGCTATATTGCATTTTACTCTGAAGATGAAAGTCATTTTAATGTAGTTAAGCCACAACTGCACTGGTCCAGAATGAACAACACTTATCAGTAAAAAACACATTTATTTGCTAAGTATTTCAGTAGCTTATGGTACAGTCTTAAAAATTAAGGTTCCTGAATGGCTCTTGGCTTGGACATATGGTAAAGAAAATCTATAATGGTTTAGACATCGAACTGCAACATTAACTAGAGGTTTTTCTTGTACTAAAATCTGTGGAGCCTTACTGGTAACATGCCTTTTTATAGATGGTATGAACTGACATCACTTTCTCACCAGAACATAGCCCTCCTCAGGAAAACAGGGTGTGGTTATAGCTTAATTATCTTGTTTGTATGCCTTACCAAAATGTGTCTGTGACTTAATTATCTCATACTTGACTAAGTTGTGGCTATGGTGTCATTATCTTGTTCATATTCCTTAATAAGTTTAGCCATTATTATCTCATTCTAATTCCTTAATATTTTGGCTGGCTATGACTTAATTATCTCATTCTCACAGTTTAATAAATTATGCATAAGACTTACTTTCCTCAGTTCTATGCATTACTATGTCATTGGCATGATCTTGATTTAATTATTTTGTTCTCACACCTTAAAAACAAAAATGATTCTTTAAAAAATAAAACAAATCATTGAAATGGAGTCTCACCTCCTGACCTAAACAATGTCATTTTCAACTTTACAAATGTTCTACAATTTTGTTTTCATGTGTATTTCTTTTGCTGTGATTAAGGCTTGCTTCAACTCCCTATACTCACTGTAAAGAAACTAGAGGCTGCTCTAAGTCCCTTCAAGGTGGCAGGACTCAGAATCACCAATTACATAGATGACTGGCTGCTGCAAGCAAACCCCATCAGACAATGTGAGAGCATTCACAGATTCCTCTCCCCTTCAGCCACAAACCCAAGTTCTGCCATCAGTTATGAAAATCCCCTACTCATCCTTGTGCAGTTGACGGTTTGCTGGGTTTCGAGTGGGTCATTTTGTGATTATAAGAGTCAACTTTCACCTGTGTCTTTTCCTTATCTGCCTACTGGCTGTGATAGCCTTTATTCTTTATTCTATTGGGACTGTACATTTGAGCTACTTTCAGGGATGAGGAGCATTTTGCTGGATGGATGCTTTTAAGAGCAGATATCTGAACATACTCAGGTGGCTCACTTCACGTCTTTGCTTTTTCTTCTCAAGGTAGAATGACAAGGTCCTTAACACAAATCCTGTTTGAGAATGTTTGAGAAGGACTTTCAGCCAGCCTAAAATATTTTGTTCTGTTCCAGCTCATAACATGTAAAATTAACATTCTGAAGGACCTGGATACATGTTTCTGAAGCACTGGGACCCCAAACAGAACTGGGAGTTACTCCGGGTAATTAGAGCTAGTTTTATTTCCTGGATCATGGAAAACATCTGTTTAATAACTATCTGTCTTATTATCTGGATGTTTAAAGCATATACACTCATTTGTGAGGTACACCTTACTCACACTTAATGGATGTAGAACCTTTGCATTTTATGACCTCCCTTTAACCTTAACATTGTTCTTAATTAATGCAAGTATCTCTTACAAACAAAAAAAGAAAAAAACATTCTTTAAAAGTTAATCTTTGAAATTATTTTAATGACCCAACATAGTTCTTTTAGGGAATTATTCCAAACAACATTTTTCCCACTTCTTTCAGTAAGTGTAGTCAGTTACTGACTATCTGTTGCAGTGCACACATTGTCAGTTGCAAAACTGCCAGTCAGCCAAGGCTCAGAAATGGAATGAAAACACTCAGAGCAGAACTAATACTGAATAGAATAAAGTAAAAAATTATGTTCCTTTCACATAGTTTGTATGTACAAAAACCATTTCCAGAAAATTTGGGATATGTTCCAATATTACAAAGAAAAGATTTTCAGTACTTTTACTGACCAAACATTAAGTTGATGGATGCAACACACTCAGCAAAAGTTGGTAGCTAAAAAAAATTTAAAAAATGCACAGAATATGCAAGTAACACTGGAAAACCACAGTCACTTGTTGCTGTACAGGAAATGTATTACACAAGGAGGCGCCAATGGAATGATGATGTAACACAATGGTAAACACACTTCTGTCCCAACTCTTGTTTGTCTTGCAGCCAATTTCAAATTTTTTTTAATATTCAAAATCTTAGAATATTGATGTTCGTGGGTGTCGACGCTTCTTTAATTATTTTTTAAAGGTTTTATTTAAAAGAGAGAGAGAGAGAGAGAGCAATTTCAAAGTAAATTGAAAGGCTTCTGGAAAAAGTATTCTCACCTATATGGGGGAGCTCTCAAATACAAGGTTGTACTGTGTTTGCCACTTATCAAACTAATTTACTGTCATGGGGCAGAAGAGCCAAAATTTCGGGTTTTTACAGTGTGACAACAGAGTGACCTTGATAGGAGATGACACATGGTTATACGCAAGTGAAAATAGGAGTGAAATGGACATTTAATCTAATAAAGACGTGGTCTATTTGGTTTTGGAGACATACGCTTAATGGTTTTACAGCCTACAGATGGTGAGGTGTCAAGGGTCCTGAACCTTAAGTGTGTAAGAACTTTGGGCCTTGGCCCAGATTCACCACTATCTAGAAACCTTACGTCACCTTCAGTTTCTGGCTGAAATGGGAATAAAAATGGATTCTCACAGATTATGTGACATTTTTGCAAAATGCATGCTTGGTATTGTAGTGAGAGAACCCTGATGAATGACAACACGAAAACCAATTTCTGAATATAACAACATCATGAATTCTGCACAAACTGGTGAGACTAAGGGATACACAACAGCATATTTGCAGATGTATTTTTAGGCCATTAATAGGTTTTTCAGAGCTCTGCAGTCACCCAGCTTCTACTTCCCAAACAGTAAGGACTTTAAACAACAACAGAAGCAGAATGGCTACAGTGGCTGAAAAAAACTGTGCTATTCTACACAAAACTGAATTTTACCTGCTGTTTCTTGCCACCATAGCTCTACTTAATTCATAGTTCTACTACAGAAGGAACATCAGTATTCTGAAGTCACTAAAACATAAGGTTCCAGCTATTTAAAGTCATGTTTTGTGCTGTTTTGAAAATGAGTATTATTCACACTAGATTGTACTGGTCTTGAATTCAGCAAAAAATGTTTTTAAAGATATTGCTTTATTTAGTCATTAATTAGTCTAAGGATATATTATCAGGTGAGCAAAGACAAGCACTTAATTCCTCTGAAATAGTAGAGAGTTTGCTTGGTGTCTTTGGTACACAGATTTATTTCCAGGCCCCCTTAGCCATCGCTACAGCCAATGATGCATAAAGGCCCCAATATCTGAAATGGAAGTCTACACTATTACATAGCAAACAGTGGTCAACTCAGTGTAGTGTAGAGCAGGTTCCAATTAAGGTGATTTGTGGTTTTAAATTCAAAATCCCAAAATTCTATTGCTTGAAGACACAGCTTTTTTGTTAGCTTACACAGAATGGTGTGTTCAATACTACAGGGTGTCCTGCAGAGCCTAATAAAATGAATGAGACAGAAGAAACAGTGTTTAATGAAGAAAAGAAGTGTATCAAAGCCCCTGAGAGTCCATCATGAGGGGTCACGCTAAAACAAGCTGCAATAATGAGTCTACATTGTTATCCCCCTCAGTCCAATCCCAGTTTGGTCAAGCTCTACTGACTATAGGACTGGACAGGACTAGTTATAACGGAGTTTCAAGATAAAAAGCATTTCCTCCACACTGCTATGTAGAGCTGTGCTTTTTCTTTGTCCTTTAGCTAATCTCCATTTGATGAATCTCAGCCATCACTAATCTATGTGGTCTTCTAAATATATGAACTGCAGTCAATAGTGATGACAGCTCTTACAGTCTTACTCATTGATTTATCTATACATGAGCTTCCACTGTCAGTCAGGATTAGAGAATTTATGACTAATCAAAGATAACCACAGAGATCATTTCTTCGTCGTACAGAGGCACATCAAACAAGCAAACAAGGAGAACATCTGGCCATTGATTTAAATTAGAAAATTATGAGATGCATCCATTTGGTGTCAAAGCCACTGTCAACATAGTTTCAGATGTTGAATATTTTACTTTATTGGTATAAATGTGTCACAGAAATATACTGTGCCGAATCTGTCTGAAAAATACTGTAATTCAATTCTAAATATGGAATTTTGTCTTTTATTTTTTTTCTAAAAAATAGCTATTTGAATAAGCATATAAGCACTTTAGCAACTGAAGCTGCTTTTTGAAGCAGCAGAGGAAAAACATAAATGTTGTAAGCCTTATTTTAGAGGAGTTACAAGGAAACACTGTAGATTTACGGAAAAGTTTGGAATTGATGTTTCATTAAAATAATATTTCTTTGATCGCAGATAAATCTCAAAATATTCTAACATGCTAGTTCTTTGTGTATTCAAAGGTTTTAAATAATTAGTTGGAATCTGTGTCCTGAATGATGAACAGTAAACTGATATATCCCTATAACATTAAGAATGAAGTGGTTAAATATGGAGTCAGAAACTAAAGAAAAATTGTTTTAAATTAATAATTACATTAAACTGGTCATTATTTAATTATTATGCCAGGAGGCTGATAAATGGCACTGTAAATTTCTATTGGATAAGGGACAGATAAGTTTGAATTGATATGTCCTTACCTAGAAAGCAGTAATTATAATGAAGTACGTTCAAGGTGTAAATATTTGAAATCTTCAAAAGTTTTATTTCGTAAAGTACTGCTAGTGTTTAGTTTAGTGTTTAGCTATAAATCCCATTTAGGATTGAGGATAAAGCAAGTTCAAGATTTTAAATAATTCATATAGATTGTCAGTGTTTTATTTTAGCTAGCATGCTGTCTTCATATAGTCTTCATATCTCAGGTAACGGAGGATTAAATAAGGGATTGATGATTAACTTGTGGGCAGTGGTGGCCTAGTGGTTAGGACACTGCCTTTGAGACCTGAAGGTCTCAGGTTCGAGTCCCGGCCCGGG
>JBBPDA010000105.1:21826787-21852268 GCA_037974385.1 Arnoldichthys spilopterus | reverse complement strand
ACAGAAAATAAACAAAAACAAGGAAAGTACGAGAGAGCGCTGTACCGAGGCTGCCATCCGCGGCGCCATCTTGGATTCAAGATGTATATGTATTACACACACACACACAAAGCTTCCCTCAGGTTCCCATGAGAATCCACAAGGGTTGTAGTGATGAGTTTTTATGTAGTAAAATTAATATTGTCAAAAATGTTGTCATTTTTGTAAAACAGTAATTTCACAATGTGATCCTGGTAGAATTTAATTAGGCTTCCCAGACCCACATCTGTGGTTTGTGTAATACGCTGTGTGAGGTTTTGTGTCCCAACAGATCGTTACAAGACACGGTTGACTAAAGTAAGTCAAACTGTCTGCAATTTAAATGTGGATCAGAGAAAGTAATAGGAAAAGACTGGGCTGATAGGTCTACACCAGGAAAATAAATACCTTTACCAACCAAGGAAATTAAGTGTGAGAGTCCAGTGTTGATGGCCCTAAAACACTACTGTACACATGATATGGGCATCGATTTGAGAAAATGAACCCAGAGACAATGCCACATGAGAGTACTTTTCTGTGTTTTCTGAATACTTAAAATTGGAGAGGCTATTCACAAAATCTATATCTGTTCTGAATGTAAACTCCAGAAATTTGACTTTCATAACAAAATCTAATCAATGACCCTGGAGTGTGAAAGGTGTGGAGGTGATTTGACATACTGTTGGAAACGAGGCAGACACTGAGTATAATCAGGGGCATGTGTGTGGTTTGGGGGCAATGAGGATGTAGGAAAACAAGCTAAAATATTTTACCCAACCAAATTACTTCCACATTTTTTCAGGTGGAATTTTGGTAGCAGCTGTTTTATATTTTTATCTTTATAAATGAATACGTTCTGATCAGAAGCTAAATCATAAATTAGGTTGTTAATTATGTTATGGTAACAACAGCGAACAAACTGCAATTAGCAAAGAAAAAAAAGGCTGATTGTTTTGGACGTTTGTTAACCTACAAACACAACCACAAAATAAAAAAGCCACAAGAAAAAAAACATTTGTTCTTTAATTAGGGTGTTTTCATAAGCTTGGCTTTACCTTCACTAAGTCTGCAGACAGTTTTAGTGATGGCAATCCAGTTCTAAAATATAAATGGCTGCTCAAAGCCAGTGTAAAAAATCTGCAGATATGCAAGTATTTGACCTTTTTCCCTTTGGTTACATGATACATGTTTGTGGAAGTGTATCATGGCATGAACAAAGGAGCTTTCTGAGAAAAGCACTGTCGATGCTCATCAGGCTACAAAAAAGATTGTTAAACCATCTCTTAAGAGTTTGGACTCTATGAAACCAAACCAAACCAACAGATTGTGTACAAATGGAGAAAATTCAAGACTATTTTTACCCTCTCCATGAGTGTTTGACAAGAAAGAAACATTGAACAACAGTGATGTACATGGCAGGATTAAAAGAAGAAATCCATATCTCTCTAAAAGGAACATTTCTGCCCATCTACAGAAGATCACATGAATAAGCCAAAAGTGCAATGTTTGGACAAAAGAAAGTACTGCCTTTCAGCAGGACTATTTCATTCCACTATACTTATTCCTTTCAGGAAACATGATGGTGAACCTTAAATAGAAAGTGGGACAAGCAGCAACACAATGACCTCAAGCACACAGGTTGTTTCTTCCAAATAATGTGTAAAAAAAATATAAATGTAATAAATTGAAACGTCTGAATCAAATTCCTGACCTTAACCAAATGGAAGTGTTGTGAAAGGACCAGAAGCAAGCAGTTCATGTGAGGATACCCACCAACATCAAGTCAAGTCAAGTCAAGTAGGCTTTTATTGTCATTTCAACCATATACAGTTCACACAGTACACAGTAAAATGAAACAACGTTCCTCCAGGACCATGGCGTTACATGAAACACAGGACCTCAAACACTACACAACTAACAATATAAAGTGCATTGTGTGCAAAGATGTGCAAGCATTGCAGGACAGTGCAAAGACAGACAAGTACGAACAAAGACAGTGCAACAGTGACCAGTGCAGTTATGGGACTACCAGGTGCAAGGTAGCAGGGTGTGCAAAAATACAAAAATGAATGAGTGTGTAGAGTCTTATTGCCTGCAGGATGAAACTATATACATTCTAGTAGTGAAGGCCCGAATGTTTCGTTACCTTCTTCCAGACGGCAGGAGGGAGAACAGTTTGTGTGAGGGGTGTTTTGAGTCATCTACAATGCTGGTGGCTTTGCGGATGCAGCAAGTGGTATAAATGTCCGTGATGGAGGGGAGAGAGACCCTGATGATCTTTTCAGCTGACCTCACTATCCGCTGCAGGGCCTTGCGCTCCATGACCGGGCAATTTCCGAACCAGACAGTGATGCAGCTACTCAGGGTGCTCTCAATGGTCCCTCTGTAGAACATGGTGAGGATCAGTGGTGGAAGATGGGCTTTCCTTAGTCTCCTCAGAAAGTAAAGATGCTGCTGGGCTTTCTTGGCTGTGGAGCTGGTGTTCAGGGACCAGGTGAGGTTCTCTGCCAGGTGGACACCAAGAAATTTGGTGCTTTTGACCTAACCTCAACGCTTGAGCGGTCAACGTGTAGCGGAGATTGGTCACTTGTGGTTCTCCTGAAGTCAACAATCATTTCTTTTGTTTTGTCAACATTCAGAGAAAGGTTGTTGGCTTTGCACCCGTCCGTTAGCCGCTTCACCTCCTTCCAGTATGCTGACTCATCGTTCTTCCTGATGAGACCCACCACAGTCATGTCATCAGCGAACTTGATGATGTGGTTCAAGCTGTGCATTGCTGCACAGTCATGAATCAGCAAGGTGAACAACAAGGGGCTGAGCACACAACCCTGTGAAGCACCAGTGCTTAGTGGTGCCGGAGTATTGGCCTCTCAGTCAGGAAGTCCAGGACCCAATTACACAGGGAGGTGTTCAGGCCCAGGAGGCTCAGGTTTTCAGTCTGGTGTTGGGGGATGATTGTGTTAAATGCTGAACTAAAGTATATGAACAGCATTCACACATATGTGTCCTTCTTGTCCAGATGTGAGAGGGCCAGATGAAGGGTGGTGGTTATTGCATCATCTGTTGAGCGGTTCTGGCGGAACGTGAACTGCAGAGGGTCCAGTGAAGGAGGCAGCAGGGTCTTGACGTGCCTCAGGACGAGCCTCTCAAAGCGCTTCAAGATGATGGGAGTGAGTACAACGGGACAGTAGTCATTGAGGCAGGACACTGGAGACTTTTTTGGCACAGGAACGATGGTCGTAGTCTTGAAGCACGTTGGAACAGTGGCATTGCTCAGGGAGATGTTGAAGATGTCAGTCAGAACATCTGCAAGCTGGCCTGCACATCTCCTAAGCACCCTGCCAATGTTGTCTGGTCCAGCAGCTTTCCGTGGGTTGACTCTGCATAGAGTTTTCCTCACATCAGCTGTGGTTAGGCACAGTACCTGGTCGTTGGGAGGAGGGGTTCTGTATGTAGGAACATAGCTGTTCTGTATGTAAGAATGGATTTAATTCCTTTAAGCTGATGTGCAGGACTGACCAACAGAAATATTTAGGCGTAGTAATTGCACAAGGAGGTCAATCCAGACACTGAAAGCAAAGGTTCACATAATTTTTACATTATTTTAATATATCATTTTCCTCATAATCTTTCTTTACCTACCTTTAGAATTACCTCAAGCACCACTGTAACAGTGGCAATATAATAACAGATATTTAGGGTTTGAAACTAAATTGTGTAATTGTTAATTATAAGTGTAGTGTTGCTGTGAAATATATTGTGATTGTTCTGTTAACTTGCTGTAGCTGTTAACATTTATACATTTAATGCAGCCAGCTATTGAGAGAGGTTTTATAAGGTGGATAAACATGGAATTTAGTGTAAGCTGACATAATGAGCAGTTATTCCAAGTAAAACTGAAACATTTGTATTCATATGTTTGCTATGAAATGTTCAGATAATGTAAAAGGCAGCTGCTGTCCTCAAATATTGTAACAAAAAAATCTATAAATAAAAAATAGACACATTAGTTAGAATTACATGGTTTTGACATGACAGTGATGAAAAACAAGCTAACAGTGATAAGGAAAAAGTATGGAAATTTGCCACCCTATATTCATTATATGCCTTTATATTTGAGCATCAAAGAATGTTAGCTCTCCTTGTGAACATCATGACAGGTTAGATGCATAACTTTTATTTGAACTGCCGCAGTATACAGATACAATTATTTGCCGGAAGAGAAAAGCAGTATTGGGGTTATGGATCACAATATTCATTCTTGGTTGTCATGGAGATGGAAGGCAAGTTATTTCTAGGCATGTCAGCAATCAGGTAAAACATTCAACATTTACTCTTAAGCTAAGGTCAATATTTGATGACACGTGTATGTATGAAGCCATGCGCTGAATGATTTTGACACCATGTTAAACATATGCACAAAGAAATAAAGGCACTTAATATACTTCAAAGATTTATTAGAGAATTTGTTTTTATCAGATTTTTTTGTTTGTTTGTTTGTTTTGCATTTGCCTGTTTGATGTAACTTAAATATTGTTTCCATGAAAAAAGGCCCTTTGAAATGTGGCAAGTATCTCTCTTTTTAATAGGTCCACAAATTCACAAAATTTATTGATTTTTCTCATGTGTAAAGCATTTAGTTTTCTTCATCACGAATTAATCTACTGTTCTCAGGAGTGGCAGGTGAGAGAAAAATGGCTATGGCTTACCAAATCACTTTACAAGTGGGTGATAAATACCAGTTCTCAAGGCTATTTGGAACAAGATATTTTGGAAGTATCAAAGGATCCATTTCCAGAGAGTTTTGAATGCTATCGTGAATTAATTTGCCTGGCTCCATTAATTTGAGAAAAGCATCCAAAATGCAACCCATAACCATTAAGTGGCCAGAATGTTCATATACACAGTCATAACTAAGAAAATGGTATTCAAGTTCAACTGATACATTTTATCTACCTTGCTAAAGGTGATTACATGCACACAATGGCCCTTTTAAGTTCTTATTACAGAACCTATCAAGACATTTAAAAGCTGTAAGAGCTATATAAAAACTAGTTCATTCATAGGGCTGTTTATGTAAACATCATTCTGATCTTATAATTGTACATAATCTCTTCATGATACACCTCAGTTTAACCACATATGAGTTTCCCAACATTTAAAGGTTTGTGTTTCTTTTCCTCCTTTTGCTTAAATATTTAATCATACGTATCTATTTCAAACAAAATGTTAGACATGAGGGACATCTCTGCATCATCCTCAGCCTTTCAACTTTTGATGTGAAAATATGTTTTACTAAATGTAGGCTGCAAAAGTTTGCATATGAGCCAGAAGAGCAATCTAAGCATTTACATGTTTTATTCTACCTTGAATGGTTTCGTAAATATCAGCCTGGACAATGTGGTTAACTCAGGCTAAGCTTAGGTCAACTAAGACTTTAATCAGACCATTGTTATTTCTAGACTATTAGCCGAATTACAATTAAGCCCAGATAAGACCTGCATTTTTATTAAAATTAAGCTAATGGAAAAATTTGTCTCATACTGTGCAGAGTAGAGCGGCACATACCATTTTTGAGGGAAGCCATTGGTATATGGGTATCTAAGAGATTTACCCTTATTATAGGAGGTGTTTACTCAGTAGCAATTTGAAAGTACAGCTTAATGACACTTAACCTTCATCTCTGTGGGTTTGCATAATTTTAAACTGCATTAAGTTAGTGGTTAATTGCTTAATTTACTTGCTTTGTCAGCTGTGGTGTCCTCATTGAGGAAATGTCTATAGTGTGATTTTTTTTAGGAATCAGACTGATTCAGTAACGAGTAGAAAAGAGTATGTTTATTAATGTGAAAATAATTTAAGGGGCCAAAATAGCATTTGTATCTAGTTTTGTGAGGTCAGTTTATGTTGCTTGTATGGGCATATGTATGTATCAAAAACAGTCTAAAGTAATTTGTATTTTTATACTGTGAATATTAATATATGTAAATAACCTGTGTTCTGATTTACTGCACTGTAACATGAATAGTGTTGTGCAAATTGCAAAAAAAATTCTTTATTATTTTTGTTTGTATAATTTGTGGAACTATATTTTAATTTCTGCCACATGTCCAATGTTCTAGTAAGCTCATTACAACAATCACATTTCAATTCCATATCCAATAAATGTACACCTTTCATTTTCTGTTGAAATTGCTGAGTATCTTTCAAAAGGTCAGCAGATGTTTGGGGATACTCAGCTGTACATAACCTGTGTTTCTGGTATGAAAGATTTATGCCTAGACTATGTTGCACTCTCGGGCCAGATTGTATTCTCATGGGTTTGTTTGTTTGTTGTTAGTTTTTTTGTTTTTGTTTTTTTGCATGAGTGGCATTTTGGTGTAATTTTGTGTACCACTCTTGCAGTTGTGAGTGCTATTAAAGTGGACAGTGAAAGTCTGCCCCGCAGACTCTGGTATGTAAGCACACTGGTGCTGTCATAAGGATACACAGAGACTGCATATTTGCTCAAGCAACATCTTCTGAGGAAGCAAGCAAAACAAGTCTCTGTTTTTATATTTGGTGTGGAAAACATAAAGTTATAATGCCTTGCAAACGACAACATTGAAACTGTACTGAACAAATTATGCATCTGTATATACCTCTGTATTTAGATGTTTTAGCAGGGGCAAAAAGTGTTAGAACTGGGCTTTGGTATGTTAGGGATATGCTTACCGCTCTGCACATGTAAATTGTTTTATATATTTAAAATTAAACATATAAATATGTAAAGCTTGTAAACGACAAAGTCATATGTAATGTGAAGCTTGTAACAACCACTAATATATAGTCTACCTTGTGTGTTTTACAGTAATGTCTTTAGTAAAGAGCCCTAGGACAGAGCTGTCACCACTGTTTCTTTTTTAACATCTGGCTGAAACAGTGGTATCTACACACCGAATTCACATATAGTGATGTATATAGGACTTTCAAAGTGAGTCACAAAATTATTGCCAATGATTGCAAATCAAAATTGGCTGATTCATATGTCACGTTCAAATAATGTTAGTGATTATTCTGGGACATTAGGCCTCCTGCCCAGCTCCTGAAGGCCTAATCAATGGGACAGATTGCTTGGCTTGTATTTAGAAATAATTTGAATTGTTTCAAGATTTTCAAGATACCTCGGTTTCAAACCAAAACATAACAATTAAAGTTAGTTATTACTAAAATACAAATTCAAACATGTTTTTCCGTAGAAATTATTAGGCCTTCTCTATTAGCCTGCCTTCTGTTTTTTTATCCTGTT
Source organism: Arnoldichthys spilopterus (assembly GCA_037974385.1). Classification (NCBI taxonomy): domain Eukaryota; kingdom Metazoa; phylum Chordata; class Actinopteri; order Characiformes; family Lepidarchidae; genus Arnoldichthys; species Arnoldichthys spilopterus. Next base: position 21,844,962 of record JBBPDA010000105.1, on the reverse strand, counting down.
TAAATTAACCTTAAGATAACATACAAACAAAATCTGCTAATAAACATAATTCTGTGCTGTAATTGTATTGTCATTAAGTGTGTTACATAATTTCCGTTCCGTCAAATTTCTGTTCAAAATGTATTATAGGATCTTCTCTGCTAAAACTAATCCAGCCTATATAGTGCATATATCATTCTTAAATGACTAACTATCAGGAAGTTATTTAAAAAGTCTTATACCAAGAAGTGTCAAGAAAAATAACTGCATATTGAAGAACTGCTGCCAGGAAAACAACATGGTCATTTGCTTGAGATTGTAACCTCAAAAAAATGCTGTTCTAACCTGTAAATTAGGAAAGAGGCCACAATTAATTATTGAAATCTTGGAAAATCAAATGTTTAAACCACTTGAATTATCCATTTGGCAAGTAGACCCAGTCAATAAGGGCAAGTCCATTTAGCAGCAGTCTCTTTAGGTCCCTCCCCATGAGTGCTCTATGAATTGAGCTGGGCTTAAATAGAGCTACAGGCCACAAGATAAAGCTCCCTTGGGAAGCCTCTGTGTGTCAAAGCCTCCTCCACACGGCTGCCCAGGCCTGCCAGCCTTTTCAATCCCTGTTTTAATCTCCTTTACTCCCTGGTGCTTAGTACAGAGCATTGCCCCAGAGGTACCCCAAAGTTGAGCTGCATAGTGAGAGGTGTAACCCGGAACATCATCACCTTGTCTAGGGCAATGGCACCAAAATGAAAGAAGCCTTGAGAGAGGCCTTGAGCCCTTTGAGGATGTCTGGACTGACCAGTGCTCCTAACTGAGCTGTCCAGATTAGGGTTGCTTTACAGGACTCTCATTATGACAACTTGACATTTGAACAGCATTAATGAATTAATGAGTTAATAAAACAATAGAAGATGATGAACAACAAGAAGAAAGAGCTTTAATACAAATTGGAGGCTAGTCAGGGAGCCTTGAAATGATTTTTCAATTTCATACGCTAATTTGATAAATTAGCTGAAAAAGGTCAGCTAGGCCTATTGATCTACAGAGGAGCAGCATAGTGTCCCTTCACTACTCTGCCCAGTTAAAATCATTTTAAAAATCATGACCATCTTCAGAACCCCTGCATATGGCCTGAGGCCTTGGCAATGCCCCAGTCTTCTTACAATGCAAGAAGGCAGCACGTGACTGGAGCCTTCGCCTCACATCAGCGCATGTAGTGCAGATCATTTGTGACAGAGAATCTCCTGTCCTACACTATGGCCGCCCACACAGGGCCTGTTCTTCGAACCCTCCAAGGCCACAGAAGGTCAGACGACTGCTCCCTCCCCAGCCCTGCCGGTGACGGCCTCCATTCCGCTCTAGTTCCCCAGCCATCCAAAGCCTTGCTCACTTGTACAAGGGTTTAACTGTAATGTTGGCTGACATACTGACAAGGAGGTGATTGCTGGGAGGTTGCAGGGGGGAGTGCAGAGAACACTCACTTGCTGGACTTTCCACTGTCTTGATGAAAGTCATAAGAAAGGCATGGCACTAGAAGCAGTCCAAATAGTTGATGAGGGATCGCAGAGACAAGAGCACAATCGGATTCCTGGAATGCCACTGATTTCCCAGGCCACTGCAGATGAGTCACAAAGCCTGGAGTGAGCTCCCTGCATTAAAGTGGCAGGGGAGTTATTAAAAACTACAACCAATATGATTGGAAGTGAATTCTATGCTGCACTATCAACCTTTTTCACAAATAATATGATTCACTCAACATCAGTTCTGCTTCTGCACTGCAAAGGTGAGTTCTAACCCCCTTTTGTGTTCACAAGACAAAGAATGGAGTCTACAAGAGTACAGCTGGCTGGCTGTCCTTCAGTCAGTATGAAAGATATGCCTGTCAATGTGGGCATCAGCCCCAGTAAAATCACCAGGTTTAAATGAACTGTACAGCTTTTAGCCCACATTTCTTACAGTCCATCCATCCATCCATTCATTCATCCATTTCCTAAACCGCTTCTTCTGTTTTCCGGGTCCTGGGGAAGCTGGGAGAGCTTGCAAACTCTGCACAAAAAGGCACCCGTGGCCGACCCAGGGATCAAACCCAGGACCTTCTCGCTGTTTTAGTTTGTCACTAAAGAACAATTTTGGTTATTTGAAGCACTGCTAGAAAGAGGCATTTTTGGTTGTCTAAAGATGGAAGACTGGTAAAATGGAAAGGTGTACACTGTTAAACATAAAGAGGACAAAAAAGATATCAGTTAAAAGGTTTTTTAATGAACCAATGGGGCTTCCTCCAAAGGACCTTTCTTATGATTTTCATTTTTAACATTTCCACACAAGGTGTGGTCCACACCTTCAGGCTCTCCATATCCTCTTATATTCTTATAGCTCTTATAGTCTGAGGTTCTGGGAGACTGTGAATGTCCTCAACCTTGACTGGCCACTTGTGTGGTGTTTGAAGTCTGTAGTGTGATTACAGATGTCATTACAGAGTCAGATGTGGTATATTAGTACTTTAACTAAATTATTTATTTTTGTACATATCCAGTAGAAGATTTGGGCACCCATGCTGTAGACAAATTCCCATCTCTGAAAGCCACGTAGAGTAAAGTAAATAATACAAACAAACTACAAACTTAATAGCCAGAGAGATTCAAAAATGAGGTAGCATCCCTAACATAATTTAGAGGGAGCCATGTGCAAGTGTCTGCCCATAAAAGAAAAAGAATAAAGAAAGAATAAAAAATACACATAAACCATATTATGGTGTACATAGGGTGTTGACAAGCTGACTGGTTTAAATGGGTAAATGCTTACATGCAGGCCTTCCCATCTGCTGACTGAATATCCTCTGCTGGAGGGCTCATCTTGGCTCCTCTGATTGAAGCTATTATGGCTTGGATCCTTCCAGAGTGGGTGGAACAGTGTGGCTCTATCACTGGAAGCCCACACTAGAACTAGTGATTATGGCAATAGCTCAAAGGGCAAGAGTACAACTTATCAATTCTTAAGCTGTTTTTTTAACTGCTCATACACAGACCTACTCCATATGCTATGAAATGCAGTTTATGCACTATTACTGTGTAAATATCCAGAGCTAGGGAGGCAGAAAATTTGGATATTGGTTAAGGGAAAAAACACCTCTACATGTACTCAAGCTCTTAAACTCGTACTTATGCTGTGGATTCTCAGTATTAATGGAAAAATGTCCTCTTTAAAATAGCATCAATAACACATTTCATATTATCATAGGCAAATAGTAATGGATTCCTGTTGTTTTCTTGTTCCATAATTCATTGGTTTCATATTTTGCTGAGGTAGTGCTTACAATGTCAAGTACTGTGGATCTACACAGAAAATGTACAAGAGCATTATGGCTTGCTTATTACAGACATTCTATGGGCTACATTTCCCTGGCCCAGGGATAAATAACAGCAAGACCAAGTGCAAGCCTGTTGTTTTGCAGAATGCCTTTGATAGTTACTATATTTTAGTTGTTTTGTGGAAGACCAGTAGGGTGCTCCTGGGGCTTTATAAATAAGATCAAGATAAAACATTCACACTGACAATATGACACAGAGTTAACATAGCCAAGTCTGGGTAGCAGTTTTATATTAATCTCAAAACACTTTCTATCACATGGTTGACTGTTGCTTAACACAGCCTAGAATCTAGGACATCTTTCTCTCTGATACCTTTCCTCTATCATAGAGATGAACTATGGATCTGAGAGACATTTTTCTTTTGGTGATTTTTTTGGATCATAGATTCGTTTCCACCCTGTTTTTTTCCCGTTCGATGCAACAAGTTCTGCCAAATGTGGATGCCAATGATGAATGTGGTAAGTTTGCTCGAAACACTAGGAAGCAAAGGGCCTGAGGCCATGTTGGAGTATTTAAAGAAGAAATCACAACACTGGCCAGGCACACATTGGAGTGTGCAAAACCCAAGTCACCAGCAAGCTACTGGAATGCATGGTGTTAAGTAGATTGAGAGAACGTGTTATTTTATGGACTGTGATGGTGCTTTTCATTAATCTCAGAGCTCAACCTTCCCCCGCAACACAACATGAGCATCCCCCACGGGAAAGACAATGAGAGAACACCCACATAGTACAGCCAAGAGCCGAGTGAGCTTTCAAACAGCCCTCATTTTCCACCATATGTTTTGCATGGCTATGTGTGTGTGTGAGTGTTCATGTGTGTGTGTGTCTAATATCCTTAGGAAATTTACAATTTCGCCATTATCAGTCGATGTTGCAGGCCCTGCAGGGCTGCATACCAAAATAAATAAACCCAGGTCTCTTACTGATGCAGAATGAACCCAAGTTAATCGCAGAGATGCTCTTGCCTTTAATGAAATGGATTTACTCAGCGATAGACTCTTCATTTTCTATGCAGGTCGTGTTTTAAATGTGCTTTCTGTATGAAAGGCCAGCATCATAGAGTGGATTATCAACTGGCAGTCAGTACCATAACATCAAAGAAAATCACGTTGGTGAGAAAATGAGAATGCACATTGGATGTAACTATGCCTCCTCCATTCTGCAAAATCCAAGCAGACCTCATGCTCTGCTGTACCCGGACACCTGCGGAGTGTGCTCAGGTGTAACAACAGCTGTGCTTTCAGCCCAGGCTCACCTCCAGAGCGGGCAGCTCCCGCGGCGCGCGACCGACGTGCTTCTGGAAAAGATCAGAGAGAGAGCCTGCGAGCCGCTCTTTCTGCACAACCACAGATAAACAAGGACAGAGCACTGGCTGGTGTGGAACAATGAGACCATACCTTCTGGACACACCAGAAATCCCTCTATGCCATTGTGAATTGGCAGCAGGCTGAAAGACTGACAACAAGGTTTTTTTCTGAGCCATCACCTTTGCTCTGAGAATGGGAATGGGCTGTGACCTGATCCTGACAGATCTACAGTGGGTCACCCAATCGCAACATGACATCAGATAAATCAAAACCTGTGGGGTCCCCCTTCACCACGCGCACAAGTGCACTCATCCACAAAGACACACTCACTGCACTCAAGAGAAGACACAGGCTTTCATTTATCCCTGCAGTCTTTCCTTTTCTCCCAGAACTATGACAATTTACATGCCTCGCCATGCCGCTCACAGAGCATTGTGCAACCCTCTCCCTGGGTTGCAGCCCATGCATTATTAATTGGGGCCTCTCATGGTAAATAATTACATCTCATTATCAAATCCTGAGACTCCACTGAGGAGCCACGTCTTCTGTCTCTCTGTAATGAGATCGGGAACTGGACCGTTTTGCGTTGTTAGAGCCGCTCGAGTGAGGCTCGGCTCCTCCTCAACTCTCGACAAAGTGAACCTATCAGTAAGAAACTCCCCTTGCTGTAACCAGCTCCATGCAGGCTATTGTTTAAGAACAGTCTTTGTTCAGCATACTAACATATTCATTCATAGATCCATTTGCAAGCTTGGTAAAAACATTACAGCAAAAATTCCATCTAACCTAGCCACCTAGTCACTTTCACTTCATATGCTCCACCCAAAAGAAGACATTCTTTTGTAGCTACTGTGAGGTTAAACGGGATTAACAGGATCCTGGCAATAAAAATCTTATCCTGACTATATCTCCATAAATAAGTTGAGAACATTTTTAGGTGCCATATGTCAGAGAGATCTCTATTACATCTATGCTGGTTTAGACCCATCATGCACAATTACTGCATTTTAATTGATTTTCAATGATGTTCAAAATATTTTGGCAATTTGTGGAAGTTCTAAAACAGCGGTGAGCCACTATAGTCCTGGAGGGCCAGTGTCCAGCACAGTTTGGACACCCTCCTCCCAGGGCTAGCAAAAAAAATTTAACAAATTGTACTACTCACACAGAAATACTTTAATACACTTTCTTCTAGAGGTGGCTTAAAGAGATGCTCATTTTGCACACATCCTCATTTTTGTCCTGTTATTTGTACTCTTTCCATGCATCCTATGTTACCGTCCATGTATAACCTCCTTATGACACAGCAGACAGGCTCTGACCAGCAGAGTCAGGTAAGCAAGGCATCAGATATGCATTCTCAGGTGCCTGATGTAAAACTAAAGTATAAATTTCTCACTGAATGCTTATAAACATGATCCTGGGTTCCCTGCTATTTATGTTGAGCTGACTGGATTTCCTATCTACCTATATGGGTAATAAACCAATAAATAGTGAGAATTAATTAATTAATCAATCAATTAATAAACAAATAAATAAATAAATAAATGTCTCTTTGGGAAGTAATGGCCTAGTGGTTAGGACCTTGCCCTTGCGAACAGAAGGTTGTAGGTTCAAGTCCCAGCCCAGGTACCACTGAGATTGATCAAGGTACTGCCTCAATACCTTTCTCCCTGATTGCTGTTAATAGATGCCCACTGTTCCACGTGTGCACATGTGATGGGTCAAATGCAGAGGTCACATTTTGTTGTGGTGTGCAGACAGACAAACAGAAAGGGGAAAACTCACCTATCAGTCCCACTCTGTCTTGTGATGGTGTACTGATAGTACCAGGAAAGAGTGGCGATGAGGTATATCGATTTGCAGTGCTGCACCACAAAACGTCAGTGCAGTTCTGGGCCAGGAATCCTAGGCCAGCAGTTTCAGAATCAAAGTTTAAGGGTGGGGACAAACCAGAGTCAACAATGGTTGTGGAATGCAAGGTGAGTTAATTTTATGGTGCAGTTGGAGCTCTCCAGGAGATGTCTGATTCCCTCAACAGTTAGGCCAAAGAGCCATTTTTGTTTATTTTCCAATAAAGGGTAGCCTGGGTTTTTTTACAGAAATTGATAACAGTACAAAATAACATTTGTTTCTAATTTTTAACTTAATTTACTGTATAATACACTTTTTTAAATATGACACCAATGGCGTAAAAAGCTGGGACAATGCTGAGCTTAACACTTACATTTAAATTATTGTTTGGAAATATGAATTGTTTTGGGAATAGCTGTGGAAACTCCAAGGGTTTCTCATTCTTTTTGCTTAATAGAGGACTTCAGCTGCTCAACAGTCTGGGTTTTTACGCAATGTTTGTGTGTAATTTCAATATTCCAACTTTTATGGAATATTGTGGTGACCAGTGGTGACCTTCTGGTTAGGACCTTGCACTTGGGACCTGAAGGTCGTAGGTACCCTTAAACAAGTCCTGCTACACTGCTCCCTAGGTGCTGTTGATAGCTTCCCGGTGCTCCAAGTGTGCATGGGTTAAATGCAGAGGCTGCATTTCATCATGGTGCTTGAGTGTGTTCACAATGACAAATAGTCACTTTCACATATATATATATCTTTGTATATGTACAGTCATATGCGCCCACCTTGCTTGGCCAAATAGCATTACAAATGGGAACAAACAGTTCACTGACTGGTATTAATGTTCTCATATGTGCATCTATAATGTTGCAACAATAACTTAACAAGGTTTTACAAACTGCAGAATAAAACATGATCTTCTACTGCCATTGCTGAATGTGGTTCGTCCCCACCCATAAACGTCTATCCTGAAACTGCTGGCCAAGGATTGCTGGCCTAGAATTGTGCCATCGCTGACTTTGGTGTGTCTCCGTTCACAAACTGGCAGGTAGTTCAGACTTTGAGACTCCTCAGTTTATCAGCAAAGAAACTCAAGAGAACACTGGATTGGTTAAAAAATAACTAGGCTGCAAAATATTTAGCGGGAACTAGTAGCAAATAATCATGGTCAACTGAGTTTTATTATTAATTTTAGAGCTATGTACCGATAATACCAGTAATATGATTTAGGAAACAACAAGACAGATGGATATATAATGATAATACCCTAAGAGCATAAAACTATGAATCAAGTAAAAAGTAAAGGGCCCTACCCATGTTAAAATAAAATCCTGAATAAACTTTTCTTTTAAAAGTCAAATTCAACCTATTGAGAAATTGTATGTCATATGATTATAAGCAGTTTACATAGTTTAATTAAGAACTTAAATAAAGAGACCAAAACAAAGCAAAGTAAAATAATGCTCCAGATACACAAAAGCAATACATAACTCCAGATGCAATAGTTTTACATTTTAAAATTACAATTGTAGTTATCAAAATTATCTGGGTCACCTGTGTTGTCTGAAACATCATTGTCCAACTTTATGGACAGTTTAAAGAAGCAGAAGGCATAGACGTTTGTGGATGAGATTTCTGGTACTCCTGGTGGGTATTATTGCTCCTGCCATTTTGAATATGCTATAATGTTAGCTGGCTTATCTTTTTTCCCAGCTGTCATGGACAAGTGTGTAGCAGTATATATTTTATAGGACTGAATAAACAGCTCTTTTATCCAATTTAGTGTGTTTACAAAGTAAACATAAAGGTCTACATTCAGTGAGGAGGAGGAAGAGAACATACACAATGTGTCTAGGTCATTTCATTACAGTTGACTGACTTCACAATGTAGCTTAAAAAATTGTTAGCTAGCTAGCTTGACAGTTGGTATCTCACTTCCCTGTGACTGTACTTGCTACTAACCAAGCTTGCCTGCAGTTTTCATGACCATGATCCCAGTAAGAAATTCACAAGGTCATTTGCAGTGTGGAAGCTGAAAGGCTGAAAAATCTAATCACTGCATGCAGTGTCTGGTAGACGGCTGCTAAATTTAGTTGATGGTTGACAGAATTTTACGTGAGGTTTTCAAACCACAGTAATCAGCCACAGTTTTAATGATAATTCCAAGCAGTGTGACTTTAGTAAGAGCAACAAAGAAAACAGAACTTTGATTTTTACTGTCCACATGGTAAATATTATATTTTTGCTATATATTTTAGAAAAATTTTATATATAATATTAAGTAACACAAACACTGCTAAAACTCTCTCTCTCTCAAGTCCATACTCTAAGAACAGATGTGTTAAAAGCAACACAGGCTGTGTACAATCTCAGCATTTCAGTCAGTGTGTTCAGAGATAACACATGCAAATAAATAGTAATTAGTCATTCCTCCGAAAAAGGAGAGACCTGAATGGTCAAAGCATACTTATTCATTGTTGGTTTGTTTAATTTCTTTCTTCATTGAGAGATAATCTATATTTCTATCCATCAAAACCCTCATTTTATATGACTAACTCAAGACAAATGGAATACTTTTTTTAAAATAATGTATTTTTGTGACTGAATTTGGAGACATGTACAGTATTTTTAAGCATTCAGAAAGTGTTTAAATACTCCTGACAGTAGATTTTTACAAAAAAAATTGACAAATTAGTTCTAAGAGTGTAGGTTGTGCAACTTCTCATTAGATTGAATGAGATTATTGTCAACATCCTGTAAAGCTTGTCCTCCTTTCCTCCACCCACTTCAAAAGAATGCTTTAGTGGGTGGTGCATGGCGAGGGCAATTACACGTTCCATTGCCGGCTCGTTGATTTCTGCAGCTCATCTTTGGATTCCCGAGACCTGCCTGCTGCCTCCCCTATGAGACTCTGCCTCCCCCTTATTGCTTTCATAAGAACAAAGGGAAGGCACCAAAACAGCATCATGTATAAGTTATCGCACACTTCATATATAAATCATGATCAGTCCATTCCTTTTCAGTCACATAGGCTTTTCAGAAAAATGTGTTGAGTGGAGCAAGGTGAAATTCCTCACAAAGCAGTTCTATATAAAAGAGCTTTGGAAATGCACTTGTTGAACTTCTAATAAAAGAATTATGTAGAGCTGCAACATCTAAATGATAAATTAGAACACTTCTTGAGCTTTTTTACATAATGCAGTTATACAGATTCACCTAGCAGGGCATACCTTTAGCAGGTAACTAACTCAGCATATAAAACCACTTACAGTGGCTGGTACTTAGCCAGTCATTCTAACATTCATTTAATTTCAATATGTAGTACTACTCTTTAAAGTTATACCTATGGAGGAAACGTGTAATATGAGGAAATGTGTAATATGAGGCAATAACCGGAGATGAAGGCTGCGATGTGGCTGACAGGGGTCCTGGGACCATGTGAGTTTGGTTGCAAGAACGGAAGAGCCCATGTCATGAGTATGATGCTAGTGAGCTAGCTAAATGTGCTCATTTCACACTCCATTTAACAGGAGGCACACTTAGGGGGGGGGACACCAACTGCAGTGACATAGGGAATCTCTCAGCATGCTTGAGGATCTGCCTTGGAGGAGTTCAGACTAGACAGGGCTCCCCACTGGCAAAGCTGGCTTATTTCATATTTGATAATTACTCTAGATCTGTTTGACAACTCTGGAACTTTTCCATTTTCTTTCCCTTATCAACCAGTTCACCTTGAGTTGTAATGATACATGGGACTGGCTTGAAGATGGATTGTGTCAGTTTCCATTGTATTGTCCAGACACAAATGCATTTGGTCTTGGACTCACTGGATACACTGGCAGGCAGCGATCTTGATATCTAAAGTTATTGGAGCAGAAGATTTTGGGTTTGGGCCTTCAATGAATGTGCACATTCTCTTGTTCCTGATTATTTTTTGTCACATTCTATAGAGCACTGGCATAGAAGAACTAGCTTTGGTTGCCTAAAGAACTTTCAAATAAATAGTCCTTTAAAGGGCCTGTGTCATTGATAAGAAGATTTTCCTCACTGTTTTTTACTTTAATAAAAAAATATAAGGTAGTGTTAAACACAAAAGGACAAATGGGGAATTATAGTTTCTTAAACATGTTGTTTTTTCCTGGGCTGTTGGACTTCAAACATAATCTTGGTCTCTTTTAATAGTAAACACTCTGACGTTTGCAGTCCAGTTGTATGGACATGCACTAAGTATTACTGAACCCTAGCAACAGAAGTGGAAATTGTACCAAATATTGTGAAAATAGGTGTTACATGTTGAGTCTACCGCCATCTGTGTTTGGCAACCACAGGCACTTAAATGTAAAAATGAGTTATTTTTAAACAACAATGAAAACCTGCCTTATAAAACAAAGCTAACAAATATTTACACTACAATAGTTGGATCATAAGATGGTACCCAGGGATAGAAATAAACACCATTCATTTCCCAATCCATACAGTCCATCTACAGAAACTAAGCTTTAAAATATGTGACAGTGCTTCTTGAATAGGAAACAATACACAGGGCATTTGCATACAGCTAAGTGAGAAAGTAAGTACACTATGGAAATTTCTATTTTTAAAACATTATTTAAACAAGCAAACATTTACCCTCTTTGATATAGCACAGATAAAGATGATATACTGAACAAAACTAAAAGGAACAAGGCAATCATTTATTCATATGATTGAACAAAAATATATACAGATTTGATATTCTTGACATTCCTTGACTTCAGAATCTTATACTGCCACCTTTAGCAGAAATAACATCTAGTGGGCATTTTGCAGTATTGTCTGCTAGTCTCTGACATCGACTTGCTGAAATTCATGACAAGTCTTTCGTGCAAAATTCCTTTTTTGAGTTTGAGGGTTTTGCTGCATGTACTTCCCTTTTTAAATCCCCACACAAAAAACCCTGCTTTTTTCTTTGTGAATTTGTTAGTTTGTTTAAAATCATTATAGGAAAGGTCCACCTCTCGTTCAGTTTTTAGTTTTTTGGACAAATGGCCTCACGTTATCTTGAAACACTTTATAATATGATATAGAATTCATATGTGCTAGTCTACATCACACGTGTACTGTTACTGTGGCCAAACAACTTAATCTACGTTATTTCAGAAGGCCAGGTCTTTGCTTGTATGTTCTTTGGCAAACTGTAGCCTTTCTATAATGCTTGTTTTTTTGGAGAACAAAGGTGTTTCCTGGTATCTCTATGCAGGTCAGTCCAGTGTCTTTACGATTTTAGACATATTTCCTTTCAAACCAACAGGTACAAGAGTTACCTGCAGATCATATGAAGAAAGTCTGGGATTTCTTGGGGACTTTTTTCCTAAATTTGCTTGAATGGCTGAAACTGATAAACACTTATAAATGTTATTTCTTTTCTCTTTGTTTTTGTTGGCAAAAATTATTACATCATGTCAATACTATGTGTATTTGTTGGATATAATAAGAGTATAATGGTTTAATAACTTTTATTTTGAAGCACTGTATCAGAGAGGGTAAAATGTTTAAAATCTTTGAGATGTACTTATTTTTTCACAAGACTTTAATAATCTTAAAGGCACCTTAACCACAACAGTCTATAAATTTTTGGTAACATGTATGTGAGGTTTTAGCTACCAAAGTGGACCTCAGATAAATAAATAAATGCAACACTGTTAGTCATGGGTTCTTTAAAGAGTCTTGTAATAAACCATATAACATCAAAATAAATTACTATATGTCAAAGTAAAGCAACATCGTATGTCAAACTATCTAAAGAACCTTTCTTTTCAGGAGCGCAAAAACAATGCTGTTAGATTCTTAAGTTAGGCTCTTCAACATCAATGAGGACTTGATCACAACTTGACAATCATTAATGCTTGAAGTGCAATGAATGATACATTCTCCCTCTATTGTGCTCTTTTTTTTCTTCGCCAAGTCACTGTAAGACCATCTCACTAACGGTTGCTTTCTCATCATTCATGGTTGGAGGTTTCCAAACATGCCTTTGTTTGTCAAACACATTCTGAATCAAACACAGCACTACAATCCTACAAACAAAAATCCACAGCTAGAGGAAAGCTTAGGCCGAACCCGCAAACAAAGCACCTGTTTTACATTCTGAAGCCAGCACAGATCCGGCCCTAATGAGTTGGCTCGGCCTGAAGAAATGGACAATACCCTGCAACTATCCCACCGCAAGCTATGACTCTGAAATGAGCCAAGGCAGAGTGAAAGCCAGAAGCCAGCCCATCAAGACCTCCATTTCATTCAACCATTCAGCTTTTTGTGAGGGTGTGTACTGACTCAGAGCTGTTAATAATTAAAAAAAAAGTGATTGCTCGAAGTCATTGAGCTTATAGTAGCATTGGCTATAGATTTAGCTGTGGGTTGAGTGAGACTGACTGTAGCTGGAACAGTGGTGGGTCTACTCTCTCACCCAGCATTTGAGCTGTTTGGCTGGACCCTCCGCTGAGCAGATGGTCTTTGCTGGGAGGGAAATAAGGAAGATGGGCTAGAGTAAAGGCACTCAGTTTGACTAGAAAACATGCACACACACACACACACACACACACACACACACACACACACACACACACACACAAAGTAATGGTAGAGCTCTAATGTAGAGAAATGTAATGCAAAGGGCTTTTGCAGGGTTTACATAAAACTGCAGCATCAGCACATCAGCAGGGTTTTCAGCAGAGGTGTATGTGTGTGTGTGTGTGTGTGTGTGTGTGTGTGTGTGTGTGTGTCTGTGTGTGTCTGTGTGTGTGTGTAAGAGCATGCAAGAAAGCAGATATGGACTTAATAAATCTATGTCCAGCCATGCCCTATGCCTCTCTTTTGGGGTCTGACGTGAAGAACGCATTTGTGCTGTATCTATGCTCCACACACGCTTTTCCATTCTGTACATGCCAAAGGGAATCATTCGATAAAGTGTGCAGAAAATCTATTTATGGGAGCCTGAAACACAAGGCTAAATGAAATCTAAATTTGGATTTATGCTTAGTAAGTCAGTTCAGATAATTAAGCTGTGATAGGAGAGGCGCTTTCTCTATGGCAAAGGTTTTTTATCTTTTGAGAAGTCCTCATTTGACAACACCAAACTCTCCAATGTGCTTAGAGGCAGGATCAAAACAGATCTTGCTCCTGTGCCAGTTCACAACAGCAGTCTAACCTATCAATATCTGGCAAAGTGTCTCATTTACACTGAACTGTGGTTCTGTTTGAAAAATATACTGAATGATCTTTCCTGTATCAGTTGCCCTATTTTTCAGACAGAGACACTGCCAAAGAGGGTTCTAGGGGACAATGCAGAAGAACTTTTTGTTCCCTTAGTGTTGATACAGATACTGAATGGTTCTTTAAAGAAGCATTTTGGGACAAGAAATAGGAACCTATTTTATTTTTAAAGAACTATATATACCTCCAATGCACCACTTGGGAATGAGTTACTTTCCAGTTTGCACACAATATTTTAAACCATTCTGAGCATTTTGGTAAAAATAAATTGGTTTGGGACGATTTAGAAATTTCCCAGCTAAAACTGAAAGATACCTGTTTCTCCCAGTGCAAATCTGTAAGCAAGTCATTGTACAGTTTGGAGAGGATGCAAATGCTGAGCTTCACTTCACTCAAGAGCAAGTATTAAATGAACCTAAAAAAATTGTTAGTTTTTTAGTTCGTTTTTTTTTTTTTATAAACAACATCTATTGAAAGATTTTTTAAGGAACTATTAATGGTTGACCTCCATACATCATATACTTTTGATTGAGTAGTAAAAAGAAAGCCTTTTAGCTTCTGGTCTCTATTGAGCTGATTTATACAGTTACCATACTGAGTAATCAATAATAAATGCCAAATGTGTAGATGGTGTATGCATTAAGCATACAGAGCAAGCCAGTACACCACCCATGCAGCTAGCATGCTGGAGGAATACCTAAATTATAGATTGTGAATTCAGGCATAAATCGACCCGTTAAACAAGTCTGAAATATGTTATTCTATATAGGGTGAGTGCATAAAAGAGGCGAAATATGACTAATCTAATTTGCTTCCACCATCTGTTTTGTTCTCACCTCTCAGAGCCGACAGACACTGTGATCTGTGGGAAAGAGCAGCAAATCAGAGGCAAAATAAACAGTCTTTATAAAGAGCAGGTGCTCTGAGAAAACAACCATTACAGCTAAATGTTAATGGTTCTTCTTTTCTGGCCAGCCCCCTACACAATGTAGTGTGATTAACCTCAAACATAAACCTTGTTTAAAAAAAAAACAAAAAAACAGCTGCTCTATATTTAAAGTGCATGTAGTGGAGTTGCAGGCCGTGACAACGCAAATGGTGAAACAACCCACAGCTGCAGGCTATCAGTACCAGCAATTGCCCAAAAGTCCTTCAGACTGACACCCACAATCACTACTGGCAGCACACACACACACAAAAACTTACACCTTCATACAATTATTGGCTAACAGTCATGGTGGAAAATTGTTTGACATTTGTGCTATCACATACTGTAAGTCAGAGTGGCATTATGGAAAGGTCACAAAGAACGCATTTCACTGTCCAACATGACTCCAACCAAGCCCATATGCATTGCTTCAAGCTTTGACATCTGCAAAACTGAACAACATCTTTGTAGCCTCAGAATTTCTCTTAGCCTTCTTTCCTAACGTAGCTTGCCGGGGGAGGCCCATATGCCATTTAGAATGAGATTGTTTCCTCTGTTTTTCTTTGCTATTGTATATATCTTTTCTGTTATCACCTACTAATCATTTTCATTATTTCATTAAGTATTCCAATTAACATCATAGATGTAACATAGATGGCTGTTTTCCAAAATGAAGTCATATCTATGATTATGGCATTGTAATCAAGATGAGACCCGACAAGCTCCAGACTAAGAGACCAAGATCTAGACCAGCTTAGGCTATTGAAAATTGTTCCACTCCAAGCTTCAGCAGATATGCAGCCAGCTGTACATGAACCATCAGCAATAAGTTATTTCATGAGGTAAAATTCCAAGTTTATACGCCAGCAGTTTTATGGTCCTGGCCATCCTCTTGGCTGACCATAATCATGACCACAGCTCTGTTTCACTATATTTAAATTATAATGGTTTACAAAGGAACCTGTTGTTGGACATGTGTGAATAGAATTTATAAAAACTTTAAATAAAACTATTAATAAAAAAATTTATTAGTTACATAAATAACAATATAAATAAGCAAAAACAACAGCTTTCCTTCTCATCTTCTAGCTAATTCATTGGAGCTGTGCACAGATCCCTTTTTTTTTTTACTAAAACAGAAAAACCACCTTCTAATTACTTACCAGTGTAACAATGTTCTCATCCAGTACTAGGCGGTAGCCTACCCTCTCAATGGCTTTTTTCTAATATGCATAGACATCCTATCATTTTTATCCAAAGAAAATAGTACATCATTTACAAAAACATGCAATTATGCCTTGTTCAATCATACTACAAAGTCAGTTGTTCGTCTGACATTTTTTAAAAAACAAATCAATGTGCCAATTTCAAAGTTGACCCATTTCCCACTTACCTTATCTGCTCGTGTTGCTTTCTTTACTGCGTATAGACAGAGAGCCCCTGCATTATTAGCTAGACCCATGCGAAACCTGAATATTTGCTGTCTTGCTAATCAGACGAGGTATGCTGGCTTCCAGTGAGACGAGCTCCATCACCATGGCAGTAAAATTCAGTGAGGAATCCCCTGCATCAGGATCCGAGCGGAAACGGCTGTTGCGCTGTCCACCCGGAGTGGTGCTGAAACGCTCTCCGAGCGCATGTGCTGTCCATTTCCCCAACACTTTGAGTCCATTCACTCACTCATTACAGCTGCATCTTATTTACAGTCTATACCACGGCGATTGTACTTAAAGGCACCCAGTGAGGATGGCCGATGTACCAGTGCAGCGCGCGCACCCGTGTAGAAATGGGGGCTGCGCTAGTCAGTCGATGAATGCAGTGCTTTCAACGCCCACATGCTCCGCTTGATTATTAAGGCAACGCAGGGGATGCCAAAGTACTCTGGTCGAAACAACAGCTTTTTGGAGACCACCGAAGAGGATCAGACATAAACACATTAATCAAATCCAGGGTTTCGGATAAACTCGAGGAGTTCAGAACGCCTGAAGATGCGAGACAGTGTGAACGGATTCTTGTTTTCAAGCATTGCCTTTGTTTTCAGTAAATCTGCAGTCTGCATTGAATTCATCCAGGCTTGATAGACATTAGCAGTAGAAATTACTGTATTATGATCAAAGCGACTGCTTTTGGACATCTAATTGATGTTTTATTTGGTGCAGATGACCAGAACAGTCAGCCAGTTCCAAAAGTATCACTTGATATAGTATATAGTATATTGACTGGATTCTAATAAACTAAAACTAAACTTCATATTTACAGGTGTTGTAGTGTAGACTTCAGAATAAGCCAAGACCATTTTAAGGCTGAAATGGTCTGAGGTGTAGGCGTGTTCCAGCACTCACGAATTATGTAGTCCTCTGAGTCCTGCACCCTTCACCAGCGCAACCATGATGGCGTGTAGCGCCATGCTGACACCTAGCGGTGCAATACCTGCATGTGCATGGGTATTAGCTCAGAACGATTTATAAATATATATATATATATATATTATAAATCTTATATATAATACATATATCTTATATAATATAGTATTAAATATCTTAGCATCCAACAAAAAGTAGAAAATAATAAGAAATGATATTTAAATGCTTATATAAAAAATAATCTGCCATTGAGGTAAGCGACATCTCCTTAGAATGATTTTTTGTAATAAGCACACTAAGTTAAAAAAGATAGATAGATAGATAGATAGATAGATAGATAGATAGATAGATAGATAGATAGATAGATAGATATTTTTAAAATATTTATATATTTGTTTTTACTTTGTTTGCTTATTTATTTTCCTATTTCAGCTTATTAATAAAATTAATGCTTAAAATTATGCAATTACATCTCAATTTCAATACATTTCAAATACAAGTTGATTGGAGGTTATTTTTTCCAGTGTAAAAAGCATTATGCAAGTCTCATATCGTTTTTTTTTAGCATCTCTGGTCTATAAAGCACAACCAAGACAAAAGAGTGTTATTAACTTGTAAAATGTCAGGTGTAATAGTTGGTGTAAAACAACTCTATTTGTCTTGTAAAAAAATGTTCCCTTTTTAATTAGCCTTTTAATTGTGTTTGCATTTATCCTCCTTAAATTTTTGGCAAGCTCACAAACCATATCACCACAAATTTGTAGCTTTTTCTTTATGTGAATATTTAGATTGCTTTGACAAAAGTCCTCCAGCCAGACTTCACAGCAAAATGTCACACATTCGGTTGCAGCTTTTAAATGAGTCTTCATATAACACAGTCTAACACCTTCACATGACTCAGAGTCCCTGACCTGGCTCTAACTTTAGTACCTCCCTCCCACCTCCACCTATGTCTACGCTCTTAGAAAAAGGTTCCTAAATGGTTCTTGGCTTGAGCATATGGTTCTTGCAAAACTATTCATTACTATAGGACTTTTATTGTCACAAATGAGGACGAAGTAAACTGATATAAGCCTATGTGGCGTGAGGGAAGAGCCCAAGCGCGGAGTGAAGGCGAATGAGCTGG
>JBBPDA010000105.1:21796752-21826687 GCA_037974385.1 Arnoldichthys spilopterus | reverse complement strand
TTTGATGTGCTATCTGTCACTGTTAAAATAAACCTACCATTAAAATGATACTGTTCTGAGACTTTTTATTTCTTTGTAATTGGACAAACTTACAAAATCAGCGAGGGGTCAAATAATTATTTCCTCCACTGGAATTTTGTTATTGTTATTATTATTATTATTATTATTATTACACTAGATGTTTGAACATTGTTGTGAGAATTTCATCATATTCAGCCCAACAAGCACTAGTGAAGTCAGGATCTGATATCGAATGGAGCACCATCACTTCAGAAATTGAAGTTCCATTTGTCCAAAGTCCAATGCTGAAGGGTTTGATTCCCGTCTTGCCAGTGCATGGAACTGGGCATGGTGATCTTGGGTCCATGTGTTCCTGTCTCATTTTACTTGCATTGTTTTATAGCAGAGATTATACAAGCTGCATGTGTGCAATTAAACACCTATGTGCATATAGTGCAGCAATGGGTGCACTATAAAGGAGTTGAATTCAATCATTAGAAGGAATATCTGGATACTTCTGAAATTAAATAGACATTTCAAATGCTAAACATAACTCTAACCTTCACCTTATATTTTTTTGTCCTTCAGGTTTAGATAATAACATAAGATTTTACAAAAGCATTTGGCATTTAAAGGCAGTTTCCCTTGTTTTCCTCAGGTTTCTCGACAATGTCAGGAAATATCTGGCCTGTGAATGTATGAAAACAAATAAACACTTCCCCTCTCTCACTCACTGCTTGATTTGCACTCAGTGGGGAGGGGACACAGAGGGGAAGGGTTAAAGTAAACAGTGAAAGAAGGAGGTGTGTTCTGAGTGGGGCAGCTGGGGGGTGGGGATGTATAAAGCAGCTAGAGCACATAAGCAATGCTTTATTCTCCCTGTGCCACTCAGAGGGATCTTAAACCTTATACACGATCTCACACTCAAACATCACGTGAGTTTCATCACACAAACCTAAGATGGAAATGTTAATGGCACTGAAAATAAGAAACTGCTGTAGCATTCTGGCTCTGACTTCAGTCATCTGTATCGCCTTTTTTCAAGGTGAGGAGCTTTTGTTTGTTCTAGAGGGGCTCGTGCAGTCCAGTTGTGGGACCACGCTGGGAGAGAAGGGGGTTGGGTCATATAGTTAAACTGAGGCTGCATTCAAAAGTTTTTTCTTTCTCTCAAAACTGTTACATGTTTTGGAGTGCTCTCTGTTGTGCCTAGAATGCTCTAGACAGTTAGATATATTTAAAAAAACTAAAGGGTTAGGGTTGTTGTTGTATCCTGTAAGGAGAATCACATTTTGGTTACCCAAAGAAGCCTTTAATGAATGGTTCTTTAAAAACTGTGCATGTGTGAAGAACCATTTAAATGTTTTTTGGGCTTTTATATAATGTCAAAGTTTTATTGAAAGTCAAAATAAAGGATTTTGTTTAACCACAAATGAAAACCATGGGATATTTAGGTATCCTGGTATGTCTGCTATATATATATATACATACATACATACATGGTGTGTGTGTGCTTAACTGGTGGCTGTGGCTGAATCTGTGCATGGGTGTGGATGTGGGTGTGGATGTAAGTACTGCAAGTAATTATGAACTATAGCAATCGAAAAACAGCAACATGTCTTTGAGCTTTGAGCTTCCCAGGACAGTTGTGGTAAAAAAAAAACATTGTTTCAGAAGATCCAGAGCCTTAATTTTATATGGATGTTTAAATTCCATAAAATATTTTCTTTTCAATTTTAATATACATATTTTGTTGATATAGTTATGATAAGAACTATTTACCATCAAATCATAGAATCATTTTTTACAATCTTTCAGAGTAATGGTTGTTTCTCATCTGGATTCCCTCCCTCCGGCTGGACCACATTATGATGTAATCTGAGAGTAGATACTTGGAGAATGTGTCTTAGTGTCATTTCCACAGTCGCTCTGAAGATAAACAGGATATTGAACTATGGTAGACTGCTGTCCCCTGTGCCATAGTGGGTTGGTGCATAAGATGTTTTTACCAACTTCAGTAAAGAGAAACTAATGGCTGGAGAAAACTAAACAAAAAGTGTGCAATGTTAGAAATTATTGTCGCTAAAGTCGATATATCTTCTCTTACAAGCCCAATAGGTAAGCACCAGGTGGCCACCGCATGAACAATTTTTTTTAAATTTGAGGTTTCCAGGGCAGTCCACAAGGTCCCTTAGCCACACGTGTTCTCAAATGTGTTCTTTATCTCGCAAACACCTTCCATTTATACACTTGAGAACATTCTAGCCTAATTCTTAGTCTACTACTGTCCTGGGTCACTTTAGGTTTACTGGGAGATGGATCAAAACAGATTTATGAGATTTTTGAGGCCTAGATTAGGAACCTCTGTCCTGCAAACAGGTAGATATTGCACAGGTGAATGCCCTAAATCATTTGGTCTGTTTGAATTAGTGGTACAGTCACAGAAGCTACAGTCTCTGTTATACAGCATGTAAATATGTTATATAAAACAATTAGTGGCATGTGAAGAAATATGTAGTGTGGCAAACAAAGCTATCACACAGATAATCTTTTCTTCCCTTATCTCTCTCTCCCTCTCTACCTCTCTTGTAAAACTTTTTGAAGAGTTCTATCACTCTTGTGATGATATTATGCTGACACTAGAACATCACCCTGAATTTAGCCCTAAAAAACCTACTTCTATTTTTAATGCAGCATGTATCTGGGAGCAGCAAATGTCAACATAATGTTTTTCTACCATTATGTGTACTTGGCATTATTTAATAGCCCTACAATGAGCTTAGTACATGTGCACACCCATAAAAGGCTTTATAAACAGTATGAGGGTTGAATGTATGACTCAATGTATCACAATCTTTAGCTGTAGACCCAAAGTCTATTTTAGAACATTCCCCTAGTTTCCAGAGAATTAGGAGTTAGAGGCTTTTTGATCACTGTTTTAAAAAATCACTCCATTATCAAACCAGGGGAATATGACAATTATAAGTTGACTGCATGTTTCATGTAATTTTTATATGGTGGTGTCTCACTTCTATAATATGAAATCAAAAGCACTGAATAAAGATCAATACAGAGTTGTAAGCATAGGACTAAAGGGACTTTAAAACTATAATTATACATGTATATTATACAAATAACTTTGTACTAAAATGTTAAAAATACATAATAGTAAGAAGAAAATCCTAGCAGTAAAGATCAGGGGTATGAAAAGGAACTGACTACAGTAACTAGTGCTGTTTAACATCATTGTTTCTTAGTAATGCATAGAATGATAAAAAATCAACACACCCATGTAGCTGAAAGTTCCATCCTTAGCCTAAAAACTCTCCCACTTACAATTTCATTATTTTAAGACTGAAGTACAAGATTTTATTTTAAGTAAGTGATAACCAGTAGTTACACTGGTAAAATGCCAAATACAACAGACAAACAGCTTTAGCAGATGCATGTACTCTATGAACTGTCCCAATCAATCAATAAATCAATAATCTTCAATTATCTAACAAAAATCCATATTGCTCTATATTAACCCTCTGTTGGCCACTGTACAATTCCCTGTAACAGCTTTAAGTCATTGTATTAAAAAAAAAAATCAAAGGCATAGGGAGCTCCTAAGTGGTACAACTGTTCATGTGTTGGTCCCATCACTGGGAGACTGGTCCCTGGTAGTGCTGCAGCCATCCATGGCCAAGGAGTCCAAAAGAAAGAACAGTCTCTGCTCTTTCTAGGTGGGTAAAATGTGAGCGTCTGCTAGCTGAGGTAGTAGAACTGACAGTCAGTGCTTGCTCTCCTAGAAGTGTGACATGCTGTTCAGTTATGTTTGATTACTAAGAGAAGGTACATGTTAGCTTTTACCCTTCTTGTGTTGGTGGTATTGATGTCTTAGCTAGTGGCTAGAATTGGAGACAACCAAATTGAGCAGAAAATCAGGAAAAATATAGAAATGTGTAAAACATTTAGTTACAAATCAAAAATGTACAGCTAAAGATCTAACACATCATTTATTTGGAAGATCACTGTGACTACTGTGTTTATTGTCAGGATTCACCTCAGCAAATTGTGTTACAAAGAAAGGCAGTGCGACCAGAAGAAGCCACTGTGGGATCTAAAGGGTTAAACATATTGCCTAATCATTGACTTAATTCACCTTCAGTTACAAATCTATTGTTACATTTTCTATGTTGCTATCAACACTCAGCAAAAAAAGGGGTAACTCATATGGCTTTTTTGCTGCTATTGTTCTGAACATACCATGTCATTACTTCTTTGGTTATCATGCACAGCACATTTACAACAAAATATACATCCATTTCCTCTCACAAAGATTGAATTTCTTTGGCTGAGGTCCCACTATGCTGCCTTATAGCCCACAGGGGAGGCAAATAACTCTTTAGATAATGGTGGTTTGGCAGGGAGTGAAAAGTTTGGGTTCTGCAGAAAGAGCCTGATTAGAAACATAAGATGCAGCCTTCTCTCCATACGTTCTGCACTCTTTACTGGGGTGGAACCAGTCTGGGTCTTTTTACCAAAGCAGGGCGGACTAAGTGGATGGATCAGAGGTCATCCACAACCACATCCCACCCCTCTCTCTAACTTGAGTTTTTTGTCTTGAATTCCATTACTCTTCAGGGATCTTTAACTGTAGAGATGAGCCAAGGGGCACACTATAAAAAAGAATGGAATAAAAAAACAAATATAAGATTTCTATGCTATGCATCAATGTGCTCTACTAGAGAATGTGGTATGAGGGAATCAATTTGCAGGTTAGATTTGTCATTGCATCCAAGATAAATAAAATTTTCTTCTTTCAAAGTGGATCATCTAGGTTTGTACATGAAACAAAGACAAACATAGGCACAGAGGAATGTGGAGTTTTTAAACATGCAGCATTGCAATTCCTACACTCTCTCACACGCTGGTGTCTGACTGAACACCAGTCTCACAGAACCTTGTAGGAGGATGCAATGGTCTGATCTGTAACATATACAGTACTGACATAAGAGACACATAACTCAGGCTCTGTTTATATTCTCTGTTCTGTCCTCTCTGTCTGCATTACAGTTCTGAAATAATTTATACTGACATTACTGGGAACGTGTGATCACAGGCTTGCACATGTTTTTAAAAAGTTTACTCTATAGCAAATAAATCACTATTGTGAATGTAGATAATTGCAGTTCAACTTGATTGGCTTTTTGTTTTGTCTTGTTTGGTTTTAAAATAAACAAAAACAAGAAAAATTAAGACGTAGATAGATATAAATAGATTCAGTTTGACAGGATATTCGTCCTTTAAATTAGGGTCAGTTTTTTACACATAAAGAACTGTATGATATGCGACTGAATGCTTTCCAGTTTATACTAGGCCAGACTGCATACATTTGAATATTTTAACTATAAAATATATAAGACAGGTTATACTTGCTGTGGTTTATCATGTCTCAAAGAATGTTATAGCAAGTAAATTGCTTTTGTCCACAAACATCCAAAAGTACAGGAGGGGTCTCACTGGGTTCTTTATAATTGGTAAAACGGGAAAAAGGAAACAATTAGCTTTGGGGATCTGGAGGTACAAATTCTGATGGTCACCAACCTACACAGACACATTGACATGTCTTCTTGCACACCAAGTGTGACATCCCAACCAAGATATATCCAAAGCATTTTTGAAACCTAATTTCCTTATATGGCTTGTGTCGACTGGTGACGTGGTATGTTTTAAAATGTTTAAAAGCAGAGTTAAATTAGAACTTATTTTTAGAACTTAATTTATTTTGGATCTGGGCCCATAACATGGCCTCTTAAAATATTTGTATTTCCATGATCAGCCAAGAGCGACTGTTGAAGAAGTTTTCAGCCTTTTACTGTATGGTTTTCTGCATCCAAAGTTTTAAACTTTAAAGCCTTTTCCCTTTTTCAATAAAATAATTTCATAACATTTCAGCAGTGAAAACATGAAATGTTTGGAATTACAGCTAAATCTTCCCATGTACCTCTTTAAAATGCTGTGTTACATGGGCACTGGTGAATTTGGACATGTGGTTCTCAGTCATTACAGGGCTTAGCTGCAAGGTCAGTGGCACATCCTAATAGACTATGTCAAATCACTCTTTATATACCCAGCTCTCTCTGTGGGCTCATCATTCTGTTGAACGAGAAAAGGAGCACCTCATTCAGAATGTTTTATTTATTTATTCCCTTATATATTTTTGTTCCTCTTCCTCCACTTTCATCATGATGAAAGGGCCTCTCCCCTGAACAAAGCGTGGGTGTAATCAGAAGCAGAGCAATTTGGATGAGATGAAGGAGACTCATTTCTGCAGGCTGACTGTAGAGCACAAGCTTTAAATTCAGTATGCCCAATAACACAGAATAATTCACCCAGTATAAATACACAGGACATAACAAGTGCGTGTTTAGCCTCAGAAGTTATTCTTACTGTGGTGCAGAGCTTTAATCTGGTCTAGAATTTTTAATGTCTGAATCCAAATTTAGCCTGACAAAATTCTTGCGAACCTTTCCATCATATACCCAAAGAGCAAAAAATCCTCCTCATTCCTACAGATAGCAAATGTTCATTGTTTATGTCACAAGCAACATATGACAATCAAACCAGGGAATGTTCTAAATAGATTTGTCAATAAACATAATATATTCTAAAATAAAGAAAAAAATCAACAATTATAGTGTAAATTAAGTTAAAACATCTTTTTTAACAGATTAATTAATCAATGAAACATTGGATTTTATCATCATGTGTTCATAGATCATGTGTTGTTCTCAGGCTGGACTTGTAGATTTTGCTGGACCTCGTTTCCAGTTACTTCAGCATGCCAGATTAAAGTTTCTTTATATAATAAGAGAAGGAAGGAAGAATAAATTGGGGTGAAAACTAACAGGGGTATAGAAACCAAAGTCCATTAAAAGTAGGAGATGTCTAAATGGGAAATTTGGATGCAAAAGGACCAGATCATAACCAATGTGGAGAGTTGTATCCTGCCAAATTCCAATGCCTATTTGAGGTTGTACTGTGCAGTTGGAATGTGGCCTGGTGGCATGAGGGTTGTAAAAGCCACTTCCCTCAGCCTATCATCTCTAGGATTAGTGGGTCAGCCCCTCCTTCACTTCCTTTTTTCCTCCATTTTCTTTTGCCCATTCCCTCTGGCTGAGAGCCAAAGGGAATTCATTCAGTTCCATTTCCTTAGGCATTCATTGGCTGGCCTGTTGAAACATTCCACAACAGGGAATTCTCCTGGGATTTAGGGAGGTCTGAGGAAAGTGAAGGAATAATGGTGGTGACTTAAGATTAATTTGGTTGAGTTGAGAGAAAAAATGAGAAATTGCATGAAGAAATCAGTATGGGAGGGTGAATGGCTATACCATCTGTAGTGTGAGGGTTTA
This sequence comes from Arnoldichthys spilopterus, assembly GCA_037974385.1. Classification (NCBI taxonomy): domain Eukaryota; kingdom Metazoa; phylum Chordata; class Actinopteri; order Characiformes; family Lepidarchidae; genus Arnoldichthys; species Arnoldichthys spilopterus. The sequence goes on along the minus strand of JBBPDA010000105.1, from coordinate 21,819,290 downwards.
AAGGGTCCCTGAGGTGGTGCAGAGTAGGGGGTGCTTTGGGTTTTTGTGAGATGAGTTTTTTTTTTTTTCAAAACATGCATAGCTCCTTTCACATACACACTGGGCCATGCGGGTATTTGTTTTTAGAAACTGTCTCAGTTTCTGAATCAATTAGTGGCCTCTATCTTTTAAACACACATGTCTACACTTTTTTATTTACACTGACATAAATAACTCATTTGTATGTGGCATCTCTGATATACTTTTGGCATTTTACAAACAAGAGTAATTTAAAACAATACTTAAGTATTTAAACCTATATGCAATATTTTTTTTGCATTTTTTTTACTTTATTTTTTCTGTATTTCAACTATTTTTTTTATTTTCAACATTTTTAAAATGTCTTTATCACTTTAAATAAAGCAGGCTGTTTTAAAATGTTTCTTAAGGACTAACATATGTAAGTGATCTCTGTTCTCATTAGCCGTGTTATTGTGCTTTGTTCTAAAAGCAATCAAGGCTAAAATGTACAGTACCAAACTATTAAATTCAAACTGAAATGCTTAGGAATAAAAGAAACAATCAAATTTGAGCTCTTTTTGGATATTTGAACTAACTGCAGTGATTCTTTGGCTTTAAATTGGAACAGTAAAGCTTTAATCACTTGCTTGACTTTAGTCAATTACTGCCTGCAGTAGCAACACTTTTTATAACTTACAGGCAGCCATTTATGATGGGCTGATGGTGACCACATGACCATGATGAACTGAAAACAGGCTTGTTTTGCAGCTTAATTACACATTACTACATAGTACTACATAGTAATTATTTTAACTTTTATTTAAAAACAGCAAGATTTTGTCTCAATATTGTCCCTTTAAGAGCTCAGTATAAATACATGTGTGAATCACACAATTGGGGACACTTTAGTTTTTTATTTTTTTGTTTGTTTGTTTGTTTTTCCACTGATAAAACAAACTCCCCAGTAATTCATATGCTGACCTGATAAGAGAATGCCAGTACTGTTCTCACACCTCCCTTACCATCTCTACTGTTTCACTTCTTTTTCCATGTTCCATTCTCCTCCAGGACTGGTGTTTGCTTTTGTTTCTCTGCTTTCTGGACACTGGCATGTCATGGAGAGAAATGGAGAAAGAAAGAGCAGAGTAAAAGACAGTGAGGGGCAAGAGAAGAAGGGGCTTCTTGAAAAAAGTCAGACATTGAAAAGAGAAGTAAATCATTGGTGATTAGGCAAGAAAAGACTCAGGCCTTACAGCAGAATGGGAATTGCTGTGGTGTTTGTGTGTGTGGTGGTTAAGGAAGTTCAATAATGTCATGCAGAACCACTGTGTAAAACATTATGAAATTATCACATAATTTACAGCTTTTTAATAACAGTTTCTACAGTGAGCACCCATCACCCCAGTTAAAATGGCTTAGTCTAAACTCTGGCTCGTATAAACTCTCTTCACCTGTTAGCAAAAAGGGAATTGACGTAAATACACATAAATACAGCTTTGCTTCGTATGCAACTTCTATTCAAGCCCTTGTATCATAACCTACAGTTAACCAATAAAAATGATGTAAATAGTGGAATTTAATCTTCTCATGTTTATACATTATCATAACAAATATCTTCTTATTTGATGATGCAGCTAGCTTGGTTAGTTAATAGCATTGCCCAAATAACAACGTCAATAATGTAGCTGCAAATGGCATTTGTGTCTGGGAAAACATGTACTGTATTGTGTTTGCAGTCAGGGTGTAAAAATGAGTAAGAAGCCAATTAAAAAAGGCCAAACACAAGTGTTAGAGTGGACATCAGGTATTTTGGATTCGAAATCATAATAAGACATGAAACTATTCAGTTGCACAATTCATGATTAGACAATAATCACAATTACTATTTTATTATGAATTAAGATAATAATTGTTTACCATTCTTCAACATACAAATTAAAGATTTTCACAGTATGAAAGCCATCTTTTACAACACCAGTGAAGAAGTAAGCATTCACTATCTTAAGTACTAATGTAAAAGTACTCTGTTAGAAGTAAAAGTCCTGCATTAAAAAATGTCACATATAAAAGTGTCATGGAAGTGAACTTGAAATATTAAACATAAACTCAATGCACAAAAATGTCCCCTGTGACTGTTATATTAAATTATGATTAAATTAAGTTGTGAACACATTGTTTATCTTGCAGAGATAGGCATATCATATTTGCAGTAGTCAAATTAATTTACATTTAAGTTTGAATATGCAGACTGTTATAAATAATTCTACATAGCATATGTATAGATATTATATAAAGGAAATACATACATAAAGTTTTTTAAGTAATTGTAAGTGTTAGACACAACTGATCATTTTTGTTCCTGAACAAATCTTCTACCAAAGCTACTTTAATGCATTGATATATCACCCTGATATGTTTGCCCCTCTTTTGCTCAGTGGACAGACACCTACTGACCTGGAATTTCTAGACACAACTTTTCTCAACCGCTGAGCATTATTACGTAGATACTGCCCTGCAGACAACAATGTCAAGCCCACCCAACCACAATCTCATGGTGAAAGTTAAATGAGGAAAATCACATTCAGTGAGAAAAAAAGAAATGGATTAGGTGGTGTTGGGCAGTAGCATCACTAAAAGCTGTTTGTTTTCTTGTAGTACATAGGTAGAATTGCTATGAAACATTTTCAGTACTGAAGCTATTTTGTAATTCAAGCCAGCTATTATATTATTATATGATTATAATATTATAATTATTAATATAGTTTTTAAATATATGTTTTATACTATAAAATTGTGTGTTTTTTACTTGGAAAAAGGGTGAACTAATTAATATGTCATTTGTTTGGGGTGGATATCTTTTCCCAATCTAAATCACCACCATTTTAGTTTCTAGCTGTGCAAGAGTGATAGCTGGTCACAAAAATACATGGAAGGGCTAACCAATTAATAACGAATAGCTAAAAGCACATATCAATAGCTGTCTACCTAGCTATTGATTATCTTTAATGTTAAAATGATTTAAATGAGGTGTACAGATACTTGAAAGCTACAGTAAGCTAACATAAAAATCACCCTATATTTCACTGCACTTCTTATCTACAATATGAACAGAATAAGACAACATTTAGATGCACATATTTACTGAACTACACAATAAAACAGAAAAAAAGGAATTAGAAATGTATGAATTTTCCCTAAATGTCAGTTACAAGCAGTTATAAGATTCAAATCTTTGTATATGTATGTATATACATATTACTGTTAAAGCAAAATCCATAAAGGCACAATAAAAATAACCATCTTTGCAGTTGTGGAAATAAGACCAAGACAAGATTTTTATGAAGCAATTTAAAATGTTTTCGCATTAAACATTGCCATGCAACAACATGCTCACAAATTGACACTTGACTGTGAGTGTATCAGTGCCTTCTTAGGCAATATTGTTACTACCTTTTGGTGGTGCTTTGTTAGTAGGTGCACAGAAGTCTTAAGTAATGTATTTTTAGCCATTAATGGGCGACGATATGGGTGCCAAAAATTAAACCTTATTTCAATGCCTTTTTTCCTTTGAAAGACTGGGAAGACTTAGCACTACTGGTCAATTTATACCAGCCACCCTTGCTTTAGAGATAATCCTGTATTACATATGTATAATTAACAATCATTAGAAAACGTTTAACTGACCTGTCAATATCATTTTAATTAGCCTCTTAGGTGACAATCACATAGCTTACACATAGTGAGTATAGCAGTGAGTTTCTCTGAGTAGTAACATTTATCTAGACAGCATTTTTTTTTGAGTAACTGATAGCTTAGCTTACTATATTTTATAAGTGTTTGCCCCACAACAGCATACATAACTCCAACAAATCAACTGAAAATGATTCATAGATACACCAGCTATTGTACAGAATAGAATAGAATAGAACTGTATGTCCATGCAAGAAAACAACCACGACAAATCCTCAGGGTTGCATTAGTTCAGTACCACACACACAGAATCTGTGTAAAGAATAAGTTTGGAATGGGATGAAATGGGGGAGGCAAGGGGTGATATTTGAAGAGGACGGGTGGGTCTGTGTTTCTCTACCGATACACACACACACACACACCAATGGTTGGGTAACCCTCCGGCATGAAAGTGAAGCCACTGAGAACAGACGGGCTTTGAACTGCCACAAACATGCAACTCAATACATACACTGCCCTTCAAAAAGTCTGGGGACATTTTGCCTTCTTCTAAGTGTCCAAGCAACATGGACATTTCACTTTTGTTTTTCAGTTAGGTAAGAAAAAACACATGCAAATGATTTACTAAAAGCTATTTTTCAAACCCTTTTGTCATATTTTGGGATCCTCATCTTCATGTTGATTAAAGTGTGATCCTTTGTATGAAGAGTAGGTTTTGCCTAAATAATGATTCAACATCTTGTTCTAAACTAGTCATAAAAGCACAAACAAATATACTTTTGACCCAAGGGTTTATTAACAAGGGGATAAAATTTTTCAAGTTCATTCATCCTCAAGGTCATGTTTCCGTGTAAGTTTAAAAATAGGACAATATCTAAAAAGTTTTTAATATAAACATGCTTAATAATTACATAAGTTATATTTAAACATTTTTAAAAGCTAGGTAACCCAAAACTTTGAACAGAAAGTCTATATACCAGCAAGCTAATTTAGCTAAAACTACTAGAATTTGTGTTAGTAATAAACTGCAGTTTTAGGTTGCAGTGCCCCTTCAATACAGTACATTAGCTGTGAACAAAATTAAGGTGAGAAGTAGCATAGGAATAACTATGCAACATCCATCCATCTATTTTAGCACCCACTTTTTCTAACCTTGGTCACAGGGCGTGCTGGAGCCTATCCCAGCATTTACAGGGCAAAAGGCGGAGAAACACCCTGGGCAGGTCACCAGTCCATTACAGGATAGACAAAGTAATATACATTCAGTCACACAATCACACCAAGGGGCATCTCCAGTTTGTTTGCAATGTATGTCTTTGGAAAAAATGTCTGTCTATGGTATGAAAACTAGATCTCAGTTTCAGACACAGTAAGAATGTGCAAACTTCATGCAGAAAAGTCCTTGGCTGCCCCAGATACAAACCTTCCACCTATGCAAAAGAGATTTTGCAGTTAATAATAAAAATCATCAATATTATCAAACTTGAGGTTGGGCAGTCTACCATGAAAATGTGCGATTTATTACAGTTGCATTTGCATGTTGCACCTGCATGTTGTTGAACGTACAAACATAAAATCTATATAATATACCTAGTGAGTTGTACATGTGACCATCAAATACTGCAGTGTTCTGATGTTGTTCCTAAAATGTAATACCTAGTATATTTTTTTTTTGTCTGGGGTTTAATATTGCCACTGAGATGAACACCGTAGAAAATAATACTGAGTTCTTTCCATCGCCTGTAGCACTGTCCACATTCACCACCACCTATAAACAAACAGACCACCCACACAAAGAAGAGTGAGAAAGTCAGCACATCATTGGAGCACTGACAGGATAACACATTAATGGCATGTGGCATAAGGCAGTGGCATAACAGTGCTTCTGAATCATGTTGGGAACAACACAGGTTAATTTGCAAAACCTACAGTTTCAAATGTACAACGAAACTTGTAATATGGAGAAAAAGAATGAAGCATGGGAATGCAGAGAAGCACGTAGGCTACAGTATTCTCTGCAGGTCCACATCCTGCAGAATAAATAAATAAATAAATGCTGCATAAGCCCCTGTAATTCCTGATATGTAAAAAAAAACCTACAGACACACCTCAGTAATCCTAATTGAGTGTGCAAACACAGCTTTTCTGCACAGAGACCTGCATACCATGCACATTTGTTCCTGATTTAGCCAATTAATGGACAAGAAAATAAACAAGCTCATATCAGCTAACCCAGAAGGGGCACCAGAAGACCTGCACTCTGTGTGTTTGTGTGTGTGTGTGTGTGTGTGTGTGTGTGTAAATGCCTGCAGAGTGAGGTCACATTAAGAAATGGGGGCTATAAAAAGTAGGGGAGTGGTCAGGAGAATGGCAAATGTACAAACAAATGCTGTTACCAAAGTGTTTTGATAATTCTTTCTGTTAATTCAGTGAAAATAATTAATTATATATAAATTGTGGGGGTTTTTTAAGTGACTTTTTTCTAAGGCCTCGTTCAAAGGCAACTCAAATCAGATTTTTCAGCATGTTGGGATGAGGAGAATAGATTTTTTTCAGTCTGAACAGTCACATTTGAGGGTAGTTTTAAATCTGATTTCGATCAAAACCATGGATTGTTGACTCAGTTCAGATTTTAAGTGTTTTTTTTTCCTTATTGGGGGTGGCAGTTAATATGTGACAGGAAAGCTGGGGCAACACATTACACTTTATAGCTTAATCATGGAGGCCTCAAGCTTTTAACAGACATTTAGACAACATATCACAGTGTATGCTGTAGTTGTAAAGTGACTTGAAGTAAACATATGTCTCTGAATAATAGTGTTAGAGCCTATGAGCATGTTTGCTAACATTTTCTGCTGATCATGTTATTCTCTAATGTCATGTTTTGTTGTTCTAGTTGCTAAAAAGCATGTCATAATGTTACAGATTATAGCATGAGTTTTCTGGTAGTTATATTGACTATAGTTAAGGAATAATACTTTTTTTAGTTTTCTGGTAGTTATATTGACTATAGTTAAGGTCTAAGCTTATACACCAATAACGCACAACATAAAACCACCTGCCCAGTATTGTCGCCAGAACAGCTCTTACTGTGGTAACTGTACAAGTAAAGATTGTTAAAGTCGCTTAGACACTCAGACTTGCTGTAATGTTCTTTTTGCAGAACAAAGACGTTTTCTTGGCATGGTTCCCATGCAGGACAAACTTGTACAATCTGTTTCTAAATGTAGACATTGTAGACATATGCATTATCACCAACAGTTGTAAGAGTTACATGCACATACTCTTATGAAAGTCAGGAGTTCTTGGAGACTTCCATTTGCATTAGACATTCTGCTCTTAGACTATATGTGCTGGGGTGGTCAGGTATCAGATTTTTAAGAGTCATTTGTAGTATATCATCTTTGTCTTTAGACACTTTATCAAATATGTTGAAAAAATGACCATTTGCATAGAAGGTAATCATTTTGGAAACGATAGTATTCTCTCTAAAACATTTATTTTCTTTATGTATTTCAAAAAACAATTTATTTCAGTGTTAGCATACTGGCGTACAACAGAACTGATAAGATAAGTTTACATCTCTGAATACAGAACAAATCTCCACACATCAGAATTAATTGAATGATAAAATCTATATGAAACCTCAGGAGGGCTTGACTTAATAGAACATTGTTTGATCATTCAAATTGCACAGAGCCTGCAGGCACTGGAGAAAACTCACTGTTTTGAATGATAATGGACTGAAATGTAAGTTTTAAAGGAACACTGCCTCATAATGACTCCCAAACCACCCAATATCTCTCTCTGAATAACAAAACAAAATAACTGCTAATAAGATTCATATCAACTCATTTGTATCCTGTTACCCCACTAACACTGAATCTCAAATGAACTCAAACAGAGTCTCAGTAGGCTAATGATTTCAGAGGTTTACGTTCATAACAAGTGTCTTCTTTTATATAAAAATTAAGTCTAAAAATGTTCATTTTAGATTACAAACTGGTGGTATCAAGTATGTTTTTGAGTGGTTGATAGTTATTACATTTATTCATATGTAGATGTATGAAATGATACATTTGATGAATTCCTTTGCCTTTACTGGAATTTCTGCCTAAGAACATTTGTTGCAAAAGGAATTATTGCATTAGTCACACTGTTTGCAGATTCTTTCGTTCGGAATCTGAAATGTGATTAAAATTTTATTCTGGCTGATGGTAGCTTGTGCTGAACAGCTTTGCTGCCACTCACATTTTTGGCAATAATGCCTTAGCATTTTATTTTAAACCGAAAAGCTAAGAATAATGCTTTCTATGCTGACAGATGTTGGTTTCTGCTAATTTTTGGTTGTTGACTTGAATACTGTGCATGTCTACACAAATACTAATGCAAAGCATACCCATGCAAGTAATCTGTAAATTTCATAGTAATAGGTCCTTGTAGACACACACCTTACAATTGAAATTTCCACAGCTATTTACCTAAGAGTCCATAATTTGCCATGCATATTGAATATGAACATGAAATGGTCCTAATGCTCACCTTTTAGACATTGTCATAACATTAAACATGTAATAACATTTGTATTCTTAACACCAGGAGTGACTTGTGAAACAGAAGCCAATACATCTTACTCCATCAACGTGACCTCAGTGACTGCTCCCAGCATTCAGGCTGCAGCTGTTCGTGGAGATGATGTTCAGATTACCCAAGGTAACATATGCTAAACTATATTCAGTATAAATTAATCTGTCATTGTTTAGTTTAGGACACAGTCTGAAATAATGGGTATTGGCTTTTAGGAAATTACACTAAAGTGGCATTGGCAATGGCATTTTTTAATAACCTGTTATAATTCAAAAGGTGAATAGCACCTATAAAGGTGCCTACAGACTGTGACATATCAGCAGTACTCTAAGTTTAAAATGTATGATCTTTATTCACTCAAGATCATGACAACTGCCTCACTAAGTGCAATGTAAGGCTCCAGTTAGAGGCATTACCAAAGATATTCTATTTATTTTATATTGGTAATGTTCAACTGGGGTCAGCACAAAATCACACAGTGTATACAGACCATTAGTGTCAGTCCCATTTGGCCTATGCATACTCCACCCTTAAATGAATTTCTTTGTATCTACTGTTGTAATTTATGACCAGGTTTATACAATGTTGGCAAAAATTCTATTCAACCTAATAGGCTATCAATTTCAAATGCCAGTTATTTTGTATGTGTGTAAAAGATCATATTAAACCTCAATTAAATAAACTCTAAAATAAGTATATATGGCAAGAACAACTTGGAAAACCCCCAATGTGCTTCTCTGACAGTGGTGATAGACTAATGGGGGCCATAGTGGTTTAGACTTATGTTTAGTAATGTTAGATAGCTAACAGTGTTAAAACAACTGAAGCTAGTGAACTACCAAGCACTCTTTTACATTCACATGCTTATAAAATAAATACAGTTTAAAATTAATAATGCATTTAAAGTATATGAGTCTAGTTGCATACCAGACTGAAGATTTTTGCCAGTGTTCTATAAAATTTAAACTGGCATCTATCTTAGCTACAGTAACTGCCAAATGACACATTAGAGAGGGCATGGACAGTTTAACATAAGATGGAATAGGACTGTTGCCAGTCTTCTGTAAGTTTCTCCAACCTGGCATAGTTGCTATAAAAGAATACATTAATGGGTGGTGCATAGGTAGGTCAATTCGTAGTGGAAGTATTGCACAAATAAATCACAAAGATGGACTCAGCTCAACAGAAATGACAACATCTAATGACAACACCGGAATGTCAGTGGAATATAATAAACCCTTTTTCCTTTCAGCAGTAATTAAGCATCAAGAGCAGCTTGTGGTTTTTCCCACCTTCCCAGCACTAGGCTCAAGCTCAGCAACACCTAGTGTTTTGCAGGATAAGACCAACCAGGAAAGCCAGTTCACCACAGTGCCTGAGTCGGCAGGTCCGCAAGACACCCAGGCCCCTCAGTACGTCAACACCAACCAGCCTGATGTGGTAAGAAACTGATCACAGATTTACCAACAAAACCTCTGAACAGAATGTTATGTATGTATGTTATGTATAAATCACAAACTTGTTAATGGGTAGGAACTATATTTTTCACCTTGATGTCATTTTGGGGGGCACAGAGGTGCAGTGGTTAGCGTGGTTCTCCTCACAGGGAGAAGGTCTTGGGTTCGATCCCCTGGGTCAGCCATGGGTGCCTTTCTGTGCAGTTTACAAGCTCTCCAGGTTTCCTCCCAGTAGGTTGATAGGGACTCTAAATTGGCCATAGGTGTGAATGTGTGCATGAATGGTTGTCTGTCTATGTTTGTCCCTGCGATGGGTTGGCCTCATGTCCTGGGTGAACCCTGCCTTATGCCCACAGTCAGCTGGGATTGGCTCCAAATTTCCCTACGACCCCGAAAACTGTAGAAGCGGTTTAGAAAATGGATGGATGGATGGCTGGATGGATGTCATTTTGTACATTCCAAGCACACTGTAATTATGTCCAGTTGAAATAATTAAAATCAATACTTTTTTAAGTTTCCTAATTATTTTTCTCTTTATATCCATAATTAAGATGGATATATGAACCTATATTCTTAAAGAAGTATACAGGGGTGTACATCTATGTGTCACAATTGAGGGAGTTCTTGGAATGCAGCCAGTACAAGAGGGTAACCCGAAAATCGTCATCAAAACTTGCAAAGGGTCGATATAAGCAAACGAATACACAAAGGGCTAAGGCTAAAGGCTAGGTAAAGATAAACAAGCTATGAGTTCAAACCAGGAAATCCAACACTATGTAATACTGCTCAGAATACCCACGAATGGCGTAAGCTTCGCACTCTCTTGTGTATCAGGGGATACTAAATAGTGTTGGTGATTAGCTTCCCGACAGCCACCACCTGGAAGGGGAGGGGCTGGCCGGAGAGCTAGAACTCTGTTGACGATGACCTGTGTTGGCCACTAGATGGAGGCAGATCCCCCTCTTTTCCAGAAGGGTCTCTGGTCCTCGCACTATGCTCCTGGAGGTCTAGTGTTCAGCACAATTTGATGGTTTCCCTGCTGAAACACACCTGCTTCAACTCACCTGTTAATTGTCAAGTTTAGTTAGTGTGTTTGAGGGGAAGAACTGTGCAGGGCATCCCTGTTGTAGAGCCTGCTACTGGAAATGAAGTGTTAATCAAACAGGAAATGATCAGTTCCAGCTTTTAATAGTACATAACATTTAAAGACATGTATATTAACTACAGTACTGTATACTTTCATTGCATATGTTTAAAGTTCTATATTTTGTGGTATACAAATGTAAGGTATATTCAACCACATTTGGTTGAAAAATATTTAGCTTAGTATTAACCACCTAGTTTGCATTTATCCATAACAATTTTGAGTAATGTTAGGACTTTAATATTCATTGAGGCTGGTTCCATAGTAAAACTTGGTTATCCACAGGGTCTGGTGGTGTGTGTAGATGAGGCTGCAGTCAGAGGAAAGGAGGCTGTGAGACTGAAGCTGAAGACCTCCTCCAGCTGTGTGAGTAACATTGCAGAATGAATGCTCGATGTGAGAGATGGTTGCCAAATATTTCACTATAGGAAGTAAAGTTACTAAATCCATTTGGAAGTAAAAAAATAGATATGTTGCATACGCTGCAAAAATGAAATTGGTCCTCACTACACTGTTAAAAATATCTGTGCCAGAAAGAGTTTAAGTGTGATGCCATATCCAGATTCAGAAAACTTTATTATTCCCGGAGGAAATTGTTGGATAAAAGAACCAATTTAAATTTCCTAAAGAACTTTGGAGAATATAATGATTATCATTTCATAATCATTCTTCATACTAACAGATCTCTTTTACAAACATGTATCTTTAGAGAACTAAAATGGTTCTTCTATGTTATCACTTTCCAGTACCTGTTTTAAGCATGCAGGTTTCGTTTACTCTTACTCAACTTTGTTTTGGGAGCAAATACTCTTTTAAAGTCAATTGCACATATGAAAAAGAAAAACGAAATTGTGGACATGCACACACAAAGACATACAAACAGACAGACACAGACACCTGTTCACAAATATAAATCATACTGTAAGAGTTGGAGTTTTTCATAAAATGCAACAAAAACAAGAATGTGTGATTTGTTATCTCTCAAACTTTTTCTTTAACTGATAAAAGAAAACATTTTCAATGCCACTGCTCCATAAAAGGAGCATCCACCAAAGGCTCAGTCTTTGCAAACAAAATTGAGTCATGGCTCACAACATTGTGCCAAACTTCATGAGAGAATTGTCAGTCAGTTCAAAAAGTTTATTTCTCATTACAAGCTCATATACATGGTATTGGGAACAGATTGAGGAAATTGGTAGAAACCTCAGTAGGACAAGTCCAGGAACCTTTGAACCCTTAGAAAACACTGTATGAGAAACCGTGATGCTATTGTGATAAGTATAGCCTTATGGGCTTGGGAAAACTTCAGAAAACCACTGTCGCATAACACAGTCTACCACTGCATTAAGAAATGCAACCTGAAACTCATTTCAATCAAATTACGCAATGGAAAAGTAAATTCTATGAAGAAACGCCTTAGAGTTCTCTGTGCTGAGTTCTCTGTGCTCATCTCAGATAGTCCGAAAGAAGGTGTGCTGTGGTCATATGAGTCCACCTTTTAGCTTGTTTTGGGGAAAATGGATCTTGAGTTCTCCATGCCAAAGTTGAAATTGATCATATGGACTGTTTTCAGCAAAAGTTGGAAAATAAGTCATGGTATGGAGGGGGGAGGGGGAGAATCGGTGTCATGGTATTGGTGTAAATGTCCTATTGATGCGGAGGCATATTTCGGGATTTTGGATAGACATATTCTGCCATTAAGACAATGTCTTTTCTCGGGAAGCCGTCAGTTAAACAAAAGTTCAAGAGAGTTAACTAATCACACATTTTTGTTTTAATTGTATTCTATTAAAAATTCCTTAAACAAATTCCCTAAAACTTTTCTGGGAATGGAGGTTGTACACTATGTCCCACTTCTCTAGAAATGTGGCCCTTCAAAATCCTATACTTGGCATAACCATTACAGAGGTTATAGATTATTTATGGATAACAAAAAAAGAAAGAACATAGGTCTATTTAGGAGCATTTAAAAGACATTTAATTATCTCTCTTTACAAACAGGTTATTTCATTTGACCTGTAATCTTAATAGTAGCTCCAGGACCTTACTCAGCACTGGGGAAATTGAGGGTGAGGAAGACTTTTATTATACTAATAATTATAATAATTAACTCACATCCAACTGTTATTGCATATTAAGTGGACCAAATACTGAGCTCCACAGTGGCCAACTAGTGTGCATATCAGTGAAATTCTGTGCTCTAGAACTACTTCACAAAAGTTTGTGTCGAGGGCCTTAATGAGCAGGGAAAAGTGCCTAGTTGTTTTCTCCCTGAGCAGTGCAACATTATCAAGTGTTATACAAAAGACAGTTTGTGTAGGATCAGATGGTGAACTGTGAACACAGTTGATGAGTTTGAAATTTAGCCAAAAATACCATCCACTGACAGCAACATGTTTGCTTGGTGAGACAGCAAGCATGCAACATGGCTTTGGGGGATGGGGGGTCCAGGACAGATGGCTTAACCATCTAAGAATTGCTTCTTTCATCAGTTAAATCTCTGGCAATGCCACAGTATTCATGGCAGGGAGTCCAGGAGAACATAACTAGGCTAAAACTATATGGGTGGATAAGTCTCTGCCTATTAATCAGCATAATGCTAGCTGACAAAACAGAACTACCAGTTCATGTCCTCCGCCAAGAGAGATTAGATATTCAGTGACATTACATTATCAATAAACATGCTATATCCTATATCATAGGGCAGTGGTAGTGTAGTGGTTAGGGATTTGCCCATGTTCAATTCCTGTCCCAGGTACCACTGATATCACCTTGAGCAATGTACCATTTTGATGCTGCCCACTGCTCTACATGTGAAGGGTTAAATGCAGAGGTCACACTTTATTGTGGTGCAATTTGTCTGTGATTGGGTGTGTTCACAATAACAAATAGTCACTTTCACTTTCATATCCAGTGCGATGTTACAAAAAAAACCTGCTGTACAATGGCCTTCCAGGACTGAAGTTGAACATCCCTGACATAGGGTGTAACCTTTGTGCCATCTTAGTGCAGCTGGCAGACAGCTGGTTTATCAATTTTTTCATTTTTCAGCTTGGCCTTGGCTACAAACAAACAGCTATGATTATAAGAAAAAATTGCACCTTAATTATCAGAAAAGTTTTCCCAGCATCGCAGAAGCAGACTCAATGCTCATAGACCAGAGAAAACCTTTTGTCCACACAAATTGGAAAAGAGCCGAATAGCCGGGTCAGTTTTATTGCACACTTACTGTGCTGAAATGCAGGGCGGCATTGTTGAAATAACCATTATTTATGTTGCATTGGGGGCTTGTTAGAATGTTTCAAGGTGGCTATTAAGTTATACACCACCACTGATTGCTGTCAAAAATGAGTTTTGGAGCAGCAGCAGGAAGAGAAGCACAAAAAAGTGAAAGAAATAAGCAGCAACACTGACCTAGCAAACAACTTTAAAAGGAGGAATATTGCCAAGCTCCACAAATAGGCCTCTCCACAAAGACAGCTGTGTGCTTGTGCATGTTGGTGTTTTTTTTTTCTTTCAAAAAACTCTCAAGTGAGTTAGCCACATGCTCCTAGACTTGTGATGCTGGCATTAGGACAGCTGCACTGTGCTTTAGCTAAGCACTGATTAGATTGTGAACATTAAGACAGTGAAGACAGTGGCCGTGCTGGCACTCCTAGCGTAGCCAAATTTAAACTATTCCCAGTTGCCCCAGGAAGAGATTTCAATGATGGCTTTTTTTCAGAGTAAGTAATGCTCATGCAGTAGCCCTTTCTGAAACAGTATAAGTAAGGCCTTGCTTTATTTTTACATCAAGGAAAGCACTTGCGCTTGAGATAAAATGCAGTTCAGTGTGTAAAGTCAATGTTTTAGTATCTGAAATGGCACTATCGCTCTGCAGTGTATAACATGATGCCAAAAACATAAAAAGCATAATACTGCATAGCTTTTCTCTGATCTTGACCTCTATGAAAGAGGCACCTGTTAGTGAGGGGGCAGAGATTTGGTGAGAGGCAGCCCTGATGTACAGGTTTCATATTCCACTGCATTCCTACAGAGAAGGGAGAATGAATGGCAAGCCTTCAGGATATCACAGTAATGTCAGATTTTAAATGGCTTAAGCAGCTTGAATAGCTGTGCGACTGTGTGTGTGTGTGTTTGTGTGTGTGTGTGTGTGTGTGTGTGTGTAAAAGTTTCATTTTACCATTGTTATATCAGTCCTAACTTTTTACACTGTTTGCCAGCTTCATTCGTTCAGTCCATGATGAACTAACAGATGTGGTCTAAAATGACTTATATGTGTAGTAAGTAAAAAAGGATTTATAAGGGCTTTTCTATTCACATGTATTTAGTTATGAACAGGTAAAATCATGTCTCTCCTTGTTGTTTAACAGGAGGAGAACAAAGCAAAGATTCAGAGTGTTCTAGAGCATCTTTGTGGCGATGACAGCAAGCTTGAGATTTACCAGCAAGACTATACTGATGAGATGATTATATCCGGACAGTGCATTCAAGGTTTGATTCCTATATAATTTAAAACCTAATTCATTAGTGCACCTCAATCCATGTTTGACATATTTATTCTTATGTCATGTAACTGTTTTATGCAGGATTTCCCCAAGTACCAATCTATAGACTGTGTTTACTGCTGTGTTTATATTAATTAATCAAATCTTTTTTTTAATAAATAGATAGTGCCAGAGGAATGACAGAAAAGTTCAACAATGACAATATCAAAGATAAGGTAAAGAACACCAAATCACTATGTGGCACATACTGTATGTAGTACTGGTTAGTAGAAGTGTTGCAAAATAGTCTGCAAGTCAGTATTCGACAGCAGGGGTTCACAAAGTTTTTCATTCCAGGACCGACATGTAGAGGATGTGTGTGTCCTGAGACCCACCAAAGTTTGGGTGTCCCTGGTTATATTTATATATATTTATTGTTGTTTGTCTAAGTGAAAATAAACACATATTCTGTACAGAGAACACACTACTATATAATTTAATACACAATTACGGTTCATGCACTGAGTGTAACATACTTAAGAAAAAAAATCTAAATAAGGCCTGTGAAAAAGTTAGGCCACATTTTATATTTTCTGTTTTATTTTTTCCACTATACAAAACTTATACAACAGACAGTGTGAATTAGAATTAGCAGGAAACTCATCTATAAACTGCATCAGCAACTGGTTGTTAATTGCATTATGGTTTACAGTAAATGGGAAAAAATACTCTAATGTGGCTGTACCACAACCTACTTGTCTGCAGCCTGTGATGCATAAGTGAAACTCAACCCATAGTCAAGCAGGAAGGGGTGACCTAGTGGTTAGGGACTTGCCCATGTAATCAGAGGGTCACCAGTTCAAGTCCCAGGCCAGGTGCCACTGAGGTATCCTTGAGTATTATACTGTCCTGCTTCACTGCTCCCTGGGTACTGTTGATAGCTGCCAACGGCACCACATGTGGATGGGTTGAATGCAGAGGTCACATTTCATTTTGGTGCACTTTTTGTAATGGGGCATGTTCACAATGGCAAATAGCTACTTTCAATTTTGAAAACCACTGTTCTAGAATATTCTACAAACTTATAAATTTTCATACATAAGAATAAAGCAATTTCTGAGGGTCCTAGATTCCAAAACATCTAACAGAAAACAGCTCTAATAACCTTTAGTGAGACTTCAACTAAGAAATTAGGTATAACTGCTCATAAACTAAAGCAAGAAAGATGGTTTAAACTCACACAGACTAACACAATCTAAATAGGCCTGCTCTGCTGTTGCACAACTCAACCACCCATAACAAAAGAACAGTCAGTCTTCCCCAAAAGCTGTCTTCACTCAAGCGTTCACTGATCTTCACAGAAATATTGTAAATAAAATCATGTTTACGTTCAAGTGATTTTAAATATATGCAACACTATAGTATTAAAACAGGAATAACATAATATTAATAAAAATAATAATTGTTCTGAATCAAATGTCTATTATAATATATGAGAATACAAATCTACAGAATGAGAAAGAACCTATCACAGCACACACTGTTAGGAAAGAACACCAAATCTTCAGTCTTGTTTTCATCTGTGTGTATGTGTGTGTAGGTTGGGGTAGTGGAGGCAACGCCCATCTTGGTGAAACACTCTCGGACTGTCCTGGTGTCTGTCCTCCTCTCTGGTCTGCTTCTGGCTGCTCTGCTCATTGGTGTATACATTCTGAAAACCCACCGCACACAGGCCAAAGGAGTCTGCATGGTACTGTCTCAACACAATACTCAACACACATGCGTTGGGCCTTTAAAAAGTCTTAAAAATGCTTGAGTTTACTCACACACAAGAAGCAGTTTTTTAAGAAATCTGAAATTTCACCATGATTACACTGGATTACTTAAACACAAATAGGAAACAACTTAAACTGAATAGGAATATGATTGAAGGAGCTATTTACACAGTAGGAAAATACAGGCAATAAAAACAATGCCAAAAGCTTTTTTCCAATATTGAAACTAACATGAGAATTTTATTTGGCCAAAAGAAAGTAAAACAGTATGAAATTATAATGATTATAATGATAATCATTTATTGTCATTGCAAAATAAATGCACCGCTATGAATACACTTTCCTATGCACTTTTTATCAATTTTTTTTACTAGCAGGTTAATGTAAATTGTGATGTAAAGTGGACTATGGGTTACACTCTATTGTTTTTTTATTTTAAATATGGTGTATTTAAGTGTGGTAAATGTAATTACTCTTGATTTTATCTAGAGCTCAGAAGTTGTTCAGGCATCCACTTTGAGGGATGGGTGTGTGTGTGTTTAGTGGAAAGCTGTTACAAAAGCAGTGTGCATTTGTCTTAAAGCTGATTGACTATGAGACGCTGTTATTTCCTCTCACTGTTGTTGACGTTGTCAATGTTTACAAGCAAGTGTTGGAGGCACTTTTCCGTTTTCAATTTTTAGTTTTAGAAACATGACGAGGAAGGCAGTTATAATGATCTTATACACAAAAATAAACAGCTTTCTCCAAATCAAACATATTTCCTGTTGTTTTGTTTTCGGGTACAAAAGGTTACAGTTGAGTTAAGCTGATCTCCACCCCGGCCCCTCCCGGGTAGGAGTTTATTATCAGACTAACTGACAACAGGACACGATGGCCAATTCTATCTTTGTTGCAGCTGTGGAACTCAATCTGTTGAAGGAGTAAAGGCACACCCATGCCACTTTTGCTGTGATGTGGTACTTTTATGGATCATTTGGTTTGAATAGTAATCTGACAAACAGAGGCCTTATGGCTGAGTTTTCAACCACAGAACCCACAAAACCCTTTTAACTTGTTCAAAATGTACACAAATCTGTCCGCCTCATGAGGCAGGGCTTGCAACACCTCCTCAGACTGAGATCGATGATTCATTCATTTAGTTCACAGCCTCTTCACTTTGGCAAAAACATTAAATGCAATAACATGGTCTTCTGAGTGAGTCAGAGTGCAAAACCATCTTAACTTCTTTTCAGTGCTCACTCTTGATGGATTATTGGTCTACCCAAGTTACACCTCATTAAACCATAGTGCTAAAATGGATAGTTCTGGTTTTTAGCCTGACTGGCTAAACTATATTTTAAGCAGATGTACATACAGTGCAGTGAAAAATATTTGACTGATTTACTTTATTTTTGCATGTTTTTTCATACTAAATGGTTTCAGTGCTTTAGTATTATTTCTTTTATGTAGACTAATCACTGCAAATCAGGAACAATGATCTTATCTTAGGCAAGCAAATCATGAGTTCCATACGAGTTTGGTTTGTGTTTGTCTGTTTTTCTAAATGTTGATGTTAAAATCAAAATATTTTCAAAACACCCTTAAAAATCCCATTCATTCTTAAGATAAATTATGTCATTTTGTTAAGACATGCTGAGTTGTTGAATAATACGTCTAGTTTAAAAAAGTCTACTAAGCTTGACTACACTGTATAAAGTGGGACAGGGCAGAAGTGTTTGTGTGATTTAGATGGATTAGAGTTTGCTGAGCTCTCAGAGAGGTTTTTGAAGACTGGCACCTTCTGTACATATAATATATACTTAAAAAAGTATATTTTTTGTTTGCTCAGGTTGTCTGTGTTCTATGGAATTTGAAGTTCTGACACAGTTAAAATGGACAAATATGCAAAAGAAAAATAGAATAAATCAGCGAATACTTTTTCACAGCATATAGGACCACAAACAATTGTGTACTATATACTGCTAAGTTAAGTAAAATTAACAATGCATTATGTAGATATTTGGAAAATTGTTTTGCTGGTTGGTAAACACAGTATACCCTTTCATTTTTGCAGAAATTTTTTTGCAATAATAGAGATGTACAATAAAGTTTTTCAATTCTGCAGTTCTTCAAACAACTGAATACTTTCAGTTATTTGTTTAAATACATTTGCACCAAGTTGGCATTGTATTTTTCACTGTAAGAATTTTTACTGAATGTATTGAGCATTGTGATCCTACTTTAAAAGATTACAACGCAATGTTAATTGCAATTATTATTAATGATAAATTATTTTATAAATATTTGTGCATTATATGATAATTTGCTTTGTCACTATGAAATAAAAAAAACCACTTGAAGCTGTACATATCTCATACAGTGATTTTAGTATTATTAAGAGGGTTTATGTAAAACTTAGTAACAATGGTAAACCACATGACTTCATGAGACTTATTGCCATATGAAAAATTATTTTAAATGTTTTATTATTGTTAACAGTTTTTGAATGTCCATTACTGTAAGGACTGGAGCAGAGGGGGAGGCGCTGCCACCTGGTGGCTGGGAGCCGCTAAACCGGAAGCTCAGCAAAGACCAGGTGGCAATTATTAGGAAAGTAATCAGAGGGATTACTTAAGCTCGCACCCACCAAGCATACTGTCTCTTCACCGTCATGCACCGAGCGTAGCCAGTTGCTTTAGCGTTTCCAAGTCTCATAGTTATTCTTAGTTTTCATGGTTCCAGAGTATTCCTTAGCCTTAGCTTAGTATTAGCCTTAGTTAGCTTTAGCCGAGTGACTTACCTTCGTTGTGTCAATATGACTCATGGATTTGCTCAATAAAGTTGTTGTTGAGCGTGCATTTGGGTCCCAACTCAATCTGAACGTAACAATTACAATCCTGTTCCATTTACACTGTCGTCAGTTACTTCTAAATTTTTAAATTACGTCTAACCAGTGTGTCTCTTGTCCAACCAGGATGAAGAGTTATTCCAGGTGGATGAACAGAACCAGGGGAACACTTTGCTGTCTGTAGTCCCTCTCCCACCTCAAGAACCCCTAGACAAACCCACCAGCAATGGCGAGTCTCCAGAGTCACTGCCCACCAATGGTCACTCTGCTACCCAAACACCAGGGGCTGACACTCAGATGTAAATGCTGGGCCCATCAGCCCAGGATCAGATAGTCAACTAAATGTGAAGAAGAGAGGATCAACTTATGCAAACTAACCACACATGAAGGACAATCATGATGACGATATCAAAAGGATCATAATGAGAATCATGATGACAATACTGAGAGTCTAAACTGTACCATGGACATGATGAAGTTAGCAAAGTTAAGTACACTTAACTTGTACTGTGAAGGCACTGACCCTGCTTAAACCAGCATTTGTGTGAGACAACGATGAAGGACTTTGCTTGAAATGCTGCCAATGAAACGTTTTAAAACACAGATAAGCTGTAAATATTTTCGGCAGGTTTTCCTGAACTTAGTATTACCACTTTTGAAAAAGATATTTCTTATTTCTGTATCTGTACCTTGACAAGCCATGCTAAATTAAATTCCAATGCTTTGTTACTTGCTCATATCACAGAGAAAATGCTAGCAGATTAATCAATGCAGGCTAGTCAGGGTGTCACATTTATTGATAAAGAAAGAGGCAAACTAGAAGAGATCTAGGCTTTAAAACTTTATCACAGGTCAGGCTAATCAAATCTTTTCTGGTTTTGTGAGCTGTCAGAGGTAAGAAAAGTACATTTGAAAATACCATTGAAAATTCATTTTAGTTTAGGATTAGTCTTTATCTGGGTGTGGAGAAATCTGCCCATTTGAACACAGGATGGACATCATCTTTAACCTTAAAGAGCCTTTGGATTTTGAACTAACAAGAATAATCAAAAAACACATTCACTCATGGGTCCCTTTTTTTTTACCTTCAGTTAACAAACTTCACTGGCAGTAAACTGTACTAAAAAAATGAAGGATGTCATTTCTGGAAGACATTCAGGCACTGACACATGGTGGCAATCTTGAAATGAAGACTAAGCTCTCAGTTTCTCACTGTGAGCTTCTGCCAGCTGGCATAAATGAAATATAATGGAGAAAGGGATCAGCCAATTCACAGTTACTTTTAAGCCAACGACCCACTGCCCTATTTACATATGCTAGATTTTTCTCCTATCTGTTAGTATTAGTGGGATATTTTTATCTGTAGAAGCCTAAGCGTAAGCTGAATTTCACAATGTAATTTAACAGATGTTTTACTCGTTTGCAGAGTATGAGTGCTTTGCACCAAACCAGACAGGAATATGAACTTGGTCTGTTAAGTTAGGTAATTTTCTTTTTTTTAACATAATCTATTTTTGTATTTGTATGTCTTTAAATTGCTTATGTGTAATTGTTCTGTTGATGCATTGTGCATCATATACACCTCAGTTATATGTTAAGAAATAGTAGGTTTACAATATTTTTTATTATTTTTATTTTATTATTTTGCAGTAGTGTGTGTACATGCATGTAACATTATTAGTATATCAGCCCTGTATAAAGGGGGTCAGTAGGGCCAAACTCACAAGACGTTTCATTTCAACCAGTATCTTAGAGACAGGTCTGGGTAAGAACAGGGCTTTTGCTGTGTGCCAAAGCAGTGATGTTCTTTTATCTTAAGCAGTTCCACCCCACTCTAATTCAAAACATTTTAATGTGTGAGATTATATAGCATTTGACCAAACAATGCTCCTTGTCCAGCGAGGAGAACCACTCAGTCCGAGAAAGAAAGAAACTGGATTAGTCTGAGAAAGGGAGAAAATGTGTTGAGACTGTGGCAGGTATACAACACTCAGTTCAATGGCACAATCTAAATTTTTATCTGTTTTTAAGGGCAAATATTAAAGAATTTGCACAAAAAGCTGCAGAAACCAACAAAACAGTTTTATGGCTCTATTCATAATGCAAAACAATTTTCAGTAATAAAGCATATTTGATAAAATTCAAGCTTCTTTGTTTTCCTGTTTTGCTAAATTTTTGTGAGGCTAAATACATTGGAGGTTGCATGTATTGTGAAAAAAATCATTGCAGCACTAATATACACCAACCTTTGACTTATGCCTATGACCAAATCATACCTATATTGCTAATTTACAGAATCACAGTGCTGCCATGTTATATTGCTTAGACAGCACATTCATACAGTACTAGCATGTGACCACATGATTTCCTTCATGGTGCACATACCAAGGTTAGCACACACATAGCCAAACACATACAGTGGAGGAAATAATTATTTGACCCCTCGCTGATTTTTTCCGATGACAAAGAAATGAAAAGTCTCAGAACAGTTTGGAATGGGCTACAAAACCATTAGCAAGAAGCTGGGAGAGAAGGTGACAACTGTTGGTGCAATTGTTCGAAAATGGA
>JBBPDA010000105.1:21775130-21796652 GCA_037974385.1 Arnoldichthys spilopterus | reverse complement strand
TCAAGCATGGAGATGGAAACATTTTGCTTTGGGGATGTTTTTCTGCTAAGGGCACAGGACAACTTCACTGCATCAACAAGAAAATGGATGGAGCCATGTATCGTAAAATTCTGAGTGACAACCTCCTTCCCTCTGCCAGGAAACTGAAAATGGGTTGTGTTCCAGCATGACAATGACCCAAAACATACAGCAAAGGCAACAAAGGAGTGGCTCAAAAAGAAGCACATTAAAGTCATAAAATGGCCTAGTCAGTCTCCGGACCTTAATCAAATAGAAAACCTATAGAGGGAGCTGTAGCTCATAGTTGCACAGAGACAGCCTTGAAACCTTAGTGATTTAGAGATGATCTGCAACGAGGAGTGGACTAAAATTCCTCCTAAAATGTGCGCAAACTTGGTCATCAATTACAAGAAACATTTGACCTCTGTGGTTGCGAACAAGGGTTTTCCCACTAAGTATTAAGTCTTTTTTTGTTAGAGGGTTCAAATACTTATTTCACTCAATAAAATGCAAATCAGTTTTTTTCAGTCTTTTATTTTTATCAGTTATTTTTAAAATGTTCCTTTTTATGTGCTATCTGTCACTGTTAAAATAAACCTACCATTAAAATGATACTGTTCTGAGACTTTTCATTTCTTTGTCATTGGACAAACTTACTAAATCAGCAAGGGGTCAAATAATAATTTCCTCCACTGTATATTTACTGGGATGTTAGATTTAAGCCACACATTTTCTGTAATTCTGTGAGATTTGAAAGGTGTTGCACAAGACCATAAGTCCCATGGCCAAAATGTTTATTGTATTTAGCTCTCATAGAGAAACATAAGCAAACAGCTGAAATGTCATTGTCCCGATGGGTAATGGGAACAATGAATTGTAAGTACGTTTTATGCTCCATAGACAAATGCCTACTGTTGTAAAGCTGTACAACACAGCTCAGTTTTGATGAAAATTTTAGGCATATCATTTTTAAATATATTTATTTATATATTTATATTATCTATAGCCTTTATTTGATATTATTTCACTCTGTACTATGTACTTTTTGTTTTGCAGATAATTTTCACTGTTTTTTTCCAACATTTCTACTTTCTACTGTATAAAATGCTATGTCAGTTCAACATAAAAATTAACTTCATGTGGTGAACAAAATATAACAAAGTAGTTTTATTAAGGTAAATAGTTATATAGTTATATTAATAAATAGTATCTAAATAGATAGAAACAAAGCAAAGTAAAACAGTATTTCAGCAAAAGCAGTATATTTAATCCATCCAAATCATACAAACACTGTAAATCAACTTCTGCCCTGTCCCACCTTATACAGTTGAAAACTGATTTTAACTTAAGAAAAAAATCTTTATATCATTTATTAAATACAGTCTGAATGGAATGAGAGCATTCAGTAAAATTCTGTCATTTTTTTCTGGAACATAGATGTGTTTTTACTCCTCATTAAATGTATTCTAATACTTACGATGTACTCATATCCCAGTTGTTTGTCTCTATCTTTCTCACACACACATACACACACACACACACACACACACACACATACACACACACACACACACACACACATAGTATATATATATGGCTTGCCTTTCAGTCCACTATCTACAAGGCTGCTGACACCGACAAGCAAAGAGATCAACTCCCACAGATGGAACAGTCTTTGCTCTGCTGCTGGGTAACGCAGAGGGGCAAACATGCTTTGGGCAGTCTCTGAATGAGAAGCAACACAGATGCTCTAAGATTGCGGTTTAAAGATTTCACTCAGCAATGGACTGCAGCCAAATCACCCATAAAAAAAACAGTGAAACATTCCCACAATTTCATCTCCCGTTCCAACATTTACTTATATAAAGTGAAAGCATAAGGCCTGGATTTTAGCCTTTGGCAAGAAAATGAAAAATATAATCCACTGCATTATAAAATATAAACTTTGCATAGAAAAAAATGTTGTTAGAAAATGTGTGAACATAAATATGAACCATACAATCTTATACAAAAGTCTGAACACCCCAATTAAAATGACAAGTTTTGCTGATTTTTTTAGCTGAAAATAGGTTTACATTCTTTATAGAAAACAAGCATATTTGTTGACTTAAATATAAGCATAACATATAAAATGTGCCATAACTTTTGAACAGGCTGCATTTATCTTTTTCATTATATCTTTTCCAATATGTTCATTTATCAAATAAATAGCAGTTTTCTCATTGAAATGTGTATGACTGTACATTAAACTTACTAAATGTAGTCCTGATTTAAACAGATCCATATGGTGGGTCTAGACCCCAAGGGTGTGGGCTCAATCCTCCACAGATCTACATACCCTGTACTGTATAGAGGGGAACACACTGGAGGAGGAAACCAAAATCACAGCAGTGAAACAATGACTTGTGGGAAAGAAGAGAGAGCGAGAGAGAGAGGCAGACTGACAGAAGGTGGGGCTGAGGTTTCCCTCCAAAAAAGTCAGCAGCCAATGAGTACTGAGAGAAGAACAAACCACAGATGTTGGTACAGTTCGAAGTAAATCATCTGGTTATGACATCAGCCAAAGTAAAGAATGATTTCAAAACCTGGGAAAAATAAGCCCAAAAATGACTGTTATACCAGTAAATGGCCTCGTTTTCCTAGGCAGGAAACTGGAAATTTCACATTTGACATCATTTTTAATAGTAGCAATTATATCATGAGAAAAATATATCAATACACATATTAAACCTTGACAACTTTATATCTACACCATCATAAGCAATTCGGAAAAAAACTTGTGAAGACATAATTGTAGTCCTTATGAGACAAACTTATGGGATGGCTGCTTCACTTAGGAAATAGTTATGTAACGATTTCCTGAACCTGGGAATTCTTAGGAAGACCACTCAAGTACAAGTTTCTCAGAAATGAAAGGGTGCACCCTTTCCCCCTAAGCCAGGAGAAACCTTAAGAACCACATTAAACAACATTGGACAACACTGAAAAAACACTGCATAAAGCAATACACCATATCAGAACCTAAGCACCAGTCTGCTCATCAGCCACTTATGTAAATGTATTACCCTTTTTACCCACAGTACTTTATGAATTAGCCTAGTGTACAAGTATATAAGTTTTATGTGACTACATATGGTGTATATCTAGACACTGCAGTACTTGATAGATGAATCATGTGAGGCTTTACACATAAGGCCTGACACACAGAGAATGGGGAAAAAAAACAAAAAAAAACTGCTGAGCCTGAGCTATATAAAGTTGTTTTACTGGCACCCAGTTGCACAGGCCCACATTATGTAATTTGATAGCACAAACTCTGTAAGTCATGCCACCCTGTGCCATATCTTTATTACTTGAGGCCTAACCAGAGGGCTGCCCTGTGATCAGCCCACACAAGATCCATAACAACGCTGGCCTGTTCCCATGCCCCCGGCAGTCGTGTTCCTCAGGGGAGCACATTACCTCCACGCAACAGGAAACTCAAAAAGTCTTTCTGTGTACTTTAAGAAGACTAGGGGCTGATGTTTATTAACATGGACATAAAGTACATAGGGTGGATAGGACTTCTAGTCAAGTTCGTAACCAAGATGGAAATGGAACATGACAATGAGAAACCAGGGCAACAACTGCCTTTAGGGCAATAAACACCAGTACAAGGTTGCCAATGAATTTCAGGCTTAGAATGGTTTAGATCACACAATCTGTAAACAATATGCACTATGGAGCCCAACTTAACATTCACTCCATGTAAGTCTTATTAAAGGCCATTCAGGCCTAAAACTATAGTTTAATATGTAATACATTATGTAATGTAATTTCTAATTGATGTTATTTAGTTTTAATATTTTTTCAGTGTTCTCTCACTACAGCAGCCAGCATCCCTGGGAACAAAACAAAACTAAATAAAGATTTTGTAGACAGGGGCACTAGCCAAACGGGTCAGGTGCTTGAGCATCTAAAGTCCTCCTCGCTCTTTCATGTGAGGGATGACCACTTGGTGAGTAGTTGACTACTTTTTTGAGTAAATAACTGACTAGTAAAAATTAACAGAAGGCAACCCCAACTTCGTAACTTCTTTTTTTCACAAAATTCATGTCCTTTTGGGATTTTTGGGATTTGAGTTCATCTTAAACCCAGGGGGGGAAAAATCACTCTAATCACTATAGGAGTGATACAAGATGCAAGTATGTATGTTTAAAGTAAGTTTAAAGTGTAAAGTTTGTTCTGAAGTTTAACACACAACATCTGCTTTTCTCTGGACCCAAACCTGGCTCAAATGGGCAAAAAAGTTTAAGAAAACACAGACCTCCTGTTCCTATCTACTCAAACCAAATGATCTCACCACATACACACACGCATGCGCGCACACACACCCCCACACACACGACACACTCCAGGCTATACAAGCACTGTGTGAACTGATACCATAGAGATGGCTTGATTCAAAACAGATGCTTCCTCCTCAATTTTTACAACCATACATCACGTGTAATCTACATGTTCTTTATATGCCCTTCAGCTCCTGCCTACCTCACTGTAACAAGACATACTGAGGATTTTCTAAGCTGTGTGAAATGTGACCCTGGATCGACACAGGATGTAGATCTTCTCAGAATGTTCCTAAACATAGTAAACGGTTGTGCTGCTCCATTTTTCAAACGCCGTGCAAACTGGTGGGGAAAATATCAAAACACGAGATCATGAGAGTAACTATGTTTGGACAAACAGCGCCATCTCGTGTGTACAAAGAACAATGCAGCAATGGGATAATGGACATGAACAATTGCTGTTTTGGGAGATGTTTTACTTTGCGTAACAAAAAAAAGCTGTTAAATAATAAAAATACAAAAAAACCTCATGTTAGTTAATAATTGCTTAATACATATATATGGATTGTTTATGTGCTTGTTTATTTTACCACAGTCATGCAACTAAAAGCTACGTCTTCTACCCTTCCTCTTCCCCAAGTGCTGTATTCCGCTGCCACTATCCAGTGGTCAACGCTAAAAAGACCCTGTACCATGTGATCTCAGCCAATGTTTGTAAACAGGCGTCAGTCACATGTGATTCTGAAGTTCCCGTCTGGCCAATCGTGCGCCGGGGGAGTGTCTGTGGGCGGGGTCGGCCCGTAGCGCCGTGGAAAAATCGATTGGGATTCTGTAATGATGCAAAGAGGCTCAGCTTCAAGAATGGAAGGAGCAGATATAGGGAGAAAGGGAGAGAGAGAGAGGTACACGCCAAACAAGTGATAGTGGAAGAATTCGGGACGTGAAAAAAAACGGAAAAGAGTTCAGCCTAACTCCACAGTTGGATTCATCTTGTCTGAGTAAGTAGATTTCCCTATTTTGTCTGCGCCTCCATAGCACTGCTTCTATAGATCTGTGCAAAACGCTCCGTCACTGACCTCACGCACCACACTGGCTGCCTTAAACACCACTTTCCATCCTACTTCGGGCACTTTTAAGCTTTTTATACCAAAAAGGTAGGTGAGCATGACCTGCCTGGGGATGAAAACTCAGGCGGCTTGCTCGGTGGATGGCGAATAATCACTTTAAAAAGAGATTGGGAAATGTTGTGAGAAATACCCCAGCAGGCCCAGGCCCCATGCTCGGATATATGACTGCGTCAGAGAGGGGGGGGTGTAGCTGTAGCAACTCGTTGGGAAATTTCACCTGCGTAAGAGATTCCACACACACACACACACACACACAAACTGATACACACTCGTATACACTGAGGACAGAGCGACGGGCCATTAAAGTGGTGGAAAGGCGGCAGTGTGAATGCGTGTGTATGTGGAATGGATGCTTCGCGCGTAAATAAAGCCAACACTGGTTTTGCGTTCATGAAGATGACGCAGTACGACCTGAAGTTGGCTCCTTTTTGTTTGAATTTTCAATTCCACCTTAAATTATGTAGCAGGTACCAGTGCATATTGCGCCAATTAAGGTCGAAGGGAAAATCGGGGGAAAAAACCTTCCTGTCTTAAATTTCTTATATGGCTGTTGCTGTTCTCAGAGCAGCGCAGTGGTTCAGTGGTATACAAACCGTTAAGTAGAAATAACTATGTGTTTCTATACACTAAACTCACCGTACTGACTTGACTTTGGTTTGTTCAATCAAAGAGCTCGTGTTAAGCAATGGCCCCGTGGTGCTCTCCAACATGGTGTAACGCTAGTGTGTCAGTGCGCACTTGTCCGGAGAAGTAAACAAACGCGAACCGCAGTGCTTCGCGCGTCCTCTAGAGGCCGCTGTTGTCACTTTTCACATAACAATCTGCGTGATGTTTTGCTGTTGTCCAGTCCATTAGGTAATACTGGTTTCTCCACACCAGTTAAACTTGTAGTATCATTTAACTGCTAGCCTTAATGTGCCACTGCTGGGAGAGAGGTAAACATAAGGGTGAAAGTTCTGCTGGTGGGGGAGAAACAGGTCAGGACCTTTCCATGGCCACAATATGCCAGTTATATTTATAGAACTGACACAGCAGAGTCTTTTCAAAGAAGCAGGCAGTTTGTCACTGCTTAGTATCAATCCCAGTCACCAGCCCCTAAGAAGCTAATTAGTCTTCCAGTCCAATTTGTCATGCTTGAACAATAAAAAAAATTCACTGTCAGTCACAAGCTTCATAGGAGAACCATTTGATATTTGAGGGTTTAAATCCAGATAGAGAGGTAGGTATATTCTCTCTCTCTCTCTCTCGCTCTCGCTCTCGCTCTCTCTCTCTCGCTCTCTCTCTGCCTTTGTATCAGTAGCAATGTTCATATCCCCATCTCTCTCTTTTTCTACCTATCTCTCTCTTTCTCTCTCTGAGAGAGATTTGTTGATGCTGATATTAATGTGAATTTTAAATTTAAATTGGAGAATAAAAAAGTCTGATAAATACATCTCCTAATGTTCCAGATGTTATCTTTGCTAAGCAAATAAAAAAAAAATTATGAAGTATTAAGTACAAGTCCATTACCACAAGAAAGTCAGGTCTAGGAAAGGAGATCTCTAAATAACATGTGTCGTAATTATTGGCACCCCCTGATTTAGTGTGTTGTGCAACCCTCCTTTGCCAACAGACCCACAAGAGTCTTCTCTTGTGATGTTAAGACTTGAGAACAAAGAAGGGATTTTTCCATTATTTCTCACTGCAGAATATCTTAAGAACTGTTTTTTCCTGGGTACTCTCTTCTTGAGATAAACCCACAGGTTTTCAGTTAAGCGTTCGGGGGATTGGGAGGGCAATGACAAAAGCCTGACTTTGTGTTAATTTAAACTTTGTTTGTTTGTTTGGTTATTTGTGACTGTTTTGGGATTGTTGTCCTGCTGGAATATACAACTACAACCAAATTGTAGATTTTTTAAAGAAGTGGCCCAGTTTTCATTTTAAAAAACCTGGTGCTTCCTAGAATCTATAATACCATGTATGCAAACAATATTTTAAGGGCCCACATCATCACATATCCTCTGCCATATTTAATACTTGATATTAGGTGCACGGTATTAGCTGTCTTCATATCTATGCCAAACTCACCTTCAGCGTTTGGAGTAAAAGATTGAAAGATGTTTCATCTGTCCTCACCACCTTCTGTCATGTTAAACAGTTTGTTTTGGTGTGGAGGTGACATCTTATGGTTGACTTGAGGACATAGTAATGTCCTTCCAAACTCTTTAGAGATTGTCTCCATCCCCCCACTATTTCTGCTGACAAAATAGCCTTGGGTTTTTTCCAGGCTGGTTTATGACAGTTTTGAACTTCTTAAACTTCTTAATTATTATTATTACTGTTTATATAGGCATTTTAAGTCAAGCAGCTATTTTTTTGTTACCATTATCTGATTTGTCAACACACTTTTTCCTTTTTGCAATGGAATTCTCTTAAATGTTTCCCATGGTGATGGATGACCTTTGTGTCACCTCAATTTTATGCCCCATTGCAACAAAAAATCATTGATGACCGTTTAAACTTTCCTAAACACTTTGGCCAATTTAAAATTACTTAAATATGCATGGGATCTTACTTTGTGTACATTTGCTTCATTCAGATTCCTGGGGATGCCAGTAATTGTGACATTTTTAAAAAATGTATTTTCACTAATGGTTGATTTTTTACAAAAATGTAAGATTTAATTCATATTTTCAATACAATACAAAGATAACTGATGAAGTGAATATTTTTAAAGGTTTTTTCAGTCATCCTTGCCAAGGTGGCCAATGATTCTGATGGCCACTTTGACTAACTGACAGTCACGTAAAGTACAAGAACCAAAATCTATAAGAGGATTAACACTGTAACTGTCTCTGTTACTGTCACCTGTTCTTTTTCCACATGCACTTGCACCCCAGCTGATTGTAAACACATATACTATTTTAGCCCTATAGAACAATGTGGAAATAACCAGATATACTGCAAAATAGTCCAAAGTCATACTATGGGTTTGATCTACAATATGTAACTGTCCCTAAATTGTTCAAAAGATGCAACTTAAAAATAAATCTTAATATATTTACTTATTCTGTGTATTGAAATGTACATGTGGTGGTGATGATGCTACAAAACCAATACATTGCTGATTTGTTTATATTACGATATAAAGGAATATACAGAGCTTTTACACACAGCTATTAGACTAGACTGCGGCTACTCAACACTGCAGAAGTGCTTGAGAAGTGGAGCGATTTTCAACAGTTCTGCATTCCTTGCAAAGCCTAAACAAGGAGTGTGTTCCTTTAAGAGCTGCATGGGCATTACCCAGGAGGTCCAGTGCACTCATGCAGCAAAGCAAGAACCAAACTGATCTGCTGGACAAGAATAAAGTGTAAACAAATGTCCTCATCTACAGCTCCAACTCTCCATCCTTTCCCTTCCCTTTCACCACCCCCAGTCTGACAAAGGCTGGCGTGCACACGCACACAGACACACACACACACACACACACACACACACACACACACACACACAGAACCTTTCTCCTCATGACCTGGTTTTTCCTCTACAGAGAAACAACCTCTTACGATGCTTCTCGAACAATCTGTGTGAGACAGCAGTGCCAGCACATTAAGCCAGCTATTCAGTATAAACAGAGAAAGGTCAGATTACATGGAAGCGATTCATTAATGAGACTTCGTCACACAAAGAAACCGCTCACAGACAATTAATTGCACACCATCATGCAACATTCAAAGCTACAGCCATGTTTTGCTGTTGATAAAAATACCATATATCAAGCAGTAAAGGATGTTATTTTTTGGATTCAATTGATCTGTTTGGCTTGAATCAATCTCATTACTGAACTGAAGAGGCCTTTGCATACTTTGCAGGATTACTTAGAAAACAGCCTAGAGCTTAGACTAATCTAACATCAAAATCAAGGCATACAAGGCCATGGGTTTCATTCATCTCTTAGAATCAGAGGCATCAAGTAGTAGCCTGTTTTTTGAACAGCTTTAATGAGGCTCCACTTGCCTTTTTAATTTTTGTCTACTATAACCTATTGTTTTTCTTTGCAGTGCTGTCTGCGCTGGGATGGATAGCACAATACGAAGTATTCCTGCTGGGCTGAGCAGCTTTAGGAAGCTGAATTCAGATGGTGCCATAGAGTGGTTGGTAACATCTAGCACCATTTGAAATCAGTGTTTTTCAAGCTGCGTGGACTTCAAGATAACACTTGGCTTGGCATCCAGCACAGACTGCAATGACGTTTTGATTGTAGTTTATTTAATTATTTGTTTGTTTTTACTGGGAGCAATGTGTGATTATCTGTGACAATCTGTTTCTGTTTTAACATTGAAAATTAAATTGATTAATTACAATTCAAGCCATATTTGGTGATTGTACACACTCAGAAGGTCAGAGCGAGGCAAGTGCAAGCTGTGCTGCTTTTTTTTCCAATTTAAAAGACATCCCTTATCTACAGGTCTCTTCAATAGTTGAGGGGCAAATAACATTTTAATTGCTATTTCTATTTCTTTATACTAAAAAATGGACCCGGGTGTTGTACAACAGACTGGAGGTCTGGCACCTGATATTTAGTGTTTGAACCATGTGTTAAAAAGTGCATATTATTCTGTGCCAAACTAAAAGTCTATATTTTACTGAGATGAAAGAAATTGAGAAATTATATAAATATATACACTCACCAGCTACTTTATTAGGTACATCTCGCTAGTACCGGGTGGACCCCCTTTTGCCTTCAGATCTGCCCTATTTCTTTGTGGCATAGATTCAACAAGATGTTGGAAACATTCCTCTGAGATTTTGGTCCATATTGATAAGAGAGCATTTGCAAATGTAGCCTTAGTTTCCTGTCCTTAGCTGACAGGAGTGTCTTCTGCTGCTGTAGTCCATCTGCTTCAAGGTTCTGTTGTGTGTTCAAAGATTGTATTCTGCATACCCTGGTTGTAACAAGTGGATATTTAAGCTACTGTTGGCTGTTCTGTCATGTTGAACCAGTCACTCTCCTCATACCTCTGACATCAACAAGGCATTTTCATCCTCACAACTGCTGCTAACTGGAGTTTTTGTTATTTTCGGACCATTCTCTGTAAACCCTAGAGATGGTGGTGCGTGAAAATCCCAGTAGATCAGCAATTTCTGAAATACTAAGACCAGCACCAACAACCATGCCAGTCCCTTAAATCACCTTTCTTTGCCCATTCTGATGCTCGGTTTGAAATTCAGCAACTTGTCTGGATGCGTAAATGCATTGAGTTGCTGCCATGTGATTAGCTGATTAGCCATTTGTGCTAACAAGCAATTGAAAAGGTGTACCTAATAAAGTAGCAGGTGAGTGTATTTTCTTCTTGTTGTTTAGAGCTTAGAGCTCTTAAAGCTGATAATGTGCAGTTGTTCAACAAGTAAACTAATTAACTTCCTAACATATATACAAATAAATGCTGATATTAGCGTCTGATAAACCACTCAAGTAAATTAATGCTGGAATGTAGATTTGGTTGTCTTTCAGCTAGGGCTAAAGAATTATCCACTGTGTGGATTAATCTCTGATTAACGTTTCAGTTTAAAAAATTTAACTAAAGGCTCTGTCTTGGGAAGGCTAGTGATCTTCAGTTTGCCATTGTTTCAGTTACTCCTCCTTGAAACTAATCTGCTGAATGCACTGACCTGGTTGTAGAAGCTGTAGAATAAACTATGTGGAATTTGCCGAGCAAACATTTAAAACAATATAATTTTTTTCTTCATTTCAAACATGGACTTCAGATATGACCATGATTGCTCTGGTGAGGAACCTCTACATTTATCATTTCCCTCTGCCATAACCATCATTACAACTGCCAAATTCAGCAACCACTTTGAACTTAACTGAGAGCATAAGGGAGTTTACTGTTTTTTTTCTCCTTTGATGAGCACTGTATATTAAATAGAGATCACATTTTAGATAAGAAAAACAGCATACAGACTCCACAGCTATGCTTCAAAGTAATGAGTAACAGGAACATTCATTGTAAAGTAGTGGTCAAATATTTGCGCACAATATAATTCTCGCACTGATAATAAGTTCACAAAGTTTGGCACAAAGTGATGAGCCATGACCCATCTTTGCCTGAGAGGCCTTGTTCCTTGTTCGTGGATGTTCCTTTTATACCCAGTCATGATTCCCCTCACGTGTTACCAGCTCAACGGCTTATTGTGGAATGTTTCAAAACAGTATAAATTAAATATTCTATAAACCTTTCAGTCTTGTTTTCCTTGTCTCAGTGTTGTTTTTTATTTTTGTTTGTTTTTTTGAGTGTGTTGCAGTGTCCAAGTCAAAATGTGTTAATATTTACAACATTCAATTAAATTGGTCACTTAAACATTTAAAAGTAATTTCTTTGTTCGTTTGTTAGTTAAATAAATGTTCAAGAGAAATTTCATTATTGCATTTCTTTGTTGCATTTTACAAAATGCCCCAACTTTTTCAGAAATCGGGGGTTTGTATTTTTAATGGCATCTTTGGCAGATTCTGAAGCACTCTCGCTCTCTCTTCCTCTCTCTCTTTCTCACACACACAATCTCTTTCGCTCTCTCTCCCTGCAGTTTTTTGGATAAAGCTCTGCTTTGATGAGGAACCCTCCAGTGGAAGATTTTTTTCCCATGATGATAAGGCACAGTTGCTCCTTGTTGGGTTCCTGTCTCACCGCTAGGGGGCATCAGTGTTTAACTATTTTTACACAGTAAGTAGGTTCAGTTCAACAGCAGCCATAGCAACGGACAGGCCTACAACAAATAAAGCCAATGCTACAACATAGACAACATAGTCTTCTTCCAATGCACTACTTAACATTTCGGCAAATATTTTTGATGGAGCTGAGCATAGAAAGAGTGATGTATTCATCCTGTTATATAGTGATTCACCTAAACAGCGATGCTGTTGTGTTGCCATGTTGGGATAGACCACCTAGTTCTGGTTCAGCTTAGTTGCTGCATGTTCTGTGACTATCTTTAGTAGACAAGAGGTAATCTGACCTAGGATGAGCAGTGCCAACTGGAATGAAGTGTGCCATCAAATTTGGATTCGCAAGAAACCTGGATATAGCCTAATCCAGATCCTGTTGGTAGGATTGGATAAAAAAAACATCTTTAATAAAATTAAGACAAAACAACAATATTTTTATTATTAAACTAAAAAAAAATAATTCTTCAAATAATGAACTACGGAGCGCAGGACCATGCAAAGGTCAGGTACTCAAAGATAAATAGGGCACACGCATTAAGATTTCAAAAGACTCCTAAATACACTGCCTGCCCCCTGCTCCCACCCAAAAGCACCTGAAATGTGACTTGATATGTTTTCTTTGCATTTTGCTTCTAACATCCATTTGTACAAAATGCTATCCAATAATTTTTGCTACTTATATTTCATAAGGGTTTGCATTAATACATGTTGCATATGTACAAAATAATGTTTTATAATTACTGTTTAGTAATATTCATAAATAAAATGATGTTTTGCTGCTGCTCAATACATATAAAAAACACAGAAAAACATTCTTACTCTAATGTGTACATATAAATTACATCTTCAACTTGGCTGCTGATGCGACATTTGGACAATTGTTAATTGAACATTTTTGTATGTCTTGTAGTTGTTTCAATCTGCATTTATAGATTTAGATTTATGACATAATGTATTTTGAAATTGTTCTTTTTACCATGCTGTTTAATGTAGAACTGAAGCCATGCCTTCCCATCTCCCTTCATCACTGTATATAGTTAATGTATTAATGTATTTTGACTTTGACTTTTCAAACTACAGTACCACCATTGTAGCTCTAGTGGTCAATATTCAAGCAGAGCATAAAAAAGAGCCTTGCTCCAAACCACATTATAGAGCTTTTATCAACATTTGCATTTGCCCTGCAATTATTCAACATATCATTGTCTCAGCTACTTTGAATGGGATTTTCCCCCACAGAGAAACAAATAAAAAAAAGTTAACCTTGACGACATAAAAAGCAAATTTCACTGTAAATGACTAATGCATTTAATATTGACATACTTTATTGTGTAGAACTCTGGCTGGCTGATGTTGACTCTGTTCCAAAGTTGACATTTCTTATTTTGTTTTTGGCTTTGGAAATGGGGTAATCTGTCACTCTGTCAGGCTATTGAATGTCTTATGGTCATGGATTTTTAAGTTATATCAGTAGAAACATTGTAATGGCACATAGCAACAGTTGCTAAGAGATGTCTTGAGATGTGTCTGTTAAAGATCAGGGTGTGGTAAAACATACAAGAATTGTGATGAACTGAGATGTTTTATGAACATAGTTTTATGAAACATTTTAACACAAGTTGCAATGCATTAAATTGAATGCATTTAAGTTCATGTTAATTAACTCAAACATAGCAAATATTAGGCAATACTAGGCAGTGGTGGCCTAGTGGTTAAGACACTGCCCATGGGACCTGAATGTTGCAGGTTTGAGTCTCGGCCTGGGCACTACTGAGATACCCTTGAGCAAGGCACCGTCCTGCTACACTGCTTCCCGAGCGCTGTTGATAGCTGCCCACTGCTCCACATGTGATGGGTTAAATGCAGAGGTAACATATTTTTGTGATGCTTGAGTGTGTTGTAAAAATGTATACAAAAAATGTATTTGTATAGTGTTATTGCTTGTGGCTTGTTGATGGATTGTTTGCTTGAAAAAAAAACTTTGTGTGGTATCTCTGGGTGGGCAATTCATTGTTATGATAAAACCAGTATCTGAAAGCAGCAGGACAGCAAAAGAAAGTAACAGTTGATGGCAACAACTAATCATAAGTTTATAAATTATAGGCTAAACAATATCAAGCTTAACAATCACAACCTAACAAATCACTAGCCAAACAATCAGCCTTATCAATCCCATGATAAAAAATCACAGGTTCAGCAACCACAAGCAAAAAAATCACATTACAAATCACAAACTAAACAATGACAGGATTAGGAATTGCAGGCTATCCAATCACAGCTGTACCAATCACAGACTTACCAGGTAAGCGTGCTGACGGTCAACAGATTCTGAGCCAGTTGCAGATGGCTCAGAGGATCGCGAGTGACTCGAGGCTAGAGGGACTAATTTCGCTTGTGTGGAGCCTTATTGAAGTCACCGATGTAACCCTCCAGGAGGGGAAAATGTCTTCGGGGGGGATAGGTGGCGCTGGGTCGGCTGAAAGGGGCGAGCAGGAGTGTGGCCCCTTTTTCAGAGGAGCGCGCGACATTGGTTCTGGCTCGGATAGACACGTCAGAGAAGGACCTTACTCTCTCCTCCGAGACCGCTGACGGGTCTTCCGCTGTGCCCAGGCGCAGGGGGCGGGGCTACTGGGTCACGCCGGTAAGGGATAAGGTTACTGGGTTTAAGGGTAAGGAAAGGAACCCCTGGAAGCAGGTGCGAGCCAACTAGCCGCCCCGGCCGCATGTGGGGACCTGCTTTGAGCCAGCCGGAATCTCCCCTGCCCTTGGTCGTCAGGGAGTCCGTCTCGCGCTGGCCAGTGGGCCCCAGGCATTTGGTCCGGGCACGTCTGCTATTTTCTAGAGGCCTCAACTCGAGAGGGATCGCAGCCAAGCCATGTCATTGCTGGCCGGTTCACATCCGGTGCTCTCCTCAGAGGGCCAGGGAAAGAGGCCCTCTACCAACCTGCGGCTGCGTACGAGGCCACAGGCGGACTCGGGTTGAGGAATAAAAGTTTCCTCAGCAGACGGCCACTTGAGCCTTGGTCAGACCTCTCTGCTGGGGTAAACAGGGAAAGGGGGAGGAAAGGGAGACCCTGAGTTAAAACCCAGAACCTTAACCAAATTACAGGCGCGAGTCTGGTGTGGCTAAAACAAGCAGCCACACCAGCCAACAAGGACATATAAGGACTCCGCGCCGCCCGGTCCGACAACCAGCGTATAACGCTGTCCGGGTGCCAACTCTTACAACGCCAGCAAGTTAGCTCCGCCTTGGAACTCACTTGCCTCAGCAGCCCCGCCTCCCGGCGAGCCAGTCGCCGTGTCCACGTGTACGCGGGAGGCCAGCTCAGAGTCAGCGCTTCGGAGGGTGCAGGGGAAGGAAGCCTCCACCCAAACTTCGGCGAGGGCTCTGAAGTCCACACACTGGGGAAGCAGCCAGGCTTCCACAAGATGTTTTGGAACCCGCCCGGTTCCTGCCGTGCGCCGTGTTGGCCTTATGGGCCCAGGGCAAGACTTCCCCAGCCTGGGTCCTTGTTCTGCCAGCCCAGGACTTTATTGACTCAGCCCGAGCCCATGTTCCCGTGGCCATGGACGATGTTGCAGCCATGGACCTTGTTTATGCCCCCTGTCTTGTTGTCCACGTGTGTCTATGTTGCACCTGGTGTGTAGTGCCTTGTCCATGTTTTGTGTTTAGGTTCGGGTCATGTTCATGTATAGGTTCCTTGTATTGTGGTCTTGTCTAGGTTCTTGTCTGGTGTTTTGTTTCCCTGCCTACCCCTTTGGACACCGCCCAGTTTTTTGCATTAGGTAGTCACACCGGGACGGTGTTCCTAGGAGGTGGAGCATGTAACGGTGTCGTGTGCTTCTGTGTTGCGTCTTGTCCTTGTGTGTTAGCCACGCCCCTGTCAGCTGCATTGCGACTTTTCCGTCAGCTGTTCGTAATCATGTTTGTCTTTAAAAGCCCTGTGTGTTTCTCGAGTGTTTGTCGTGCCGTGCTTCATGTCAAGTGAGTCTTAGCTTTGTGTTTGTCTTGTCATTGTGTGTATGAATAAACGTCGCTTTACATCAGTCTGCCTGCATCTGCTGCCTACACTCTCAACCAAAACCATCACATAGTGACTGGCAACAGACATATTAATTAACCCTCTTTTATATCCACTAAATAATACTGACAATGTTAAGGTTTACATTTTTATAATTCCATACACCTTGGCCAATTCCTGTCAACATTACTGGTAATTATACTGCCAAGATTTTAAGCTGTAAAACTTTTTTATTCCATGTCATTCCCAGGCTATGTGAGTTGCCATTTTCTTCTTATCTTGTATAGCCAACAGGAAAACACAAACACTCATATTTAACACTCCAGTCACATGATTATAACAGCCAGTCATGTCCATTATACCAATAATCAGTTTATCTAGCACCCATTTCATCCAGAGGATCATGTGTTCAAGAAAGATCACCCACAAATTTAAACACCTTTTAATATTTGGGGACCATCCTCTAGCAGTGTTCTCTGTTTTTTTAAATAATGAAAAAAGCAGTACTGATTTTAAATTGTAAAGTAAGAGCCAGTCAGGGCCAAACATGTTTACAAATTTAAATGTATTACAAGAACACACTCTTTTATTATCTTTAAGAAACTGACATACTGAGCCAAGTGGTGGCCAAAGGTCAAGTCTAAGCGTTCACGTTTGATGGACTATTTATAGCTGGTGAAAGGCAGCATTGATCTAAATGATTTCAAGATCAGTCACCTCATATAAATCTTTATTGTGCCACATCCGCTTTGGTGTCAGCAAGAGCTTGAGTCACTAAGGCAATCACACAGAAAAGCAGAATTTATACTTTCAAATTAGTTTTGCTATTTATTCAAACTTACCATATTATACCAGGACTCTAGATTAAAGAGAAAGTTCTAAATGCACTTTGGTATTCTCTACAAATTTCTATCTGCTGTCAGGTACAACCCTGAATTATTAAAGATCACATTATCAAACTGAAAACACTAATATTACAAGATTTGTTTAATCAGACTATAGTAAAAATGAGAAGAGTACTATTGCCATATATCTGTTGAAGTTGGCTTGTATGATGGCCTTTCAAATGATAAAACCAGACATCTCAGACAATTTGGTTACAGAAAGATGCTGCTCCTCAGAGTTAGTTGCTTGCCTATGGCAGCTGGTGCTTGTCAGGCAACAGAGAGTGAACAGGAAAACAAGTTTTAGCACTTTTCAGCTTGTTGGAAGCTTTCCACTTTCAGAGCACACAGTCATCTTCACAGTTTATAAAGCACTGAACATACGGAACTAACTCTCTGCTTGCTCTGTTTATTTCTTTGTGGCAGATTACACATTTTTCCCCATTTACTCTGAATGTAGTCAAACAGGTAAGACATTATAAAGTTTGTCTTTTTGTGCTGGAATGAAGAGGCTATGTGGCTAACAAGAAATTTATACTCAACAAATTACCATTGTGAAACCATATGTTTAAATTACCATACACTTGCCACAAACTGCACTGGTTTGTTAAAAGAGAAGTTTGATGAAAAAAATCCAATATACATTATTTTCCACTTCCCTTAGGCCAATCAGCTAAAACATGTTAAAATGTCCAAACGTTGCTTAGTTTAGAACTGCAGTTGTGAGGCTAATGTTGATGACAAACATCAGATCTCTATAGTTAAAGTAGTTGCAAATATATTTTCATCACAATACATCACCTAATCTCCCAATCTGTTCAATCTGCATCCAGCTGGTACAGACTTGTGCATGTGGTTTAGAGCACAGTAAGACTGTAAAAACAAGTAAAAAAAATAAATAAATAAATCATAAAGCACCAGGGCTGGTATTCACAAAGCAATTATTCATTAGAGGACCTAAACCGTATTTTTTTTTTTTTGATAAATTCGATTTGGGCTATTTGGGGGAGTATTAATTAATTAATTAATTAGTATTTATTAGCAACACTAGCGCCAGTTCTAAACACAATTTGCAAACCAAACATGTTTTGGATGATTGACCACATCTGGGTGGAACAGTTAGATTTTTTTGTCAAACTATCCCTAACCTGGCATGCCTTTGTGGTTTTTTACAATTATTATTAAAGAATGTTAAAGAATTACATAGATAAAAACAGTAGTTGCTAACATTGTAAATTCTGAAATGTCTGTATATTAACTACAATGTATAGATAGATAACAGTAGGTCAGAAAGAACATTATCCTATTTATGATTTCTATTTATGAAGCAGATTATGATTTCTTGGCTGACTGACAGTATTTCAGGTAAGCAGGAAACTTGCTTTTAAGCTAGGAAGGTGGAAAAGGTCATCTATACAGTTAAATGAGTTTTTGGGAGGACCAGAAGCAGGCATCTGCTCTGAAGATTGGAAATACTCAATAGCAGGTCAAAGAGAGTTCAGTGGAGCTTGTTCCCCTCTATACATTTGCATTTCCCTTTACTTTGATGTTGCCTCTAGATGACAGTGAGATCTGTGAATACAGCA
The DNA here is from genome assembly GCA_037974385.1 of Arnoldichthys spilopterus. Lineage (NCBI taxonomy): Eukaryota > Metazoa > Chordata > Actinopteri > Characiformes > Lepidarchidae > Arnoldichthys > Arnoldichthys spilopterus. The sequence goes on along the minus strand of JBBPDA010000105.1, from coordinate 21,777,996 downwards.
TGACAGGACAAAGACAAGCACAAGCACAAGCACATAGTGGTAAAACATAACCACAGCCAAAGACAAAAACAATGCCTCTTTCAATACTGCTTAAAGTAACAATTCAAGGCCACAGCAAATTAAGCATCTCCCTGAATATGTCACAGTGTATTCCATTTCACCACCACAGTGGGCAGTTGCCCTCATCTAGATCCTATCTTTATTAGACGTCAAGTGAAAAGCACAAAGACAAGCAACAGGGGAAAAAGAGACTACTGTGTGTTCAGACCATGGGAGATTACTTTAGTTCAGTGACTTTTCTTTTCAAGGATGGGGTTGTGAAATGTAGATGGAAACACTTCCATTGAGTGTCACTGGGACAAATTGCTTAAATAAGTTACTGTACCACTGCAATGCAATTCCTCTTTATTGATAAACTAAAGGTGGGTATGATATGGCAAGAACATAACATCACAATATTTTTTGTATTATATATTTTAATTCAGAAGTGAAAAAATAAGCAAATAAAATCATGAGGGTTTAATAAAAATGCAATATATGCAACCTTTTTATTATTGTATTATTATTTTAGTCCCCTTTTAAAGAGCATGCCAATGTGAGGTGAGAATGTACCCATATGCACTGTACTTATGCTTGCTTCACAAAGAGAACCATCTCTTTTCTCTGGTAAATCAGAAGTGTGCTGGTATTGTAACAGACTTCTCTGTTGCTCAAAACGTCCAGCTATGAATGCTATGAATTATGCCTTTGTTTCTTCATTTCTGGTTCATTGAAACGTGGTCTGCTTGGAAGCTTGTATCACGGTTTAGGCACATTTAACCTTGCTTAGCGAGTATGGATCTAGCACATTTAACAGCAATTAGAATCTTATCATTTAAAATTGCACACAGCTGTGTACCTGAGGAGCCTCCGCACTCTGTGACTGAACCCAAGGCAGTTTGCTCTCGGTGGAAAAGAAAAAACAAAAAACACTGTTGACATCACATGCATCATGAGCCAAACTTTAGGCAGCTGAACCACATATTTTGGTTCCAGTTCAGAACCATTACATCACTAGTTGCTACTCTTTTTACAAGTGTATTGTGATATAACAAAAACACCAAAAAATACAAAACAAAAATACAAATAAGAATCTGAATGAACCCAACGAAACGGCACATTGTATTGATATTTTTATTAGAAAAAATAATTTACAATATTGTTCCTTACATTTTTTCCATTATCCTTACAAAAATGTGTGTGACGAACCAGCTCGACTTTTAAAGCATAAGCCTACTGGGTAGTTTCAACAGTCTAACATCTGAACGAGCTACGCTATTGAATTTCTCTTGCTGTCTGCTTTATTTTGGAGTTGGGTTGGGTTTACTACATCAGTCACTGCCATTGTCCTTGCAAATGCAGTAAGCAGCTGACTCACAAAGTCAGGCTTTACTTTAGCCCCTCCATATTTCCCATGAAGTGGTAGGGAAAAAAGATGCCCTGTCCATCCTCTAGCACTTAGTCTGCAAAAGTGGGTGCAATGTTATTTTTATGTTTGTCTGTATTCAAAAATGTAAGTCCAGTCCAGAGGTGCTGTTTGCAGTCATGATCCATGTTATTAGAAGCCCTCAGCTGATTTCACACTTGAATTTCACTGACGTAAATTTAACCACCTGATTTTTTTTTCTTGGCCTGGAAGGCTAAACATGGAGCCACTGGTGCTAAGATAGTATTACAGGGAGAAATCTGTAACAGCATTAAGTGCCAGGGTGCCATTTGAGGGGAAAGGCTGATATTAAGCAGGGGGATTTCCACAAAACACATCCGCACCCCAACATTCAGGAAAAGCATAGCTCTCAAATTATTTCCAGTGCAAATATTACATTTTTAGTTCATCATATAAAAAGCTTGTATAAAATAAGGGCTTGACAGAAATACATTAATATCAATGTGCAAGTCTAACTTCATGCTAATGTTTGGTCACTTAAAGGAGGTAACAGTGTGCAGAAATCAGTGCTCCGTCAGAGAGTTTCTTCAAGGTAGGAGAAGCAGATTAGCAAGCAGGAGAAGTCCGATTATACATCCTACGGTTTGAATAAGAAAACAAGTTTAGGTTCTGACCCTACTCCACTCATAACAGTCATTTCAACAATCTATTGCACAAATGAGTGATGTTAGTACTTTCGCAACTAATACATGATTTACAGCTTAAATTAATGAAAAACTAAATCTACAGCAAAATGATAAAAGAAAGGGCTGAAAAGAGGAAACTGTAAAACATTCATTTACAATGGAAGGATAGTTGGCCCGAACAGGTACCTTAGACAGGCAGTGGATTGTGTGCACTTTTTAGTAATAACCCATCATTTGTCTTCGGGTCTTCTCCTGTGTCATATGATCTATGCAGCATAGTCAGATGAGATAGTCAACATTAACTATTAGCCAAGTTTTAATGTGTTGGAATCATTAATGTAGCTCCTATATCAGAGGCTTAAAATGAGTTGGGAATCAAGTATGACAGCTTTGCATAAAGTGGTGTTAATTTTGTAAAATCATTAGCATTCCACAACATTCATTGTGAGATAAGAGTTTCTCTTTGTTTTGTTCATATTTTATTAAAACCTCACAGCCATTTCCCATTGTTGTAACAGGAAAGTGACAATTGTTATGTTTTCTAGCTACGTTTATTCATTTGGCTGACGCTTTTATCCAAAGCCACTTCCAAGACATGGAGCAGTGTAGTGGGACAGTACCTTGCTCAAGGGTACCTCAGTACTCAGTACATTATCACACGCATTCCTCTAAAGCAAAATAATCTTGCCACTCTTCATCTTTTAAAAACATCACTGCATAAGAAGAGATCGCCAACTGTTCAGCTCTATTAACT
>JBBPDA010000105.1:21739827-21770688 GCA_037974385.1 Arnoldichthys spilopterus | reverse complement strand
ACACACACACACACACACACACACACACACACACACACACACACACACACACACACACACACACACACACACCTAAACCTAGAGAGCATGCTTCCTTGTGATGACCAGCAAAGTACCCAAACACCTCTACAGGGTTTCCTGTGTTCCTATCATTAGGAGGACAGTTGTTTAATACATTTGATATTGTTAAACACACGCACACATGCTAACACACAAAACCAGGAGATCAACACAGTAACTAATGTTAAATTGGAGATTAGCATCAGTCATTTGGGAGGAAGAATAAGAAAGTGAGATACGTTAGTCACGCTAGTTACGCTAGCGGCGTGCTGCCGTTATTTCCATGAACGTGTGATAAAACGGCGAATTGACGGAGACAGGCAGAGGTTAAATGGAGCCTGCTAATTTTCTACGAAAGGGAAGGTTTAAGTTTTAACATCTTTCCTCACTCAGATGTCTTAAATAGTTAGCGGTAAATAGCCCGAGCTAGCGTTAACGAGCCCAAAACAAACAGCTGAACTATCCGAGCTGACAGACTGATTTGGGTTCAGGCTACTTACCGGACACATCGGCTCTTCCCGTGGAAACAACAACCGACAGCAGCAGCGACAGTGTCCACAAACGCATCTTTGATCTGATCATTTAAACCGAAAAAAAATAACTGAAATATAGCGACACCAAAGACTTGTGTAGATAACCGACCACTATCCCGCTCCGAACATTTAGCGCCAAAACATCCCGGCAAATGCCTAAACCGGTTTCACTTAAGGGAAAAGTAAACGCTGTCGTGCTTTTAACATTTTCCTCTCTTACCACCTGTCGTTAAATGTTCTCTTCGCCCACACGCTCTCCTTCCCCTTCCACTGTCTTTAAAGACAGTGCCTGTGTGTCCTGTGGCGAGGCTCCAGCGTGAGGTGCTTCACTGTACCAGGCACACACACACAGGCGTCACTGGGACAGGGAGGAGGAGCGGGGCGCTGCCGGTGTAGCCTTACTGTTCACAAACCACGCTGTTAAAACCGCTCACCTGGATCTGTAAGATTGAACTGTCCGCTTATTTTTGTGAAAGCCCCACTTGCCAGGGCCCAAGCGCCACCAAGGATACAGTACGAAAGGCTCTTTTTTAATGTTTATTTATCAACCTGTTTTAATCTTGTAGAATGAACGGGATATTTTTGTTACTGTGCCTTTAAGGCTGATGCTCTATTCTGATTGGTTGTCTACTATTACGCCTCAGTCAATAAGCAGTCAGGGCTGAAACAAACCTTATAACTTCAGCTGTAATAGGCGGTGAACAGATGGATGCGTAAAGTTATAAGCTTTTCAACGTCACAAAAACTTTTAAGAACCTTTTTTGTTGCTTAATTTACCATTTAAGGTAAAAAGTAAAATAAAGGTAAACTTGATTTTCCATGACATATGCTACTTTAATGTTTTGGTGTTCAATTACTCTTCTTGTAGTCTGTTTGATTAGCACCAAGGAATGGCAACTGGAATTAGGCCCTTTAGAAATTTTCTTCAAGCTATACTGAGGCTGCCAGACCCCACCAATATACTGAAAGGCTACACATTACACAGCTGATCCTTAAAGAAAAAAAAATCTGAAGCAATAAGCCAACCAGAAACGCCTGTCCTTCCATAGAATATGGAAAAGGCATTCTGTGTTTTCCCTTCAAAATATTCTCTGTATCTATTAGGTTTGAGTTTCCATTTCCAGTCTGACAGCAGACCATACATCAGACACGGCGAACATTATCCAAACCTCTGTTGCTATAGCAAATGTGTCATAAAAGAAAGAAAAAATCTAGGTTTCCACTGTGGTTTCAGACTCTTGGTTTGTATAATGTGTGTATAACTAAAAAGAATGACTCGAAAGCCAAGTCTGATGAGGTCCAGAGATGACTTAGTTGGTATGAGTCGTTTTCTAGGGTGTTCCCTCATCTGGGGTGGTTTCGCTGACTAATGTTTTTCCAGCTGCAGTTTGGAAGTGGAAACATATCCATATTGGAATCTTTTAACATCCTCTTCCATTTATTTTTGACTGATGCTGTCTGCACCTTCTTTGTTGCTGTCAAGCAAAACAAAGTGACATACTAGAAGATGATATGGGGTTAAAAAAAGAGATGAAGAGATTTTCTGAAAATGCTGAGAGTTGGATGAGTATTGTGTTTGGCCTGGGAAGAACAATACTAGGACCATAATGAAGAGGCACATTCAGGCGAGCGGCAACTTATAAATTGCAGTTACATATATACTGGATGTTATGTTGCCAAGTAAGGGAGTGTTAACATGCTTCATTTCACTGTTTAGCACAAGCTTGGGCGTCCCCACATGTTTCTGGTTATGTGGTCTGTGTCACCATAGTAATGTGTCCGTTGTGTATTAGCAGCCAGAGTAAATAATAGGGAAATGAAAAAGAGTTAGTCGGGATTCACCCCTCATGACATCTTTAGTTTTGTCTAACAGCATTATCACAGCCACGCCTCTGTACAATAGCCATGACTTTCTGTTAATGGAGCATGTGATGTCATACGTACTGAATGCCAAGCCTTCTCCTTATCTGTATCACTACTTCTCACCAGAGTCTTTCAAAGTCAACTTTACACGTATCTCATTCCAAGCTATCAATGACACCCCATGGATTCAGTCTCTAACCTCATTTCCACAAAGTCTTAAGAAGCAACACCTTCTTGCTCTTCTGTTCAAACAGTGTGGCCATATCAAAGTATGTCTTCCATGTGTGCTGTGGCCTTATCTTTTGAAATACAGAGCACCCCACCCAGTCTAAATTCTCCTGAGACAGAGATAGAGTGTGGGTCTAAAGTTCACTACTCCCTTAGAATATGAAGCCCTAGAATTAATATACTTCTCTGTAGCAGACATGGCAGCCTAGCTACAAGTTGGGTCAGAACTTTCAGATTAAACTCAGGTTAAACCCATGCCTTGCATTTCATTGCTGCTAGCTTGAGTTACTCAACTGGGTTCAACGTTTTTTCTCTAACTAAATTACACAGAGAGAGCAAGGGTTTCATTGGCGACCCCTGGTGCCATGAATCTGTATCTCATTCATTTGAAAACAGTATATTACTGACAGCTGAGGTATGATCTTTTATCATCCATTAAAATGTATAACCACTTTTTTTCCATTTATAGCATTTGGCAGATGCTCTTACCCAGAGCAACGTACATAGGTACTTTCTAGTCTACAAAGAAAACCTGTTACACCAGTAAACTTAGATTTGGATTAAAAGCTGCTAGACAACCACGATTCTGCCCTAGGTGATGCTATCCTTTACATTTACTTTTTGTGAAATTTTTGCCACTTGTTTGACTTTTAATGTTATCTCTGTACATTGTACAAATCTGTCTGAATTACTTTAAAGACATTTTGATCAAATTAAAATATTTAAAAAAAACTTAATATAGTTTAGTGATCCTGACAAATTTCATTTATTTTATAAGTGAAAAGAAGCATATTTTGAAGCACAAGTACGGTTTATGTGCAGAACTTAGCATACTAAAATAAAACAAAAACTGTGCACAGGTAATGTGTTAGGGTTTATGGCAGGAAATAATCATGAAACTGTGCAGTTAAACAGTCTTTATTAAAGATAAACAAATCCAAACACTGAACGCTAACACAAAAATAAACACAAGGACACATGTACGAAAGGTAGAACAGTACAGTTAACAGAGGACCATAACACAGCTCCAACCAAGACTAGTGAAACACAAGGGCTTAAAATACAGTGACAAGACGCAGAACACCTGGGCATGGGCGGAGACGTGGAAAGAGGGAGCGGTGACTTAGAAACAAGGCGGGGCTTAGGCATAAACATAAACACAAGACATGAGGACGAGGACAAGGGGGGTGTTCTACGAAACTGGCTTAAGGGAAAGTCTGGCTTTGAAAAGTCTCACTTAGTTAAAAGGGAGTTCCGTTCAATCACCGTGGGTTAAATGAGTCCGCGCTGTGTTACCAAGGTAACTTACACCAGAGAACAAGTCTGCTCCGGACCGGGCTAAAGTTCTCGCTTAATCTAGCTTTGTCTCAAAGAATGTGGGGCATGTGCTATGACCACTCATTTAGAAAAAATAATCTGATAATTTTCATAGTATTAAAATATTACTAATGGTATTGCAATTGTCAAACAATAAATGCAACAAATGAAAAATATATACTAATAACAATTACAGCACAAAACACTTTATTTAAATAAATAAAGTTCAAATTAAGGTCAGGCCTATTTAAGCAGCATGGAGACCAACACCTTCCAGCATACAAAAGACTGGCTTGACTTGTCCATTCATAGAAGATCATGAGGAGGAGGGTGCACGAATAATTCAAAGGGCATTTAGACCACCAGCTCCAAAGGTCTTTAGGAATAGAATAAACCCTCTTGCCTTCCCAGATGACTATCTGTGGAAGAGATATCAGTTCAGCAGACCACACCTCAGCAAATGCACACGGCGAAGCCAAGCCCTGACAACAGTGCAGTCCGTCTGTATTTCACTGTGTTTCTTTGCCAGTGGGACGTTCCTCTACACTGTTGCAGAGAAATAAGAAGGGTATACCTTGCTCTGAGGCATCTTTGTCACCTTTCCTGGCCATCAGCCAACACAGAGGAACAAAGAGGATTTCTATGCAATAGCAGGTATGTGACAGTTAAAAATCTCTGAACAAAGTTGCCTCCAGGCTGTATTGAGTATGGATATGTTTGTGTCAAGTTAAACCTCGCCCTCAGGTTTCCCAAATGTCCAGGGTACCATAGATTGCACCCATGTATGGATCCAGACCCCAGCTGGACCAATGAAAGCAGATTATATGAACAGAAAATCTTTTCATAGCCTTAATATACAGGTATGTAGGTTTTGAGAAACTATACATTGTCAGGTGGAAGGATTTAGCACTAAATAGGAGTGAACACTTTACAGAACACTATACATGATGAATGCTCTGCTAGGCAAAGTATGCTGTATCACTAAATCCACTTTGTGTTTAGATGATCTGTGATAGGAATTGCCTCATTACTAATGTTGCAAAAATGCCAGGCTCTGTCCATGACATCCAAGCAGTAGTTTTTAAAACTATTGTGTAGACATTCCTTCATGTTGGGGGTGTCTTTTGACTTAGGAATGTACTTTCTTCTAGTCTTGCTTGGGGGACAGGGGTTATTACCTGCCTGTCTTACCTTTTAACCCAGAACCTCAAACTGAGGCAGAGAAGGCATTTAACACTGCAGAACCACAGCAGAACAAGGGCACGAACTGAGAACCTTTGACCAACTAAAGTTGAGGTTCGTAATTCATATACATTTCTTTTAGAACAATTTTTCAGGCTAACGTATTTCTTTCTGTAGATTTAGATGCCTAAATGGCCTCAGAGTAAGGCCAGACCTTGCATGCAATACTGTGGTTGCCGGTTCAGTCCTACACAACATTGCACACATACGCCAGGAGAGACTGCCCACACCAGTGGCACAGGAGCAGTTGGAGGACATTCCTGCTCCTGAAGAGGGAACAGATAGAAGGAGCGTGAGGAACCTTTATAGGGACGCCCATTTCACATAGTCACTGGTGCTGGTCATGCCTCCCATTCTGAATAAAAAAATAAAAAAATTAATAAATATTAAAACCACACAGGCTGAAAATTGAGATTTTTCTTTATTGAAAAGTGTACTAAATCAGGCATTGTGTGAAGCTGTGGAGAGAGAACAGAAAATTAAACTTGTTCAAACCATATGACTTTGTGCTTCAAGTGCATTCTTTTCTAGCTTCTCGATTTCTAATTTGGTTTTCTTTATGAGAAGCTTTTTTGTTTGATGTCCAGTTTTTCCCTTTCCACAGACAGGAGCAGCTTTCTCTTATAAATTGTATGTATATCCTGTGACAAGGGATAATGGGTCACAAAGAAGCCACGTTGTTGGTAATTAATAGATACTCACTTCGCTCTTTGCTGAAGGGGACCATGGTGTGGTTACATTCTGCAGTAACGTATATTTTAAATGAATTCAGACTACAAACACATTCAAATCATTTCATATGTGGTCGTACCACTGGTATATCAGTGTCTGCTGACATGGTTTCCTCATCACCAGCCCTAGATGTACTGGGGCCATCAAACTTGGGGCCAGAAAATTGCATGACCCTATCCTTCATTTAAAACAAATAACATTACATACTTACACATGGGTCAAGAGTCTCGTGGACTGATTTAGCTGTGGGATCAGCCAGGTGTATTACATCTCCTCTCACTGCAGAGACAGGCATACCAACAGTTATCAGATATCACTATTGAGGGATGGACACCTAGAGGAAATGAAGGACAATAACTTTACATATTTTTCCTGGGTACCTGGGGAGGGGGTGGGGTGATCTCTTTTGATATCCCCCGTTCTATACCTTCTACCTGAGGCCGACCTTTATTGGTGCTCAGTTCGAGGCCCTCTGCTGGTGTGAGGTCCTCGGTTGGAGGCCCCCCCCACCAGTAGCAGTGGCCTGGCTCATTTTCTTTGTGGCTACAATTACATTTATGAATTTTGTAAACTATTGTGATCAAACTGACATTATTTCATTAGATACTTACCACTGTGGTAATATTTTTATATTTCTTTTTCACTTGTTGCCAGGTTCTTCTCTCTCCACTGAGATTGCTTCTGTTGAGATGTAATAGTGAAGGATATTCAAGTCAATTAATAGGCAAAAACGTCAGTGGAGATCAAACACATCTAACAACACATTTAACAACAACTAACAACACATTTAACAACTAAATTTAATTTAAATTTATTAATAATACAAATAATACAAAATACATAATGCAATTTAAAGTACTCTATGGAGAATAATGAATTACAATATAAAGTAAAATGAACATATGGAGCCAAAAGAGAGAAGGTACAAGACTTACGCATTGATCTTTTCTGTGATCTTCTTCTAAACCACCACTCTGGCTTTATTAATGGCTGCAGTATTGCCTTTCTGTGTTATTATCTCTCTATATTCTTCATATAGCTCAACGAGCAGCTTTTGTTCTGCTAATGAGAAAAACCTTGTTCTCGTTTTGGCTTCGTGCTGCACCGTTTCATCTACGTCTCGGCCATCCATTCATTTGGGCTTCTTAAATATCCCGGGTGCGCGTGTTAAGTGAGACTATGCAAGTCTGCCTAGAATTAGCCTTGATTGGGAAAACCTGAACAGCGTTAGTGGAACGATTTGAGGCTTAATTGGGAGATGGCGCTAGTTCAAGTCTCACTTTTTCGGATAAGTCCAGTTTTCTTTAGCTATTTTCATGGAATACCCCCAAGGACACATGGCAATATCAAAACACAAACCAGATATGACATGGAAACTTGTGACATTATGGCACAGTTTAATGGACTGTTTTGTTTTCACCACTATGTTCAAGTCAGCAAAAAATCTAAATGTGTTTTTGAATTTGCAGTAAACGTCTGTAACTTTTAGAAATGTGTATTTTTTCAATAAACAAAAATCAACAAAACATAATTTAACACATTTCTATTGCATATCTGTACATACATTGTTAAAATGTTCTATAGTGTTTTATTTTACAGAAATCCAGGTCCAATCCTGGTTTAAGTAAGACTATAGTAAGACAGTAAGTAAGACAGTGGTAACTCAAAAAAGGGAGGAAATTGTGGGGAAAATCCCCTAAAGTAGAATCTAATCCCTCCAATCCACAAGATTTATGAGCATTACAATTAAAGAAAGGATATTAAAAATTAAATATTTTGTCTTTCTCAAACCAGTTGGTGGTTTGTGGAAATGCTGAGAGTGTGCAAAGTTGCATCAAGACAGAAGGGCATGGTTTGTTCATATAATCCTACAAAGTGGAAAGCAGTAAAACAAACACAACCCTACTTTGAGTAGGTGTCTCTACACACTTTCCTGGTGTTCATCAGAACTTTGTCTGTTTTTAATCTATCCCCTGATGGGATGGAGTACATGATACATAATGAGTGGTACCAAATAAACAGGACACTTTACAAACTTTAAAGGACTCAATGTAAATGGCACACAGCTGGATACGGATGTGCTGCTCAATGGATTGTTTTTAATCAAGTCAAGTATGGTCTTTAGAACCCAAAGTCATACATTTTATGCATGAGCCAACTCTATATGCTCAGGGCTGGATGTCTAGCTGCACAATTACACAGCTTATCTTAGCATTGTCACTGTCATGGTTACTGTTCAAGACCGTTCTGCCCTCTTCTGAATCAATATAATCTTATTGCTTTGTAGTTTTTCAGGGTAGAAAAAGAAAGTGTAAAGGGAAATGTGTGTGTGCACCCTGAAGCAAATCATTTCTTGAAATTAAAATATTGTAAAATTAATATAAAATATAGATATAATTAGCCAGATGAAAATACACTCTGATAAAATCATAATTCTAATTGCATTCACGGTTCAAGTGAGTCCACGGGGCCTGGACTACATGTTAAACTGTAGTCTATGCACTAAAGGGGAGAATGTGCAATCAGGAGAGTGTTTCTGTGCCAGAAATTCCTTTGCTTTGTGTCCATTGTTGGCAGTGGAGACTGGAGCACTGTGGGTCCACTTCTAGCATGAGTCATTTGTTGAACATTCAGAACAGAACTCAGTCGCCAAAGGTCTTACAAACATGGATCATTTTGATCCATCAGCCCACACCTGCTATCAAGGGAGATGCACAGCAAGCTCAGGGACCCTCTCTGCTATTGTATTTCATTCAGAAATAGTTTGTGAAGAAAAATGTTTTGATTTCCAACTGATGTTTACATTAATACTTTAAAAGCAATTAAAGGGAGTTTTGCGAGAAAAAAAACTGAATTCCACTTATCCCAAATATGGACACGTGTTTGAAGTCCAAATGTTTAGCTGAATGCTGTGGGCAGTCTTTTTACACAACAGAATTTGTTTGCATAAAACTGCCCAGGTGTAGAAGTGATCTAGAATCCAGTTTAGTGGCAAAGTACACAAATACAGAGGAAACTGATACAGGATCAGTCTTCTCTAGTCCTGGTATTGCCTAAAAAAGTCTGCACATCCTTAATGAAGGATGGCTGTGGTTTTAGTGGACAGTATTGAGCTGTAATTTATTACAGAGCTGTAATACATTATTATAACACAATAGTGTAGAAGGTAGTATTGTCTACTGCTGTCAGAATGGGGAAGAAAAGGCAAGAAAGAAAGATAGACAGTAATGAGCCAAAACTTTAGAAGAACAGTAGATTCAGTTCATGGAAGAGTGAAAGTGACGATTTGTCATTGTAGACACACTCAAGCACCACAACAAATGTGACCTCTGCATTTAACCCATCACACATGCACGGTAGCGGGATGGTACCCTGCTCAAGGGTACCTCAGTAGTGCCTGGGCTGGGACTTAAACATGCAACCTTCAGATCCGCAGGGCAATGTCAACCATTAGGCCTCCACTGCCCTCAAAAGCTAATGCCCCTGATGTGATAGCACAGTCTTCAGATTAATTCTGTACACTTGGTTTGGGATGAATTGGATAGAAGGTGTATGTAAAGCAGCAAAAGTTGAGCCACCACTAGGAATTGTTTGCATTTATTTGTAGGGCTCATTTATTATTTATGCTTTGGGAAAGCCGCAAGTTAACCAGGTCATTAATTGCTGAAAAATGCCTGTTTTCTATGAAATTTAGATGACTTTGGTGACCTTTTTTTTTTTTACTTTGGGCAGTGTACCATTTAAGAGTTGTCAATGAAATTTAATTTAATTCAATGAAATCTAGTAAAACTAGAAAAAACTGAATGTTGTAAAACGTTTTGACTGATTAAATAGATTTATGATGATTATTACGGTTTTATTTTTGTATTGTGTATTTGTTGGATGCTGGTAAAAAGGGCTGCTGTAAAGGCCCAATAAATAAATATTAGATTATAATTATTTAATAAAAAATAATACATTTTGTTAGCAGTGTTTTTAACAATTTTACCTTCTTATTAAATGGGCAGAAACAATTTGTTAAGATAAATTGTTAGGATGATAATGCACAATTAAAATTATTACTGGCTTCGCTTCCTGTTATAAAAAGTGCCCATGTGTGTAAAAGGAAAAATAGTCAAAAGACAGTAAATTTTTTCCCATAAGCCTTTATTTTACAGTGCATGAATAGAACACTGGGACAGGGTTATCTTAAATTCTGATCCACTTTAAATCTTTTCTTTTAAATTATTAAATACAAAAATAATGGAGCAAATTTACAGATCTCTATTCATTCTTCTGAGAGAGCACTCAACAACATATTTATAAAGGTGCTGTACAATATTTAAACATTTACATCTTAGACCACATGATACAGACCATACAGACCATTAGGATTTCACCACCTGTGATGAAATGATGCAAAACTACGGCATTTCATTCCGCAACATTATCAACAGTGGCTTGAACGTTGCTGATATTATGGCCTTTTTTTTAAAACATCATTACCATTTTTAAAACATTTAACTAAAATTCTGTTGGATGTCCCTGACAAAGTGGTGCCAAACATGACCTGCTGGATTATTGCCCTAACCTGGCATTGTTTATAATCAATAAATGTATAAATGAACTGGGTGCTTTCTAGATGAGTCAGATGAATAATTATTTGCTCCAGAAGAGAGCAACAATGGGATGGCACTGAATGACTTGAATATGTCAAAGCTAACATACATTACCATCAACTACTGCACACAATTCCATACCCTGAGGTGAATTACAAGACACACACAGTACAACACACCAGATGGCCACCAATCCTTTGGTATTGATAGTGTGTGTCAGCTACCTTACCAGTAAATCTATCAAAAATACAACAAAGACTAACCCATCACTGAAATCAGCCCTTAATGATGCTACACACATTTTCTCATGAGCAACAATGGATAAATTATGGAATAATGAAATCAATAATTAATGGACACAGAACCTGCAAATATTTCTATTTTGAGAAGAAACTAAAAATTCTTTCTAACCATGGACTGACATTTTGCTGCACAGAACTTTTTCATTTACAAAGATCTCTGAGATTACCCAATGAGTTTGAAACAGTAATCTAAAAATGATATTTATCGCCCTTCAACCAAAGTGCTTGATTGCTTACATTGCCTGCATTTGCATTCAGTGTGGAGACATCTGGAAAAATGTGAAAGAAAATAAAGCATCCAAGATCACACAGCATTTACAGATCCCCCTGCATGTACCATTAGATCTCGTGATGAGTCAAAAGTAGCTGCTACAAAGTAAATCTACCACGGTGCTCACTAGGTACTTTGGAACTCTACACATCATATTCAATGATTCCATATGGCTACATGTCTCTATGCTCATATAAATATTTCAATAACTTACACGGGTTTCATACAAATGGCAAAGATATTAAAGCACAAGTTTCTGGTCTTTTGCAATAATATGATTTGAAGATCAAGGATACGGGCATGTTAAAGTCAAAGAACAGTCTAGAAAAGTCCTTGGTAAAGCTAGTTGCTGCAGACACCAGTTAGCCTTGAGCCTCTAAGTACAGTTCTTTGTTGACTGTTGCAGTCTGGTTGAAAGACATCCTTGACTGGTGTTTAAAAAGGCATGCAACAAAGCAACTGGAGGGGTGAGGGTCTTTTTTTGCATGCAGTAACAGGACACTCTTTGGGGTCAGGGCAACATGACTGTAGGACATGTAGAAAAACTCAAACTCATGTTTGTTCTTTTGGTGAATGGTTGGGAGTGAGAGCCCCTTTTGCATATGAATGAGGTGCATTGTAATGGTCAGCAGAGAATCTGCAGAATTAAAAAAAAAGAATTGTTTACAGTTGGCACAAAATGAGGAGACGTGTGTGAGGCAACGCAGGCAGAGTCCCTTTTTCTTTTAGTGCCTCAGCCAAAAAGTCACACCAGAAGTTGTCCTCTTCACAATGAACACTGTTCTCAGTATGTATCATGTAAGACTGAGTGAACATAGCAGCAAGTCCACTTTCAGCTTTCACTCATCCTGTATCAAAGTTAGTAATGAATTGTACCATTGTGCACTGTGCCATGAGTGGATACATGAATGTGGGGGTCAGACATAGCAGATCATGTTTGCTTTTTAGAAAGCAAGGTAAAGAGGGAAGCAGCTCTGAAGATGCCACGGTAAAATGCACAATGCCCAGTGAATGAAGTGCGTGCTTTCGCTACCCGTAAATATCGCGCATCACCTCTTCACGAGTGAGGATACGTGCAGAGCTTGGGACCTTCCAGAGCCCAGCACTAGTCTGCCCACTTATGCTTATGAGTGTCGAGGTGCTGAGCGCTAAGCTCGTTGTTGGGCTCTCTGATGCATCTTCTTCGCTTTCATTTAAGTCCTCCCTTTGGCTGGCATGTACCTGCCAATCCCTCTTTTCCACCTCAGTTTTTCTCATTGAATCACTCTGTAACTCTTTGCTCCTTCCCTGCTCAGTTCTCTTCTCTTTACGTTTATGATGCTCACTGCTCTTCTTTACCCTGGATTTACTGGTGTCTCTGTCTTGCTCCTCTCCCTGTGAATGCTTCTTTCTTCTCAAAGTGCTTTTCAACTCCACCTCTTCTTCTGTCCCAAGCCCTCTATCCACATCCTCACCCCGCCCCTTTCGCTCTACTTTTTCCTCATCCATGCCCTCTCTCTTGTTGTTCCTCAGCCTTTCTCTTGTATGACTTTTCTCCACCATATCGCTGGTATCCTTCTGTTCACTCTTTCGAGACTTCCTTTTTGACTGATTTTCCTCAGGTTTCTTCTGTGTATAAATGATATTCACTTCCTGTCCCTCCTGATTTGACTTTCTGGAGCTCAGTTGGTGTTTCCTGTGCCTCCTGGACTCCTTGGAGCTGAGAGTGCTGTGAGATTCATCTTTGGTATGAGATGGACTTAGTTTATGTTCTCTAGGTTTTCTTGTAGAGTCAGTGTTGTACTGTGTAGACTGACGTCTCTTGACATCTCTTGGTTCTGAGCCTGCGGGAGATGCAGTGTCTTGAGGTTTGGAGCCCCTCTTTTTGTTAATTCCTTTGAAGTGAGGTGACAGGCTAGTTCTGGACTCAGAAAGGTCAGGAGATAGGGTGGAAGGTGAGGACGGTTGGATAGATGCACAGAATGAAAAGGCTGAAGCATCAGATGGCAACAGGTGTGAGAGGAAAACATCACTTGGAGAGCTTAGAGGTGAAGAGACTTGTGGATCTGCTGCTGCAGAGTCTAGAGTGAGAAAGCAATATAATAACAACATTTAATTCACAAATTTACACAAGATATTAAAACAGAATATCAAACTTATATTTAAGGGAAAATGTGACCAAGGGGATGTGAGTGTTGCATTAAAATATTTCTTCCCTTCATTCTCAACATGGCCCATTCTCAATAAAGCAGTGGTGCAGACATGGTGGTGGCGTGGTAGTACATCTGTTGCTGATACAAGTGTATCATGAATATCAGTCCTGGTGGGATTTTTACTAAAGCTGTAGTACTCAAGTTTGATCTTGTCTCAAGAAAAGGATGCCTTAGAAATTTTTCTTGAGACCACTTGAGGTTTTTTCCCTCCCATGAGAGCACAGATGCATAAAGTCGGCTAAAACTAGAAGCAGGCAGTGTGGCTGCACTCCAGTATAAAGAACCTGTGTTTCAGTGCCTAGTGCCATTCACCACTGTAGGTCTGTGGTTGGACATTCTTTAACTCTGCTTCCAGCTCTTTCTATATGTAAATAAGATCTAGCTATTTGGGTAAGGGTGTTAACAGAGGTGCCGCTGGTATTTACAATCAGGCACTCTTTGTTATATAGTATAGTCTCCTATTCCCAATGAGGCCACTAGGCCAGCTGACCAATGTGAACTTCGTAACCTCGGAAATATAAAGGCACATAGTACCATGATAACATACCAGATGTACAATGTCTGGTATCAAATGAATGCACATGTCATGAGGATTTTTTTCATTTAATTTATATCACCTAATGTTCTGTGTACACTGTGTTATGTCATCTAACTTAACGGGTCATTCTGAGTGGTTCCACAGCAGGACATCAGGATGCTGCCACACCTAAGCCTCCTGCTGTAGAGATTGGTTATTGGCTGGTATAACTGTTTTATGTTCAGGAGGCACAGTGATTGGCCAGTTTGAACATACGACTGTTAACATAGATGGTCAATGGTTACTCTGATGTGTTTGAACTTTTGGGTACATAAGCGTGAGTCACAGATTATCACACTGGAATCATTTCCCCGATGCCTTCAGGGCATTGTCCTATTTGGTATGGAATATTTTCCCTGGTGTCTGTAAGACATCGTCATCTTTGCCTATGGCAACCTGTGTAACTTAAGGTAATGTAATGGTAACAATATTGTTAAGTTATCCTTAATGTTACTGCTTTATAATAAATCACTGTTATTCCGCTAAATGGTCTTCCTTTAATGTTGTTAAAGATATGTTAACGAGGCAGAGTATTTCTTGACTACCTTAGACAGAATCTTATGCAATATTTAACTGAATAAGAGAATTCCTTTAGTCTAACGCTCTGGGTGATAATAATCTAAACACATATTAATATCCTGACCAGTCCCTGAGTTTTATATCACATTATAATCCCATGCTGGGCTACAGGTTTTAATCCCTGAGGTTTAGTTATGGCAGTCCTATAAATAGGATATATAGTTTGTTAAATAAAAACTCTCATTGGAATTGGAGTCCAACACTTACTAAACGATTTGGAGATCTTAATGCGGGTAATAGCATGGTTAATATTGGTGTCAGATTAAAAAAGCGTGCCCACCATCGTTGGTTAGGAACAAACACGCAAACTGGAGGGAAAGAGACACGAAAACCCAACACCACTAAAACAAATGAAAAGACTTGGCATTACTGGATTGGCTTAACATGCTGTTAATATATTATGCTCATGGATACACTGCCAGGTAGGCAAGCCAGATTTTTTGCTAGTTTAGCCACATGCAAAAATATACACATGACATTAATATTAATATTAAATTACTAGCTAATTTTAGTGTATAAACATTTTACAGCCTAATTAAAAACGGGTAGAGAACAGGTAGAGAAATACAGTCATTTACTTTCAAAAGTCAGAAAGCATAGTTGACCTAAGACTGCCTGATTATAATGGTATAGTGATCCTTCTGGTCCTTCCACAACATTTATTTAGGGTTAAGGTCAGGGCAAAAAGATAACTTTAGTCTTTAGTCTTCTTTAGCATGCTTTGGTAGGGTTTAGGGTTGTTGTCTTGCTACAAGCCCTACTTTCTCTTGAGATTCATAGACAGATGTCAGATGACATTTTCCTTTAGATTTCACTGGTATTATTCAGACGATTTTCTTTTCACAAAGGGGATAATGTTCTTTTGCTGGAATGCAGTCTAATGCTTAATTATATTATTTTTTGTTTAACTGTAATCTCCTAACCTACTTTGAGAACTAGAACTACCTAAACATCAAGAAGATGATGATTTAGGTTATATTTATGCAGAATATAGAATATTCAAAAGGATTCACCAAATTTTAGTAACCTTGGTATCTGTTATGTACAATACATTTAAAATACATTACTTTTTTCAGACCTAATATGTTCAGTTCTCAGTCTTAACTATCTTGCCTGCAATGGTCTTTTCAACAGTAGTTTTCATGTCAGTGTCACTGCTAGGTCCAATTATCCAACCAAGAGTAGTTTTGTGGTCATAAACCAACCACTGATGAATGACTAGAAGAAGGCAAACACAAAGACTTTCCCACTGAAAGATATAGGAGTTGTTTTGATGGATGGGAATATGAGAAAAATAGCAGTATACCTCTTTACAGACTTTTGTACGTTTGGATATAACCTTTTGTAAGTGTTGAGGCCAGGAGAGGACAAAAGGAACAGAATTACCAAAGTGAGAAAAGATGGCCCAGAGGAAAAGAAACTGTTAGTGATGGTGCTCCTGGGCGTAGTAGCACACAGCTGAGGAACTTACACTACCTAGTGAGAAGGAATAAAAAAGAAAGGAAGAAAGATAGAAAGAAAAAAAGAATCAAACATAAGTAAGGCATATCAATGATTAATTTGTAGTAGTATCTTGTGTTGTTGATAGAGAGGAGAAAAAGAATGAGAAAGACAGAGAGACATATACAGACACAAAGACAGACAGACTCACTGTTGTCAGCCACAAGCCCCTGCCCAGGTCTCAGCAGCAGCAGTACTTTGTTGCCACCAGCCTGAATCAGTTCAATGGCTCTGGTGTGACTGATCCCCTGTGTGGGCTCCCCATTGATCTCCACTATCTGATCTCCAACCTGTATGTAGAAAATCACAGAAGGTATCAGAAAGCAGGGTGTTTTAAGGCAAGTGTGCAGTGAGCCAAAACAGCAATGATACTTTTTTCTGTGTCGTAATGCATTATTCTGATACAGCTGATGGATGTGGCAGGACTCCCTATGCGTTGTGTGTCCAAAAAGCTTGCCTGACATGCTTGTGAAACAGCATCCAACATACTTGACTGACAGAGCTCAACCTGAAATTAAACTTTAGGATATTTTTGTCATATTCAGTTAATGTCCCAGGTCATATGAAGCATAATTCATCATCATAATCTTTCATTGGAGTAAAGTGACAATTTCATGCCTCAAAAAAATTTTTTCTGACCTTTCTGTGCATTCACCGTGCACCAGAGAGCTGGGAAAATAATTTTAAACAATATGATTTACCTCCCACTACCCCTACCTATCAGTGGGCAAAACACTGAGCAAGCTCAGCAGCCCTCCTTAATACTAAGCATCACTCTGAATTTCAGTGACACATTTCTAAAAAATATTATTTATACTCTGCCCTGAGCAAAAAAAGATGACTGATGTATATTTCAGTGGTGCAGCAGCTCTAGGTGATAGCTGCCTGTAAATCAAGGATAAGAGCTAAATACAACAGATATACTGTCTGTAACTGAAAGCTGTGCCCAGTCTTACTGTGTTTTCCTTTCAGTTCAGTCAAAGACAACATTTTATTTTGTTGCTGTCTCAGCAGGACCTTATGTCTCCAAATAGAAAGTCAAAAATTGCCTTGCTATAAAATCATTAAAATTTTGTGTTTCTTAATTTTTTTGTTAAAGTTTCTTTTCTGGAGATACATGGTTTTGTTCTGACATAAGCTTGACAGATTATTCATAAAATGGATGAAATCATAATGTTTGTTATAGCACCGTCAGGTACATTACTGAACAGATGGAGTGTCTTCAAACAGGTTTATAACATGACAGGTCTAGGTGCTGGCTAGCACAAGTGGCTTATCAATGAATCATTAAGTGTTCCTAGCCCCAAAATTGTTGTTTTTCAGTGAATAATGATACATCAGGATGGGCTTTCTCTTGAAAAGATGATTAATAATTCTGAGCATCAATACTAACTTGAATTCTGCCATCCAAAAGGGCAGGGCCCTCCTCAGCCAAGCGCAGGATATAGAGCCCCATATTATACTCTGTCCCACCTCTCAGACTGAAGCCGAAGCCGCGAGGGCTGCGCTCTAACTCTACCAGAATACAGCCCTGTGAAACAAACACCCACACACACATACAAAGATTTCTGTTTCTCTTCTCAAATTCCTGCAATGTTCAGTATGTCAAGTGTATTTAGAAGATTAGATAAGAACACAACAAGGGTTTGCCACTTGCCTGTTTGGAGCCTGTAACACACAGTGTTCCTTTCTCGCTCATGGGGAGGGTTTTATATTCTGCCCATGCCAGTTCATCCCTAATGTCATCCATGTCCAAATTATACCTGCATATAATACACACAGAGGAACTCCCATAACATCCTATAAAATAAGGGCTGTGAGGACCTCCAGTAACTTTAAAGCAGAACTTTCTGTCTTATGTTTGGTATCCTTATAGAAATATATATACAGCAGTGGTTCTCAAATCAGGATTCTGGTCCTGGATTCTGTAATCACCAGTATATATGACTCTAGGTGGCCAATCAATTATATCAACTGTTCAGTTAACCACTGGTGATAATAAAATCCAGGTCCAGATTTGAGAACCCACTATACAGTATTTTACAAAAAATAAAACATATTAATTAATAAATTAATGCACAGTGCATACTGGGTGTCCTATTCAGATTCAAATGGAGGCTCTAATGGGCCAGTACCTTTCCTCCTGTGTGGTGGATTTAAGTGTCCTGTGCTGTGGTGCTGGACTCTGTTTGGCAGAGCTGGCTCCTGAGGGTGGGCCTTTGTATTCTAAACAGCCAGTCAAAACAGATGTATGTGAATGAAAAGGTCAAAATGAGTTTTCCTGTAATAATCCTGCACCATCATGTAAATAAACATAATTAATGTGAAGAGGTGGTTGTAATTACTTCTGACATGGAACAGCTGTGTTGTGTTAATTACAACACAATAACACACAAAGGTTATTAGTTCATTAGAGGCTGAGTTTGGTTTGTTTCCGCTAAACTAACCTTAGCATTTATTGCCTTTATCGAGAGCTAAAAGAGAGGGTCATTTACATAAAAAAATATTAGCCAGATATCTGCCTTTCGGCGACATTAACTACTGAGTGCTAACTCACCATCCTCAGGAACCACCGTGAGTGTGACAGTATTGCCGGCATCTTTGATGAGCTGTACAATGTCATTGTGAGAGAGTTCTATAATGGACTGGCCATTAACAGCAGAGATACGGTCACCTACGCTCAGGAGACCACACCGATCAGTTGGACTGCCCTCAATGATTCGGCCAATCTTATGAGGGATTACTGGAAACACACACACACACACACACACACACACGCACAAACTCATTACCAGTGACCTATTCTAGGGAGTGTTGTTATTGCTACACCAAGGAGAGCATGAAAGAATGCTGTGTTAGTCAGACACATGATTATTTACTTGCCTCCAGGCGGGGGCTTGCTTTTTGAAGTGAGGATGACAAAGCCGAAGCCCTCATAATCTTTACGATGGAGTGTTATATCAAATGATTCATGATCCAGGACACTTGGTACTTCAATGCGAGAGGGTTTGGGAGAACCGTTGACAAGCACTGGAGCCATGTTTTGTGCCCCATCATCATTGTCAGCCACATCTGTGCAGGGTACACATTTAGTTATGTACAAGCTAAAAAGAAGTATTTTGTTAGCAAATTTAACTCAACTGAAAACTGGTTAAGTGAAACCTGATTTAGACTACACTTGCTATTCACTATTTCTATTCAACGAGGTACTTAGCAGTTCAACAGGGCCTAGAATGACTTTTCTCACAAAATAGGGCCCATCCTACTATAAATCATAACACTGGTTGATTCCTCTGTCACATCCTAATTATGCTGGCAGATAACCCAAGGCGTAAGCAATCATTCCCGCAGCTCTGGTCCCGGAGGGCTGGTGTCCAGCACAGTGTGGCGATTTTCCTTCACAAGCACACTCCTCTAAACCTGACAATTAACAGGTGAATTAAATCCTGCCTAACCAATAGGAGAGCTTGGCTGGCAATATGTACCTAGATACATGATACCACTTACCAAAAAAAAGTTTGATTGGATATTTTTCAGTCATTTTAATTTCCAGATTTTAACCTTTTTGTTTCCATGTAATTCTACTCAAAAATGACAAACATGCATTTTAGCTCCCATATAAAATTCTGCAAACTCACCTCTGTAGATGACCTTTCTGCGAACAGACAGCAGGACCTGGCCATTGCGAGCAGCATTGGTCATTAGATCCAGCACTTGCTTGTGAGATTTCCCCTTCACGGTAATGCCGTCAATGCCCATTAGTTCATCTCCCGCCCAAAGATGCCCGTCTTTCTCTGCTGCTCCTTGTGGTATTATGGCACCAATATATACCTGGAGAAGCAGGAAGTGTGCATTTAGAGAAATGGAACTTAGGAAGAAAAGTCAACAAAGCAAAAAGTAATTAATTTCAGGTCAAATACATGTGTTCACAACACTTACTGGCTGTTCAGGTCCTTCCCCACCAAGCACGCGGAAGCCAAAACCTGTCTCTTGATCTCTTTTTATAAACACATCCAGCTCTTTATACTGAGGCACTGTGGACAAACAGAGGCACATGTGTAATCTGATATTAGAGGTGGATGATATGGCAAAAATATCTCAATACTTTAAGGTATACAATGTATATTATGTATAATATGTATAACCGATACCACAATATGCTCAAAAACGCATATTGAGGCATATTGCAGTATAATGTATCATCATAATGATAAATAAAAATGTCATTTTTCCCAGCTCTACTTCATACACGTGACACACAAAGAAATACGTTTTTTTGCTATAGAAGTCAATAAAACAGCTTTCCTTATATTAAAGTAACTGATCAAAATGTAACAAATCTAGACCAAATAGATCTGTGTTTCTGTTTAGATATATATCTGGTTGTAGCCATGAACTACAATTATATTTCAGAGGATTTATTTTGCTTTTGCAAGCAAAACATAGATCTGTGACATCTAAAGACATTCAAATGACATTCTGATACTTCAATGAACAATGTATTTTAACAATGTTTATACACCAGCCTAAAATAACCTCTTCATTAGCCACCTTTAGTCACGCTTATTGCTATCCATGATGAATAGGAAAAGTTGTGCAGTTATGACATGTCTGAGATGAGTGTGCAGTTCTCTGCCTGAATCTCTTATCATCTCTCCCTTATTTATGACGTTATTTGGGTCCTTTCAGTACATTAGGTCATTCTGTGAAGTGAACTGTCCAAATCATGGAAGAGGAAGGTGGTGATTTATGTTGTCTCTCTCTGACAAATGATTAATGGAACCACTGAACTGAGGTTATCTGAAATGATGCAACAGGGCACAGACAAGGGCTTGTCTACAAACAAGAATTTGGTTCATAGGCTCATCTACAAGATTCCCCTATCCATTCAGGCGTCTCCACTGTTGACTGAAGCACTATAGTTATAATGTTTAAATGCACACAATAACCTCCAACAATAGAAGATATTAGTTAGTCTAAAAAACAAATCTGGACTACACTAAGATGTTCACATAAGTGGTATAAGAAACTACCGTATTTATATTCATATTTACATATACGCCAACATGGCCTGACTGAAACTTCAATGTTCCCTTTTTGGTTTAATAAAAATATTTATATTTTATAGTTTTAGATATTGCAATATACTCAGTGGTGTCATGTGTAATCTGATCATAGTTAGTTGTTATTTGATTGTGATATATTTTATTGTTATTCTACTGGTTTTTATTTTTTATGTTTGGTTTTTTTTATTTTATCTGGTTTTATTCAGTTGCTTATTTGTTTCTATTTACTTTAGCTCTTTGTTTATTGTTCTTATACTCAGCTACATTGTAAATGAGGATCACTTTTATTGTACTTTCAGTTTCAATGAAGTTTGACTGATAATTTCATATATAACGGACCACGAACATGCCCCCTTTTTCCTTATGCCTTTCGTCTTTGTTAGGTGTCATGTATGGTACTGCAAAAGGCAGCTGAGTATATTACAGGAACCCTATGTGAGAATTTGTGAAGCAATTTAAGCATTTACTATGTAATCCAGGCAATATCAACCTGCACCACATTTAGTTGGTCCGTAGTCTATCATGACAAGTGAAGCATGTTGTTTAAATGATCAGAACTCAGTTGAACTTGCAGCTTCATTGTGATACTAACACTGAATCTTTGGTTTGCATGTGAATGTAGTTATTGTGTCCTCCAGACTCACCAGTGCTGTCCACTGTGGCTTTGGGTTTGGTGTGGTGGAGGGTGGGGTCTCGCCGGGGTGAACTGCAGGGCAACGTGCTTGAGTAATAGGTGAGTGCCTGGGGAGCTCCAACGTCATGACAACGGTCCAGAGTCTCTAGGCTTGCACTCATTTCCTGTCTCTGTTGAGGCAAATAAAGTACATTTCATTAGTGACTTTCCATAACAAAATTATTCATTAAATTGAACGTAGACAAAAATGCATTGTGAGTACAATACGTTAGTACAGTACGTCACTAACAGTACAAAATAAAAACATAAAAACAAGCCTTTTAACTTGAAACTTTTAACATATGATTCAAAGTTAATGAATTAAAATACTTTATGGTAAAGCACCATTTTTTTTACACTGTGGGTGTGCTAATTCAGCACACTGGCTCTATATTTATGAAGCACATCAGAGTAAAACACTAAGAACAGTTCTTTCAATTATTAATGTAATTATCTGTGGTAACTTTTAATTCTGGGAAATACCGGCCACTGATTAATGAATTCTTCTAACTATTAGTGATATATGGAGCTCCTTAGAACTTCCAAGCCACAAGAGATTTCTTTGTTTTCTGGCATTCTGAAGAAAAATTGTATAAATAAACTGTATTTAGTCATAGCGCAGTTTACTAATATATTTAGAGCTGAAAGGCATCAGGGTAGGTGATGTATGACATGAATGTGCTGGACTGGGTTGCTGACTGTTACTGGTTACAGAATAAACAAGGGAATTACATCATATATTAGAATTACCAGAATACTTAATCTCCACAGTGCATAAGATCACACATCTGCATTGCGATATCACAATATTCCAATGCATTGTTGTAGCCCACCATAAATCATGCTGCCTGCTAAAAAATATTATTTTCATACTCACAGGTCTTAGACTTTTTACTGGTGAAGTTTGACCTAAAAGCAGAGATGAGAATAAGGTGCAGTTAAAGAAACAAAACCTGTAATTCCTCTGTCATTAGAATAACATGCAAATACCTCTCAGAGTAAAGTTGAAAATATGTTGTTTAATCTCATATTAACAGCTTGCTAACTTATTTAACTACATTTTTCAAGAAACATGAGAACTTAACTCACTGAAATAGACATTAGGGAGGACTGGGCAGAGATTTGAGAGAGCAGAGTTGAAAGGCATGCATCATCTAAGAGATATTAAAGATAGATAGAAGAAATGTACATAAAAGGGAGAGGGAGATGGAGAGAGGGGGTGTAGGAAAGCTCCAGAGAGAGCATAGCTATGCATAAAATCCTAATGACCAAGCCACGCTTCCATCTGTCAACACAACGCCCACACAGTACCCAACCCAACTCCACCACCATCCCCAAGCCTGATTGGAGTGACTGTCACTCCAATGGAAAATGGAACACACATGAATGAACAAACTTCAAACATTTTTCTCTCTCTCTGAATGAAATAGTAGAGGGAATTAAAACTCTTCACTCTATGGTGCATTCCCCTCTTTATCCCTCCATGTGTCCTTTATTGTCCTCTTATTGTATCCCTTTCTTCTTATTCACTATCTTTTCTCTTTGTTTCTCTATCTTCCTCCCTCTTTTCTTGTCTTATCTTTTTCTCATTCTGTCTTTACATCTCTCAGCTCTTCTTTTTTGTCTCTTTGTCCTTTCTCTCTGTCCCTCTCTCTCTTTCTTCCATGAACCCAATTAGCCCACTATGAGCTGTTCTCATAGATTTGCTGTAATCCTCCACTGATCAAAGCACATGCACAGAGTCTCGCGAGTGGCTAAAGATAAAACGGATTCCCCTGAGGAAACACCCAGTAAAAGCTGGTTAGCGGTGCAGTGGTGCATCCTACAGCTGGGATTTAGGTTCATGTCCCAGCTGTGCTATGTGTCGCCCCTGGCTTGGTGTCCTTTGGGACATGACTGGCTGAGTTCCCATTAGAAAGGAAGGCCAGCACAATCCCTTTCTTTCCTGTCGCTATGCAACGTGTCGGCCAGTTGCGTGGTCACACATCGCACTGCGGTTTTTATGAAGTAGAAAATAAGGGCTTGTAAAAAACATAAAAAATTTAAAAAAAGGCAGATTTCGCCATAAACAACAGTCTAGTCATCTGTAATTGTCTGCTGTGACACAGGGTTAAGCATGTCTAGGACAAAGACATAACCCGAGAGAACAAAACCACAAACAAGACAGCAAGAGTTCAATAGAGGGATGTTTCTTTGATGAGGAACACCAGTATACACTGAAACACTGAATGGGTGACATGATGGTCATGTTTTGAAGGATCACCCAAATGTGTGACACACACACACACACACACACACACACACACACACACACACACACACACACACACACACACACACACACACACACACTTCACCCTCTTTACAGTGCCTAGCAGTAAATGGGCATAGTGGTTAGGCCTAGTGGTTAGGACACTAGTGGTTATTGCCCTTGTGAACTGAAGGTCGCAGGTTCTGAAGTTCTGGCCTGGACACCATTGAGGTACCATTGAGCAAGGTACTGTCCCCATACACTGCTCCCTGTGCACTGTTGAGATCTAATAAACTCTTTAAAGCCTTCAGAAAAAAAGGGGTATGAAGGCTTATGAGTCTGGTAAGAGATTTAAAGAGTTTAAAGATCTCTTAAATAATTAACTATAAAAGTCATCTACAAGAGGCATAGACTTTAAATGATTGCCAATTTGTCTAGGACCGGCTGTCCCAGCAAATTTAACTCTAAAGAAAATGATGTGAAGATAAGTTTCCTAGAACTACAACATTCCTTCATAGGATCAACAGGTAAGTCTTGCAACTGTTGCAAAAGTGCATGTCTACAACAAGAAAGAGACTGGACAAATTTGACCTGCATGGGAGGCCTGCTAAGAAAACTTCTCCTCACCAAAAAGAACATTAGAATTTGCCAAAGAACATAAAGGCAACGACCAGGCCTCTTGTAATAATGTAGATAAGATTGCCACAGTAACAATTCACATGTTTGATGTAGATGAAAAACAGCTTTTCAGAAGAAGAACCTATTACCAACTGTGGTCGTGGAAATATTATAGTTTGGGGTTGCTTTGCTGCCTCAGGGATGCAGGGAGCTGCTGGGGCAGCTTGCAGTCATGGATTCAACTATGAATGGCCAAAAAATGACTCAAAACAAGGAAAGGAACCCTACTGAAAAGTGAATGATATTTGCATGGAAGAGTGGTCAAGACTGGTAGACAAATTAGAATTTCTGCCAATGGGGGCAATGCTAACTTCTGTGAACACACTTTATTCACAAAAGGATTATACTTCTGTTGATATTTCTGTTGAATAAATGATTGAAAAAGCTATTTTTCCTTGTAGTTTTGTTCAAGTATATAATGTTTATCAGTAGACACTGAATTATAGACGGTGAAATGTTTGTACATTGTTTTCAACATATATGTTGAAAAATGCTGCTTCCTTACCTCCTCTCAGAACCAGTAGATTGACCTCACTCCCCACAGGCAGCTCCTTCAGTATGTCCACCACCTGTGCATGACTCAGTGTCTGAACATTCTGTCGGTTGATCTCTTTGATGACATCTCCTTTCAGCAGACCCCGGCACCACTGTGCATCCAGGATCATCTTTACCTTCTGGCCCAGTGGGCAGTCTGCGATGGCAAAGCCAAAACCACCAGGGCCTTTCACCAAGGGAACGCTTACCAGTTCTGGCTGTAGCATGCCACTCTCGGGCCTCTCGCTGGCCCCACCAGGGAGTGCAGCTACCACGGGCCGGCCACTGGAGTCTGTGGTGACATAGTGGAGCTCCTGGGATGATCCATGCAGTGCCTCACCCTTCACAAGCAGTGGCTGACCGTTAATGAGAGGTACGGCCGTCACTACCTCACCAACTGCAGGAGGAGGAGGAGGAGGAGGGGGTGGAAGATCCTCACTGTCTGCTTCAACATCTGGGGGCAGTGAGTAGCCGCGGCACAGAACCATGTCCACATACTGATTGATGGGAATGCACTGGAACATCTGCACCACGTCAGCATGGGTCTTTCCTAGGACCAGTGTGCCATTAATCTCCACGATTACATCACCTGAGAATGAGATAAAGGGGGAAAAAAAGTGAATAAGGGGAGCACCACAAGAAAAATGCCTTTCACAAAAAACATCTAGTTCTTCACAATGTTTTTAACACAAATTAGTATTTGTTTTCTTTGGGAGTTTCCAATAAAAGCACTGGTTTGGCCAAAAAGGACAGAAGGTCGGCCTTCAGAAGGAAAATGGATGGATGGATAGATGGATTTCTTCCTTTAGCTGTAGTTAACCAGCAATAGAAGCCTATAGCCACCAGTTTAGCTCTGTGCATAATAAATGCCTTAATCACAAAACAAGGTTTGATGATAAACTTTAGATAAGGGAAAAATTATGCACATTTCATTCTGTGACTGTACTATAGTGAGAATAATAATTTGATGAACATTTGGCTGAGTGCTGCTAAATATAGCCAACGCATTAGTAAATAGAGGTTTAATGTAAACAAAGCCTTTGCATGTATTTGTTCTAACCCAAGGCAGTGCGTATTTAAACAGCATGTAAAACATTTTAGCCCTAAACTACTACAAAATTCTGAATGTCTCCTATTAGTTTATCGTGGCACTCTTAAGTATGGACAGTACTATTGCTTATCTGAAAATAAACTCTCCCCTGCTCCTTTATATCATCTATGCTAAAAGCTTAATATCTGCCAACAAAGCACAGGTCCCTATTTTAATTGCTGCGATGGGAAAAAGCTTCTGTGTTCTACCATTAGTACTGATCCTTTAATAAAGCAAAAGTAGATCAGGCCTCAGGGTGCCATTGAGGCCATTTCCCTTCAACCATCTAGTGCTCCAACTCACCAGAAGCCATCTTGTTGTCATTAGCTGCTGGTCCATCTGCCAGCACGTTCTTCACCTGGAGAAACTCATCAGGCCGGTCTCCTCCAATAATGGTGAAGCCAAAGCCTTGAGTGCTCTTCCTTAGTGCTGTGTGGTACAGCTCCCCATTGAGCTGAGTAGGGTCCCGTGTAAAGCCTGGGGTACCCCCATCACCACCTAGAGAGAGAGAGCGAGAAAGAGACAGAGAGAGAAAGAGAAATATTAAGCAACATATACATACTGTACACTACAGTTCTGCGTACCCTTTCAAGGCTGTTGTAAATAATGGCCAAATTGTTTTTAGTTTTATCCCTTCTACTGAAGTGCATGTTCGGATGACTCCAGGGAGGATTTGATCTACTCCTCAGAGACTTTTGCACAAACTTCAAAGATCAACTGCATGCTGCCATTAAAGCAAAAGGGAGGCAAGACAAATATTGAGAAATGATGAAACGCATGTTTATTATTTCAAAGATCCTAATTTTCACTAGAATCGGTACCCTGATAATACCATTTGTAAGGAAAAGCTTATTAAAATAGAAGACTCAAACACCCATAAGTCTTTAGGCTTAGGCTAAAATTACTTACTTAAAAAGTTCAGGTATTTTGATTTTAGACATATACAGTACTGTGCAAAAGTCAGAAAATGAAAATTAAAAGCTGTTTATCTGGGTAATAAGTTTTTTTGTTTTCTCAAAAGGTTTCTCTTTCAGTCTGTAGGCTTGACCATTCAGAGAG
The DNA here is from genome assembly GCA_037974385.1 of Arnoldichthys spilopterus. Classification (NCBI taxonomy): domain Eukaryota; kingdom Metazoa; phylum Chordata; class Actinopteri; order Characiformes; family Lepidarchidae; genus Arnoldichthys; species Arnoldichthys spilopterus. The sequence goes on along the minus strand of JBBPDA010000105.1, from coordinate 21,743,343 downwards.
CTCCCCTAGTGCCATCAATTTGCTGGTTCAGGCTCAATCAGTCCGTTACTAGATGGACTAGACTGAGGCATGAAGAAAAAATCTGGAGCCAAACCTGCATTTTTCTGACCAGCTCACACAACATCAACTACTTTTTATCAACAATAATTTTCCTTTTCTCTGCTTTCCTGTTTGTTTGCATTTGTTCTCATGTTCATTCGTGTTTTTGCTAGCAGAAAGAAACTTACTGCTCAGATAAATGGCTTTAAACTTAGCCTAAGACGTTTGCATAGTACTATATATAGAGAGATATATAGAGAGAGATGATAGACAGACAGAACATGATAATTTAGACAGAGTAACAATTCATCTCATTGGAATTTTCAATGACAACTTATTAACATTATGTTAGATGTTTTTAAAAGTTACATGCATTTTTAGTTCTGTCTCCAAAGTCAAACACTAACTTGGTTCTATAAGGTTTTACTTGTGAGTCAATCAGCACTTTGAATGCACATCACATCACTGCACTGCTCATGTGGCTAAATGAATAAGAGCAGAGCAGAACTGGTGGAAATGAGAAAATGCCACGCAATGCAAAGTTTATCAGAAACCTCAAGAAGGAGGATTTTACTGATGATCTCCCGAAGGAAAAATACAAAGGCCATACAAGTTCAGTCTTGTTTAAATGGTTTATTTTAATTGTTAGCTATGCTAGCTTGCTAATGTAAGTCTGGCAGCTAATGTGAGCAGTAAAGGAAAGTTAAAAAAGATCGCTGTAACAATTTCCACAGTTTTAAAATAATTAAAAAGATTTTAAGTTAGTCTGTAGCTAATCAGTGGTACAATGAAAAGACCATAATACAACAGAGGGAGAGACAAGCATTTCGGTGATACCAAGACACAGAGGAACACAAGGAAAAAAAAGCAAGAATTAGAATAACAGATTTAGTTTTAAGCAGCAGAGGCAGTGAGCTAACATATTTTGCACTGAATTAGCTGTATGCAAATACCAGTACAACGTAGAACATTTTAATGCCATCTAAGATGCATCTTGTTTTTTACATTCATATTAGAATGGTAAAGTGTGTATTCTTTTTTGTCAGGCTGGTGACAATGTAGGGGCAGCAGCAGGGGGGGCAGCAGAGCTATGATTCTTAACAGATACAGAGACCACACCAGTGGAGCCTCTGGTTACATCACTGCAGCCAGGGGCCACACCTGCCTGTTCACAAACTGAGGAGCAGAGGGGTACTCAGAAAAGTAAAAGGCTTGTAAATCCATCAACATGCAAAGTCTCCAACAGCAACAAACTTTATCAGGAGGACAAGGAACATGTTATTTCAAATAAAAAGGTTCCAGCCAAACAGGTGAGAACTTTGAAGAACTGTACTACACCATGTAAATACAAATATGCAAGGAAAGTAACCTCAGCTGAAAGGGAGAAATGCTTAATACAGTTCTACCTAGTAGTGCGAAAGTGAGTTGACATTTTTTATTTAGTAAAAACTGTACTGATGTATTTTTAAAAAAATTAATTGTATACAGTCAGTGAAACATTTTGCAATGGTTGTTTTATGTTTGTATATCTCAGTAAAAACATTCTGTTAAATAAATACATTATAGAAGGATAATCTTTCTTCCTACGGTAAGTCTAAATATCATTAATATTAAGCCTTAAAGGTAAGTAAATAATCTACATTCAAACTGAGGGGGTCTTTACCATACACTTATTACACTTAGAATCATATATTAGTCAACATTTCTGCTAAAAAAAACCCCAAAAACAAAAAAGATTACTTGCTGAAAAAAAAGAAAAGCTACAGACAATGCTTCTAAAAACAGACCTGCCACACTTTATTTGCTGGTACAGTGTATTATAGTAGCTGCATAATGTTGAAGTTAAAGGAAACCAAGCTAATCGTTCCTTCCTAAACTGACCCCTGAACTGGACAACAGATTTAGCACTGATTTTTATAGCTGATGTACAAAGCTTTTTGAATAAGAAAGACCCCTAAACATAAATGCCATATAAAATATTGAATTTAATGTTCTGATACATAAAGACACTGTTACAACACTTGTTTGTTACAACATTTGTTTTAAAACAAATAATGAGTAAACTGTTTGTGTTCATTGATAATCATTGTTTCTTTTCATATTTTCCTAGATAGAACCTTGTAATTTCAAGCAGAAAATAAATTCTTAGGTCTAGTGTCTCTGTTTGACACTTTTGGTCTGGTACAGCATGTAACATGCCCAACTCATGTCCGAGGTCATACTCTGGATTTGGTTATCAGTAGGGGTGTTCATGTTCCTACTGTGAATGTTCTAGATTTAGTCTGATCATGACTGTGTTTTTTTGATGCGCTCATTGCTCCAATCACTCAACCAACATATATAACTGTCAAAAAAAGGTACATTAATGACAACACCTGCACTTTATTTATAAAAGCCATGTCAGTGCTACCTAATATATTGACAAACTCTGTTGATGACCACCTCACTCTGTTCGATGGTAAACAGAAAGCACCATGGAGAAATGACACAGTGGTTGCAAACCAGAAGAGAGAATGTAGAAAGGCAAAACCTAAATGGAGAAAAAGCAAATTACAGATTGATTATGATATTTTTAAAGCTTATTTTCACACCTATAACTATGAACTAAAGAGGGCAAGACGATCTCACTTCTCTAATATCATTAACCGGAACATCAATAACACTCATCCTGTTTGCCCTGTGGACTGTTTAACTAATCCCCCTCTCCAGATCCCTCCTGAGTTCTTATCCACTGAAAAATGCAATGAGTTTGCATCTTTCTTCCATAACAAAATTGAAAATATAAGACGCAAACAGTGCAGTGACATTACATTTCTATCAACATGCACAAAAACGCTGAACTCAATGTCTGAGTTTAGTGCAATCAACAGCAAAACTCTTAAAGATGTAATGCTGCATCTTAAACCTTCTACTTCCTGCCTCGACATTATACCTTCAAACTTTTTTAAAAGTGTTTTCAGCTGTATTGCATCTGAAATGTTACAAATTGTGAACAGTTCACTTCTCTCAGGCACATTCCCTACAACACTAAAAAACAGCAGCTGTCAAACCTTTCGCCAACATCACAGTACTGAAACAGCTCTTACAAAGATAGTTAATGACATTTGTCTGAACACTGATGCAGGGAAGATAACCGTGTTGGTGCTACTAGATCTTAGTGCAGCCTTTGACACAGTTGATCATAATATTCTCCTGGACAGGTTAGAAAACTGGATCAGGCTCTCTGGAGCAGTCCTCCAATGGTTCAAATCTTACCTAGAAGGCAGGGGATATTTTGTCTCGATCAGCAGTTACAAATCAGTGAAAACCAATATGCCATATGGAGTTCCTCAAGGCTCCATCCTTGTGCCTATTCTATTCAGCCTCTACATGCTTCCCCTTGGCCAGACTCTACAAGAGCACAAGGTGGCCTACCATAGTTATGCAGATGATACTCAGATCTATCTAGCTCTCTCACCTAACGATTTCAGTCCTGCA
>JBBPDA010000105.1:21727005-21738274 GCA_037974385.1 Arnoldichthys spilopterus | reverse complement strand
ATATATATATATATGTGTGTGTGTGTGTGTGTGTGTGTGTGTGTGTGTGTGTGTGTGTGTGTGTGTGTGTGTGTGTTGCAAACTGTAACTTGACTGTTCTTTCTCAAAATTAAAACCTTATAAAATATTATAATTTGCCCTAATTTAAAGTATTTTCTTTACAAGTTCAAATACCAAGTGGCTACAAATGTTTTCTATAGTTAGCTAAAGCCCAGATGCTCACATTTTATATGTTGCTATACATGCTGTGTAACCTCTTTCTCAAATACAGCTTTTCTATAAGAGTCATAAAGATAGCAAGATGGCAAGGGTGTAACTTGTTTTACTTTTACTATTTAGCACTAAAAGGGTAAAAGACTGAGTTTGTTTTGTTATCCACTGACAGAATTCAAGCAGGTTTGATGTGCCTTCACACCTCTTATTGTAAATTCTAAAAACCTTTTAATGAAGTTTCCACAGGGAAACAATCACTGTCCTTGGGTATGTATGACTTGAAAAAGATGTGACACCCCCAAATGCTAAAACGAATATTAACATAAACTAATGCTTGATTACAGAAATAATATGAATGATACTTTACAGAAGAAATTGTACCCTGAATGCTTTCAATTGGCTTTACTGGCTTTGAGACATCAATAAAAGGAAACATGTTAGATCCTGTCTGATATACCATCATTAAATCTAACGTTGTACCTCAGAGACAGTGAAAGCGCTCATGCAATATAGCATGTGCTTGTATCAGCTATACGGATTTATGTTGGAAATACTGAAATATGTATGACCATGCACGTGCATTCACATATAGATACACAGTTTGACTCACAGTTCTCGAAAGAGCATCTAGGCCACAGTGTGAGCTATATTTACTCCTGCTCTCTGACTGCTACTCAGCTGTCTACTGTTCTCAGCCAAGACAAGATCCCAAAAAAGAAAGCAAAGGCTCTAACTAAATAATGAAACTTCCGCTCTCTCTGAAACTGCAGAAGCTGGCTAGAACAGGATGTTACCTACTACCGTCTCTTCTGCTGCTGCAGAGAACAGGAGATTGCTAATTACTTTCCACAAACACATCAAATCTGTACAAAATAAGTATATTCTCTATAAAATGCAGCAGTAAAAATTCCCAGTGTGTAACAATCGTACAGATATAAAGAATGGGACTACTCTACTTAGAGTTGTTTTGTGTTTTACATACGATTTTAGCATAGACTGACGTATCAAATCCTCCAGCACAAAATATCTGTAAAGGTAAATGTTCCTGGTTGTTAGAGAATTATATGGTAACTATATCACTAATTACAGTACAAACAGATGTGCAGTCATAACTCCGATAAGTGGCCGTATCATATATTTAAATATACTGTCTTCATGGAGAGAAACCAAGCTTATTGAATCTCATGGAAATTGTGGTCTGGAACAGAAGTTGCATAAATGTGGTATTGTTACACATGTAAACATTTCACATGAATTATTACCCTAAACTAATTTTAGCCAGTGTATGGCATGGTGTTTTTCATGTAAACACACACTGCGTTTAGAGTGCTCTATGGCAGTTGACTCAAAAGCATATTTTTTATGGCCCTTGTAATGAAAAGTTAAAATTTACTGCCACTATGTGCTACTTTTTAAAGTGCAGTCTGTGACTATGGATGTGTCTCAAATGAAGGTCTAGTTCAGTAGTGAATTTCTACCTATAAATTAAAGTGTAGGATCTGGGTACACAGTAAACAGTAAACACTGCAACACTCAACTCTTCTGTAAATTGCACGTCACATATTCTACCTCAGGGCCTCAGAGCCTTGTTTAATGACAAATACTCTGCACATTTTGCAGAGAATTAAATATTTCTTGATCTTAGACAACAGTGATTAGGTGGAAACAGTTCATTCCGACTGGACTATTCTCCCCAGTATTGTTTTGGAACCCATGAGATTTCAAATAGAATCTCTGCTTTCCACACTTCTCACTCATTCCTACCAACATCAGTATATGTCTGAATATTGCTGTCATGCTAAAGCTTTTTCCTTAGGCCCAAGCACATGTTCTACTTTTAATCCTGTGGGAAATGGTTGCAAGGTGCTCCAAAAAGTGCTGTTTTTCTTCTTCTTCAGATGGGAATGCTTGAAGCGAAGCATGCAGTAGTGACAGCATTGCTATGGATACAGTACTCCAGAGAGCACTTTTACAAAACAAACACAAAAAAACACAGCTTATTGGTAACACAGGCTTCTTCAAAACTGCAATTCGTGTCAACTTCTTCAAATTCAAAGTCAAACACAAAATGATGAAATGGCTAATCTGCATGCAAAATCAAAAGCAAAACAGGCCAACCCACTTTAACTTTAAAAACACTGTAGAATATTTACCATCACTAAAGATAACTTGCATTACAGGGCACAGAAGATTAGCTAAGGACACAGTTGCATACACATTTTGAACTGAATTGTCAACACATGGTTCTGTCATTAGCAGAGACATTTTCTGGTGCCCTAACACAATTTCTATACCAGCATTGACACTCCAAGCACCAGCCAAATCCCCAGTCATTTTAATGTGTGGTACCAACGTTAGGGTGCATCTTTTACAACACTAGGATTAAAAAAACATACATTTCACTGTTCAAAAGGTAAGCAACCCATTGTGAAGAACATGTTATTAGCTATGAATTAGCTAATGCACAAAGAGTGGTAAACTAATATCTATGCTAATGGCATGGAGCATTAAAAACATCTAATGCTTAAATAAAATGTATTTTAATTAATAATTTACTTTCAATTTTCAACTTTTAAAAAGCCAAAATAACAGTCTCATTTGAAAATGGAGAATCTTCGAGAAATTCAGATGATGCATCTATGTTAAATATGTAACCTGTGGAATATTGCAACTTTATAAATAATAGTGAGAATGTTTAGAAAACCAGGTTTCCTAATATGCACATTTTCATAATCTATTTTGGATTACTGATGAAAAAGGATGTTTCAAAGTTAAAGGTGTGTGTTTGCAGAGGGAAATCACAGAACTAGTCCCCCTGGACCAGAGTTGGAGAACCCTGGCCTACACTCTGGTTAGAAAACAAAACAGCTGAGTTTAAACAGAGAGTCCTAGTGTGTTGTAATGGAATAGTGGTGAACAAAGTCTCAGGTTATGTGATGTGAATGCCGTATTAGAACAGCAGCTTATTTTATAGTTATGTACAGCATGTACATGCAGTCCAAAGTCAGTTAAGACATGGATAATAGCCAATAATATACACAACACATCTGTAAACAGTAAAGATAAATAGTTAAAGGTAAAAATATTGTTGTGACACCATAAAACTTACTCAATAAAGTACACCATGCCCGTTTCAGTGTAGGCCATCTCCCAGTTATACGGCAGTGGTTCGAGGCTGTCGTCTCTAGGCAGAGAACTCCAGGTGCGAAGCTCCCCACCACTGCTGCCACCTCCACGAACAACGCTGCTGTTAGACTGAGTGTAGCTGGGCACTGGTTTCCTCCACTCTTCACTTCCCTCTGAAAGAGAGAAAGAGATGGATGAAAATTATGACCCAATGCAAAGCACTACACAGCAGGGGGGGGAGTGATTTGCATGTGAACACAGTCTGGAAGACTGGACCAGACAACATCTCTTCCGGTTTAGGCTGTGACAAAACATGTCACAAGAATAAAATGAAACTCCTGGCATCAAAAGCACATACATTTAATTTATTTAATCTGTTATCAATTATTTTTAAACTTTTAAGTTTTTATTTTTATGTCTTTAATCTAATTGATTTCTTTGTAAATTAAGTTTACAATATTTTTGTTTACTTTTTAAACTTTATTCATAATTCTTAAAATAGCTTCACTTATTCTATTGGTTCCCTCTTTTAATTAAGTTTTAATTACTTTTAGTAATTACGTTTTTCTCATATTTTCCAAATTTTTCTTTTAAACTTTTTTTTCAAGTAAAAATAAAGGTTTGAAATTATTATTATAATGATTGAAATTAGGGTCACCTGGATTAAAAAAAACCTGTCCTGATTTACTAAAATTACTAATAATTTATTTGAATGAGCAGTGCAGTAGATTGCAGTAAATGAAAAATGCTGGAGAAAACAATACTTTTTTGGGTCTGCAAAATATTTTTGCAGTTGTGAATCATTTGGATCTCAAGGTCCCAAAATAAAGAGGCAAATTAAATCAGAGACAAAAAAGGGCATTTTAAATCAGAAGCTGGAATCACTTCGAATCCAAAACTGTGTAAACAGTGTTAGCTGCACAGCAAGCACAATCCCACGCCAAGTACAGTTTTAGAGTGGCAGATGCTCAAGAGTTTTTGCTGCTTGCCTGGGCTACATCTAGAAATATGCTAAGTTGGCACATCTTGCATTAGTAAGGCTAATAATAATATTATTTATAATGATAATCATCTTTTTTTTTATGAAGTTGAACAGTCAGACAAACTGAAGAAAAAAACCCAGAACTAAACTGAAACGTAAAAAGATTAACCATTATACCTCTTGTGGTTCTGGATGTATGCACAAGAGCATAAAAATAGGCATAGTTATTTTAAGACAGAAGTCAGTGCAAACCATTTGTCAGAATAGTAATTCAATAAAAGTGTTTGTTGAAGTGGGGGATGGGGTCTTTCTGTGCATACACACCCTTGGTAACACAGGCAGAGCTTCTATTTTTATGCCCCAAGTGGCACAGGCCATCAAAGCAAATATTAAGATACTCTAAGGCAAAGACATCTTCATTCAGCTTAAATGCAAGTGAAGGGATTATTTGCTCCAGCGAATATTCAACAGCTATTTCCTCTCCATTGGTTTTAGCAAAGGCTGTGACAAGAACATTAACCAATCCCAACAGCAATCCATAACTATGCAAATGCACAGCCACTCTGAGATCCACAAATTAATCAATAGCAATACACTCGAGGGCCCTGCCTACCACAGGCAAGACATGCATATTCTGCTTGGTACCATGGCAACAATGCCTACTTTACAGATACTCCAGTTTTTTTTTTCCTCCCACTGTTTTCAATAGATTTTCATTAATATGACTTCCATTATGATGTCCATTAAGGAGAACTGTGGGCAGTAGATCAAAGCAGATCAAGATGGACATGGACACAGTGCATCAGATTATAGCTCTCTTGCCTAGCTTTTGCTGTCTCTTTTTCTATGTACTCAACCCGGTCTCCTTTTATTTCTTACTTTACATTCCCCTGTCAAAGGTCAGAGGGTCAGTATTCAAACACTAATACACCTTATCAAGTCATTACATAGTATTAGGGTTAAAGAGGGTCAGATTACTCACTTCGTGCACATACGGGGGAGCCATATGGAATGACAGCATATACATAGAGGAGCAATACTGTGCAGCTTTTCACATTTCAGCTGAGAGCAGATGCATAAAAAAGTCATGGAGCATGAGAAGGGGGCAGGCTTGTGGGCAGGCTTTTGGGTGGGCAATACAGCAGGGGGGTTCCCTATTGAGAGAGGCTGATCACCCCAGTGACTATAGTGTTAATGTGCACAGGTTGTCCACTTGCTAGCATTTCTGTATATGCATTAAGTATGTAGCAGATCACATGTGTCATATTTGAAATTCAAGATTTTTTACCTACTGTCTCTCAGATTATGACACCCCCCCCCCCCCAAAAAAAAAAAAGACCTGAAAACCATCCAAATCCAAAAGAAAAAGCATCTGAGTCTGGGGTGACTAATTAGACCCGCTTGCAGAGGGCTTGCTTGCTTGATTGGCAGCTACCCTTTCCTCTCATGTAATTGATAAACAGTGCCAGAGATTCTTACATAATTTCTCTGCACAGCATTCCATCTCACAGCCAACTGAATGCCACTATTGCAATCTAGTTTGCTGAATGAACGCTGTAGATATGGCTGTGCAAAAATAGCTCCTGTTCAAATCACTACCCCGGCTCACTAGAATGTATTCATCTACACAGTGTGGACAGTCCTGTCGCAGTGAATCTCATAGCTCACTTTTGAGGAAGGGCGAAAGTCTGCTGAAGGAGGTTGATAACTGAGTGCACATGATCAGTGTTGTCTTCCGCCATCGCATCATTCCATCCCGATGCAGAACTCTGGTTCTTTGGGGACGGCGCATGACCGGAGGAGTATATCACTGTCTCAGTGGCACGACGTGTTAGTCGCAGCAGGCTAAAGACAAACAGAAATTTTACTCCCAGTGTCAGATTGTCCTTGAGTATAGCAGGGACAGGGACAGTTCCCTCTCAGAGAGAGAGAACACATGACACTGGGTTGATCACTAACGCCTGATCTAATTCTGTCAATGTGAAGAAGTCTTCAGTTTAAAAGTTAAATAGTGTAAATTCACAACTTAACCTGGAATCACTGTACAACTCCCTGTTGAATTTGTAAATATTCACAAGAATGGATTTGCTATTTCAAAGCCTGGAAGCGTTTTACTTCAGGGCAAAAACTGAATGTAGTATCACAAAAGCTTAAATACTACTGACATCTCTGGTGCTACAACTGTTTCAAAGTATAACTCAACAATGGAAAAGATATTTTATGACTCATGAACAAATATTCATCTTAGTGTTTGCACTGTGAATGCATAGAAAGCATCATATAAAAATATCAGTCATACCAGTGGAGTGTACACACACATACACACAAAGCAGTATCTTTACCTGGAAGGCCATTAGGCAATGCTGGTCGCTCTTCTTCATCCTCTTCTTCAGGGACAACGCTGTCCTTGCGGTCCATCTTGCTGACAGAGGTAGTGCGCTTGCGTTGGACTTCTGTGCCAAACTCTTCTTCAAATAGGACCTGGTCGACCAGATCAGGCTGAACCAAGTTTGGCTCTGCGGGGGGTTTGGGTGTGCCATAGTAGTTACCTTTAAAAACAAAACAAAACTCTGAATTAGTCATTCTGGTTGTAGACATAGACTGAATTCTGCATAAATTAACCAATAATTCTATAATAGTGCATAATGTATGTTTTTTTCTTATTATTATAATTCATTCATTAAATTAATTAATCATATGGCCATACCAAAACCGTAACCAAAAATCTATTATTTATTAAACATTATCTTATCATGTTGTATTTTGTCACATCACCTGCAGTGATACTCAGTCAAACATCTCTTGTAGCTTTCTATTCTTACCCACAATGGTTCTAAAATATCCGATTACAATGACTTAAATTTAGGAACAAATTGCTTCCAGTTTCAACGTACTACTATAATCTGACTTCACGCACAGGTGAATATGTGCTAAAAAAGATGCAACTTGCTCTCTGTGGCTGCTCAAAACACCCTGGTCCATTAACACCGGAGACACTGAGTAAGCACCCTTCCTCTTCTAAATGGCATTGAAGGAAGGGCCTTTCCTACAGCTGTGTTGTTGAACTCTGAGGTATGGCTCATAATAACTCTTTAAAGGATACAGGTTATGCTAACTGCATCTGAACCACTGAGATATGTGTACTACTGCTAAAGAAAATAGTTGCTCTGAAAATAGCTCAACAGCCAAAACAGAATACAAAATTACTCCCAAACAGTAGTTTGTTACAGCTCAATAATTATTGGCACCCTTGTCAAAGGCGGCTATGTCTGTGCTTTATTATCTCAATCTCACACTTGAAAAAATCAAATATTTTAAAAACAAACAAAATATAAAACACACAAACTCACTAAACACACACACACACAAGCCATAATTACAGCACCTCTTCATTTTAGAACTTTATGGATAGTGACACTACCAGTCATAAAAGTCAGCACAAGAATAAATTACAGAAAAAAACAGCTAATCCCTTGCACTCAAAGAGTACAGTGCTCATTCATATCATCAAGCTTCCCCAATTTCAAAACTACAATGAAAGGTGAAGAATAAAGGAGCTTAAAGAAAGCTTCTTTGTCTCTACTCGGTTGCAGCTCTTTACTTTCCCCAAACACAGCTTAAAGAAGTTGCAAAACATGTGCATGGAATAAAACATCAAACCCGCTAGTTTTGGCGCTGCTGTGATAGCAATTACACTCTCCAGTGGATTCAGTAATGAACCCCATCCTCCATGTTCTTTTCTAATTCAAAAAATAGTTCATTAATATTCAGTACCAAGAATGGAGCATCCAATCGCAGCTCTGTATAATGTGCTTAAATGATTTTCTAATTCAGTGGCATGTGTTTATGTGTGCTTGTGTGTGCGTGTGGTTTCATTAGTCTCTCTTGATGTGGCAAGAAAATCAGCATCAGTGTGACTGGATTCATTCCGAAGGCATAAAAAAAATCTGTCTTTAAATCAACTGCTCAACCTTTTAAATTACACACAGATTATTTCAAATTACCCAGATTTGGTGAGGCTTATATTTGTGTGCTGCTGTCACCCGCACCCCCCACCCCCCAGAAAAAAAAACAAAAACACAGAACATCTTTAGTCTGTATGTAAATAGTGAATTTATAGAAAAGCAGCAGTTTAAGTCAAAGTTAAAAATTCAATTCCTACACAGCAATCCTTGTAATCATCAGTTAGATTAAACTTCCTCCTTTGAGCCATGTATTATAAGCAGCTTAATTAGAGAATAGGAATGGAAGTCGCAGGAGAATACGCTTTTTTTACATCAATTAATTACTGTCTATAACTCCTTTCACCTCTTTCTGAATATTCACTGGGATTATGAATGCTCTTACAGCACAAATCCATTACAATGTGCAGACTGAGGGAGAGATGAACTGTATACTGAACAGCCATAGCTAGGTGCAGGCTAAGCGCTAGGCTAAATTGCATCATATCAACCCTGGACTGTGATTAATCACCAAACAAACATACATCAGTGTGCGAGAGACATAAAGGTGTGAGCACTGCTCAGTGTCAAAGTAGATTTATGATATAATTTGTCACCCCCAGTGTACCGGGAGATGTATAATCTGACTATAAAGGGAATAGCACTTCAGCATTTTCTTAATGTTGTTGACATTTTGGCTGATGGAGAAGGTTATTTCCATGCCCACAAAGCATAAGATGGTGAACCAAATAAGGGAATACAAGGAGATTGCACTGTAGGACAAAGAAAGGAGCCTCCAAAGCACCTACACCCTATACTGCAGCAAAAGATTAAAAAATGTTAGCATGCCTCAACGGTAATTAATGTGTAATTAATGAACTAAGATCTGTATTATTAATGGAATTCTTAGTCGCAGTGGCCTAGTTGTTAGGACCTTGCCCTTGCGAACAGAACATTGCAGTTTTAAATCCCAACCCTGGGTGCCACTGAGTAAGCTAGTGTCCTGCTACACTGCTCCCGCTGCTCCACGTGTGAACATGTGATGCAGAGGTCACATTTGGTTGTGGTGCACTTTGTGTGTTCACAATGACAAATAAGTCACTTTCACTTTTAATTTTCAACTATACAGAAAATAACTACAGTAAAAGGTGATACCAGATAACTTTCAGCTTACACACTAATCCTTCAGGTGAGTTTGAGACAGAAGTGAAAGCAATGACTGCATGGGAGTTGGAGCTTAATTATTGTCAAATAAAAGAACACAATAATGCAGTTTGGTAAATGTCTATCTATAGAATATATCATCAATATGGTCAAAAAAGTTGTCTGTGGCCGCTTACTAGACTTGTAGTCAGGACCGCCTAAACCGAGACCAAGACAATACCAAGACCAGAGGGTATCGAGACCAAGACAAGACCAAGACTAAGACCAAGACAGACCGAGTCAAGACCAAGCCAAAGTCGAGACCAAGACCGGAAAAAAAAAAACTCCCTTAACTTTTGTGTGCTGTTGAGGACTGACATTAAGGGGTTCTGACTGGTCCCAAAGTCACCTGACAAAACAGCTAACACCTCCAACAACTGTCTAAAGAATGAGAAATATGTAACTGATTTCAGTTATACTTCATCTGTAGATGAAATTGTAACATCAAATTAAAGATACAAAATTATAAACCTGAAACTGCATCATGTCCAATTGTAGTACTACTAGCCACTGTCCACTGTACGATATCAACTTCCCTGAAATGTATTAGGCCTCTTAGGTCAACACAACATGATATGCAGATGTTATTTAAAGTCAATGCTCACATTTATTTAGTCAAAATATTTAAAGCAAAATACTGTAATCAAACAATATAAAGACATGCGCACACATCACATGAAGCAAATGTAAATTACAAATATAACAAACCAATACAAACTGCACATCAAACTGTGCATTAACAAAAAAAAAAGACAAATGATTAAAAGATTCTGACATCTTGATGTCTGCAGTAGCATGTGATTACAATACACTGCCAATGATCAAGCCTGTTGTTCAGTAGAGCAAGAACAACAAAACAGACATTATGAACAAATAACAGATTGATAAACTAATACAACTAGATGAAATATTTAAAAATAGAGAGAGAGACAGAGAGAAAGAAAGAGAGAGAACGAGCATATTTTCCGAGAGGAGGGAGAGAGAGAAAACAGTTCACATTTTAAAATAGTGGTTAATTGCACTTCAGAAAAATATCTTATACCCTAGCCACATGCGGTGGGGTCTCATTATGCCTCCTCTACTAAAAACTATTTCAACTGGGGCAGAAGAGGCAGAGACAGAGAGGACTTTCAAGGCAACACTGTGCAGACAGAAACGCTCTTTGTTTTTTACCAAAAGGTGAGCGCATCACAGTCACAGTCATTTATACAATAGAATCGTGTCTAATAACATGCTGTAGCAGCCTCTACACGCTGGACTGGATTAGTAGGACAACATAGGAGAAGACGCGTAAACCGTGATAACCACATCTAACATGATAATTTTGTTGAATCAGGGTGTCAACTACAATTATGTTCAGGTCAATTAAGACCTCAGATTTACGACGAGACGAGACCATGGTTTTAGAGAGGAGATGCTGCGTGTGAATCAAGCGTTTCATTTCGTTGCAAGCAGTTTCGAGTCATCATTAAACATTCAACATGTCAAATCGCAGTTTCAAGGTTTTAGATCATTTTTACCTCACAGCTTTTATGACGCGATGTCGCTCAGTCAGTCCAGCAGAGATGTTAGGGCACAGTTTTGGTCAATAGAGATGGAGAGAAATGTGTTTTACCTCCTTTTAATGAAACTGCAGTGTCTGCTCAACTTTAGTCATATCAGATGTGCTTCTTCTCAAGTCCCAAAAATTAACGCAATTTTCTGACAGTTTGCCATTTGGCTGAACAGGGTAACTTTGTTTGCTAACTATCCAGCTTACTAGTTTATCTGGATGTTGTTACAAAAACCATGGTTTCAGCAAGTT
>JBBPDA010000105.1:21695319-21711950 GCA_037974385.1 Arnoldichthys spilopterus | reverse complement strand
GACAGAGAGAGACAGAGAGAGACAGAGAGAGACAGAGAGAGAGAGAGAGAGAGAGAGAGAGAGAGAGAGAGAGAGAGCCCTGTTGTGATGGTGATGTTATCTCCAGCAGTCTCATTTAGCAAAGGAAGTGTGTGAGGTAGAGGTAGATGCCGCAGTGAGTCTAATTGAATGTCTTACGAAATAATAACCTGTCATTTACAGAAAAGTCCTATAAATTAAGACAAAAGCATTTTCCATTAACTGAATCCACACTAAATGAAGTAAGTGGGCATAACAATTTAACAAAGATTAGAATTGGGTGATATTTAAAAATAATGATCATGGTATTTTCTTGGTTATTGCTTCAATTTTAATGTAAAGGTTTCATTATATCGTACATTTAAATAAAATGTTTCAATCTATTACATTGCAACCCATGTACCTGATCTCCCACAGTGGCATGCAACGCAGTGCAAAGCGTGTCCTTTAGGTAATAACTGATTTTGCTCTGCGTTAACAAATTTGTAACTACAAATCATATAGTTGGTGAAATTCTGTTGGGGGTGTCAGTTTTATACCTTTCCCTAAGCACCCATAAGCTTCATAAGATCTTTATGTAGCTTTGAAAAACCTTAATAATGTCTTATAAGAAATCATTGTTTTGATCATGCTTAACAAGAATAAAACATTATGACTCAAACCACTTTTCAGTTCCAACACAAATGCTAAAACCTTGTGTCTTGTTTGACACTGATATCAATTCAATATTTCTTCTTATTTATCTTAACAGCTTGGATGGCTGATTTTCTGTAGAAGGCATATTTCAATGCTTTTCATATTCAATTATCATACTATGTCATTCTTAGAGAAATGTGGATGCCTTGCCCTGCTCATAATTTCAAGTAAAAAATGACATGTAAATATGGAGTTTAGTTCCAACAATGCTAATATATATAGAAACTCTGCTCAAATTACTCACATTCTCTACAACCCCAACCCTACTATTATCACGTAACATTATCATGTTACTGATGTCAGTATTTGTTTTTTTTAGTGCTATTTTCAGGCTAGAATTATGATAGTAATGAAGTAGATTTATTCCTTTTTCTCCAACCATAACCAATAACCAGGATTTCCTACAAATATTGCCTTGACACTGACTGCGTATCAGATCAGTGCCATCTCTAATTACAGCTGTTTATATTTAAATTAGGCCTATCTACTCCTATAACAACTCTCTTTCCCTACATCGCCACATCTCAAGGATTGGACTCAGCTTACTTGTCAACACTGCATATCTCCAATTACATTAATTGATTGCACAGCCCAGATACTATCACTCGCATTTATCCACAAAGAACAACTGTGGCTAATAGAAACAAGCATTTCAGTTCCAACGTACCCACCTGCTTAATACAACCACACAACAGAAGTCGACTGCATTAGCAGAATAAAAGCCAAGTTTACAGGTATTTATAACACACTAACTACGATTACTACACAACAATAACATGGAGTCGAATGCTGAAGCCAAAATGGAACCTTGCTGTAGTCAACTGCCTCTGGCTGTATGCCAACAATAAACAGACGAGCAGTCCTGCTGCCCATTTTTCAAGCACTTAAAGACAGGTTTTAATCCAATAGAGCACTAGAGCTGTGATTGATCTAGTCTATCAACTGCCATTGGCAGATTAATGAAACAAGTAATACAATGACACTTGACGGCATAGTTAATCATTGGGTAAAGTAGTACTTCAGCTGCAGCAACACTATCACCAACATATATGAATTACCCTGACATACGGTTAAATAACACACTGCACCAATCAACCATAAACTTAACACCACTGACAGGTAAAGTGAATAACACTGACTTTCTAGTTATTACATTAAAATGACACCTGTCAGGGGAGTGAGATATATGAGGGAGAAAGTGAACAATCAGTTCTTGAAGTTGATATGCTAGTAAGTCTTGTGGAGTGTTCCAGGTGTGCAGTAGTTAGTACCCATCAAAAGTGATCCAAGGAAGGACAACTGGTGAATTAGTGACCGGGTCATGGGCACCCAAGGCCCATTGGGGAACATGGGAAATGAAGGCTAGCCTGTCTAGTCCGATCACAAAGGGGAGCTCCTGCTGCACAAATTGTTTTGCAACATTTAACGTAGAAAAATACAAAACACTAAAATGAAATATGACAGTAAGGATTTCTGTACTGGACGTTTGTGAAAAAAACTGTCTAGGAAGAACTGAGGACAAATAAAAAAATTAATTAAGAGTTAATTATCTAAAATAGATCATAACATTGTTGAGGGCTGACAACCAATCAGCTATTCTAACTATGCAAGTTAAGTAGTTATAGTGTTTCTATTTTTATAGATTGAGTTGGGCAATATACTGATTCTTACTGTTATCCTGATAAACAGGTCACAATATGACTCAATATAGTTTTCTGACATTATCATGTATGTTGTCAGAACTTAAAGTACATTTATATGTTAGCATGATTTATTACAAACAAAGCAGAACAGGGCCCTTTCTAGTCTACAGTGCGAGTTGTTGAATATAAATTATTTGTGCTCATTTTTTAAAGGGAATTTTCATATTATCCTGTTTCACTTCATTATATGTCAGTAATAATAAGTAGCATGACATGACATTTATATTGTGACATTTTTGCCCAGCCCTGTTTATAGGCTCTGTATAATTCATCTAAATCAGTTCCCTGTATAATTAATCTGAAAGTGAAAGTGATTTATTTGTCATTGTGAACACACTCAATCACACAAAGTGCACCACAACGAAATGTGACCTCCAGTGTTAACCCATCACATAAGCACAGGTGGAGCAACCAGGAGCTATCAACAGCATGCAGAGAGCAGTGTAGTTGGACAGTACCTTGCTCAAGGGCTTGAACCTGTGACCTTCTGTTCACAAGGGCATGGTCCTTGAAGACAGGCATCTAGGCTCTTCTCAGTTTTGTGTGGTGCAATGAACTTCCCCTA
The DNA here is from genome assembly GCA_037974385.1 of Arnoldichthys spilopterus. Classification (NCBI taxonomy): domain Eukaryota; kingdom Metazoa; phylum Chordata; class Actinopteri; order Characiformes; family Lepidarchidae; genus Arnoldichthys; species Arnoldichthys spilopterus. Next base: position 21,708,968 of record JBBPDA010000105.1, on the reverse strand, counting down.
ACTGTCAGAACTGCAGAGTCCCTCACGGTCTTCAAATGACAACTAAAGACTCACCTCTTCACACAGTACTTAGGACCATAACTACTACACTAGCAAACTTTTTAACTTTACGAGAAAAAAAAAATTATGTCAAGGTTTTGCATGAGCTCAGGTATAATCTTGGGCAAGAGCAACTGCCAAATGCTGTAAATGTAAATGTCCTAATCATTAGGCCACCACTGTAATTATACAGAGAACAGATCTAAATCTGTTTCAGAAGTATCAACACAACACAGATGTCATGACATATTCTGAAAAGGTTACAATAACAATAACATACTGTCACATTACCCATCCCTAATTAGAGTCCCACCTTACAAAAAGAATTAACCACAACAAAAGACTACATAGTTTTCTCAGTCTTAGTAAATGTCTACACATGATCAAGCATCAAAGAACCTCGGCTGAACCCAGTTCATGACTTTTTCTCTTTCGTTTAGGTGACCTCCCACTCCCATGGTACAAGGCCCTCCATTTGTCCACCATGGCAAATGGCAGTTCACCACCCTGACGAACCACATTTCACTGCTGACTGAGCAAAGAGCTCCCCCTTGGCTGTGTGAGATGGGGGGAAATGGGGGGTGAAGAGTTGGTGGTGCCCTGTCTCCTTCACTTATTACTTTTAAAACAAATTCCATGTTTTATACCAAGATGCATGAGGTCATCATTTTGAGAGCCATAGTCATGATTCAGCTATTTGATGCCCACAACTAAAAGGATGAACAGCCCTGTGTGACTAGAATCAATAGGTTGCAGGACTATGTATACACAGTGCATACATGCACAGTCAATATGCATTAAATAATTGTACTGTAAGTGATTAGACTGGATGAGCAGGTGACCAGAAATGTTAACATTGTCCAAGTTCAACAGACATGCTTTTAATGTTAAATTAAGGTATATGTTTATAACCAAAAGGTGAATCTTTAGAGCAAATTTGATGTCTCTAGCTGTCAATAAAGGGAAGTATAACTGGGTAAGTTCAGACAGTTCTATTAGTATAAAATGCAGTCTGTGATCATGTAAAACAGCAGTTTTAGGTTTTTGTAGTTAAAGTACAATGCAATGTGCGGCAGTGCTTTCTCTTTTACCTACAAGGGAACTCCATTCCAGCTGCCTTGTTTTCACATGATCAAATTCATCCAAAATTTATATTTATCATGCCCCACTTGCTCTTTGTTCAGATGGCAGTCTGCTCAAACAAAAAGTGCCTTTAGGTGCTGGGGGCTGATGGCAATTTGCAGAGGAAAGGTTTGTAGTTTTGACATGTTACGTAAGTGACCTCTTCAGAAGGTGTGCACTCCGGAGCTGTCTAACCAGAGAGGCATTTGGGCAGAAAGGTTTGCTCAGTAAATGTCTCGCATCAGGCCATGAATGTTAACTTTGCAGGCCTTTAAATGGTGAATTCGTCTCCGACTGCACTGTCAACGTTTTGACTCATCTTCACTGCTGCCCTCACTTGAACTGGCTTCTAGCCATTACACGGCAGCATATGCACTATACCATGTGTTTAATGTTGCACTGTAACATGCTATGACTTGTACCTCAACAGAAAATACACTACAAAAAGTGCAAAATACTGTCACACTAAACACACTTATATATATATATATATATATATATATGGAAATTGTCTGAAGATGGCTTATTGCGTCAAATTACTTTGAAGTGTTTGTTCAGTTTGTTTTGCTTTTAGTATTCTCTGCAAGAACAAGTAAACAGGAAAGGATTATTCTTTTCCATTAGACTCAGAGGAGGGAGCAAGAGAGATGAGAATTAAGATAACATAAAACTACTGCAGAGGTAGGGGATTTGAATGGCGAGGTAGGGTGAAAAGAGCACTGTTTATCTTAATGGCTTCAAGGTTGAACTGAATTCTTTTTTGCAAAGCCTCATTGGCCATGCCTGCCCTTCACGCTTGACGGACACAGTCCTCTTCCAATCACCATCTGTCGGTCTGTGGCAAAACAACTGCTGATATGTGCCTCGTTCACAGATGCCTGAAAGCATCTTAAACGTGATCAATCTATGGAAAAAGGTAATTATGTGGTAGAAAATTTGATTTTTCGCATTTTCCAGAATACCACGTATCAGTAGTGCCCTTTCATTTAAGTTCTGATGTACCTGAAATGTTAGACCAGGAACTAAAAAATTAGTTTTTCAAGATAGTTATAGAACATTTAAGGACAAATCTAGAGATTTAAGCAACGAATCACAAGTCTCTTCTAATCATACCCTGACTTTTTTTACTCTCCTCAGACAAAAGAGCCAAAGTCCCTCTGGTAGCTTGAATCAATTAAAGCTTAATTATACCACCAGAAGCCTCTGTTTACTTTGACAAACAGCCCGCAGAGGGATGAAGGGGAATCACAGCAACTTTTTTTCTTTTTTTGAGGACAATTGTTAATTTAATCAAGTGTAAGAGAACTTTGACTAAATTCATACTTCTCAACAGTGTAATCCTCTTTCCTGAATTGAGCCCAAACAGGATTAAAGTCAGAAGGGATGGGAGAGCAGAGTGACTTGCAGAGCCGAGCTGCAGAGATGTGTACTCGTCTGCCAACTGTAGCTCTGCTGATCAGTCACCTGCAAGAGTGGAACCCTCAGACACTGACAAGGCTTGGCCAAAAACTTTTGAGATTGTTCATACTTGCTGTGAAATCGCTCATGCTTGCTGTGACAGAAAGCCCAGACAAGAAGGAGCTGAGTTCATGGCAGAGAAAGCTCAGGTTGGTAAGGGTAAAGTATGTGTTAGTACTGCATGTTACATAGACAAGTCACATTATGAGCTATCCTATCTTGTATCTACCCTCACAGTCCATTTTATCAGCTAAACATAGCATACAGACATAGTTTACAATTACAGCAATTGCAGCGTGTAGTGTATTTCTCTGCATCCTTTGTTAGCAATCTTATAACCCATTCATTATTGAGCGAGACCCCCACAGGACCACCAAACAGCAGTTATTATTCTAATGGCATGGCTGAGTTGATATTGTTGGTACTGCACTGTTGGGTACTGCATCCATGCCGTAAGTTGCCTCAATGTTCCTCCTAATATGGATCAAGCTAGTGTGACGCACAACATACTCATTTGCAACATATAGAACTAGTGAGTAAACTGGGACACGAGCAGTACTTTTTGAGCGTTCTGTTCCGTTTTGGCAAATTGATGCATTCACATGGTCCAGTAAATGAAGGATATATGGACAGTCCAATGTTAGCCCTTTCTCTGTTCCTTTTATGTATATTTTGTATATATGTTTTATTCTATATCAATTCTAAAAATGATCTGATCTGATATTCTTACTGCTGAGTTCACCAGTTCTTCTCGTCCAACACATTTCATTGTACGGCTGCCCCAACATTAACATACATATGATCAATAAACTGAATTTGACCTTTAACCTTGTCATCAAGTGTTTACAGCTGTATTTTTAACAAATTGTGAGGCATATGATTAAAACATGTAAAAAAAAAAGGAATCAAAATATGATATTTTATCTCCATCACACAGCTCTGATGTATGTGGGTTGATATTTGACACAAAGCTCAATTTGCCACGGTAGCTGCGGAAGCAATATGGAGCGTAACTTAAAAATAACCAAGTAATAAATCCCGGGGAAAAGATGACGTTGCAATGACCGATTGCTGCTCGCTGTGCTTTACTCTTCTCTGGTAGATATATTTCCCCTCAGAGGACAGCATGTCCTGATCTCCATCTACCCGGCTCTCACTAAGCACTCTGATGAAAAGCGCTAAAGAGCAAAAAGCTATGGATGAAACAGCTGTAGTTGGAACAGTGAGGTCACAGAGGGAGAGAAAAGTCTTTACTCACAAGCTTGGGTGATTTCATATTTAATTAGCACACACAGAAAGCAAAGAACATCAGTGGTGGAACATTGGCCTTGCAGAGGTTTGAGTGGCTCTGGGACTGAGAAAGACTATGTTTCAGCCATACCGAGTGAGTTCAAGCCAGGGGAGAACATGAAGCTATAGAGATGCAGCATGCATTATAGAGCTGGACCCAACTGACTACAGAAGTCTGTAAAGAAGGGCAGGGATAAACCAAATCATCTTCAAGGGGTGGAAGATATGAAACATTTGACAATGTGATGCAACAAATTGTGTCACGATAAGCTTTTCTCAGTAAGTAATGTGTCACCGAGTGGGACTTGCTTTGGCTGGTCCCAAGATAACTTGGTTCCACCGGTGGGATTCAAACACAGTGTTAGAACATTCAGATTTGAATGCTGAAACAACGGTCAGCTTTATTTCCAACTGCTCATCAAATCTGACAGCCATATCACTTGTTTTCCCACAAAATAGCGATATGTGTACATGAAAAAAATAATCTTGCATTGTTTCGTTTTTTTTGATGATTTTAATACAGAACCACAAAGAAAGTGGAGACAAAAAAACATAATACTGTCTTACACATCACTGAGCTTTTGTTTACCAAAAAGGCCACATCTATGTGAAACTATTTCAAATATCTTAAACATGAAAATGTCAAATATGCATAGTGCAAGCTTGAGTTATCATTTGGTATGACAGGTGATGTGTTAAATTATGAAAAATACATCTACATTTTTAATATTAATATTATAAATAATGAAAAAAAATAGGAGGAAAGCAGGAAAGCACTCAAGTGGGTTAGGTGTGCATTACTGAAAGAGAGGAAACCTTGTAAGGAATGCAAGCTTTAAGTGGTTGACATGCAGTAAATATTATCTGTTGCCTAAATGTCTTCAAAAGTTCATCAGTTATGACCGTTCGCTTTTGTTTCCTTAATGTCTTTCATTTTGTCAGTGTCATCGTGAGGAGAATGATAAAACGAAAGTCCTTCGTTCCTTCCTCAGCCCCCTCCTCCTCCTCTTTGCTGTTCTGCTCTGATCCTTCTCCCTACACTCTCAGGGAAAAGGCGTAAGGAATCGCTGGAGGCTATGAAAGGAAAATCGGGGGGGGGGCTTTTTTCTTTGGCTCCAGGCAGGCTTTAGCATCGAGGCCACAGATAGGAAGTGTTGTGCAGCTGCCTCCCGGTGGTGGGCTGCAAGTTCAAACCACATCTCAAAGCACTCACTGCACACTTTTGGGCACAACACCAAAGCCCTGTCTACTGGAGCCATGGCTTGCATTGCAGGTCCTTTGTGAGGAGGAACTTTATACTATTAACCCTATCTAGCCTAGCGTCTTGCTGGTGATACATTCAGAGACTCTAGCTTTGTCCATTTTAGCTTAAGAAAATCTGGCCTCAGACTATTCGGGATGTTGGCCCAGTCCATGTTGATCACAGAAAAACACGTTAGCATGTGGAACTGTTTTTTCTGGACTCGACAGACTAATGTTTCTGGACTAGTTTTAGACATGAATTGGAACTTTTCTTCCTGCGTGTTATTTACAAAACTGGCTCACCAGCCTACACGTGCAGTTTATAGACTGTGAGCATGGAAAAACACAGAATTTACTTCTGTCTTTCATGCACATTCACTTAAGGGAGGATTGTGTAGAAAATGGGCAGAGATATATGAAGTATAGCTGATTACATATCTTGCTTGATTTACTAACGTTTCAGTAACTAGCAGCAAGGTTAGCATGATTTTTTATGTGCTCTTTAAAACTAGCATGTTTTACAGTCTTAGGCAATAGAGAAAGGTACAATCTTCTCCATTAACACAAACACCTACATCTGACCCTCTGTGTGCTACTGTGTTTTCTATGTGGAATAAGAAGTGTCATGCTGACTTATCGGATGCAAGGTGATAATTTAGAGATACTCATATGCTTCATTGCTCTAAATTGCCATTTGCAGTATTAAAATACAATTGCATCAGCTGAATGATTTTATAACTGCTGAGTATTAAAAACTTCTGCGTTATTTAAGTCTGTGCCATGAGCAAATAGGTAGGCTGAACAGTGTGATGGGTGATTTTTGTGTTTAAAATACATTTCATCAATGCGTTTATATGCCCACATCCAGCACATCACACTCATTTCTGGTTTAAGCCACACCCATTTTCAATATTCCAGGTATTCAGTATCAGTGATGAATATTAAATGTTTGTTCTGACACCTTTCTATCATAGTCAGCATTAACATTTGTGCAGCAGAAGCTCCTATTTGGGATCAGACAGGCTAGCCTCCACTCCCTATATGCATCAGTTAGTTTTGGGTGCCCATGAGGCTGTCACCAATTTACCCATTGTCTGTCCTTGTATAACTTTTGGTTGGTGCTAACTTTTGCATACCTGGAACAATCTTTAAACCTGACGTTTTGGAGATCTGATTCAGTCTTCTAACCATCATGATAAGACCCTTTTCAAAGTGGCTCAGATTCTTTTTTCCTGTTTTCAGTGCATCAACTTCAAGAACTGACTGTTCACCTGCTGCCTAATATATCCCACTCCCCTGACAGGAACCATTGTAATGAAATAAATAGACTGTGAATGCTATTCGCTCTCTCTCTCTTACACACACACACACACAGACAAAAAGAAACAGAGAGAGGACACAGTCAGAGGAGTTTGTGAGGAATGATAAGTGATTGTGTAATTGTGTAGTGAAGCGGCTTAAACTGAGAATCGAGAAAATAAAATGTGTAGTCACGATTTACGGTACGGTACGCACTTCGCTGTAGATTGGCAAAATCAATGAGAGCTTAGGGAAAGGACAGCAAGGGAATAGCCACATAATGTGTGTTGAGTGAATGTGTGTTTGGCGAGCCCAACAGACAGATGGTGTCCTCCTAATGTCTACCGCCACTAACACTGGAGGGCATCATTATGATGCCAGTCTGGCTCAGGGGCAACACACACACACACACACAGACACACACACACAGACACACACACACACACACATATATACACAGAAAGACAGACAGACACAGCTAAGTGTGTGTCAGGGTTCACAGCGCTTGTCACTTCATGTCTGAATGAGGCCCAAATGCCATGATAAGTAAATCAGCACAAAAAAGGTGCAGTGTTTACAAGACCTTATCACCAAACCTCTATCACAAACATAATCTGAATTACAATGCACCACTATAATCTCCCTTATTTTGCCACCAGGACCTTAATTTCATGGGGGTAAGTTTGAATAGGTATTTGAGAGCAGTAAGAGAGATAGAAGAGAGATTCGAAATTATATTTACTGGCTATAATCACTGTGGAGAAACAAGACAGCATGTGTTTATGTGTGTGTCTCAGTGATGGCTACAGAGATTGTGAGTTCAATCAGGGTAGCAGGTACAGCAGTTTAAACAGCTGGGTTTTGGATAATTAAAATCACATGCACTTTTTGAACTACTACTTTGTCTACACTTGTGTGTATGTGTGCCAAAGTGTGATTCTGTTGTCCACAATGCTTAGTAAAAATCCTCACAGGTTTGCCTGATCAATGCAGCCATAAGAGACTGGGGGTATGTGCACCCAGGCATTTTGGATCCCTTCAGAAACACTTGAGTTGATAGCATCTGGCAGAAATGTCATGTTGTTTTGCACCTTTATTAGGCTAAATTAAATTTTGCTAATACAGTGGTAAAATCAACCAGTCCTAGAGGACTACGGGCCCAAGTCAGGGTACACCCAGGACATGAGGCCAACACAGACAAACAACCACTCTTTCTCTAACACACACATACACACACACATCCCAACAGCCAATTTAAGAGTATCCAATCAACCTACTGCCTTCTGACAGTGGGAGGAAACCCACACAAACATGGTGAAGGGCACCTGTGGCCAACCCGGTGATCGTACCCAGGACCTTCTCACTGTAAGACGACAGCGTGAACCACTCCACCACCATGCCACCCAAAATTATTCATTTTTCTCTTTGATACAGTTCCTACCTATACCGGTAAAAATACAAATAATACATAAAACGCATTTAAAAGACATTTTGTAGTTATTTCATAATTTAAATAAATAAAAACAAAACACATTATTTATATTGAAAATGCCCTTAGAAAAAAGGTTGTGGATGCCTATAAGTCTATTTAAGGATTTAAAAATATATATATTATATATTTTATTTAAAAAATAATAAAAAGAATTCAACAGTAAAACCATCTTCATGTGGTGTACATTTCAAATCTGCCACCCCTGCAAGTTCAGACCAAGAGCAGGTCATCTGAAGTCTCCAAAAACCCCAATTAAACTTTATATAATGATATGAACTGACATATCAGAGTTGTTTGGCCACAGTAACAGTAAATATGTATGGTGTAGACTAAAAAGACAACTATCAGGAGAAGAACTTCAGATCAACTGTGAAGCATGGTGGTGGAAATCTTACGGTTTTGGGGTTGCTTTGCTTTGTCATGGACTGGATAGCTTGTAGTCATTGATTCAGCTTGCATCTGAAGGTATTCTGCATTGAAGAGTGATTAAACATTTGAGCAAGCTGATGTAAAAGACTGGTGGAGAATTATGCAAAATGCCTTTTTGGCACTATATTGAACCATTTTTGGTAAGACTATAATTTACATTTAGTAAAAAATATATAAAATATTGCAAAGTGCACATGTTGTTGATAGCAGCGGTATCTAAATAGCAGTGGGATAAAATTAAACATGTTCTTAAATGGAAACAACAGACTAAAACAGAGGCTTTTAACAAGAACGATAGATAAAGTTACAAGTTGCTCAAAGCAAACCAGACAAAGGTCCCAGTGAGTGAAAAATGGGGAATCTGCTTTCAACTGGCACTTCGTGACATAAGAATTACCAGTTAATTTCATCATCACAGAGGTTTTAAGGTCTCACACACACACACGCGCGCGCACACACGCACAGACACACACCAAAGGAATTATAGTTCATAAGGTTTATATGCTGTAGAGGCACATAGTAAAGTACTAGAGACACCTTGTCCTCCCCTCTCAGCTGTTCAGTCCCAAAGTATATTCCACTCTCTCCTGCTTCTTCTCCCTGTTCCTGCTACACACACACACACACACACACACACACACACAACAACAGTCTGCTCTCAGATCTCTTGTCTCCTCTAGTTCTCTAATGAGGGTCAAAGCTGAGCTTAAACTTTGGATCCTCATAAGTGTGTGTTTGTGTGTGTGTGTGTGTGTGTGTGCGCGTGTGTGTGTGCACGCCTGACGGGGAGGCCTAATCACTGGACTACATCAAAGGGCCAGACCTGTTCTTACTAGGGCTGGTGCTGGCTCCAGGGAGCCTCTTCTACTGTGCTATACATTATACATTAGATCAGAGCAGAGCAATGCAGGGAACGCAACTTTAATGAAGACAGCGAGGGGGGTGGGGTGGGGGGGGTTATGCTAAGTCTCACTGCTACCGCACCTAAACTGTAGCACTTGCACAGCCACATTTGCACACACCTTTTATATATCTCAGGGTGAAATTCTGTATCTGTCATTAATTAGAGGCTAATTAAAGAGGGGCTTGCAGCACTGTGTGGATTACGCAGATAAACACAGTCAACAGTCCTTTACATCACAAACACACACACCCACACACACAAACAGACACAACATGCACACATACACACACACACACTTAAACAGTCAATAAGAAAAGACACTGTGAAGTTCTTCTGTAGAGTGAACAAAGCAGGCCAGAATGTGTGAATGACTGGAATATGTATGAGTGACCTTTAAGAGCCTTTGCCTAGGTCCTTTAAATTGAGTGAATCACTGCACTTAGATGTGTGTGTGTGTGTGTGTGTGTGTGTGTGTGTGTGTGTGTGTGTGTGTGTGTGTGTGTGTGTGTGTGTGTGTGTTTCTATAGCAGGGGTTTTCAAATCTGGACCTTGAATCCAGATTCCGGTCCTGGATTTTTCACCAGTAGATATGACTGTAGGTGGCCAATCAATTATATCAACCGTTCAGTTAACTACAAGTGATTGCAAAAGAAATCTGAAAACGACTGTAACCCTCCCCAGCAGTGGTCAATGAAATATCAAGGGAGATCACAAACAAATTCCAGGGTAATGCCACATGATTCGCAGGCCTCATGTAAACATTAATCAAGAACACAGTATTTGGAATGTCAATATTAAGAAAAACATTACTCTTATGGAACATGTCTGTTTTAAGCTTCTTAAGAATCACCTTGATGAGCCTGAAGACTATGGAAAGAATGTTAAGTGAACTGATGTGGCAAAAAGTGAGAACCTCATCTCAACTGTGAAAAAAAGGGAAAGTATCACTGTCGGGAGTGGTTTGCTGCCACTGGATTCGAAAAGCTGCCACGGTTCACAGGCGGACTCGAGTTAGGGTGAAGGGACCAAGGGAGAGAGGGACTCATGGGCAACCCCAAGAGCTTTTCACCATTATACTAGCAAAAGTCCAGTGTGGCCTAGGCACCATGCCAGCCACACCTGTCACCAGGGACAAGGACTTCGCACTGCCCTGAGGGACAATCATGCTTATAAGGGCTTCCACCCAGGGGTACACGTAAGCACTGATTGCCCACACCAGGCATGGCCATCACCCCCAGCCGGCTCAACATGGCATGGCACTGACCCACCCCCTGCTGGCCTATTATGGGTCATCACGTTTTCACATCTGTGTGTGTGTGTAAGACAGAGAGAGAGAGAGAGAGAGAGAGAGAGAGTAAAAATGGTCATTATTTCCCATGTCATTCCAAATCCTCTGAGATTTTACATTTTCTATTCTCTCTAGATTGAAAATGAATGGAACACATTTCCTGCCCCAATTGGACAGACAGCCGGCTTGGCAATGGTTCCAGCTGCTGCTGTGAGCTGTGTGTGTGTGTGAAGGCGTTTTTCTGCAGTAGTACAGGGTGCCCTTTGGCCTCTGGCCATCCGTGACATTATGAGACTCTTCAAACCCTTCCCTCTGTCGCCTCTTCGCTACCACCAACTGCATCACTTAACATCTCCATCGGACCAAACACACACGTGAGCACGCAGGGCAATGCAACAACCAGTCCTACCCTGTAACAGTGGGTGTACCTCCAGTGCCCATTCCTATTATGAACACTGTTTCAGTTAGCTATTGGAAAAGCTGCCATGAACACTCATGTTAAAATAAGAAAACTGGACACTGTGAAATTTTAGAAAAGTCAAGACAACATTCCTAGAATGTTTAAATGTTCACGGAATCTCTGTCCACAATAAAAATGCATTGACTGGGAAATTTGTTAGCTGGGTTACCATCAGAACACTAAGATCTGATCTTTAAGATGAAGTGATTGTCTGTTTAAGACATTTACCCCTGCCCTTCTCAATGTAGCTACTGTACATATCTCGGGTGCCCAAACTCTGGTCCTGGAGATCTCCCACCCTGAAGAGTTCAGACACAACACACCTAGCTCTCATATTCAGACACCCCTGAAAGCCTTTATAACCTGGATCAGGATCTCCAGGACCGAAGTTGGGCTCCTCTGGTATATATCATGTTTAAATTTGATTAGACTGTCAACAGTGGAAAGTTGTTTTTCAGTCTTTAACATTTTCAAAAATGGTGTGGAAAGTTCCAGGCATTTGATATTATATAAGAAGGAAATATGATGAGTCATGCACATTGTTTTAAAGCCTAATTTCACACAAACAAATACATAGTTATACATGAATAATATTTTGTTACATTAAAGATCCACGAACCATGATGAAAGTTGTCAGAAGAGGAGGGGAATACAGAGAAGCTCGAAAGCTGTAAGTGTCTATGGCTATGTACTAAAAGGATGGACCCCCTTTGTCACTCAGGAACTGTGTAAATCAAGACAAGACATGGATGACAAAATCTCTAAAACAACTGCTCATAAACTGGTCAGGTATGCAAAAGCAAAATATGCCAAGCCAATAATCCACAGGAGGATTCAGCAGGAACAGGAATAGTGACACACAGGACCGTGCAGTGTTGCTGAACAAACATCATCTACATGGAAAGGTCATCAGAAGGCAACCATCTCATCTCATTACAAAAGTCACTATCTGAAGCATGCAACACAACATTCAGATAAACCAGAGGCATCTTGGAACCAAGTGCTGTGGTCTGATAAAAAAAGAGAAAATAAGAATAAGAATCACACCTTGGGAACTGCTCCCCTGGCACTGCTGATAGCTGCCTGCTGCTCCACGTGTGCACGTGTGATGGGTTAAATGCAGAGGTCACATTTTGTTGTGGTTCTTGAGTGTGTTCACAATGACAAACGGTCACTTTCTTTCACTCAGCTGGCCTACACCTCAATGCCACAGCGTAAAGGGAGCTGCAGTGTCATGACATATCTCTTTATGACATGCTGCTGAAAGTTAAGCACCTATAGTTAAGGCTAATGGTGTCACGTGGTCACTCGGATGGATGGTAATGCCCTGGCGAGTACAGAACTGCAGGGGTTAAATTCAAGAAGCACTAGTTAACACACAGTGAACCCCAGGTCACAAAGAGAACAGCTTTAGCGGTGTTCAGGAGTCCGAAAGGCATGGAGGTGCTGCTGATGCCCCAAACCTTTCGTTCTGTTAGTCGAATTGAAGCCCAATAGACTATATTTTTTTCTTTATTCCCAATACAATGGTTTTGGCTCACATCAGACCAAACGCGATGCTGTGTACCAGATCGGTTCAGCCCTAATGAAAACCCAGTTACCTCCATAATCTGAATCGTCAGGAGCTCCTTCCTTTCTGAATCACATGCAGAAACAACTTTTTTTACTTAAAAACAAAACTCTTGACTGTAAAAACATTCTGCTTTGTTGGCTGTGCTGTGTGACTTTTGCATAGGAACAGGGAAGACTTGGCTGCTGTTCTTTTAAATCATGTATGAAGTACACTGCTGTGGTGTTTTTTCTCAAGAAAAATAAAGTCACATAGAGTGCTTGTAATATATACACACAACAGAATTTTCCAGCTCCTGCTCACAAATACGCCCTCGCTGTAATTTCTTGGGTATTTTACCGAGTCTCATGCAGCAAAACTGCTGTGTCAACTTTACCCTGCCTTCCGCTCACACCTACGTTTACATTCACAGCATCTGGCTGATGCTCTTATCCAGAGCGACGTACACGGTGCGTCGTCGTTTACAGAGAAAACCTGGCCCCCACACCAGTAAACCTAGACTCCAGTTGAGAGCTGTTGGTCAACCAAGATCGTACACAGAATTTTTAAAATACTGTTAGTTGTAAAAAAGCTTGTTAGTTAGTTTAAGACAAGTCGTTTTTTGTCCTAAATGCTCTTTGATGAGATTGGTCTTCAGTTGTCAGACAGTGAGGTTCTCCACAGTTCTAACAGCCAGGGGAAGTTCGTTCCACCACTTAGGCGACAAAACAAGTCTTTTCTTGAGGCAATGTTTGAGAAGGAGGGCAGTCAAGCTGAGCATGATGGTCTAGGAGGACGAGCTGTGACCTGTGGTTTGATCATTGTAGATAGGTAAACAGGGGAACCACTTTTGGCCTTGTAGGTGAGCATGCAGGCGCTATAGGAAGCCAGTGATGAGTTTGCAGTAGTGGAGTGGAGTTAAACTTAACCTCATCCTGATAAATTCCCAGGTAAAATTGCATGTGTGGAAGAGGCTTCTGTCTTCTGGGCAGTGGTGGCTTAGTGGTTAGGACGCTGCCTTTGAGACCTGAAGGTCTCAGGTTCGAGTCCCGGCCCGGGCACTACTGAGGTACCCTT
>JBBPDA010000105.1:21672688-21684686 GCA_037974385.1 Arnoldichthys spilopterus | reverse complement strand
TCATTTCTTTGTCATTGGACAAACTTACAAAATCAGCGAGGGGTCAAATAATTATTTCCTCCACTGTATGTATATATATATATATATATATATATATATGAGCTCTTTAAGGTTGGATTTACCTCTGACTGCAGAAACAGATACAGAAGACAGAGCTCACCTCGGTGTCATTCTAGCTTCCTAACTGACATGTCCTGGCTCTGAATGTGGGAGGAACAGTGGTTCTGACTCATCTCACCTGTGTATATGACATAAGGGACAGTGATGTGTGAATGTGATGGATGAATGGAGTCTTGGTGTGTCTCTCATAGCCTGCAGCAGCAATGGAGACAGACTGTCCTTGAGGGGAGCATATAAATCAGACTTGCGCCTGTAAAAAGTGCTCGGCAGTTGTGTGGGTTCTGTGCCAGCGAAAGCATAAACTTAATTAACTTGTACCTTACAAGGTGTGTATGGCGGGGGTATGCGTGGGTACATGTGTGTGCATGTGTGCAAAGTGGTAATGAAAATCGAATGCTGGCAAAAATGTAGACAAGCCAGGAAAATAGATCTCAGATTTGAATGGGTGAGTAATAGTGCAAAAGCACAGTGTTATAGTACATTATTACAGTGAATTTGCACAATAATAATGTATGGTTCTTTATCTCAGTGATCTATTAGTACAAGTTGCATGGCAAATACTTAAAAAAAATTACAGTTGTTGTGGGTACTGCTAATACACTAACATTTTCTTTGATAACTAGATAAAACTGCATAATTTCATTAAAAGAAGAAGAAAAAGAAGAAGACAATGAAAAAGAAGAAGAAGAACCAGTTTTACTTTACACTGTTGTAATGAACTATGACACTATAACAGCCTACTGTTCTGGTTCTGCTAGTTTTACTACTAAGCCCCATTTTTTTGGGATGGTTATGAGTTAATCTGTTCTTTCTCATGTGCAGAACAGTAAGCTGCATCTGTTTTGTCAAACAAACCTCAACAAAACTGTAAAAAAAATCTATCAATTATAAAGCAATAATTTGTGTCAACGTTTCACAGCAGGCAAGGCAGAATGTTTCACTATTCTATATATTTAATTAAACATTAAAAATTAATTAGTATCAGTGACAGATCTGTTTGATTTTCACAGTTTTTAAGCTTACGCTAAGGCTCCAGACAGTGACCATTTAGTGGCATTTTGCGACCATTTCAGAGACTGTGCAAATACATTTTGTAACTAGGTGAACCAATGCAATGTGCAAGTATGTCCTACATCAAACTGAACACCAGTAGGCGACAAAAAATGGTGTATGTGTGTGTGGGCAAGTTACAGAGTGTTTAGTGATGGTAGGCTGTGATCGTCAGGTTGGGGAAATTCAGAATGGGAGGTCATCTACCCAAACCTCGCTCTCTTGGTTGTTTAGTGTCAATGAAACAAACAATTGATTAATTTCTCAACATAAACAAAATTATTCAGAGACTGTCCTGTTCCACTACCGTTCCAAATTTCTAAAGAGGCTGGCCTTGGACTTTAAACAGGAAACATTTATAGAGGTCAACAGCAGCATGAAGAATAACCTCTGCAGGAGTAGATACACAAATACAAAAGTGGCTAGCGATGTGTGTAATAGATTTTGTCATTTTGAACTTTTGTATGATTCAGAGTAAGAAGTTGTCTCAGTGAGTGATTTGTTATTTTTTCCCTGGACCATACATGAGACATAAATAAGGGACTTTTTCAAAAGGTTACAGCAGTAACACGGCCAATGCTGTTATTACTGGCGAGGAGAGCTAACTAGCTAGCCATTAGCTGGTCATGAACCTGAACATTTCTGTCACTAGCTAGCTGTGTGTAATGTAGCTGTTGAATGGATGTTTTATCTGCTTTTCCATTGTAACAAATTCTTACACTACGGGTGTTCAGTTGGGCAGGTTAAACAAGTTACACAGCTATTACTGAATGAACAGAACATTTTATTGTTGGGCACAGAGCTCTTGTACTGCCAGGTGAAATAATCAGTCATTTCAGCTGAATAACTCAATAGGCTCTGGTCCAAAAGGAGCTTAAGAGCTTAACTAAAATGTACTTTTGTTTTGTACTGTACCCAGTTAAGTAAACGTTGTTCCTCTTAGTATCTGAGAACTGAGCGCTTCTGTGTTCTGTCAGCACTTAGATGAAACTACAGTAGCACATGTATCGACCAAAGAATGTGAGATTCTGTGTTTACTTGTCTTGTTGTAGTTGTGCTGCAATAATAGTAATGTACATTTTTCGATGTATTACATGATATTTATGTTTAAAATAAAACAGCACATTGTCAATTCTGTAAAGTGTATATTTTTTACCAATGCATTTATTAACAGTGAAGATGGAAAATATATGTGTGTTGCTCCTAAATAATTCAGTAAAGAGCACCAGTGCTACTAGTGGAAAATGTCAATCTGGAGCCCTGTTATCATAACTGCATGGCAAAATCCATTACATGAGATAACCTTATATTGACAGACATGTCTGGTAAAAAAATGGGAAAGCAGGGCTTTCTTCCAAAGAAACAAAAGGTATCAAAATAAAGTTTAATTCTTAGCATCTACATTGTTGTACTTGTTTTTACAAAGGACCTGAAGCTGATTATTTTTGGACTCCTGTGGACCCCAAAAAGAGCACCACCAAAAATCTACAAGAAAAACATGAAGATGAGGTTGATTAACCTCTAACCCAAGCTGTAGTTTATTTTTCAAATGTCAAATACATTGTTTTTAAGCAGTGAAAAACAGAAAAACACTCCAGAGTCCCATGCCTCTGGGACTGATTGGCTGATAAAAGTCACTGAAATATGCTGAAATACACCCAAACATTAACATTATCAACAATGACAGTCAGATACAGTCAGATTGTCATTACATGGTGATGCTTAATGCAGAAATATGTACATTTGTAAATAATTTAACTATGTTAGCTATATGCCCCAAGCTATGAGTGTTAATCTCGTAGCTGTACACAGGAAACTGAAACGTACAACTGCTTGTAACAGACATTCAGGTTAGACACTTTTACTTTCTATATTGTTGATTTACACAGTCCTTTAATAATGATAACTCATGTCATGTCCTGTCCATGTTGAAGCTGATAAAAGAGCAGTGCTGCTGTGAAAGATAGATTCTCCTGTTCGCTGCAGCTGTACAAATAGACATCTAAATATTAAAATGTGTGTTTAAATCATTTCTCTCTTGATCTATGCAAAATTATGACAGGTTGTCACTATGGACCAGTATTCACTTTTATCCCAGTATACCTCCCACCTCTACTCATACTGGGGGTTGACAAAACCTCAGATAATGAGTTTTGATTTATTGCTGCGTGTCAACACGTCTGCCATGCGTGATGCAATCTACCAATCAGATCCACTCCTCCTAGCACTTCTGTGAATTCTAACATCACTGCAGATCTCATATCAGCTAAAAATGAGGCTACTTGTCATATAATGGCCAACAAGAATAAAACCTGCTACTCTTCCATTACATTTTAGTTGGAATAATACAGTTTAACATAACGTGCCTTAACCAAATATTACAGTATTGAGAATCTTGACATATAGGACATTTGTTTCGTTATGCTGGCCAATCTTCCTGATGGGATATCTGTAATCAGACAGAGAGAAAATGAACACGAGCAGAAATGATTGTGCATGGCTGAGAAGTGGAGGAAAAATATCAGAGGTTATGAAACACACATCTATAATTTATTACCGCATAGTTGTAATTTATGTGTTTCTTCTCTCACCTCATTTACTCCCTTCATATTTTACTAATAAAACATCCAACAGTCCTTGACAAAACACACACACAGTCCTCCTGGATTGGCCCTCCATCAGCTACGGCTTCACATTTTCACCAATGCAGTCTAATATTTATGAGCGATGTCCAACATTTCATTATCATCATGACAGCGGGTTTTATCAAGTCATCCCTGCATTCTGCCTCCACACTATGCAAAAGCCACCTGAGTTCCAAAGATTTCATTCCACAATACCAAACAATAACCAGGTAATAGCTGTGACACAAAGAGCTAGATAACAGGCCGGACACACAAGGCATGAGGGAGACAAAGGGAAGAGAGGGAGACGGATGAGAAAGCTCAGCAATTTGGTCAAGGTCACAGAACACCAGAGCAGTTCTGTGTGCCGCCGGAGCGATTCCCGAAGGACCGAGAGCGAAAAAGGAAGCCATAAAGGAAGTCGACTTGCGCTTTCTGAGGTGACATTTCCCATGTCTTTGTCTTCCTTCATTCACTGTGGCAACTGTCAGAAAGGAGACGTTCAACCTCATCCTCAGGAAAGCTCACTGCGTTCTCAGATATAGAACAGTCCTCTAATAACCACTGCATTCATCACTTTAAGGGAATGTGGAAAGCTGATATTAGGGCATTTGCCAAGAACAAATGCCATCCTTACTGGCCATTCCTTAGGATTCATTACATTTTAGAATCAATATGTACAATAACAGATCAGATTACACATACTGCTATCAAAGCAAACATTCCGTTCTATAAACCAGATCATGTTATATGGGCAGTGAAAGTGTTTGCAGAACCACAAGTGTGCCTGCTCTTGGTCATTAAATATAAATCAAATTCCTATAATTAATCAACATGCTGTAGAACACAGACATTTTACTAGTTAATAAGAGTCTGTAATTACCTCAGTCCTCCTATAGTTTCACTGGTGACCATATTCTACCACTGGAGATGTCACAATACCAAAATTTTAACAGTTGAGACTAATATATATGGACAGTGGTGGCCTAGTTGTTAGGACTTTGCCCTTGGGATATGAAGGTCGCAGTTTCAAGTGCCGGCCCAGGCACTGCTGTTGATAGCTGCCCATTGCTCCATGTGTGCATGTGTGATGGGATAAATGCAGAGGTCTGATGCAGAGTTGATAGCTGCCCGCTGCTACACTTGTGCACATATGATGGGTTACAATGCAGAGGTCACATTTCGTTGTAGTGCTTAAGAGTGTTCACAATGACAAATAGTCACTTTTACTTCACAAACAGTGAAATGATCAGATTCACAGTGCCTGCCTTGATACCACAACAGAAATTTCACTCAGTAGACTAATAATCTACTAATAAACCTTGTGTGAAACAGAACAGTTAGACCAAAAAGCAAACTGCAGCTTTTATTATTCATATTACTTTTTTACATGGATTAACAGTATTGCTTTAATAGATTATAAAAGATGACACCCTGGGCTAACAACAGCAAAACAAGACTGTGCACATAGATTCTATGTACACACTACTGTAAAAAAAAAAGTAATAATAATAAGAAATAAATCAGTAATAAATGTGGGAATTTGTGGTGGTGTAGCAGTTAGGGATTTGCCCCTGTGACCTGAAAGTCACCCGTTCAAATCCCAGACCAGTACAAGTACCACTGATGTCCCCCTGAGCAAGGTACCATGCCCAAGCACTGTTCCACTGGCACTGCCCACGTCAGCAGCCCACTGCTTCTACACGGATGGAATAAATGCAGAGGTTTTTGTGCACTGTGCACTGTGTGCTGTGCCGTTCTGTGTTCACAATGAGAAATAATCACTCACTTTCAATGAAGTAGAGCTTTAACAAGTAATGTCATTTATAACTAAGTAAAGCTGTCACTCATTAGTAAATCTGAAACACAATTATTTAGTGATTATTCAATTATTCAAGGCTTTTTTATGGCCAAACAGGTTTATCTGAGCAATAACACACTACACTTTGAAATATTACAAAACATTACTGAAAAGATTAAAAGAAAACATTTGAGAACATTTAATATAAAACAACACTGCAAAAAAATGAATAAAAATGTGGGTGTGTGAGAAATTTGGAGAAAATTACATGCTGCACTGAGCCAGTTGTTTAATGAACCCGATATATAATTATATTGTTATATAGCATTGTTTAATGCAAACATACTTTAATCTTAAGTAACCTAAGGACCACCACCAACTCAGGATGCTAATACTACTTAGGCCAGCTCTACTTAAATCAGGCTGTAAAAGACAGGTAAGAGGTTTTAGTTTTTAGGTTTTAACTCTGTGCTCTATACATTGATGCTGTACAGCGAATCCTACAGTAAAGACTACCTCTGAATATTATTGGAGTAGTTTATCATCTGATTCAAAAGTATTTCATTATATGTGAGTACACATTTTTGCCAGTGCTATCATTGAAGCAGCACACCTTTGCACCACCATCACACTATTTATTTTCTCCATGCACTCCCATAGGAGTGGAACCAACTATGGCTCTGTCATACAGATACTGTAGAAACTAATACCATTACATTTGTTTTTTAGGTTTGCTGTCATCTTAGGAGTATTATTTTTGTGACATTTATGTTTGGCGTGTTATGGTTTGATATATTCAAAAATATATTAAAAATTCAATTTCACAGTATCACATTATATTTATAAAATAGAAAATTATGAAAGTTAAAGAAACATTTATTGGGAAAACAAAAACACCACTACTTGCACATGCATTTGTACATTGTGCATCATCCTTACTTATTACTTTTGCGGGGGAAAAGTGGGCAGTGGTGGCCTAGTGGTTAGGAAGCTGCCTTTGGGACCTAAAGGTTGCAAGTTCGAGTACTGACCTGGACACTACTGAGGTACCCCTGAGCAAGGTATCGTCCCACTACACTGTTCCCCAGGTGCTGTTGGTAGTGCCCACTGCTGCATGTGTTATGGGTTAAATGCAGAGGTCACATTTTGTTGTGGTGCTTGAGTGTGTTCACTTTTGAACAATTTTCTTACCTTCTGAATAAAAAAAATCTTTTTAATCTTATTAAATGCAAAATACCTCAAAATGCAAAATATACCCTAGTGTGAAACAAACACCAAAAAAGAAACAAAAAGATTTAATCCTCTAACACATTTAGATTATTACTATAAATAATAACTTCAATTATTTAAAGTTTTTCTGAGATTCTTATACTGTAGGCCACTGTGTAATTCAAGGCTGTTCTCACAGTGTTAACTTTTGGGAAATACAGTTTTCTGAAAAACTAATCTATGTTTAATAATATGTTTAAGAAGCTAAAACAAAGTGGCTGTGTGACTGAAGGCGCATGCTGAGCAAAATAAAAAAAAAGGCACCAGTGCGGGTGGCCAGCAGCGAAGAGCTCTGAGCCAAGCTGCTGACTTCACTAACTTTGGCCTGTTACATTATGCTAATTATGCTAAAGGAAGAACATCAGGAATGGATGTTGCCTTGTTCAGAACAATCCTGCTGCTAAAGAGCTGCTGGATGTTTGCAGAGTCATTGTTTATTAATGGCGTTAATCTGGTCAGTTCCTTAGAGATTGATAAACTTCGCTCTGTTTGCCTATAACTTCATTTGCCATCGTTTCATTTAAACTCGGTAAAATAAGCACACAAACGTTTTAAAGATTTAAAACTCAGAAAATGAATAAGTAAAATAAAAAGTACACTCAAGATTTGCACTTCAAAATCACTACTGGAATTTAAGGAATTTAAAAAAAATTCATGTTGAGGCCTTTGTACAATTAAATCAGACATATTATCAGTCTATTTTTTCTTCATTGTAGCTGTGTGTTCTCTCCTAGGTGTGGAGTGCCGGCTGTCAATAAGAGGGAAAAAACATTAATGAAGGGATGCACTAAGAAATTCTGAGGTTCATGTAAATAGATTGTACTTTCATTAATAATGGGAAAAAATTATTAAATGATTAAAGAATGCAAAATAGAAGTGTTTAGATTTTGGACCCTGTATGTTTTAGGGGTGTAAATCACAAGTTTCATCACAATTTGATCTTATCCGATTAGTTTATCTAATGATTTGTAGCGATACAATTCGGTTTGATGCGATTTGGTTGATTCGGTTTGATACTGGGGTATGGTCAGTATGACACATGATACCTTTTCACACAATCTGCTACACTTTCATGAACTCACACATGCAAACAAATTATAATGTGAACATTTCATTTTTAAAGGCCAAATGCAACAGTGTTGTATTTGAAATTCATTATGAACACTCAATTATCAAAAATCAATTTTTGTGTGTCACATCGATTCATTGTTACACCCCTGGTATGCATTAATCTATATGTCTATATGTTCTATATGTTTCTTATCTATTATATTGGAATTCATCTCCAGTGTAGTACTGATATTATTTTAGGATGTTAAGTACAGGCCACAAGTACCCTTTGGTCAAATTCTTTCCTGGGCTATAACTACTGTATGTTGAGACTTGAGGCCAATGATATAGTGTGAACCCAAAGCCATAGTCAGGCTCTCAAACTTTCTGAAAATAAATGGTTTTTACTTCAATGAGTAAAAACAGAGGCTCCAATCAATGTAACAATTAGCATTTTCTCATATGTACCAATGTGACTGAGTGAAAGGCTAAGTGAGTGCCTACACATATGTGGACACTGGTGGGCAGAGGATGAAGGCCTGGGGGACAAGTGAGTGCTTTCCAAAAGCAGTGCAGCAATTGCACCATCATATAGTGACAGAATCATCTCACTTGTGCCATGACACATGACACAAGACAGTTATGTCATGGAAGAGAGAGACAACATTTTACCATTTTAAAGCTCTAGAGGTGGCCTAGAAACCACTGCAGCAACCAGACATTCTACTTAAGATTCCAGTGCGCCTTCAATTACATCACGGACCATTCCTTGTTTTTATTCTTCTGGGCACAGCCAAAATATTCTCTTCTTTCAGTCCGTCATGCTCTCATTTTATTTCCTCTGCAGCTCACATCTGACAAATACACAGAGACAAACCTGCTCAGACCTAGCAGATGACCTGAAGGTTAACACACTGACGCAAGCAAGGAACGCTTAGCATGCTAAATCGATGGCACTGGGCTTTAGCTAATGCTTCCAAGCACAGTAATTGCTATATGATTACATGTGTTTGACCATGCTCATATTTGAAGTGACAGGTGCTTACTGCTGAGGAGAAGCAACCAGGGATGAGGGACAGATGAAGTGCATGGAGAAGGAGGCGAGAAGAGCTGTCACATTAGCGAGTGATAGTACTCAGTAACTGTGCCATTGCATTTGGGGTGAGGTGTCGCAGTGTGTTAGCATACTGATCTGATTACAGTGTCGTAGAGATGTACACGTCAAAGGACTTGTGACATGCCTTAATGACCTGAGTGTGATTCTGAGAGTGCAGGACCAATTGGGACCTACTTGTTTGTGGTCTTTGGCTGCGCTAAAATGGGAAAAGGGCGTCTCAAGGGCAATTCAGACAGGGGGATGGAGAGCAATAACGCATTTGCCAATTAGTGCCATGTCATTATTCTACATTCATCTACAGAAGGGAGTGCTGCAGTACAAAATAAAACGAAGGGGAGAGAGAGCGCAAGAGAGATGGGGTTGGGAAGAAAGAAAGAAAGAAAGAACGAGAGAGAGAGAGAGAGAGAGAGAGAGAGAGAGAGAGAGAGAGAGAGAGAGAGAGAGAGAGAGAGAGAGAGAGAAAGCCAGCAAATAAACAACAATAATATAACCTCCCTCTCTGTCTAGGAGCTCCCACAGAGAAGAGTTATGGCCATGAGTCATTCAAACAATATTTGCTCCATCAAAATCCAAAGGACTAACCTGAAAGAGATACTCTTACTGCATTCACTTTAAGGTGGAAAATAAACACACATGGCAGTGGGAATGACCGAATAGCATAACAGCAGCTTATTCTGAAATTCTGTCTGAATAACCTCTAGAAATGATTCTACCATTCCAGTAATGCTGATTTTTAATTGGTTACAAAAGTTAAAACCTTTTGAACACAGATTTACTAAGCCCAACAATATTTCCACATTGATGACTTGATATGCCAACCTCACACCTCAATACTGCAACCAGTAAAAAACAAATGCCCAGCAAACTTTCTAATAATTAAAGCATTGCTGTGATACTTTTTGGAACTAATTATGTGCTAACAAGCTTTCCTGATCTAATCAAAGCTTCATTAAAGCGAGCAATTAAAAGAGAGCAGAATAAAAGCATGCATGACAATGTTTCCAGCATACAAAGATAAAATATGGACATAAAAGACAACATCATCAGAGCATGGACACTGAGGCAAATAATTTTCTTGTTAAATGTTTTAAAAACCCAAATAAAGAAAGAACTAAAAAACACTATCATTATAGACAACAACGCTGGTGCCTAGTGCACAAGCAATCACTTCCTCTAAATGACTCCTATTGTCTTTGGAAGCATGGTTTTCTGTAACAAACAGGGGATGTCTCTCGGTCTCTTTATTGCGTCTCCACGAGAGTAATACGATTATGAGCAAGCTATGGCAAATCTACCCCCTCAGGAGATGAGACAAATTACTCTGTTGTGTACTTGTGAGACTAAGACCACTTCTGGGTGTCTTAAGTGATTATAAGAGAGAAAGTCGACCAACACAACAAAAACGGACAGTGCTGCCATAAGAAGCGCCCGCTGTTTATGTAGTGGGAGTTGATAAAGCTTCTTAACTCGGTCAAGGTTACTGAGGAAAAGCCAGGTCTTGTTTGCTTGGAGGTGAGACCGGGGGGCAGAGATGGAGATAGCCTGACAACCCGCAGTGACATGCAGGAACACATTAAGCCAAACAACACCATTAACACATCACAACAAATCTATCACACTCACTCAGAAAGGCGAGGCGCAGACTGATCTAGAGAAATAAGACACCCTAAAAAGATACCTCCCACGGCGGACAGCTTCAAACATACATGAGAACGATTACTTCTAACTGTATGAAAATGATTTAATTGTACTTGGATTTTTCTAAAAGTGAGTGATTGTCACTGAGATCACAGGCATAGCACAAAGAAATGAGACCTCTGCATTGAACACATCCAAGTAGGAACAGCGGGGAGCTTAAATAAACAGCGCCTGCAGATGCTCATGGGTACCTCAATGGTACTTGTACCGGTCCAGGGTTTGAACCAGTAACTTTCAGGTCACAGGGGCAAGTCCCCACCACTGCCCCATTTTATACCAGTTAAGACATTTGTGACATTTATGTACATGTACCAGAATAACCAGAATTCCTTTTATACATCACCCTTTGCCAAACTCTCCTTATTCTTTAGAATTAAACAGACTTAAGCTGTGCAGCCAGCCTTTTAGACCCCAGAGTCGAGACCTGGAGCTCAGAGAGAGAGAGGAGGAGATTCCAGATCCAGAAGTCTGCTCCGAGACTTCAAGATAATCTAGACTGCACAGATCAGCTTCACTTGACTTTTGAATTTTTAAACCAGAAATTAGCATATGAATTTGTGAAGTATTGTTTGGCGTAGCGGACTACTGAGCAATCTTTTTCCGAGTCATTCTTCTGGTATTTCTGACTCCTGCTTAAGTTTTGACAATGTTTAAACCAAATGTAAGCTGCACCTGAGCCTGACACTGATGTGTAAAAAACTGACTTTGTCTTGACTTAAACAGCATTTGCCTTAAACAGTGTTTATTATTCTGTTCAATAGCTAGTAAGTAAGTAATATAATGCAGACAGACATTTACACTGCTGGGTAAATGGACTTTCTGAATTCCTCTATTTGTCACACTAAATGGTCTCAGATCCTCATTCAAAATGTACTTGAAACTAAGAACATGATGAACCACAAAACATACGGTTTTTGCAACAACTGTACACAATTTTAACAAAGCCTATACCTGTATCAGTATTGTAAGAGTCTCTTGAACGTGAACTGGTTCTGCCACCTTTAGCGAAAACAACTACAAAAAAATGTCAAGTCAAGTCAAGTTTATTTCTATAGCACTTTATACGACTGACATTTTCAGAAAGTGGCTTTACAGAAACCTGGTCCGAGCCCCCAAAGACCAAGCCAAGGGCGACAGAGACAAAGAAAAACTCCCTAGCTTTAGGAAGAAACCTCGAGGAGGAACCAAGGCTCAGAAGGGGGAACCCATCCTCCTTTGGTCAACACTGGATAGCAATAACAAACAAGAGAAAAGAAAAGAAGAAAAAGA
>JBBPDA010000105.1:21639136-21672588 GCA_037974385.1 Arnoldichthys spilopterus | reverse complement strand
ATATAGTTCTCAGTATAAATGGGCAGCAGCAGTTCCTTCTGTACAGGTGCCGTGATGACTTTAGATCAGTTATTTGGCTTGCTTTCTTTAGCTGGATGTTAGTCTTTCACATCACTTTGTGGCCCACACTTTGCAGGATTGCTTTAACTTAGCCACACTAGAGAGTTCTTGTGCATGTTTAACTACCTATTAAGTGTTCTGGCACAGCCTGTCAACAGGATATTTACTTTTAACCCAAAAACTTGATTTTGTTTCATTTGAACCATTCACAGCTGGATTTGCTCTTAATTTCTGAATGTTCATTTTGCTGCATAAACCAGTACAACTTGAGCTTCAGATCACAGACTAATGCTAACATTTTCTAATGCTGGATTTTCTGGTATAAAGCACAATTCAATATTCTGTCAATTATGCCAAGTTGCCCTGAAGCAGCAAAATATTCCTACACATTCACATTACAGCTACTGTGTTGGTAAAAAAGTTGTGAAAGGGCTCTTGAGTTCTCAAGCTGTCCAAATGTTGGCTCTCTCATAATGATACACTCATTTATGGTTGGCAGTCCAAAAGTCCATGCCAGACTAAGAGAGCACAACTGGCTTTGTATCTCTAGACCCAAAACTTTTACAATGTTCCACAACTACTCTAAGCAGAAGAGCAGTGGCTGCTACTGCAGTTAGGAAGCGGCAACATTAACATCATAGTGACGAATTACAGAATTTACTGAATTTATCAGCTGCTTTGTATAGCCACTGTATACTACACTCACACAGCATGCCACCTTATACAAGCTACAGCACACACCAGGTCAAATGTCAGGCAAGTTTTGAATGGTGTTTTTCGGGCCATACAGGGTAAGGCATCATGCACCCGCAATGTCCTCTTCAGCCCTGTGCTGGTATTTATCTGCAGGGAGACGGGTGCTGCAGTGGGAGGCAAAACCCATGAGACTGGTCAACCGGCTCAGACGAGTAGAGGGCATGCACACTCACACTCCCAGCGAGATACACCAACAAGAAAGCTCTAATCAGGCTGCTCGTTCCCTGTCTTTCTCGCTCTTCCCCATTTATTTATTCAGGCAATTTAGAAAGAATAACCTGAGACTCCTGAGTGGTGCAGTGGTCTATGTGCTGGCTCTACCACTGGAAGTTTGTGGGTTCGATCTTCATTGGTGCTACAGCCATACGTAGGTGGGAGTCCAGGGCAGCACATCTGTCTCACTCACTCTATGGGTGGGAACAATGACACCCCCCATTGATAGGTCAATGCAATCATCCTAGTACATCATGCTGTCCAATGAAGTTGCGTTAATGGCAATTTGAAAAGTGGTTTGTTGTTACTGGGGGCAAAACCTGACATATTGGTGGAACTGAAGATGAATAAAGTAGGATAGACAAAAAAAAGAGGAAAAAGGAAGGAATAACTTGCCATGTCAATCCTCACAGCAAGAACACCCAACAACTTCCCATTCCACACTATTTTAGAGGCCTAGCTGAGATTCTGAAAATCGCATTGAGCCCATCATTACTCCACGATGACTGCAGCTAGGTTGAGGGGTCCTCTGCTGGCTGTAGGCAAAGGCTTGATGCCATAACATTCGCGTTTAGGAAAAAATTATGATTTGCCATGGGAAGGCCTCACAGCCCAATAAAATAAAACTTTGCATTTTTAATTCTTTCAATGTGATGTCCCGCCCCACCTAGGGTCCCTTTCCTCATTGCATTTCTGAGTCCTGTGTTGGAGCCTTGCCATTTGTGAATAGCTGTGAGAGTTTTGAATGCTGGTTTGTCCCTGAATTCAGTGTTTTTCCTGAGCCCTGCTCTTGTTTTTTTTGAGTTATCAGTTTCTGTTGAGTTAAATCATTTGGTTGAGTTAATAATAATAATAATAATTATAAATTATAAATAATAATAAAACCTTATCCATGAAACCTTTTTACCCTGGTGTCCAGTCGCTGTTCACCCACTCACAGGACATGACATGTTTTATTTTTAAACCTTTACAGGAATGATCTGGACTTTAATGTGCCTATTGTATAGAACAGTCTCCTTAAATTCTTAAAATCTTTTATTAACATAAATCCAGAGACTTTGTTCCCCATTAACCCATTAAAAAAAGTAAAGTGTTTTTTTAATCACTCTATAAAAGAAGCACTAGGCTGTCTTGGTTAAATGCATCGTGATAGTTATTGATGGAGTGTGCACTTATATTTAATATTCAGATCATTAAGTGCTTATTATTAATTGGTTTAATCAAATGGAACAACTGAATTAACTGATGTGTGAAATATATTCATGTTTTAATCAAATTTTCCCTTCCAATTGTGTAATAACCAATTCCCACCCATTAGTTAGGTCTTTCCATAGCACATTACGATACCAAGCTGAGAAAGCGAACAAGCTTTCCTTAAATCATGCGAAAAGCCAAAACATTTTTTTGAAATGCTGCAACCATTAACAGAAAAAAAATTACCTTGGACCTTGCCATTCCTGCCATCCAAGTCCTGCCATGGGTACCAATGAGGTACACTTGAGCAAGGTACCATCCTGCTACACTGCTCCCCGTGCACTGTTGATAGTTTGCCCGCTGTTCCAAGTGTGCACGTGTGATGAGGTTAATGCAGAGGTCACATTTATTGTGGTGCAATTTGTGAGATTGTGTGTGTTCACAATGACGAATAAGTGACTTTCACTTTAATCTGTGTGAAGGACCTAGTGGTTAAATGACATTCTAGGGTTAGGTTATGCATCATTTCTGCATCTTCCATCGTTTATCTTTTGGTAGTGTTTCAATGCAGTGGGCAGGCTAATGAAACCATACCTGCCTGCAGAGAGTTCTAGACCAGGTGCTGAATGTGTATGATCGTGGTTTTTATCATGTTAATCATTAGAACAGTATAATGTTGCAGTCATTTTATTCATGTTCCCTCTTTATTTCTATGTAGCTTTATTTTTATTAAACATTTTCAATATCAACTGCAAATTCAATGCCCATTTGTCTTTCAGTACTGGTCCTAAAATTGTGTGTTGATGTCTATCCCTAGATGAAGGAAGTGGCCTTTAAAATAAAGTAAATTCTAATATAATCTTTTGTGACATTCCTGATATATACTGTAGGTTTCTCTGCTTTTTTGTGTGTTAGATCATGTTCTTGACATAACATTAATGCAAAAATTACTGGGAAATTAGGTTATTGAAGATGAAGGGCAGTTATTGCTGCTCTTTTGCCTTGGCACTAAAATTTTAAATCATGGGCAGGTTATTTTTAAGGCTGCTATGCAGGGGTAATAAATTGGGATGATGAAAGAATGGCCCCAAGCACTTTGGTTTGGAGCAACTCATTGGTTAAACATCTTGATCAAAGTATTCAAAAATATTATGGGGCATTAGAACATGAGATGTTTTTAGAGTATGCCAACTCTGTACATTACATATTCTTTTGGAACACAGGGTCTTTTAGAAGAAGGACAGCAGGATATAGGGGCAAGAATGAAATTAAAGAAGCCATCTTTACATAAGGATATTTGCCTATTAGTAGTGCAGAAAAAAAGTAAGACTTGAAAGAGGTCCGTTCGAGATGAATCCCCCAGGTAAACAAATCAAACTGATTTAGAAGTACTTGCTCCTCAAACACCCCAATTAGCACTATTAAAACACTTAGTCCATATGGCAGCTACGCAGACTGCAGTGTTGGAATGAATTTTTTTCAAATGAATCACATGCTACAGTTCAGATGCTGCAAATAAGTAGAACTCTTGTTATTCCTGCTATAATAAGACTATGGCTGGATGGAGCATGAAGAACAAATCCCACCATTAAAGATATAGCAGAGGCATATAAGACAACGTTCATTACCAGGCTTCTTATAGGACTGCTAAATATAGCCAATCACAGAATTTGTCTACATGCAAGGTAATCATATGACATCCTGTTGGGTCCAGCGTGCTACCTGTGAACTGCTGGTTTTCCTCATGATCAGTAACCCAAGCAAAGAAGCAGCTCTGGTGCAGCCTTGTTTAGTGTAAGGGAGTGAGTGAAGGAGAATGTGATGTTTTGCATGGCACTGAAGGGTGGAAGCACTTCTCTTTCTCTTATACTAAATGTGCTGTATCTTTCTCTGTAAAGGCACTGTACATTTTCTGTCAAGAGTGTGGCGTCGCAGTTCTTCAATTGATTGCTTGTATTTTGGTTGTATTGTAGTTTGTTTACTCTGCTCTTGAAAATGGCCTACAATGTCTACAATGATGTTACAGATTATTTAGTTTTTTTGTTGCTTCAAATTACAAATGACTTGACTGGTTTTTGAATTAGATACATTTTCTAACACCATAAACTAGAGCCAGGCAATATGATGATATTTACCATTATCGTGATAAACCGTGGTCACAATGAGCTTTTCTGAGCATACTGATATTGTTAGTACTTAAAAAACCTTGTCAAACTTCATGTTTAATTTCATGGAGATTTTTAGTCTGGCACTGTTGGCTCTTTTTCCTTTGTTCAACTTGAACACATATTGTGAGATAACGCATATCTGGGAAATTCCTCAAAATATCGTGTAACCCTACCATGAACAAGTGTTGAACTAGTATCGCAGTTTGTAGCAAAAATGTTTTGATGCATTTGTGCCCATTGCTGCACCAAAATGAAAAAAATACAACCATTCAGTGAAGTGAAATTTCCCAACAACAACAAAAAACATCTTTTGAACCACAATTTTTGGTACTTCACAAATACTTTTTAACAAAACTGAACTGGCACATCTCCCACTTTATCTTCAGTTCACAGAAGTGTAGAGTTATTACTTTAATTTTGCTGTACCATTCACATAGTTTTGACAAGTTCAAGTCTGCACTTCTGACTCTTTTTACCATTTGTTTGAGGTCAAGAAACACATGGAAAATGTTTTTTTCACTAAATGTTATTGATGGCGATTATGCTTTAAGGAAGGAAGGAAATCCACATTGCATTTTTCATTTTAACAGTACTGTGCACAAAACTAACTTTTCATACACATTTTATGTAATATAAATTGTCTTAATGAACATTTTCCTAATTTCAGCTCACTCTGAGTAATAACTGCAATAACTCAATTAACTCTGTGTTTGTTATTTATGGTGAAAACTGTCAAATCCAAGGGTTAAACACACCTGAGTCAATAATTCGGAAGGGCACTGTAAGCTGAATAAAGCTTTCACCTTCAACTCACAGACAGGTTTGTCCTTTCACCCAGCACTCCTCTCCTCGTGTACGTAATGGAAGTGGGGCTTTATGTCATTCTATCTGTATTGTATTCATCCGTCTTTACTCCCTCATTCCCTCTCTCAAACACACAGCTAATTTTAACTATTTTCCTCGAGTGCTTGCTGACCATCTGTGAGGAACGACTCAGCTGTACTTATGTTGTATTTGTGTGTGTGTGTTTGAGTTGGGGAGGGGGAGGAAGAGAGAGAGAGGGCGGAAGGAAGGAAAGAAAGAAAGAAAAGAAGGAAAAAAAAGAAAGAAAGAAAAGAAGGAAAAAAAGAAAGAAAGAAAAGAAGGAAAGAAAGAAAGAAAGAAAAGAAGGAAAGAAAGAAGGAAGGGGCAAAGGAGACTGACAGTCAGAGATGCACAGAGAGAAAGAAAGGAAGGGAAAGAAAGACAGACAGATAGAAAGGACTGCTCTGTTTGATGGGAGGCGAGGTGCACCAACTGTGCATCTGAAATCCGCAGCTTAGAAACGGATTTATGCAGACTTAGACACATTCATGGAGACAAGGCGTTAGAGCCCTGCAGACACCAAAACATACATACACACACACACTAGACAGAAAGTGTTGGCAGCCAGAGAGAGAGAGAGAGAGAGAGTGAGAGATAGAAAGAGAGAGAGAGAGAGAGAGAGAGAGAGAGAGAGAGAGAGAGAGAGAGTGAGAGATAGAAAGAGAGAGAGAGAGAGAGAGAGTGTGTGTGTGTGTGTTTGGGGTATTTATGCATGTGTATTTAGGCTGCTATGACTCTTCTCTCTTCAGGTGATTCACAGTGGTGAAGGTCAGAGTATCACTATCTACCTCAAACACTGACTTCATCCAATTTACACCACAGCAAAGTATACACACACACACACACGTGCATGCGCGCACACACACACACACACACAAACAGAGCAAGGCCCCAGGTTAGCATGAGGTTCAACTTCTTATTAAAGTGGGCATTTGTGTGTGTGTGTGTGTGTGTGTGTGTGTGTGTGTGTGGAATAAGAGAAAATGTGGAGCATGGGGGATGGAATTGTAAATGAAAGAGACAGATGTGGGGTTATGTGGATAGAGGCAGTGGTAGCCAGTTCAAAGGTAAAGCAGTGAAATTGATTTCAGGAGGTTTTGCTGTTTTGTTTTTTTGTTTGTTGATTTCATTTTTTTCCAGAACGCCCCCCATCACATTTTTTATGTTCACTCACTTTCCCACGCCCTAAATAACCCTCTCATCCTCAGACACATTTGCATTGCTTTTGTGTGTGTGTGTGCGCAGGCACGCAGGTGAGAGGAGTGGTATTCTATTGAGAGTAGAACTGGCTGCTGTCAGGCATTCATAATTCAAAATGGCTAAAAATACATCAGAGACACACACACACACACCACATCTGGAGCTCTACATCCAACTGCAAGTGTTAACTTGCTACATTCTACACAGTAACTGTTGACTCAGTAAAAATTTGTGGCTTTTTCTTGAGAATATTTCACAGAAGTAAGTCACTACAGTGCACAGACACTAAAGTCTAAAGTCTGATGCTGCTACAAATCTGTGCCAGTGTGCATGGTTTAATCCCTGCAGCACATGCGTCAGTGACTAACTTTAAAACAAGCTTCACTGCACAGCAATCACACAGCCAGACGAGCCAGACGCAGATTGTGTGACATGCAAATATAATTGCATGGCGAGGGAGAACGTGTCAGCTCGATTACTTTGGTCTGGGCTTGACATAACTTTCTGTTAATCCATCTGACACCCTTCCCACGCTTCTCACAGTCCATGACACAAACAGCTAGTTTCCTTCCAATGTCTGCTGGCTTCAGTTAGCATACGATGCTAGCTACTTTTCACCTGAGTGTGCCAGGCTTAGACGTTATTAGAAGTTATTATTAAATAAAAGTTTAATTAAGATCAAACATTTGTGTATATCTGTGTATATGTAGGTTTTTCCACATTATAACTACATTAAATGTCAAATACATTGCATTGCAGGCAGTGGTGGCCTAGTGGTTAGGACCCTGCCCTTGTGAACAGTAGGTTGCAGGTTCAAGTCCCAAACCCAGGTACCACTGAGGTACCTTTGAACAAGGCACAATCCCACTACACTGCTCCCCTATGCTTCTCATAGCTGCCCTCTGCTCCATGTGTGCACATGTGATGGGTGAAATGCAGAGTTCACAGTTCGATGTGGTGCACTTTGTGTTTGGCTGAGTGTGTTCACAATGACAAAAAAGTCACTTTCATTAATAAGATAAAAGATTACATTATAATCATGTGAAAAACAGTGACATTATTTAAGCTTAATTAAGTTTGGCTCTTGAATTAAGTTCAGCTCTCACTGTGCATTATCTAAACTGACCAGGGCAAAATACAGTCCCATTACAGTCACTACAGAACAGTGATTGTGGCACTTTCAAAATCTTCACTTGGTTGAATTTGATTTGTATCTTTCATGTAGGGCATCATTTTACAGTAATTCAAGAATTGTCTATTTATGCTCTTTATTCACTTGAAAAGATGAGTTCCCTACTGTGAAAATTCACATGAACGCTGCCTCGAGTCAGAGCAACAACTTGAAAAGTGCGATAAAATTTTGCCCAGTTGTTGACATGATACATGCAGAAACATGGCAGAAGAAAAATGTTTTAATGATATTTATCTGAGGCACATTGCTGAGGAAGCGTAATACAATGGAAGAGCCTTAAATGCAAACAAAACATGTGATCCTCTTGAAGGGTTTCTGTGAAGCTGGGCTCAGCAGGTTGTCCAGAGAATGGTAGAAATTAAGCCGCTGAGTTGATGTCAATAAAGCTGTAAACAGATCAATTCTGTTCTGAGGAACTTCGCAGGGGTGGAGAGTGCAGGGAGAGACAGTGTTAAACTATCAATAAAGAATTTTCTCTTCTACTATATAAAGCCAGCTTTAATATCAAAATGTGCGTCTGATTGTGCAAAGGATGAGAAAAGGTAGTGAAGAGGTGCAGTGACAGAAAACATCTACATTATCCTACTACGCAGGCAAGATTTCAGTAGGACCTAGGTGCTAGGAAAGTGTTTGTTGAGAATGTGTTTGTATGTGAGAGAGAGGAAAGAGTGAGAGAAAGACTGGGGCTTTAAAAAGCTGTAGTTCCTGAGTGTTGAAAGGAAAAAGAGAGACTGAAGATATCTCTCGGCTTGGGAAGGAAAGGGAACAGACAAAAAGCCATCGGAGCTTCAAACAACTGAAGCTAAAGCCATGAGCCATGAAGCTCTGAACCCTGCTGAAATTGCAGTTTTCACATCATCTAATAAAATCCATACTTCCTGACTACTGGGTTGGGGTAGAAACTTTGTTAAATGTATAACTTTATGGAAAACTGGGCTAAGACAAGAATCCAGTGCACACCAGAATGTGCATGCATTAATGATTGATTAAATGTTAATATACACTCTCTGGGCACTAGAAATGTACCATAATATCCTCTGCCGGTTTCATACACTTTATCAAGAATATGTTGCATTAAAAATCAAGAAGCAAATTACTGGGTTTAAATGGATCAATACAGATCAATATTCTCATCTTATTTAAACCAAAGGTATATCTGTTATTTAGCATGTCTAGGACAGTTTTCATTTCCACCAGAGGGGGCGACAAAGCCAAAGACGTTTCAGTATGAGTTTTGTCAGGAAAAAAAAACACACCAACTTTAACTGGAACAAGTGGTTGTTCTGGCAGTTATAGTGGCATGGAGCATACTGAAACTACCATAAAAAGCATGGCTGTAACAATCATATACTACTGTGCAATGCAACGGCTCTGCATGAACTAACAACAACTATGACCACACTCATGGAACTTGAATGGAATGTGTTTTGGTATGACAACATGGTTTCTATAATGTCTGCATGCAACTCACAGCTGGAACAGGAAACACCCACAAAACACATGAAGGAACAAGTCAGGCCAGTTTTAGTAAATACACACTTGCACGGCCGGTATTAGTTTGTCATGTAATACAGAGACTTACTAAACTCCTCCCTGTTGGCTCTAAAGCTTTTTGTTTTAGCAAAATTGACAGATATCAAATTAGTAAACCTTTATGTATTTTGATGTTTCAGACATTTTAAAAGAATTTGGATGAGGAACATGACAGAAGTAATCATGGCTGACCCCTCACACCCCGGATGCAGATCTTCCTCATCTTAGCAGAGTGAGAGCCCTAAAGATCTGGACCAGCCACCACATCCACAGCTCCGTTCCTCAGGCTATAATAGTTAAACAGATGCATATGCACTTTATTGCACACATGTAATGTACATAAACAAGCTATTTACTGTATATACCATGCCATAATCCTGTCACAATCTGTGAATGGGTATACCTGGTCCACAGTGATGTTAAGGTTGGCGGTACATGTAAAAGTGACATCCACGCGAACGTCAGGACCAAAGGTTTTCCCAGCAGAACACTGTCCAGAGCACCTGACTGCCTCCACTGGCTTGCTCTCCTCTCATAGTGCATCTTGGTGCCATCTCTCCCCCAGACGTGCAAGGCACAGTCCATATAATATAAATGAAAATGTGATTCATCTGACCATTTTACGTTGTACATTGCTCCATGGTCCAGTTCTGATGTTCTAGGTGGTGTAACAGGGTCAGTAAGCTGTATGTTTGTAAAAACGTGAGAAAATACATCATGCTTATACTAATTTACATATTATACAACCCTGTTTAACCATATCCCACTTCCTATGAGACTCAGTGAACTGTGAAGAAGCCTGCCCACAAAGCCTCTTATTTGTAGGTAGGGGAGCTGAGAAAATCTGATTTCGAGGGGAGCATCCTCTCATACAGCCTTGTTGATTGACGGCTGCTGTAAATTGCCTATTCCGTTGAGGATCAGCCTCAGAGCTCGAAGCTTGGAGGTGAAAGCCATCAGCTGACAGTGAACTGCTCATGTGATGTGGTGCTGAGTCTAGCTTATTTAAAGCAGAGCTGTACAGAAACGTGTGAGTGGACGCTGGGGACATAAAGGACAGATAAAGCAACATGCGTCTCAAGGCCGTGCACCTTATAGCTGGGGTGAAAAAAAAAACAGCCTCCCCCTTCGACCTTCAACCCTGGACACTTCTCTTTACAGAGACAGTGATCAAGGGGAGCATGGAAGATCACCAGGGCCACTTTCATTCTCTCTCTCTATCTCTTTCTCCCCTCCTCTCTCCCTGTCTATTGTATTTCTGGCCAAACTGTTTCTATTATAAGGTAGTGTTCGCATTGAGCCATCAGCTGCTACTGGCTGATCCAAAGTGACAGACCACAGAGGCAGCCTAGCTTTCCGCTTCAAGTGCTCTCTCTCTCCCCCTCTCTCTGTCGCTCTCTTTCTCTCTCTCTCATTTTATCTCTCTCCTCCTTTTTTCCTGTTCATTCTGTCTATCCCTGTTATCACTTTCTCTCTTTCCTTCCCTCTATAGACTGAATGGCATTCTCATAGCTTCAATGGACCTGCTTTCATGTCCGAGGACATACCGGATTCCTCAGCTCCTTTGCACTTGTGTGTGTGTGTATATATGTGTGTGTGTGTGTGTGCGCGTTTGCATGCATGACTTCTAATATATACAGCTTCAGCAGATCCCACTCAGAGTCAAAAGGTCTCCTTGTTGTGTGATGTGTGTGTGTTGCTATGGGTTACATGCCCCAGGGTGAAGCAGAGGCAAGTAGTGCTGAAAATATGGGAGCCACTTTTTCTGTGCATGTGTGTGCGCGCATGAGCATGGATAATGATGCACTCTTTCTTCCATTACTGATAATGCATTTAGAGATGCATTAGGCTTGGCTACTGTGTCATTTTCAACATGACAGTCTAACATCTAGCTTATCTCCATACGCTGCACCATGCTGTTCTTCTGCTAACCTTCAGCAAGTAAAATCTTGCGCACCTGCTTTTCTGACAGTGAAGCTAAACCACTATAATGAGCGCCGATCAAACTCACAGATGATTGTAAACACAAAGTTATGCGTCTTATTTTTGTATGACAGCAGCTGTTATCACTTCACATTCCTAAATTGTGTAGTTAGAGAGGCATTCTTCTGTAACAGAGAGAAAGGGGCCATGCTGAGAAGTATGCAAATTAATTCAATATCATAATATTTTAGTATAATATATAATTATTATTACAAAAATTATATAAATGCATTTAAATATAAATACAGTTATTATACTATTATTCTTGTGAACACAAGGCCACAGGTTCAAGTCCTGACCTGGGTGTCACTGAGGAACCCTTTGAGCAAGGTACCGACCCGCTACACTGCTCCCCAGGTGCTTTTGTAGCTGCCCGCTGCTCTACGTGTGCAAATGTGATGGTCACAGGTTGTGGTGAACTTTGTGTGACTGTGTCTTCACAATGACAAATAAGTCACTTTCAATTATAATTGGTACAGCCTTTTAACCCAGAGATTTTTTTTTAAATGCTGTTATATCTGCCCTTTCATCTAAGCCAATAAAAGGCATGATTGTTCAATGTGATTTCTGAATGCTGCTGTCACATTTATTTTTTGTAAAAGACACAATCTGACAAAGAAGCAACAGTTATCTGTTCTTATTACACTAAAGAAACAAATTAACAATAAGAGTTTCTGCGGTGATGTGAAGTCCACTCTGAGTGCACACTTGCTCAGAAACTACTGTGTGGCATCCAACAGTTAAGGCAGCATGATATTTATTTCAACTGAAGACAGAAATCACAGTAAGTCACACAAAAAACTTCAGTTAAGCATGATATGTGGACATATTCATCCATCCCAAATACTCCTGAGAGTTTAAGGAGACAAAGCCAAAGTCTTAAATATATCACTAATGAGATGTTCACAATTATAGAGTTACAGACTGGGCTACACTAATTTCATCAAATCATGTTCTGGCTTACTGACATTCCTGGAATTAATGTGCATGTTCAATTTACCAAGGTCTTTGTACCTCTTATTTTTGTCATTGAGGTCAAAACTCAGAGCATATACAGTTGAGAAGCTGCCACTAAAGCAACATGATTGCATATCAACAAGCTAATTCTGTTTCTATAGTTTATAGGCATTGGTAGTGGCCAGCACTCTGCTGACTGATTGGGGGAGAGACATGGAAGGGAAGACAGAGAGGGAAGGCCCACCTAGAAAGAGCAAGGTCTCCTGAACTCCTGGCCAGAAAAGGCTGTGGGTTAACTGGGGATCAAAGGTAAGACCTCTTGAGGATCCACAATTTACAATAGTTTACAGTAACATCTGTACAGCTAAACCCTTTACAACGAGAACTGATCAAACTCAAAGATCATTGTAAATAATGTGTTATTCACTGGGGACAAACTGTAGACTCTTGTACCACTCAGGAACCCTCCCTTAAAAAAATATATACAAGCCCCATTCATGGAAACATTTTTAAATGTTTTCATTCATCAACTTATATGTATTTTGAATATAAACAAATTAAGAATTTGAGTCCTGTAACACACTCAAATTAAAATTAAAAGCAAAATAAGAGTGGAAGGTTGTCAGGAGTTTTAATAAAGTAAATAAACTGGTAACAGGTAAGGAGATCATAATTAAGCATAAATGGGCATCCACCAAAGGCTCAGTCTTTGCAAGCAAAGATAGGTCATGGCTCAACATTTTGTGCTGATCTTCATGAGAAAATTGTTAGTCAGTTAAAAAAGAATGTTTCTCAATACAAGATTACAAAGAATTTAGATATTTCATCATCTACAGTACATAATATTGTGAAAATGTTCAGGGAGTCCAGAGAATTATTAATCATTGTATTATCTACCTTCTGTCTCTTGGCCATATTTTCGCAAAATTTAGTATTCAGCTCTACTTGTCTACTAAACCTGATTCTTCTTTTCCACCTTCATTTCATAATATTACTTGCTAAAAATTAAATCTTGGCTGTCATGTAATTTTTGAAAATTAACAGTGATAAAACAGAGGTTCTTCTTGTAGGTTCTAAAATTTTCCTCGCCAGAGAAGACCTCATATGCCTATATCCAGCTCTTACACCTCATACCTCCTGATTCTTGTCCAGCTTTGGTTACATTTCGTATTGACTACTTTAAATCTCTTTTTTCGTCTTCTTTACGAACTCCTTCATAAACTTCTGTTAGTCCAGAATACAGCTTCTCGGATCATCAGTAGAACATCTTCCTTTGAACAAATCACCCCTGTTCTTCAGTTAGGCTCCCTGTTAAATGCCTCATTGATTTTAAGATGCTGCTTCTTACCTTTAAGACACTTTATAACCTAGCACCTTCATATCTTTCTGATCTCCTTTATGTCTGCACACCCTCCCAAACTTTTAGATCTTGTATTTCTATCTCACACTGAATCTGCTCATATGGAATTCCCTTCCACCAGACATCCGTAACATTGATTCTCTCTCTATTTTCAAATATCGTTTTAAAACACGTCTTCCAACTTGT
Source organism: Arnoldichthys spilopterus (assembly GCA_037974385.1). NCBI lineage: Eukaryota > Metazoa > Chordata > Actinopteri > Characiformes > Lepidarchidae > Arnoldichthys > Arnoldichthys spilopterus. Next base: position 21,658,922 of record JBBPDA010000105.1, on the reverse strand, counting down.
TTACACTGTGTGATGATATCTATTCCTATATTTTCCACTTATATTGAGTATTTTATTTAATTTTATTGACCTTACTGATCTTACTGATGGAACAAAGTCCTGCTAATGACTTTGGTATGTCTAATTTTTTGTTTGTTGTTTATTACCTCCTGCAGGGTGTTCTTGAGTGCCTTGAAAAGGTGCCTACAAATAAAATCTATTATTATTTTATTATTATCTTGATTGTTATCAGTGAAATGTGCAAAAGCCAATATCTGTCATGCCCATGGCATGGGTGTAAAGGTCCCATTTTAGAATGGATCCCAACCCAAACCTGAGATTATCACCCGAGGCTTCCCCCTTCCTTTCCGCCCCTTCTGTCCCTATAGCAGTATACTAGTCTTCTACTGTAACTCTGCACATTATTTTGTAAGAGACAATGCACTTTCCATCACAAAAATAAATTAATTAATTCACCAAGGCACCCACAGGAAAACTCATCTACAGCTGTGATTGTTCAGGATGCTCGCAGCACATGGCACAGGAAAAGCACTGTGGTTAGAGGGCTCATTTGAATATACTACGAAGGTCAATATCGTGACAAGGATTAACACAATTCACTGTTTAGCTCTAGTGTCAATAAAATAATGGCCATATCTACATTATGACGCAGCACATTTTCCAGCCGTGAGAGATGGTCTTTCTCAGACACCACCTTCTTCATTTTTTCAATGAGTGGTCTGAGTGTTCTTCCAACTCACAGGCACTTACACTGTCTGAGAAATCATTATGCGATCCTGTCCTGAATTATCACACAAAGATCAAGTGTTCACTTGCGTTTTGTCATTCTGACATTTTGTCTTTACTATGCAGTGCTATCACATAATATGAAGCATGCCATATAATCACAATGGCAAAAAGGGCAGCGCATACTGGTCTTTTCTACATGTTTCAAAGAGCATCATGGATACAAAATAGCACAGGTGATGGACGAATAAGGTGCAAATGAAAGATGGACAGAGAGAGATGTGTAAAGATATTGGAGGAGAGATCACAATGACAAGCTCAGATCTCATGGGGTATTCATAAATCTCAAGTCAAGAAGAGTGCATTTGTCACCATGGGGAGTTACACGTAATTTGCCTGCTTTACGCCATTTGCTCACACGGGTCAAGGAAAACACTACAATGTTTCTTCAGGGGCGGCACAGTGGTGCAGTGGTTAGTGCGGTCACCTCACAGCGAGAAGGTCCTGGGTTTGATTGGATCAGGTGCCTTTCTGTGCCGAGTTTGCAAGCTCTCCCCGTGTTCGCGTAGGTCTCCTCCGGGTGCTCCGGTTTCCTCCTGTCCAAAGGCTTGCAGTAGGTTAGTTGGATGCTCTAAATTGCCCGTAGTTGTGAATGTGTGAATGAATCGTTGTCTGTCTGTGTGTTGCCCTGCGATGGGTTGGCCTCCTGTCCTGGGTGTACCCCACCTTAGGCTCCAGCTTTCCCGTGACCCAGAAACGGACGAAGCGGTTTAGTGGATGGATGTAAGTTTCTTCAGATGCAAACACAGTGTACTCAACATTACGTGATGTTCTTGTTAACTGTGTTTACACAGTTAAACTGCTGGTGTCAAAATGACAATGTGGTGATTTAACAAAACAAACTGCTTGGATTGATGATAAGGGTTTGAGTTAATGCCAGGCCTATAGTCTTGGGTTCAGAATCTGCTCACACCCTAATGATACATTAAGTACTGTTCTGATCACTGGCCAGACTATTAAACATCAGAAAAATTAATCGTTGGGCTTTATTAAATGCCCATATACCCATCATGTCCACCCAGTCAGGAAAAAAGTAAGATCTTGTTCAAATGGCTTATAAAGAATGAATGAATCTGGACCATTGTTGCAACTAAGGAACATTTCTTCACAGCCAGACTTAAAGGGAAAAAAGTGTATCCCTCATGTCCTTCCCATCAGGTTGGACTGGTTTTAATCAGCTCACGCAGAAGCATACAAGCACACACACATGCACACACACACACCAGAGGGAAAGATTCCAGACATACTCAATGTGTGTGTGTGAAACTGGCAGCCAGAAAGTTCGCTCAGACCGGTTTACTCTCTCTCTCTCTCTCTCTCTCTCTCTCTCTCTCTCTCTCTCTCTCTCTCTCTCCCCTTCTTTAATACCTGGCCTTGACACTATAACTGTCACATGGAGTGGGCTTCTGTCAGAGCAGATAGCTGCTCTGTTCATCTCAGCCTAGCTGTGTGCCAATCGCTAGCCATGGCATCAGAAGGGCAAGTTGTACTGTTTTTGTTTTTTATGTTTTAAGCTCAATTCAAGCAAAACACTATAAAATCCAAGAAAGCTGAAGGCAGAGTAGATTAAAGCGCAACATGTAACCAATCATTTATTCATAAATGATCAATGGAGCAAATATATTTATGTAAAATGATTTATACTAACAAACATTCAAACTAATGCCACTAACATTTCAACTAACTGGGTGTCCAGAAGCCACTGAAATAAAAGTTCCAGAGAGAGGTTGCCACTAGCCTGACGCTTCTGCATACATTGCCCAACACTTAATGCCTCATCTCCACCACCACTAAACAGACTTTTTAAATACAGATTAGGTTCCAGATTATGTTCACACATTCCAGGTTGTACACTAGCCTGTGAAATGTGGCAGGTGTGGCCATTGCAAATTCAAGTCAATGCAACCACCACCCTCTGTGAGAAATGTGTCTTTGCTTCAGTGAAAAAATGATAGTTTGAAAAATGATGATATCAAATAATACCATTTGCCCTAGGATAAACAGTTATAGCAACTGGAGTGATAAGTGATGAGTTAAGTGAGACTGGGGATTCACACAGTAGTGAATTAAATACTGCACCAAACACAAACCTCCAGCGGCAAAAAGCAGTTGTCCGGGGGGGAGGAAACAATCGCTTTTTGTGTTTTTCAGCTTTTTTTTCTTGCACTATGTACATGTTCAAGTTCACTAAATAGGTCTGTTGCTCATTTGTTTACAGCTACAGTAGCCTGTTCAGAAGACCTCCAATGAGGTATTTTTTATTGTTTGTAAGCTTTTTGTGTAGCAAAATAAATCTGAGAAAATAATTTATCAAACCCAACCAGCAACGTTATGTTTGTGCAATTGCAAATTCAAATTCAAACCAGTGCTACAAAGCAAGAAACTCTCAAGCAGATACATTTTCCACTGAGGAATAAATTTAACATAATCAACCAATGGAGCATATATGTAACATTACAGATCTTTGAAACTGGGTTTGGGTTCTTATTTCATTCTAGAATATCAGTTACCTGCTATTTGCTCTTATGTTAAGATTAACCTATAAGTGGCTACTGTTATCACATGACTTGTTATACTCCAAGCAATTCTGTCATATTTTAAGGATGTATTTAACCTGAATAGTTCTTTTCCTGCTCCAGTGTCCAATTTAGCATTTTCTGCTTCTGTCGTACTGATACCAATTGCCAGCTGTAATATTTACTGAGTGCTGTAAGTATCAATTGTAGAAAGCTAGTAATCAGCCTGAAATAACATGGAGGCTGGGACAGAATGCAGCAGTGGAACTCTGCTTCCTTCCAAATGCTAGTCAACCATATAAAATGTCTCTAAAGGGACAAATACATACTCATGTACACCCCCGCCAGCCAAAAAAAGACTAGGTGACGGCCAGTTCTGCCAAAACATAATGCAACAATGCTTGAAAAAGTCTTGCCTCAGCTTTTAATTTCATAACATATGTTGACTGAATGTTGTACTGAGAATGTATTAGCCCAAATGCATTTGTACAGTAACCTTCAGCTAAGCTGGTTAACTAAATGAAAGCAGAGCAATTCGCGTCCATTAGTGTTAAAACGATTTACTCCTCCATATTGTACTTTTTGCTTCGCTATAAAGTGTACTTTGTTTCAGGCTTTCTGAAAAACAGCATAATACCTGTTTGTTTGTGATGCTTGGTCAAAACTGACAGCAGCACAAGATGTTATTTTGACCGAACGTGGCCCTCGGGGCATGATCAAGCCGATACATTTGGGGCGATAAGAGTTGAAATCCCGGATGAGAGTGAGCTGCATTCCCACGGCGTATCTGGAGTGTGAGAGGTTTTTCTAGCAGCCTCTACTGCACTTAGCATCTATACCCAGTCCATCAAATCCCATAAGAACATACAGTGTTTGACCCCCATGTGTCCGATTCTCAGTGCTTATAGCATGTAGCGCTTTACTGTGTCAGCAATGCTATCAGTCTCTGTCTCTGCCTACGGCAAGAGCCATCCGGATTAGACTACGACAGGCAGCTAGAAAGCAATGTCCCCAAGAGGATGTCTACATTGGTGGTGTGGGGGGGTTACATAATACACAGTAATCCCCAGGCTCTGCGTGTATGTGTGCATGAGCATGCGTGCGAGTGTGTGCGTGTGCGAGAGAGGAGAGAGAGCAGGAGAGAATGTGTCAAATGTCCCTTTACCAAGTGCTACTAACCTGTCCTTTTAAATCACACTGCGTTAAATGCACTGTCAGGATAAGCTTGAGAAATTATTGATCTGCTTCTGATGTATTTACTCTGAGTGTGTTGGAGCACAGGAAGGCTTTTGAAGCTTCTCAGGGCTCTAAATGTATGTATTTATGGTACAATATTTTTACGACCACACACACACGCCTGTGCCAGAGTTATGAATGTGTACAAAGAGACTGTTTCATCCTCATCTATAATGCTTTACTGACACACACACACACACACACACACACACAGACGCGCACATGCTCCTAGCATGGCATTTGCTAGCAATGGCAACTGTTCAGAGAGCCCAACTGTTGTCCAGCCATGGCGATGCATAAGTAAGCAGGGCGTTGGGGGGTATGAGATGAAATGCCAAGGGGATTGGCCTGGCGTCGTGCCTGTTGCTGTGCCAACCATGACAATGAGCACCACCATCCTCACACAACATATGAGCTTATACACGATTTCAGTCTGAGTCTATTTTGGAGATTAGTTTTTATGGTACTTCTCTTAATTTTGATATGTTCTTTTTATAATCTGCTTGTCACTGGATACAAACCCTGACATGAAGTTATACTGTGAATGATGTGCTTGCAGTAGTGGACAGTAGATTCCAGATGCCTGACCTAGGGTTTAGAGGGTTTTTTTTTTGGAGAGGGTTAATCTCCCTGTGATGGGATTATATCAAACAAATGTGGACTGACAAGATGAAAGAGAGACTTTTTATTCTATCCAGTCACCAGACTTCCAGCAATCCATAAAACAAACCATCCTGCATCCCCAGTGGCACTTCATCAATTTATCCCGTCAGTGGCAGCTTCCTTCATCTAAATGCTGATCTGTCCCATTTTCGTCCTTTTTGTCCCTGTGCTGGACAGAAAATGAAACTTAACAGCTTTCTCTTCATCTGTTTCTTTAGGGTATACGCAACTTGAACAATACACATTTTTAATGGAAAAATACTATATTGATTTTAAAGGGCAACTGACTTTGATGACCAATATAAGAGGCCATTTGGGATGTAAAGATTTACCGAATGTATTATTTGATTTAGCTTGAAATGCAGACGTCTTAATAAAGTAAAAATAGTGGCTGAAAACATGACTAAATGAACATGTTAATCTTTAATTTTTGTATTAAAACAATATTTTCATGCTGTTGTTTTTGTTTGTTTGTTTTTTTAACCATGATGATGTTTTGCTGTCACATTCACCAGTTTAGCTCAGTTTACATGGTGCACTGCTGTGCGTATCAGTCGATGTTGACTAAAAATGACCTTTAAATCTACAGTATTATCCAGTATATCCAACCAATGTATCAGTGAGGTTCTAATATGCAGTAAATACTGCATAGAGTTCTGTCCATTAACGTCTGCCACTCATGCATGACTGTCCTGCCCACTTTTAGTCATTCAGTCATCAGCAGCACTCCACACTTGCAGCTCATCATGATTCATCACTCTCTCCCTATATACTGATACACAAGTGTCTGTAATCAAGACATTCCTCTCTTGGTACCAAGTTACACTCCCCAGCCTTCTCACATGGGGCTAGATGTACTGAAACATTTGTAGTCAGTTTTAGGTCCAAATAGGACACATTCTTCAAGGAAAAGCATGTAATCTTATGTATGTAACTAAACATGCAGTTCATACACAACGTAAGAACACAAAATGCATTTCTCACACCACCACGCGAAATATGGAAGGACTTTACAAAAATAAGTTTTTATGATATTCCATGATTAGCTACAGCCTTAGTAATTTCAGACATGCTGCCAGCACATGCAACCGCATCAAAGCACATTATGCGTTGTACTTTCTCATGTACATACATCTGGCTCTTCAAATACGCAATCCAGTGGCTGCTTCATTACAACTGGCAGCTATCCCAGGAGCAGACTATGCAGGTTTTCCTACGACACCTCTGTGTTATAAAAGGACATAATCCGTCTGGTCCTGTCCATCATTTGGCGTTAAGCTGGTGGTTAAGAGCAGGGTAATTCAAATGGCCTCTCCTCATGATGCGTGTCATTTAGAGGTGACGCTCTATAATCTCCAAGCACATAAACACAGCTGCTAGGACAGGTGCACGAGTTAGATAATAGTGAACACTGATATTCAATATTAGATTGAACTCATTCAGTAGTGTTGAATACCATTTTCCCAGTCTTATAAAACTCCAACATTGTGATAGTGAAGAGTATTGTTGTACTTATGCTATAAAAATAAAACCAAAAATAATAAAGAAATATGTAACATATTTTGGATTTCATAGAAATTACATGTATTATTCATCATTACAGATGGGTCAATGCAAAAATGGATTTTCAATGCTACAAGCAAACAAAAGAAAAAAATACCAATATCAATTGCAAATGAAACAAATCCGAACGTTTATTTTTTCATATCCCCCAAAGATTACCCAAAGGCAGGTACATATCTGATTATCTGGTCACAGGCCAGACTTCTGGACGCTGATTAAGCCTAGTTTTAGCCTAAAAAGGATTTTCAACGCTGAATTACTATTTATTTAATCCAAGATTAGGCTTAATCTGTATGGGAAACAAGCCTCCAGGATTTCATACAGGGGCAAGTATGAAAAGGGGTGATGTCATTTACAGAACTTCTAGAGCCTCAGCTGTTAGAAAACACCTTTATTTTGACATAAGGATCCAGGAAAATGACTTTCCAGCCTGAGTTCTCATCCAGTTTCATTTATCACATAGCAATAAGCAAACTCAGTCAACCACTCAATCCTACTGATGCAATATTTTACAAATGCAATTCTGGAATGCATTTGGGTGCATGAGCCTTCCCTTATGACATCGATACAAATGTAATGCATGTGTCATGTTCACTTAGTATGGTGGCTGACAGTACAGTGATTGAGAGTTTGATGCTGTCAAAAAAACTGGTTGGCGGGCCATTGAGATGGAATCTAAGCATCTGAAGAGGAAAGGAGAGGTAGATGAAGGAGAGAAAAGGAAGGAAGGAGAAAATGTTGAGAGTGGTAAACACTGGGGGTCCGATGGGGTGGGTTTGAGGGGTGACAAAGGGGACACTTATACTATAATTGCCAGGCTCTGCCGCTGTAGCAACACACATATCCCAGTTGAACAAGCTCTTACAGCTCCTTGTTATAGACACAAGTGCTTGTGTTGGCTGTCGATAGAGTTGAGTGAATGTAAAGTGCAAAGTCATTTATCCAGTTAAAATCTGATCCATTTTTAAAGAGTGTGGGTGAAAAATTAGCTCTCCTAGAACATCCACCCGTTCTGCCATTCTTGGACTGGTATCTACCCACAGAAAAAAATGTTACACAGGTACATCTCATGGCCTGCTGTTTCCTCTAAAGGAGCATTCCACACTAAATTCACTGCCAGCTTGTTTAGTGCTGGAGTCGTGCCTAGGGACATGTTGGCTAAATTTTTCTAAAGTGCCCTCACAGTAAGAAAGCACATATTAAATTATGGATTTGGTGTGGAATTCCCCTTTAAGAAAGCTGAAGCACCATAATAAAAGTTTCATATTAACAATTATAGAGTGGAGAACAGAGTGCAACCATTACAGACTGCTATTGCTGCACCAAGACACTGGCTAGAGCTGCTTTCGAAATATTGATATGGCTGTATCATGGTGGTACACATATCAATACAGTGACAGCTGTTTCAGTACATACCTATTTACTTTCACACAGGGTGTTTATTACACAGGGTGTAAATCATAAGTTTCATCACGATTTGATTCAAGCCGACTATTTCATCTAACGATCCGATACCTTAAAATCTGTAGCGATGCGATTAGGTGTTTCAGTTACCGGGGATTGCAGTCAGTATGAAATATGATGGAATTTCACATATTCAGCTACATCTCCATGAATTCCCACATGCAAACAAATTATAATGCGAACACTTCAATATTAAAGGTTAAATTTTATAAGTTTATAAGCAAAAGCAACCTCTCAGTACAAAACACTAATATGAAGAAAAATGACCTGTTGAATTAACACACTTCGATTTTTATGTGTCACATTGATGCACTGGATTGTGCACCATCTTTCCATCGATGCATCGATACGGATTGATTCACTGTTACACCTAGAACTGGGCAATATGACGATATTTATCGTTATCATGAAAAACACTGACAAACTCTATGCTGAGTTTTAAGGAGAGTATTATTAGTCTTGCTAAACTGAGCATATTGTACTGTGGTGTGAAAAACTTTGCACTATTGGCTCTTTCTCTGTTGTTCCATCTTAATACATATTGTGACATAGCAAATATTGGGGAAATTTATCAAAATATCGTGATAAGATATTTTTGCCATATCGCTTACCCCTTGATACATCCCTAGTGTTTATGTGCCAGTGATATGGATACTGCATTCAATAGCAACATGAACTATTGTTTAACCGTTTTTTTATTATTACTTGCACAAACAACAACATCAAGTCATTAGAATAAAAAAATGGCTCTGACATGTGAAGGTACATGGCATACTGAGCCACTGACCCAGCTTCTAAACTGATGGAAGTATGATGCATAACTCTCAGTCACACCTCTGCTGAATATGACTTGATATACCAGGGTTTCTGCAGGTTTCAAGTAGTCAAATTGAAGACTTTTTAGGACCTTTTTAACTGTGTCTTCACACTGGTGGGCAGTAGTGGCTTAAAGACTTGGCCGCTGGTTCAAGTCTCAACCCAGGTACCACCACTGAGCAAGGCATCACATGTGGAGCAGTGGGCAGCTACCAACAGCACCCAGGGAGCAGTAGCTTGTTCAAGGGAACCTCAGTGGTACCCAGGTCAGGACTTGCAACCAATCCTAACCACAAGGCCACCATTGCGTCCACCCCCCCCCAAAAAAAAGAAGTGATTGAAGTACCATTAAATACACAATGCCATTTAAGTAAAATATTCACGTTTTTAAAGACTTTTTAAGACCTATAAGACATCCGAGCCCTTTAAGCATGTTCTGTATACAGACTGGCTTCATTTACTTTACATGAAAGATTATGACATTTTTATGGCACTTTTATCATATTTAATGGCAGGTTTGTTTATTTGTGCAGCACTGCTCACGTTTATGATGTGCACCATATCGAATAGCTAAGGTTTGTTGCTAAGACTGTATCCACTGCTTTCCTCCTTAATAGGAAGATGTGACAATTACATATTGCAATGCTTCATGCCAGAAATCTTACAGATCGCATTACCCACTTCATATTCTGATGCTTCAATTTTGCCTCTGCATTCAGACACAGTATTATAACAGCCTTCAAGCCATTGCAATCAGGAGAAGGTCAGATCAAATAAAGTCATGAGAAAACTTTCATTTACTGAAGACACTTTCACTTTACACACACACACACACACACACACACCTCTTGCACCTTTCATTGTAATTTTCCTTTCAATACTATTACAGTAATTATATTATAGGAATTATATTATAATGATTAATTACTATAACAGAAATATGTAATTATAGTATATAATTATAGTAATTGTAGTCATACTATAATAATATTCTCTCAGCCACTTTAATAAAAACATCTAATTTACCTAGATTCTTACTGGTGTATAGTTATAGACTATGTGCTACAATCAACACGTAAGAAAGAAGCAGTGTTCCTTACCGCTCTGAATCAAACATGGCATAGGGGGAGTACAGTTGTGGGTGGAGATGTTCAAGTGGCAGCTGAATTTTTAAAAAAGAACACTGCAATATTCTGTAATCTTTTTCACTCCACAGAAACATTTTGGCTTAGTCCTTCTTTACATTTGAATGATTTCTCTTAGTCAAGTACGTTTTATTTTTATAGCACTTTTTACAACTGACATGGTCACAAAGCAGCTTGGTCTTAGAGTTTAGCAAAGGGGGAGGTCCTTTACATATGCAGAAACAACAGTTCTAGTTGCTCTAGACAAGAACGTTGTGTAAACTCTCTGTAACGGAGTGGTAAAGCTTTATTATTAAATAAATCAATCATAACAAGCAGCATTACTTAGTGTAGTTAACTGTGATTAATCGCATTGCTCAACATTGGTCAATTTGACCTTAAAGCAAAATTATTTATTTATTAAAGCAGTTGGTTATAGATATACAAATCTTATTAAGTTTATTTTAAGCATTTTTATTCCAAATTTCTTTGGAGCATTTTTATTGGTTCTTGGGAAAGTGATAAAAATTGATTAAAAAAAGCAACAATATGTACCATAGCTCACATGGACATATGTATCATATTACTCTAGGACTGGGTGGTATAATTATTTGATGGTGTCAAATTATACCCATCTCTGTCTAGTAAGAGGCATTTACAGGGAGCTCACTGACTGGTGGTGTGGGTCTTCATGGACAGATATGGCACTGGAAAGAGGGGAAAAAATCAGGCTCAGAAAAAAATATTGCAGGAAGACAATGTGTGACAACGGTTCATCGCTGACTAGTGTCTCCAAGCAGCAACTTTTAACATTTAGCACTTGTTAGATTTACTTGTTATATTTTTGTTATTGTATTGTCATATTATGACATTTGCTGAATGGTACATTGAAAATGCTCAATGTGTTCACTTATATGGTAATCAATTAAGCAAAATTAGCATTCTGAAGTGATGCCGAGTGGGAAAGCACAAACGAGTCATAAGCACCTGCACAATATTTATTTTCATCATATGATACAAACCCAATATCCAGAAAACATTATTTCCAACATGCAATAAAAACAATAAAAAAGTGTCATGTCATATGTTGTAGGGGGACGGGTAAGACCCCCTCCGGTTGAGGCGCGGCCTCCGTTCCCGGAACATTGACTGTCCCAACTATCTCCAGGTGCAGCTAGTTAGCCCCCTCATCACCTGGCAATATAGGCAGGGCCGGGACACTGGGAAAGCACGGAGGAAGGCGACAATTGTAGGGTCAGTATCGAGCGAGCACCAGGTAGGTGCTGCTTAGGAAACGCTTCGTTGTAGGATCAGTATTGAACGCGCAGCACCAGGTTGGTGCTGCTGAAGAAGCGCTTAGCAAGCGTTAGCATTATAGGACACGGTATCGAACTTTACATGAGTGAGCTGAGCCTAGCTCCAGCGAAGGCAGTTGCCACCGAACGCCCCTCGAGACTTTCTCCTACCGAGCGCCGGTTCCTGTGTTGCTGGTATTTGCAAATAAAGACTGTTTGTTAACCGCAGTGGTTTCCAGACTCACCTCCATTCGTGACATGTTAATTAAACCTTTATTAAACCTTAATTAAAATAAACCTTTATTTATTCAATTGACAAAAGAATAAAGACAATATTTTCAATAGGTTTAGTGACCAACTTAACTGTATTTTGTAAATGTACCAACATTTAGAATTTCATGGCTGTAATACACACAACAAAAATTGGGCCAGAGTTAAAGTAAGACTGAAAGTGCACAGACTATTCAAGTAACACCGGTTTTGGAAGACTCCACATTAAGCAGGCTAACTGATAGCTGGTGAGCTATCATAAAAGTGAAATTGACTTATTTGTCATTGTGAACACACTCAGTCACACACACATTGCACCAAAACTAAATGTGACCAGCAGGTCCTTATTAACAATGCCTGGGGAGTAGTGCAGCAGGACGGTACTTTGTCAAGGGTATCTCAGTTGTACCCGGACCAGGACAGAACCTGCGACCTTCTGTTCACAAGAACAAGGTTGTAATCACTAGGCCACCACTACCCACCAATTATTACTGGAAATAAAAGTAGTTTTCATCAAAGGCTCAGTTTTCACAAGCAAGGATGTATCGTGGCTCACCCCAAATTGTTAGTCAACTCAAAAGATGCATTTCTCAATGCAACACTGCAGACAATTTAGGTCTTTCAACATCTACAGTACATAATATTGTGAAAGGAATCAGGGATTCAGAAACTGTGGAACTGTGTACTTTGGACAGATGAGTCCACATTTCAGTTTGGCTTTTTTTTTTTTGGAAGAAACAGGCATAGAGTTCTTTGAGCCAAAGGTAAAAACACCCATCCAGATTGTTATCAGTGAAATGTGCAAAAATCAGCATATGCGATGGAGTGGGGGTGATCAAATTCCATGGCATAGAGATTTTAGAGACACATATGCTGCCATCAGAAAGGCGTCTCTTCCAAATTTCCAATGAGGACGCAATTAGTATCCTCAGTTCCGAAACAATTAAAAGGTGTTAAAAGGAAAGGTCATGTAACAATGGTAAGAATCCTTCTGTTGGGTGTGTTACAGCCATCAAATTTTCAATTTGTGCATATTTTTGTGTATATTTACAAAATCCAATTAAGGTCAGCAAATCTTTTCTTTGTACTTTTGTCAGTTAAATAAAGATTCACATGAATAAATATATCCCATTTTAGATTCTGGAAAACATCCAAACCTTTCTGGAAATGGGGTTTGTACAATATTTGGAATTGTTTGAAAAGTATGAAAAATATAGATACCACCCAACCCCACATCATATGTTCATCCCAAATCTTAACATCGATAAGCCTTATACAGTACAAAGGACAGAGGCGCTTTAATTGGCATAAGAAACTGTAGTTGATTTTCAGTCACTGTATTCATATACTTAGAGCACAGGAGACCAGCTCAAAGGGCATTCAGAAGGCACCAAAAAGTGTTTTTGCTTCCGACTATGTGAGAAAAGGAAGCAACAGCAAAGGAAGTGCCAACTCCACCTTAAGGCAGTTTATATACTTGAACACATCCCTTGGTTCTGTTGAGGTATTCGGGTAGGCCGATGCTCAGCACTGAAGCACTGGCAGATCTGAGAGTTTTTCTCTAATCTGAATATATGAGAAATGTCTAGGAGTAACGCAAGGCTGTGGAACTGGCTGTTAAATCATTAAACTAGTGCAGGAGCGCTGTATGCCAAGGGCTGCAATTAAGGAGTGATTTTTTAATAGAGACCTCCACCCCCATGACTGCCCACCCTGGAAACCTTCTTCATTCGATCACTGGAGAGATATCCTCCCCCTTTTCCACAGCCTGGCTATCCAGCCTGTATTGTTAATTTTCATATTTTCATCTTTTCTGAGATACAGCCTACAGCTGTGTTACTAACTGAGGTGTGAAATGCTAGAATATGCACATGCACGCACACACCCACCCACACACACACTATATTTTATTCATTTATTTATAAATATATATATATATAAAAATTTCATTACATTAACACAACTGACCAGTAAAGTGAATAACATGGACAATGGCACCTGTCAGGCATTGGGATATATTACGCAGCAAGCGAACAGTCAGTTTTTGATGGGATGGGATGGGAAAGTAACAAAGATTAGCAAGCAGGCAGGTCATGTGGAGTACGGTGACAGGTCATGGGCGCCCAAGGCTCACTGATGCATGTGGGGAGTGAAGGCTTGCCCGTCTGGTCCCATCCCACAGAAGAACCAGTGGTGTCCGAACACGCAGTGCACCACAGTCAGAGGTGTTTCAGCAGCATTAGGGGGACCTACTCAATATTAGGCAGGTGGTGTTAATGTCATGGCTGATCGGGGTGTGTCTGTATGTGTTCCGGCTAATTTAACGGGTTAGGTTAGAGCAAGCATGCATGATTTAAAACATGCTTTGATACTCTGACTTGTTAGAGACTACCTAGTCCCAGATTAATGTATTTTGTAGCATCTACATTCCTGATGTAATTGCATGCAACATTCCATTTTAGATGCTGTGTAGAGTAATGAATAAATACTGGTGTCGAATAAAACCGGCACGTGTCATCAGTCCACACTATGGCGAATGCTATAGATACCAGGTATGCATGAAACGTTTAGTGGACGGCATGCTAGCGTAGTGTTTATCCTTGTGGTGCAGACTGCTACATCATTTCCTGTTAAGAGCTGATCCTCCCGACTCTCTCTTTCTGCCTGTGTGTGTGTAGGCATCCCACTCGCCACATTTATTATTTACACACACTGAATTACACATGAAGCCAAGGCACAAGAAACACGCGCTCGCAGGGAGCCCCCTACCCAAGCGAACGCATCCAACTACTTCAGTTCCAGCATGGCATCCTGGCCTCTGAGGAGACAAACAGAAGTTCACAGCCAGTTTAAAGGCGCGCTCTTTGTGCAGCTGGGTGATGGTGGAGCTTTGTGAGACTAGCATCAACACGCGACTGGCATTACAACCATACACGCAGTCTGAAGGCCTCGGTCACAGTTGCCATTGATGAAAGCTTTCACACCCTCAAGCTGCTCTGTTGTCCAACATGTATCTGAGACCCATCTGTAGATCATACATCTAGATCTTTTGTCTAACACACAATCACACAGTGCCAACACACATCTCATCATAACATTTTGTCAGAAGAGGAATATTAAGACACTTGCTTTTACTTTAAGGAAGCACAGTTGACAACAGATCAAGTGAAAGTGACTATTTGTCATTGTGAACACACTCAAGCACCACAACGAAATGTGACCTCTGCATTTAACCCATCACATGTGCACACGTGGAACAGCAGGCAGCTAACAACAGCACCTATGGAGCAGTGTAGTGGGACGCTACCTTGCTCAAGTGTACCTTAGTGGTGCCCGGGCATGGACTTGAACCTCCATTTACAAGGGCAATGTCCTAACCACTGAGCCCCCACTGCCCACAACTAGGCCACCAAAATTAAAATGCACAGGATTTCAACCTACATACTAGTAATGTAATGGTTCTAAACTAAAAAGATTTTTTGAGGTTTGGCAGGCTATGCACATAGCTATGTGCCCAATTCAGAATGCTTTTCAGTACATAAATGATGGACGATAAAAAAACAAAAGGCAAACCTTTGTGAACAGTGGAGTAAGGCACAATTCTTTGCACTTATGACAGAAAGCTGGACTGCACACATGAGTGAGCAATTAGCTCATGTGCTGAAAGAGTGTTGCTGAATGGAAAAGATAATGCAAGAAATGTCAATATCTTGCCTATTGCTGGATTTTCATGTCAAGTTGACATTAATTTTGTAAAGAAGGTAAAAGTTGATTTTTTTCCCCCCGAGCTGAACTATGATACTATGATACTATTTCCCCCACGCAGACACAAACACATACACATACATGAGAGACCGATAAAAAGAGAGAAAGCGAAGGAGACTCGTTCACACTCGTAAAAACTTATTTTAATATCATGTAGTGACGCGAAGCAGATTTGAATCTAATCTCACAGTGATGCACATTTTACAGGCACCTGATTCTGGTTTACTGACACTTCTACACATTCTACTTCTTTTGTTGTTTAATAGCAGTTGGCAAACAGCTTTTAGGTGCACTACTGCCACATTCTGGCCGAAATAATGCATTAATTATCACATGCCCGTAAAGGGAAAACAATTTGTAAGACAGGATGATACTCACAAACTTAGATTTTTTTTATAATTTAACGACTATTTGAATATTGGAAAATCATGACCCATCAATTCTACACACCTGCATTTATTCAAATCACCAAACCAAAAGAAATGAAAACATCTCCATGGCAGCACACCACCATTTGTCACATTCCATTGCTGGTTTATAACAATTCTGCAATGAGTCACAAACACTTTTATCCTCCCAGGGACATGTAATCTCAGCATTACCCTGCTTGACTGTTTCTTGCCATTTGTGGCAACTTGTGTTTGTTTTTAGCATAAGCTTCTACTCACATATATAGTGATCTATTTAGGCAACAAAGTTTACCCTAAAAAAAAAAAAACTCAATACTGCCTCTCAGTTAGTTAGCAGATCTCATCCCCACTATACTGATGTCTCTAGAACTTAATGCTTCTTAACTGCTTTCCTCCACTAAGCTGTAAATACCCACACAACACCAAACAAAAATGTAATTACTGAAATTAAATAGCTAATTTTGTTGTCTGTGTATAGATGATTGTCATTACATCACTAATTTCAATTACATAGGCTATATGCAGATTATTAGCTGTAGCCGATAGTAGGCTATAAAATGCGGACGTTGCCAGTCACGCTCACATCCAGACAATGCTGTCCCCATTTCCTCAACCGTGATCTTACCAATCTGCAGCATCTCCCTTTTTAGCCAATTTGTTGCACATAACGCACACAGCAGACTATCACAACAGTATAGAACATATTGCTGCTTGCAGTTTTTTATTCTTTTACTCTATATTATCTCCTGAACCTTCTGTAGTAGAGTCTAGTTATTAACCATCTCTATCAGTTATGTACACATTAAGATGAGGTTTTGATTAAAAAAAAGTGACCACTCCGCTAAACTTATTTGCTTTTGTTCCCAGTAATAGTTTCCTCTCTCCATAGCAACATACCATTTATGATTCCATTTATCATTTCCATGGTAATAATACCCTCGTTCCAGCATTCCATGGCAACAACCACATTACTTTTCCATTACTAACCTTTCTTTTTTGTCTCCATAGTAACAAGTCTCTTTTAAACTGTCAAAAATCATACACCTCTTGCTGGGCCAGAGGCGAGCCCTATGGTTAACTGGAGCGGGTCCGACATGCTCCACATGCACCAAACCACACTGGCAGCAGCAGCAGGTCATGAGGAAACTAGCAATGCAGAGCAGACTGTAATTATAAAGTTAATATAAAAAAACACAAAACTGTAGCGGTGATGCGTAGCAACATTTCATTGGTTTATTCGTAGTCTGGTGACATTGCTTTTCAAATAATTTGGTAATATGGACTCATTTTCATCATTCACAACTTTGTTCACTTACACTGCCACTGTGTCAGTGTGTTAAATCATGAAAGACTGCAGCATGCCCCCAGACCCCCAGATATCAGTATTCTGTAAGTGCAACTGCCAAAAATAATAAGTAGCAGGGTAATCATCAGTGTTCTGACGTGTCAGTCCACTGATATGCGAATATTATTGTCTCTCGCCACATCATGGCATAGCACATTCTACTCCCTTTCTTTTTTATAGAACTTATCCAAGTACATTAAATCAAAAGACAACTGGCACATTATTTTGCATGACGTCATGTATTTCCTGCTTACAATTTCAGCACCCCCAGGTGAATAACCTTTCTGCGTCCCTGGCAGACTGCATTGATTTTTGCATGTGCATAGTAAAAGAAATCTCCAGTGTTCTCTTAACCCCTACACTACTGAACTGACACTCACAGAACACTACAGACGTTCATAAAAACATTTGGCTGTGCCGCTTGAACAAGCATCCGCAGTGGCTTCCGAGAGCCTGTATCTGTGCAAAAGTCGGTAGTAAGATTCAGCAGGATCCTGCTCCCAGGGAGCTGATTGGGGCTTCGTGGTCCTAGTCTGTGGGGACCCCATGCACGAGTCTCACCTGCTCAGACACACCTGACTCAATCCATCAGGCAAGCCTCTTCATGTGCTGACTCAGGGATAACACAGAGGTGTGCAGCGAGCGGGGGTCCCCAGGGCTGGGAGAATGAATTGAGAGTGGAGGTTTCATCCACTGCAGGGGGGGTGGGGGGTGGGTGTCCTGGTCACTCCTGCAGCTGCAGCTGATGTTTGGGAAGATCTCCAATAGCCATAACAAAGGTGGGCACCACAACAACATTTTAAAGTGACCCGTTTTTTTCTCGCTCCTCTTACTACACACAATGTGCACGTGCTGTCTGAACAGCCCCGATTTTCTCAAAAAGAATGAACCCAGACAAATCCCACGCACGACCCCCTTAAACACACAACACAGCACCCACACCCCCTCACCTGGTTTGACCGTCTTAATGCGAATGGGCTCCCTGAAGTGGCGGATGACCGCGTGCGTGTCTCGGTTGGTGAGTCCGCTCACCGGCGTGCCGTTCACCTCCAGCAAAACGTCGCCGTAGTACGGAAGCCTCCCGGTGTGGCAAACGAGAACATCCAGGTTCATCTGGCCGAGGAAGGGGAACTCTCCATGCTCGGCGCCCCCCAGGATCTCCACCACCAAGCCGAACTCCCCCACGCCTCCCCACGACACCGCGCACTCCTGCACTTTGGTGGACCAGTGCTTCTTCCTCTTCAGCGTTTTGGACATGGCTCGGGGTCTGTGTTCACTTTCAAAACACGCGCTCTGGTTGGAACAGGATGGTGTCCTGCTGCTGGTTTAGCCTAGCGGCCGTGGGCAAGAGACGTTAGTTTGGAGGACACGAACACGCCATCGAGCAGCAGCAGCCGCCGCCGTCGAGCTTCAGCTCCTCTGCCCTTCTTCACACGGACGCGGAGCCGAGCGGCGGCGACAGCCTACATCCAAAATGAGTCAAAAAGCGAGGAAACGGCAACTGAAAGCGGAAAGTGCGGCGTGGAAAAACGCGTCTCTTTTCTGTTTTCAGTCGAAAAAGATCAATAAAAACATCATATGTTGAATCAACAACGCGCTTACAGCTAAATATGGCCACTGTTTACTCACATTTTCCAAGTTCACAACAGAAGCGACCAACCACAACAACACAGTGCAGCGCGAGAGAGGAAAACACGTTTCCTCCTCCGGTCCGCGAGCTGGAAAGCATCAAGTAGCAAAAACCGACGGGCAGAAACACCGTGTTTGTGTGTGCACGCGTGACCCCGCGGAGTGTCGTTCTGACCACCGCTGAGATGGTGAAACGCCGTGAAAGCACAGGCGTGAGCTCCAAGGAAGCCGTGTCTGACTTCTCCCTCCGCCGTGGTCCTCCGTCAGCGCTCGTTCGGCGAAGCCAGGTCCGAGCGCACACGCACCACTCCGCGTGCCCGCCGTCGCGCTCCGGCCAAAATAACTGGCAGCGGCGGAAGAGCACACTCCGGTTTTAGCCGTAAGCTCAGCACCGCCACGTCATATGTCCACTCAGCCGCCGCCGCCGTCGTGTTTGTGTCGCAGGAGAAGGCTTCGCGTCCGCGCACGTTCTCGCAGGGCGCAGCTGTCTCGCGTACCGTGCCGCTCGATCGTCCGCCGAGGCGAGGCGCGCGCGTGGAAAGCAGCCAATGAGCGATAAGGATGCTCGGGCAATTAACTAATTATGTAAAACGGCGTCACTTCTGCGGGAATTTCGGTCATTTCAGGTATAGAAAATAAAGGATCCCAAAGCAAAGCACTTGCTTTAGTTAAGTTAGGAAAACAGCGATGTAAAGTGCATGTAATATTGAGATGCAGTGCAGTAACACCTCAATACCCCGGTATTAATATTTACAAACAGCTCATTATAACTGGTCATATTTTATACATTATAACGTGTCTTTAAGTATCTCTCTCTCTCTCTCTATATATATATATATATATATATATATATATATATATAGATAGATAGATAGATAGATAGATAGATAGATAGATAGATAGA
>JBBPDA010000105.1:21626251-21639036 GCA_037974385.1 Arnoldichthys spilopterus | reverse complement strand
ATATATATATATAGATAGATAGATAGATAGATAGATAGATAGATAGATAGATAGATAGATAGATAGATAGATAGATAAGCCTATAGATAGTGTAGGCTCCCCTGGAGCTGCTAAACAGCCCTGTCCCATTGAGGCATGAACTCCACAAGACCTCTTGAAGGTGTGTTGTGGCACCAAGACTTGATCTTTAAAGCTGTGAGGTGGGCCCTACGTGGCTCTTTGTTTGTTTGTTTCACTGTACTTAGTTAAATGTTTAGGTAGATGACACATGTCAATGTAACATCCTTATGAAGGCCAGGACTCATGTTTTTCCCAGCAGAACATTACCCAGAGAATCACACTGCCTCTGCCAGCTTACCTTCTTCACATCATGCATCCAAGTGCCATCTCTCCCCTCCATAAGAGAAGCATAAGCACCTGTTAATCCCTATGGTGTAAAAGAAAACAAGATGAACCACACCAGACATTGTCTTATGTTGCTCTTTAGTCCAGTTCTAAAACTCCCGTGTCCACTGTAGACATGGTGGTCAGTATCAGCACTGTTGACTGCTTTGCAGCTGCACAACCACACATGCAGAAAGGTTTCTACCATAGCCAGCAATAACGTTTCCAGTCATTTGTACTGTAGTAGCTAATCTGTGAGATCAGACCATACAAGTTAGCTTTTGCTCCCCATGTGCAATACTTAACCTTTGGCACCCATGACCCTGTCACAAGTTCACTGGTTGTTCTTCCCCAAGACTCAGTCACACAATCACACGTCCTTGTCAAAGTCGATCGGATCCTTAGGTTGGCCCATTTTGTTTTGCTTCCATCACATCAACTTCAAGAACCGACTGTTCACTTGCTGCCTAATATATCTCACCCCTTATGAGGTGGCAATGTACTGAGATTATACCACTGATTATGCAGCTGCTTTCACAGCACAGACAAAGGTACTTAAACATGAATTGTGTTGGGAGATTTTGATGCCAGTCATGTGTAATTATCTTTAGGGCCTTAGCAGCAACCACTCAAGCAGGCTAGTTACCATTAGCTCCTTCACTGAAGCCCCTAGCTGTAACATCTGTCGAGCTCTGACTTAAAATTATAGGGTTTTTTTTCCCACTGGCTTACAATGGTTGGTGTGTGGTGGGGCAAATGGTGTGTTGGAGGCATTAAAGTGTTCACACAGCTAAGTAACATCACTAACTTTAAAGTTCTGTTTGCTAGAAGGAGTTTTTCTGAGACATTCATTAAAGTTAATTTTTTTTTGATGTTCCTTTTTTTTCAGTTTTACAAGAAACTTTAATAAACAGGATAAAGGTCTTCTGATCATTAAAAAAAAAAAAAAAACCTTCAGGTTAAAACAAGCCCCCTCCAGTGTGCGTCAGTGTCCTTTTTTGATTTGTTAGAATAGATTTTTTGATGGTGACTGGCAGACCATACATTATCTTTTTCTTATGATACAGTTACTTAAAATGTTGAAGAAAGTTCCACTAAACTGAATGGCTACATGCCATGAAGAGGACCTACACTAAAAAGGAAGGGGAAAAAAACACCCAAAACCTAAAGAAACAAGTAGAAATGGCAGGCCCAGTTAAAGCAATCTGTGTAAAAAAAACAAGCCAAATTTAAAAGAAAACTGGGTTTCCAGCAAAACAAGTATTCTGGCAAAAGTAGCATTGCTTGATTTAATCTACATGATCTAGTGCATTCCTTCTTCACACAACCTGCAATAAAATAAAGCAGGATTAGGAGTAGAGATCTCTCTACAGCACCATCTTATGGACGGGTGGTGTAAAAACTACAAGCCATGACAGAGGACTGGATCCGGTAATTCGCAGTGATTTAATGAAGCACTCCACTGGCACTCAAACCTCTGCTGATTTTCATATGGCACTTTGTGAATTAGTTTAATCTTTTGCTTAATTAAAGACATGTAACGACAAGCTGGATTTAAAGCTCTCGCGGCGCACACCCTCTTAGATGCAAGTGCTTAGGCATAGCTGTGGTTTTATTCAGCAACCACTGGACACATTTTTCCCCTGAGTCATGGAGATGCCAAAATCTGTTGCATGTATTAGAACAAAAAGGGGTGTTGAAGTGGTGCATTAACTGTGGAAAAGCAAGACCAAACACAGATCCAATTCCCCCTTTTTTCTGTTGTTTGGAGCTGTCATCACACATTTATAACTCGAAATAAACCCGAAACTGGCAGTCGCTCAAACATACACACACCAGTACATTTTGTGCCAATGTAATGGTAACTTGAAATATCAAGGTGGCTGAGCTTGGTGCCATTTTCCAACAACAGCATTGAGGCATTTTTGATGGACCGATTTGTAGAACATTAGCCATGTGAATGTCTCTCAGAATGAGGATCAAACCGAACAAGACTACAAAAAAAAAAAAAAAACTTAACAAAACACGTTTTCGCGTTTAGAAGTTTGTCAGGTCCATGTGAGGCATTATTTAGTTTGGTGGGGAAAAACATCTCAAAGTTTTTAATGGCAGTTAAGTGCTCAGGACCGTGTTAGCATGTGTAGATTCACCACTCGCCCATATGTGAAGGGCACAGTACGTTCCCAGCTGATGAGGGTAATAAAACCCCAAGTGAATTGAGTTTAGCATGCATTATTAATGACGCAGCAGCGCGGGTTAGCAGCAGACTGAGGTAGGCGCTTTGATCCCATCCCCAAAATATCTCACGCAGCACTTCACACACAAGTCGGGAATGCAAACTGTCAGTCGGAGTGTTTAGGGGGATTCAGATGTGTCTAAACTCTTTTAAACCCGTCAGAACTTTACTTTTCCTTCTACGGTGTTGACCTAATTCAATCATGCTGCAAGAAACTGCCACATCGCGAGCAGAGGATGCCAGATTTCTGTATTGTGCAAAAACAGAAAGAT
The DNA here is from genome assembly GCA_037974385.1 of Arnoldichthys spilopterus. Classification (NCBI taxonomy): domain Eukaryota; kingdom Metazoa; phylum Chordata; class Actinopteri; order Characiformes; family Lepidarchidae; genus Arnoldichthys; species Arnoldichthys spilopterus. The sequence goes on along the minus strand of JBBPDA010000105.1, from coordinate 21,636,144 downwards.
GAAAAAGAGTCATATTAGCACTTTGTTGTGTTGCGCATCCTTGGCAGATCAAGCAGTAAAATCTTCTGTACTTTTTTCCCCAGCAAACTGCTGCTTCAGATCTAGTACATTAGAATTTGCATTTTATTGTTTAAATGTCAGCTAAATATGCAATATTATGAAACAAAATGTTCTTTATACATGTTTTACAGAATGTACAGGTAGAATATTGAACAAAATAAAGAAATAAGGAAGAAAACAAAAACAAGCAGCATTGGAATAATGTGAAAGCACTGATGCTGAACTTTGGTTTCAATTCAAAAGAGTAGCGTGAACACGATTTTAGGTGCCAACCAAACTGCATTCAACTATTTGCCACTTTTACTTATGCCATTCAACAAAACCTCAGCCCAGGCCCATTAGCTGAACAGTTGGTTTTCAATTGGAAAGTAAAATTCAGTTAGAGAATTTTACCAACATCTGTACCATGAGGCTTCTCACATAGAATCTTCTGACAGCAAAAAACTGTGCAAGTGATATGTGCTACAGCTATTACTCATGATGTTCATAGCTTTAAATGTCTGTAAAACCCACAGCCTATTGTTGCTACTGCTGGAAGTAATTGATAGCAAGTCACTTAAAGTAGCAAGTAGCAACAGGGCTCAGTCTGCTATGGCATCCATAAGGCGGACTGTTGGACAGAACCATGTGCAAATCATAAAACAGCTTGAAATCAATGGGTGTCATAGCACATTGAATAAAGTGGTTGAACAGAAACCAATAGAAAAAAAAGCATTAACTTATTTTCATCAAAATAAATGTAAAAATGAAAACACATTAGATGCAAAATAATACAAAAATACCTTTCATACAGAATGTGAAAATGTGGCACCAGGATGCAATATTCTCCAAATAGTGATGTATGAGGCAACAGCATATTCACTTCACATGATAATTGTGGAAAGGAACCAATAACTGATACATACCGTATCGAATTGTAGTGACTCAATGTTTTAGTGCATTTCACAACACACATTTTGCAATCCTATGCTAAAAAGTACCTCAGCTGCAAACACATCTTGATTTCCCATCTCTCCCTCGCTCACATACATACACACAAGCTCACAAAACATACTCTTTGGAACGTATGATCATACAAGAAGTGCAGCATTTTTGGGACTGTACCAAGGGAGGTGAAACCAGACCACTGCAAGCAGAAAGACAGAGAAATCGACGATATCTGGCACTGAAAATCAATCTATGTTGGTAGATTTAAAAAAGTGCTAAAAATAACCATTAAAAGGATTATGGAATGCTGTTTTGGTATAAAATATTTCTGCAAGACAGAAACAACGCCAATTCAAGACAACATCCAAGCAAGATGCCAATAAATAAAGGGGTACCTTACTACTTAGTGAAAGCAAGAATTGATCGCTGGTTTACGGGAAGGCAAACTAAAAGACCTTTACTTCGAGATAAACATAGCATGATTGATATTAATACTGACACCACCACTTATATGGACGTGTCAAATGCTCCAGTACTAACTCTTTCAGACGTCTTACTGAGGCTATATCCAGAATGGTCATTTTAAGTTGAATTACAGTTAGAAAACTGACCAAGCCTTCGCTGTTCAGTCAGGGGGAAGAAATCTGGGATCACCTTATCAAAGGCCTGGACGTTTCAACCAAACGTACACATCGAGTGTAAGAACTATACACACAGTTCGGCATCCAAACAGCTGAAACTGAAGCTCACATCTTTAAGATTTAAAATGCATGAAAGGATGGTAAAATGCCTAATCCATCGTTATGTATGTACTCATACATATATTAAACAGCACAGGGTCCTCAAGCTGATTCATGCTCCTTTTTTGCTAGTCTCTCAGATTTCACACAGCGGGGAGCGAAGGTTTTAGTGAAGAACTCCAGAAACGGCCAGTGGATTCAAAATTCAGTATGGAGGGAGATACCATGTGACAAGTTACAATAAAATGGGAATGAGACAGTACACACATTGGCAACCCTGTAAGTCTGCTGCATATTGATTGTCGAAGGTGCAAGGTACCACGTCTGTCAGATATAGTGCCTTCTGTAAAAAGGAGGAAAATAGAATTTATATATATATATATATATATATATATATATATATATATATATATGGCTTTGTGGACAGAACTAAACATACAAAACACATTTCTGACACAATAACATCAGCTTATAATATTGGGAAAAATGGGAATAGCGTTCCACTTTTACAAGGGAATAATGTACATGGGTCACAATCACCTACAGGAAAAGAAGACAAATGCAGCACAGCTATTTGGCTCCCTGACTGCATTTAATGGCTCCATAATTGACAGGAGGGTCGGCCACTGCTAACCTTGATGCATTGGGGAGGATCCGTTCACAGTCTGTGCACAAACAGGCCTTTTTCAGAGCTAGGGCAGCACTAAGAGGGCTAGTTCGATGCTTTGGCATACACACAGGAGTTCTAGCTCCCCAAAATAGGGGAAGGAGGAGGAAATAAAAGTCACGGGTTAAAGGCAAGGTGATCGAGGCTTACGGAAACATTACATTCAGAGCCTCAACTTAAACCAGATCGGTTTGTATGAAATCGGAGGAAAATTCATTAGAACATCCTGGAAAAGGGTTTTTCACAAGATACACACACATCCCAGTGGGTTCCAACAAAGGGATAGGACGGAATGTAAACACAGAAGAGAGAGGCGTTTTCTTTTTTGGCAGAGTGTGAGTTTTCTCAGAGGAGGTAGTGGGATTTAAGGGCACACCGAGAGAAGCTGGAGACTGCGGGCTAACTGTGGGGTCACAGCAGCCATGGCGGGGTAAAAAAGCGATTTTTGAGTAGGCTCTATGTGGGCGGTGGACTGTGTTCCTGAGAGTTAGTCCTGTATGAGCCATCCTCCAGGCCCCCTCTCCTCTGCTCTTGGGCGTCCCCTGCAGAGACCCGCAAAGGGGGCTTGTGCACAGTTACTGGCCCCTGGGGTGGGACAGAGGGGTGGGGGTCCACTCCACCCCAAAAAGATCTGCCAGGAACATCTGCAGACAAAAAAAAACAAAAAACAAAAAAAAAACAACGAAGTGAGAAAGACAGCAACACAACATAGTCCACTGTAAAGGTTATGAGAACAATTTACATATGTTTCTCTGTGTACAAAAAAGTAAAATGTCAATGTCAATAGGAATAGTCATTTTTCAAAATGTTCCTGGGATCTCAAAATAAAGCTGCTTAGTACTTTGCAATTAAACATTTTTGTTCAGTGCAGATATATCCTATCTACTGTTGCTCTGCGTGTGCTCTGACCGTTGCCATAGTGGTGCGAAATGCAAAGTCGGGGTTCATGGTTAGCGAGGAAGGCGGATGCATCCTGCTGACAGATCAGGCTCTCCAGGGCTGCATCCTCATGTTGGGTGTGCTGCTCTCGCTCTTCCCGCACCACATCCCGGGGCAGCTGGGCGGCGAGTGCGTCATCCTCACCCAAGTAAGCATACGGGCAGTACTCCCGTGTCCGAGAGTAGATGTTGGCGTTGTCGTAACAGTCCGAGCAGATGACCAGCGGACTGCCACCACCTAACACAGAAAGGTCAAACTATTAAAACCTCTATTCAATTCAAACATTCAGAGCTGCTTTGACTATTCCAAAAAAAACTAAATAAAAGCCTTTGAACAGAAAACCTGATTCAATTTACTTAGAATAATTAAATTAGTTATTTACTCAGGCTGCTACAAAACATTCAGAAGTCAAACAATCTCATCTGCCCATACACACATATACAACCTGCGTACACACACCATTGGGCACAGGCGTCAAACCCTCTCTTGGTTCACTGGGGTGGAAGCTGCTGCGGCCAGGAAACAGAGACCCAACACGATTACCAAGCATGCCATTGGCTTCGGAGTCCATTTCACCTCCCACCTCACCATAGCACATGCCTATGGAGAAAACAAAGACTATTCAAAAACCAGCCTACATAAAAATTCATGGCAAACAGTGTCAGCATCTTTTTTAACTGCCAGGCCCAAGTGAAAAGTTCACAAGTAAGGCCTGGTTCACATGGGCATTCAAATCTTGTATGACCAAGGCCTTTTTGTACTGACGTTTAATTAACTTTGATAAGATGTTTTTCATGTTCGCTTCCCTCTGTTCAACTCCAACCTGCAGTCTGTAATTCTGCACGTTTACCTGTGTGTGTGTGTGTGTGTGTGTGTGTGTGAATACTCAGGCAGTCCAGAGGGTTTTGTGATTTGTGGGGTTTGAAGTTCATCCATACTGTATCAGTGAAATATGGATCAGTTGGCTTTATTAGACCTGAACCTTGACCTCATGTTTATAAAAAGGCACTACACTAACAGCATGCAAACACAATACAGGTGTTTCTTTGCACTTATCAGGATTTTTCAGAAACTGACACCAAGAAAAGGTAGCACACAGCTTTTTTGGATGCCATCCAAATTAGCAGCAGACTCTACGCAAGTCCGGAAAGTCTGTGTGGATGGTCCGATTCACTCCAACGTGTCAAAAAACAAGCTTAAACAAGTTGTCATGCATCATCCCAGTACAAACTACAAACAAGTACAAACTCGTTACCTTAAAAGGCAAATTATTTTTAAATCATTTGATATTTTAGATTTCAGGTGTGTAATGATGTTTGATGACAATGACAAGTTTATTAGATTTGCAATTCAATCACGATGACCAAAGTTTGCTGATTAACATACTCTGTTACAGAATCTACAAATTACCCTAGAGTTAGAAGGCAAGTGAAGTGCTGGACTGGGCTGTTGTTCAAACGATCATAATTAGTAGAATGCCCATTATCCATTATGCACTCCCACATCTCCATGATGCAGTGTCACATTCTTGCATTGTAATATCACTTTTCAATACACTGTTGCACGCTTATTAGACCGGTTACAGTAGTTTCAGTGGCTACCAAATACACTCCATTACAGGTAACTTGACGATGTTTGACGGTGCATATTTTTCATACTCAGTTTATATAATCTGCTCATGTTTATGCATGTCCCAGTCATCACACTTTGGCAAAAAGATCTATCCAAACAAAGCAATTAGTTACACTTTCCAAATAGCTTGTGGTCAAGACCTCTGTATATGCATGCATCACAGAAAACCCCTACAAGTAAGTAAAACTAGCCTACGGTGACCCTAATGCAAAAAAACACACAGACACTAATGAACTAGAAACACTGCCTGCAATGGAGGTTCATGCAGCAGCTCATTTACTTTGACATGAATCCAGTTCATTCCAGTTTATGAAAACACACTTAAAATCACAAATATTAAATATTTCTAGACTGGTTCTGATAGTGTTTCCACTTTAGGCCTTACCATCAGTGCCTTTGTGAGCATAGCCATTGGCCAGGGACGGCATGAGCTGCTGGTGGCTGCCTGCCTCGGAGTTACTATATCCTTCCTGCGGCTCAGACAACGTGCCTTGCGAGGACAGGTAACTCGGGATATCTGCTGGCAGATTCATCTCATCTGAAAAAAATACACACACAAATCTAAAAATGCAACTATGCACAGTGTTGGAATTCATTTGTAAGCTTATCTAAGTTCATTTCAAATCAAAATGAACGAGAATAATCATACTGGAATCTGCAGATATTTCCATGAAAGAAAAAAATAACGGACAGTTTAGACTTGACCAATATTTCAAAATGTTGAATTTTTTTCCCCACACTCTGGAAGAGCAGAATGTGTGTGTAACACGATCATGCCAAAATGCTCTCTTTTCTGACGCAATATTTTATTTAAAATGTATAGAAATAAATAAAACTTAGATGCGTGTTTTAGAACATTTTCCTAATACACACGTTGTCCCATCTTTTTAAACATCATTCCATTAGCAGTGGCAGATATATACAAGAAAAATTTTGCAAATCTGCATCCAGCTACAGATTCCACATCAGTGCATCGCTAAAAATCAGAGAGAAGCCAGTGAAATATGGACACTGACTGACCTATCATCAAACCAAGACCTAGTCCTAGTTTGTTGTACATCACTGAAGTTACTGTCTGCATTGGATAGTTCCAACCCCACTGACTGCCTGCTGTGTGTAATTTCACATTCAATACAGAATAATTCTTTAGTGATGAGGAGGTTGCATGGAGAAAAATAGATTTTCTATTACGCTTTTAAGTTCTGTTATAATCATTTGAGGTTAACCACCTCAGGGAGAAAGAGGCCGTTTCTCTAGTCAGTTCGGAATTTTTAAAAACAGCATAAGCTCCACAAAAATAATAAAACTTTGATGACTGGACTTTTGCCTAAGTTAATCTGTCCTACTTCATCTTGCCCCCTAAAACTTCCACTAGAAGAGACTACCTGCGTTTGGTCTGCTCAGTTACATAGCTTTGTCTCTTATATTCTATAAGGTTTCTAGTTCAGTTTTCCAAGACCACAAGGCATCTCAAAAATGAACATCTGTGACCTGCGTGCAAACGTCTGCATGTATAGGTGCAAATTTCAGCATTCAGAAATTCAGTCAACCACGTACCCGTGTTGGTGATGCTATAGTCCTCACTCTTGCGCCTCATGTGGTAGATGACAATCACCCACACCAGTGAAGTGCCAACCACACAGCAAACCACCACCATTACCACAATGCCCACTGTGGTCCAGCCATCCTGGTCATAGGCACTGCTCGCTGGGTCACAGTTGGCAGAGGGTGAAACACTGAGGTAGATGTGGCCACGTTCGGTGCCTAGCGTGTTGGACATAACGCAGGTGTATTTCCCTGCGTCTGCTGGCCTTGCATCTACAATTATAAGCAGCTGATTGGCTGCCGCAAAGAAGTGACGCTCTGTCAGCAGCAATGGACCGTCGTCTTTGGTCCAGTTGAGGCGGGGGGCAGGACTACCTCGGGCTATGCACTGAAGAACAGCGGTCTCTCCACGTGCTACAGTGCGATCCTCTAAAGGCCGCTGAAATGATGGAGTCTCTGCAGGGGATAAACAAAACTAACATGACTCCTACAGTGACAGAACATTCAGTAAATTTATATCATTTTTCATAGTTTTTATAGAAAACGAACAAAGGTTCAAATTAAAGCAAAGGAGAGAGGCTTACTACTTACTGTAGCAATTTCAATAATTTTGTCAATTTCTGTAAATAACTATTTGATATTGTGTATAAAAAAATCTATTTACCTGACTTCAATTTGCATGGCGCCAAATACTGGGATATTACTAACCAAAGAAGCAAACTTCAGTAATTAAAAAATAATAAAAAAAGTCACACACCCCACTGAAATTACTTTTTTCAATATATTAAAACAAGCAAACATCTGACCCTCTTTAATACACCACCTACAGATAACATTGGTTATACTCCTACAAATGACACATAAAATAGACATTTTATAGTCATTTTGATAATTGAAATAAACAAAAAAAAAATGTATTAGTCACATGAGTAAAAGAATAAGTACACCCTTATGTTTACCACACTTCAATAAAAGTCCATAAAATTGTGTTCAAGAGTAAGTGCTATTTATTAGAACCTGCAACTATAGTTTGTCAAAGAACATAGAAGCAAAAACCAGGCCTTTTGGAACATAAATAGTGTTGTTTGGCCACAGTGAGTACACTTGGTGTAGACCAAAAACAGCTTTTCGGGAAAAGAACATCATACCAACAGTGAAGAATGGTGTTGATGTTATGGTTTAAGGTTGCTTTGATGCCTCAGGGATTGGGCAGCATTCAGCCTTTGATTCAGCTGTATATTGGAAGTGTTTTAGAATGATTGAAGCTGAGTCAGAGGTGGACGTTTCAAACAGATAATGATTCTAAGCACACTAGCAAATTCTTTTTGAGAAAGACAAAAAAGAAAAAAAAAATTTTTGAACCTCACTAAAGTGTGTGATTTGTAAAGGCCAAAACAAACACTCAAACATATTGGAAGTCTACTAAAGGAACTCTGCATTAAATATTAGTCAAAAATTACAGCAAACTGTTGTCAGAGACCATTGGACAATTATGCAAAACATCTACAGGAATTACTTTCCGCTCATGAATGCAATACTAGTTTGAGGTCAAGAGTGTATTTACTTATTTTCTCCACAGAAAAATCACATCAGTTTAGTTATTAAGGAAGAAAAGAAATGCTTGTTCAAACATGTTGAAAAAAATCAACATTGCACATATTTACCTAGCACAGTGAGCGTGGCATTTGCAGACAGGCTCCCTGCTTCGTTTTTGGCCGTGCAGCTGTACACGCCCATATCCTCAGTCTTAACATTGGCGATGAAAAACGTGTCATCTTCGGGCATGACATGCATCCTCCGCTCACGGGCAGCAGGGAAGTTGACACCACCATCCTTCTGCCAGGCAATTTGGGGAGGTGGGTGACCCTCAGCTGCACACTCCAATCTAGCAACAGTGCCTGTGCGGATCGTCAGGTCCATAGGTGTCTTCAGGAATGAGGGTAACTCTGGATACAAGTACAGAGATTCACAGTTTACACTTAAGAATAGTGTCAAATTCAAATGCATAGCTCCTGCTTAAAGGAATATATCAATCATCTTTCTGCCTCATCTCTATCTGCCGCATCAATATATTTAACTCTTGATCACAGTGGACAATATTTATGAGTTTCCTTTAAAACTGAACTGAAAACCTTACAATAGAACAAAATTAGCAGGATTCTATTGAAAAAACTATAGACATGAATTAAATTTTTTTTAAATCTCTGACAGTATAGACAAGAGAAACGAATCCAACTTTTAATCACTGAAGCTATATATATATATATATATATATATATATATATATATAAAAATAATGCTCATGCTCTGGAAAACCAGTCCCATCTCAGAATTAATTAATTATTTAGTTTTACAGCTTATTATACAAATACTTTTTACTAAACAATTCATGAAAATGAATTTTATGTAATAATTATTTTACATAAACATTTCTGAACTGCTTTGAAATCATTGTGTGGGGTGATTAAGAAAATTCAGCACATCTCACATAAAAATTAAGTTGAAAACCTATTCTTAATGCCATGGTCACCTACTCTGCACCTGGATATCTGCCTTCTGGCAACCCTAATTGATCTGCTCACTCAATTTAATGATTACTTGCAGACACCTATTGACTAGCTGAATGAGGTGTGTAACATTAAAAGAGATGCAGAAGAGTAGCTTTCCAAGAGGAGAGTTTGTGTCCGCTGCTAAATTAGATCAGGTCATTGGGCAGTAGGCTGATAAATGCTAACAGCCATCAAGGCAGAAGCAAGAGCCTAATTAACAGAGAATAAGACCATATATTTGCCTCAATATTCAGTTTTTTTTGACATTTTAATAGATTAAAAACAAAAAAGAACCAGTAATGCCACATTGAAAAATATTATAAAACATCGTACTACACTAAATTCACACTAAACAAGGCCAACTATGCTTTCTTTGCTCAGAAAAACTCAAACCTAATACACGGTCATACAGACAAATCCCAATAAACAACCATGAGTAGCAGTAAGTAGGCTTAAGCTCTGTGACCCTAGTTACAGTGCTTGAAAAATCATATCGGAGTCTATATTCGAAACTTTTGTTGCCAAGTGTTCTCTGGGCACAAAGCCCCTCTTGCATCTGAATTATGATATGATGACAAAATAATCACATTGCCCAGGCTGGCTTCCCAGAGGGCTACATAATCTTTGTTCCACTGAAATTGGAAATTAAATTAGACGAGTCCAGAAAACAACTGTGGAGGGATAAGAGATCTAAACAGGGGGAGAAACTAAACTTATTTCATAACCAACAAGAGGAAAACAGATTGTCCGTCAGGAACACAGCAACATGAAAACCCTAATGGGATGCTCTCTTCCATCCCAGTGAGGAAGAAAAATATTTGACCTTGATTGACA
>JBBPDA010000105.1:21596100-21615260 GCA_037974385.1 Arnoldichthys spilopterus | reverse complement strand
TATGTATGTATGTATGTATGTATGTATGTATGTATGTATGTATGTATGTATGTATGTATGTATGTATGTATATGTATATATATATATATATATATATATGTATATGTATATGTGTGTTTTCTTTGCAGGTGTGCCCCTGTACAGAGCAAGTTCTTCTCAGTAAAATGCACTTCTTCTGTGCTGTGCCGACTAGTGCCAGCAGCTGTGGCTGGAGGCTCGCTCTTCTCCCCACAGCCTCTCACTCAAAACTCTTTGCTTTTCATCTCCATGGATGCTGCCAGCGAGCTGCCCAATGAAAGCAAGGTAAATCAAGCCTATATACACTAGTGGTTGAGCCTCAGTTACACACTCTGCCTCAGCTGTGTTAGCCTTGACTTATCTCTTCAGTTGATGCAAAAAATCAGAGGATTAAAGCACTTTCTTCTTTTTGTTATTTCGCAACAACTTTTTTATTAGGCCATAATTGTTCTAAAAATTAAGGTTTCTTAGGCATCAAAATATGTTGTCACTTCAGGGGAGTGTAGGACGTCCACTAAATGGCCTTTGATGGCCAGCAACACATTAGTGACCAGTTTCAGTTATCAGTAAGCTGAGTTAGAACTATCCCTTGTAAAGCTTAAAGAAGACTCATGCTTTCAGCTCCCCTAGTTCTATTGAACAGATGGCCTGACACATTGTCATTTGTTGGTGAGGCAAAATCACACTTTCTAAGAACTCAGTTAGGCGAAAGAGGAAATTAAGCTATATTTATTTGCTGTTATCATGATTGACCTCATAATGTGAAATGTCTTCATGATGATAGATGTCATCCAAACCTTTATGTTTAATATATTGTGTATATTTCAGTTATCTGTGAAGTTCTATGGGAGTAAGACAGAGGCCCTTGGAAACGCTGTGCTACATCTCACTGCAGTTGGTATGTTACTGAGCTCATCTTGCACCCAAATACACAACTCCTTTGCTTACACAAGTTCTTTGTAAAACTAAGCATATGTCTGAGTTCATCTGTGTGCACAGTGAGGGGAAACTTTAGTTTGTGTTATAATCATATGAAATATATTTTCACTGCATCTTCCCACTTCAAATGTACACACATAATGTCTTCTGACTTTGTATTTATGAAAATATCAACATGCATTTATTCTAAAGCAAATACAGATTTTAAAAATGAAAAGAAAGGATAAATACATTCAGAAATGACAAACTAATGACATTAGTCTTATTGTTGGTAATTACCATAGTAAGAAGTACTAACACTTTTGTATATAGTACCTACAAACTGTTTTCTTTATCAATTTCTATACAGACCTTTGTTGATTATGAACACATTTTTAGTGTTTTAGAGCTTGAAAATACAAAGTAGAAAGACGCTGTGTGTAATTCTAAAGTATATATATATATATATATATATATATATATTTAAAAAAAAACTTTTTCCCTTGTATATCCCCAGCATTATATCCAAGACATTTCCCTCCAGTAAGCTTAGTTTTCTGAATAGTCATACATTTTATCCAATAACACACAAACTACATCTTCTTTCCTTATCCACAGAATCTGCTCTCTAAGACCTATGTTAAAAAAAAAAAGTAATACAAGAAATGTGTTTGAACTTGATGTACAGGGTCGTGTTTGTGGGCTACAGCAGGCTCTTACTTGCTCCCTGTAACTAGCACTGGTAATTAGAGGATGTGTTTTCTCAAACTGTCTCTATTCTCTTGCAGAGATTTCTCTGGATGTAGATGCAGATCGAGATGGCATTGTTGAGAAGAATAACCCAAACAAGGTGATTTGACTTACACAAGCTCACTGTACATGGTTTTTTGTTATTATTACTTTTTGCGTCTTCGGGCTTGCCTGCTAGGATTGTTCAAGAACCCAGTATCTTGGGCTATATTTGATAGTTTATTGTGGTATTACTGTATATCCAGCTGTAAGAGTAAAAAGATGAATAGAATAAGCAAGAGCTGAATTGAAATGAAATTGAATGATGCCGAGCAGCTAACGCCCATGCCTTAAAGCCACATGCAGACATTCATGCAGTTATAATTATTTCTTCATAGGCTCTGTCTGAACTAGTGTAAAAATAATCAAGTGCATTTCTTCACATTGCTAAAGGAAATGTGCTGGTTGTGTCTGGTCATGTATCTGCCGTCAGGTTTCTGCGTGACTGCTCTTACTTTGAATATTCAGTATAGGTTTCCAATTAATATTTACCATGATGTATGAATATTGCCAGAGGGGAAAAAAGTACAATTCTGCAAAGATTATGAAGATGCCTGTTCTAACACTCTGATTGTGTCCAAAAACTGCAAACTACCGTTCTTCACATACACAGATTTTACTGTACATTTTATCAGCTCCACGTACCACATAGTGAAAACAGTGAAAGTGACTCTTTGTCATTATGAACACACTCAGGCACCACAACGAAATGTGACCTCTGCATTTAACCCATCACACATGCACACGTGGAGCAGCGGGCAGCTACCAACAGCGCCCGGGGAGTGGTGTAGTGGGACGGTACCTTACTCAAGGGAACCTCAGTGGAGCCCGGGCTGGGACTCTAACCTGCGACCTTCTGGTCCCAAAGGCAGTGTCCTAACCACTAGGCCACCACTGCCCACCAAAAACATAGGTGTCTGTTGTAATTTACAATTACAGAGTGTAGTTTGTGTTTATCTGCATTATCTGTTAGCCCCTTTTCTCTAATCATCAGTAATCAGTGTAGATCTAAACAATTAAAAACTTGTAAAAAAATTACATTGGCCTGTCTTTGAACATAGTCAACCTCTGTTGCCTCTGTTGACCAGAGATGTGTGCAGCATAGCTGATGTTAAAAAAAAAAAATTCTCCAACTTGCCAAAATTCTGAAACTGTAGTGTTTGCTGAATTGAAAGATTAATTTCCTACTCCCCCTGATAAGGCTTCATGGAAGTGGGGTCCTAATGGCCACGGTGCTATTGTACTGGTCAACTGCGACTCTGAGTCCTACTTTAAGAAGGAAGTGGACAGTGAGAATGAGGAAATCAGTAAAGTCTCAGGTAAAAACATATGGGTAGATGTACCATATTCTGTTATAAATAGCTGTGCTGTAAAAACTGTGCATGACCTTAGTTTTAATGAAAACATACTGGTACCAGTACAGCAGGTTTTACAAGTGCCTAAAGGGTCAAGCAGGAGATATGGAGAGCCATGAGTTATGGTTTATGACCACTATTAAGTACATACAGATTAATACTGTGCAGACTAGTACCATGTCTACAACGCAACATGCTATTAAACAAGTAATTGCTTATTAATGATATGTGGAAAAAAAGATTATGCAGTCCTTATGGATAGTCTGCTTATCAATGTCATATAGGTTTCTGATGTATATACTGTAAAAGTAATAGGATATTTTTTTTCTGATTACAGATTTAAAGGACATGTCAAGGATGATCCTGCGTACAAATGGCCCAGTTCAACTTCCTGAGGGCTATAAATTAAGCCTGCACATAACTCAGACCGATGCTGAAAGTGTGAGGGTGTTCAGGAGCAGGAATAGTCAGGAGCCAAAATCCAGCAGTTTGAGTAATTTCAATTAGAAACACATTCTTCCCCAGACTAATGTCATTTAATGCAAGATGATCTCAGATAAATAGCCATAATTATAAAAGTTTTGGTAAAGTAATGGTACATTGTCATTATGAGGAAATTATTTTAAGAAAGAATACAGCATACAAACTGTCAAGATACCAACAATGTAACATAGATGTATGACTTTGATGACAATTTCCCCTGAGGTCCACTTATGTTTGAATGATTTTATAGATCACAACAGTCATAATTTATTTATACATTTCTGATTTATCTTTATCCCTCAGAATTAGGCAGACTGTTTATTGTGAAAGGGTGGTGCTTAAATGTTGTAGAGTGAATGGGCAGATATATGTAAATGTAGTGTTTTTCGTTATCTCACAAAGTCATTACACTGAAAACTGTTCTTGAAGCTAATTTTCATATATAAACCTGGTGGACTGTAGAGTAAGTTCTCTACTGCATTAAAATATTTTCTTTAAAAAAAGTAAAATTCATTTTTCTCTGATTTAAGCCATTTAAAGACAACAGGTATAGTCAGTTTAACTGCACAGAATGTTCATTATCAAAAACCCAAAACCATAGAAATATGAATTTCTTGCACAGCTTAAAAACTGGATCCAAGACATTTATCATTTATGAGGGTTTAAATCTACATGGTATAATGTCCATTCGTGCAATGGTATGAGTTGATGAAATAAAAACCCAGTGTACATTTTAAAATAAAAGGATTTCCTGCATTTTTCCAGAAAATATGCTCCTCAGCATCTTCGTGCAGGACTACCCTCTGGTGCTGAACAAAGAGCTGCTGGCTGGGGAGGTTCCCTATCTGGGTGGAAAGTCTGAGCTGGAACTCTTGGTGGAGGGTCTTCGCTTCCCAGATAAGGACTTTGACGGGCTGGTCACGATTAATCTCAGTCTTTTAGAGCCCAGTGCTCAGGTTATTCAGGACACCTTCACATCTCTGTTTAGCTTTTTTTTGTTGTTGAGCAAATTAAATATTAATGGAATCTCTGCTGTGTGTAGATATCTTGGATGTTAGTCTCGGTCAGTATGGTTGACTGGTTTGCGTCAAGACAAAACCTATGGCTAACTCTTATCATTTTTATGTAATTATTTTAGGGCTTCCCAGAAACACCCATCTTCACAGATAAGGTTGTATTCCGTGTTGCCCCTTGGATCATGACGCCCAACACCCTCAAACCTGTGGAGGTTTTTGTGTGCAGGTAAGAGCACATTGATTCATGAATCCTTTTTAATCTGTCAATGATTATATTATTGCATAGGAGTATCAGTAAAGCAACGAGTTATCACTTTTAATTTTTAACTGATTAAAGATAGCACTAAAAGATCCACACATCCAGTAGCATGTCTATTAACTGCAGTTTCCAATTTTTTTGTTTTTGTGATAATGTAGCAAGCATTTATTTCCATCAGTGAAGTGGATGAATGTGGAAGACATGCATCGCTTCTGAATGACTTAAATATATCCCCAGTGTCTGTTTTGCCAGAATGCAGCCAACTCTACATAGCAAAGTCATCTGTTTTGCTAATGGCATTGTTGAGAAGGATATTTGGGGTGTATTTCTGAGCTTTAGATGATTCAGTCCCCTTAGATCCACAGCTGAAACAACAAACTACCTAGCACAGTAAAACCTTTTTTTATGCACTGTGCAGCACATCAGATAACAACAAGTTTCTGAAGGGCATGAGAAATCTGGTGCAGACCAGTGGATACAAGCTGAAGATATGCCATGAGTACATGAACCGAGGAGATCGCTGGATGCAGGTTTGTGCTGACTTCTCTGTCTCTGTCTGTTAATTTATTGTAAAGGCTGCAGTTTCACTAAATAATCTGAAGTAAAGTTGGCTGCAGGTCACATGAATAACTGCATTTTCTCCACAGGATGAGCTTGAGTTTGGCTACATTGACTCTCCACACCAGGGGTTCCCAGTGGTGCTGGACTCTCCACGGGATGGAAATCTTCAAGAATTTCCCTATGAGGTCTTGCTGGTATGCTTGACGGTCCAAGCTTATAGTATTAATTGCATCCTCACTGAGTACATGTTTGCCAACTGTGTGATACAGTTTATATCCAAAAGGATCCAGAAACACCCTTTAGGTAGTGAGTCCAGCTGCTTGAAGGTTCATTTGCTGATAAAGATGTTTAATTGTGTGTACACACACACACACACACACACACACAGCTTCTGTAATCTCTACAGAAAAGCATGACCAATAGGGCATATGCTTTTGACCCTAAGAGCATTGTCTACAAGGGTACAGTGCACACCAGTTTGGCCGTTTTAGCAGTGGAACTGTGTTCTCTATAATAACAGAGCTCCATATAATACCTTTGTGTAGAGATGGAGTGACATGTGTGAATTAGTACTTATCAGCCAACATCAGCTTGGCCTGATCATCTGACTTGATGGTTTTGTGGTCAAATGCAGTCAGATCCTCCCTGCAGTGTTCCAGGATCTAGTGTAAAGCCTTCTCAGAAAAGCGGAGGTTGTTACTGCACAAAAGGAGGGACAAACGTCCTGATTTCAGAGAAAAGGAGAAATGTGGAGGTGTCTAAATTGTTTTTAGAAAATACTCACGCCAAATTCCTGGATAGGGATTTAATCTAGCTTTGTGCTAAACAGTGTTCTAAATAGAGATTCTCCATTAAAAGGAGAATATAATCATATACTAGACTTAGACCCTTTCAAACTCAGTCTTGTCTTTGCCATGTTGCTTCCAGTAGTATCGAATTTGGAGCACAAAGCTGATTGTAAGGTTTGTGAGAAGAACACTGTTTTAGTATTTTGACATTTGTCTCAGGGTCCAGACTTTGGCTATGTGACCCGTCACCCCAAAGAAGAACTGGTGAGCAGCCTGGATTCCTTTGGTAATCTAGAGGTCAGTCCACCAGTCACTGTAAAAGGAAAGAACTACCCGCTGGGCCGGATCATCATCGGTGTGGCCTTCCCGACGTGAGTCCTAACCCAAAGGCCTTGTATAATTTTGCTTGAAAAAAGGATGCTCACATAGTCTGTTCTTTATTGTCTAATCAGTACAGCACAGGGCCGCAACATGACCAAGGTGGTCCAGGATTTCTTGTGGGCTCAGAAAGTTCAGGAGCCCATTGCCCTGTACTCTGATTGGCTGGTTGTGGGTCATGTGGATGAGTTCATGACTTTTGTCCCAGCTCGTGATAAAAAGGTAGTACAGCTCTCCAAGTTTTATTTAATCATGTGCATTCAGTTTTTGTCCACACATATTTGAGATTCTCTGCCTCATAGCAAGCTCTCTTAAGGGATGAAATGTTTATTGCTCATCACTAATGGCTCCATTAACCAACTGCCTCTGCGAATGTGGTCCCCTGTTGAAGGTGTCCGTAATGGTAGCTCTGACTTTAATGTATTCCATGTCCAGGGTTTTAGACTTCTGCTAGCCAGCCCAGATGCAGCATATAAACTGTTCACAAACTTGCAGAATAATGGACATGGAAAAGCTAAAATGTTTCCAGGTGAATGCAGCCATATGTCCCATTTAAACATTCCTTTATACAAGTCATTTATGGTATTAAAAGTAACCATTGCTTGTTTTTTTCCCAGGGAAACAAGAGGAGATCAGTGTGGATGAAATTTTGAGCAATGACATATTTCGAGCAGAGAATGTCTATGTGCAGGTAAGTGGCCTGGTTCAAATAAGTGACCTGTGAACTATATTGGTTCCAGACAAAATCTGTTCTATGGGACATTTTTTGCAGTATAGAACTTGATATGTAATCTACATCTGGTAAAAAAAAATAGTCAAGGGAGCTAAATTAATCTTTCTCTCTCATATTCAGAACTGTATTGATTGGAACAGAGATGTTCTGAAGAAAGAGCTTGGATTAGATGAAGAAGACATCATTGATCTACCAATTCTGTTTAAAGAGGAGGACAACAGAGCAGTGGCCTACTATCCTGACATGGTAAAGCTTGGTTGTACAACAAGCAAACAAATGGTGCAGTGTACTTTTATTATCATGTCATCATCATAAGTTTATTAGTTAATGTACAGTAGAATTGTAGCTTTAAATTGCCTTCTCTTTACTACCATGTAAGATTCCATACATAATAGTAGGTTTCCTACAGTGAATGGACCTACTTATTACACCTTTTCATATTTCTACTCCTCCCAAAATCCATTTAATCATGAAAAACTTGGTGTAGGGCTGTACAAGCTCCTTAGAGAATGAATACTGAATACTTTGCTTTGCAAATGTTCTCGCTTGACTCAATTTGTTTATTATCTTTGCTGTGCTAAGTTGTGAACCGTACATGTTTACTGCCTGCAGGTGAACATGATTGTGCTGGGTACGAACCTGGGCATTCCCAAGCCATTTGGGCCGCAGGTGAATGGCACCTGCACCCTGGAGGCAGAGATGCGTTCTTTAATGGAGCCGTTAGGTCTTAACTGCACCTTCATCGACGACTTTGCCTCCTATCACAAGCTTCTAGGTGAAGTGCATTGTGGATCCAACGTGCTCCGAGAACCTTTCGAATTCAAATGGTGGAACCTGGAGGTGTGAGGAGGTAGTGGGCATCAGAAATGATGCCTGTTTGGTACGAGAGCATGTGGTTTCCTGAATAAACCCTTACAATAGATTCACAAGCAATAATCTTTCTAAAATTCATAATGTAGACGTTTATCTAATGCAAATAAGGGGTGTCAAAGGTAAAGTAACAAGAGATACTACCTACCAACCACTGAAAGCTTTATGCAAATCCTTTTTAAGATGTATTTTAGGGACCTGTATATCTGTGTTTTTAATTTGGGTCTTTTTTTTATCATTACTCTTTTTTTCTGTTTTATTATAGATTGCTTTATGGCTGCCACCAGTGCCTTATTAATGAGTAATCAGAAATCTTTTTCTTTCTGTCTCCTTTTAATGAATTGAAACATACAATATAACACATGGAAGTGCTGAAATCAATATAAACATTCCGCAAAAATGTCGTTATGAAACATGATTTCTCATTTTATTTACAAAACATGTGCCGTGAGGGTTGCTTTATTTACACAGCCTTTTATACAAGTACCACACAAAGCACTAACTGTCAGAGAGAACACATTTACAATCAGTTTGATTAAGCAATACCAATCAGCTTGGAATGAATTTCTGCTTCAGTGTCCTTTCAAGCCACTGCTAACACAAAGAATCTGACACAACAAAGACAGTGTGTACTGAAAGGTCCCTACCACTGGAGGGCACACGTCTCTTATTTGACATCACTTTGAAGGAGGCAGCAAAATGCAGAGGAACTTCAGTCTTTTAATGTATAAACTCTCACAGCACATTAAAACATTGACTGTAATAAGCAGTGCATTTTTAATCATAAAATAAAGTCTGGAACAACTTCTAAAAAAAAATTCTTTTTGACCTGCATGTGTATTCAAAAAAATGCAGAGGGTGTTCACATGTAATCAACATTTCATATTTTACAAACCACAAAAATTTTACACAAGAAATGTTTTACAGGACAAACGCAGTTAATTGAAAGTTGAAACATCACTGGGAAAAAAAGACTGTCAGTTATGCAATGAGGGAGGGAGTTAAGAAAAAAGTATAATAGATTGTATCACTGTTAGCAATAACTGGAGAGTTTTTTTCTTTTGCCGTAATCTCATTTCGTCTGCCCTGCTATCAGCCATCAGTACCGAAGCCCCTCCAGGATTTACATTCAAATAGCTTACTGTTCTCCTCTGTAGGACGCAGTAGGATTACACACAGAGCAGGTAAAGCTGTAGAAGGCAACTTCAGAACAGTTCACAGTAGACAGCACAGTACGTTCTGCAAAAAATGCTAAGAGGCAAAATCCAACATTTGTGCAACTAGTTGTGCTCACTCGAACAAAGCTTTACAGTCTAAACCTTTTCCAACATGAATGTACATACCCACAAGAAATCAACTTTCAATCAATTGTGAAAAAGTACATGAGCATCAGAAGAACACTCACCAATACTAAAAAAATCCACCACAAGTCAGTCCATTTGACGAGAATTGAAATGGCTTATGCGGTCAATACCAGCAGCAGAATAGTTCACAGTTAATAACAACACAGAACATTTATCAATATTCAATTACCAACATTATTACTCAACTGACAAACATAACTTTACTGCTAATTAAAAAAAGGAAAATTGCACATAAGTGGGTATTATAGTGCTGTGCATTTTCATGCGTACATGTTCTGGAGCACAAAGAAAGTGTGTTGTCTGGGTTAACTTTGTCTGGAGCTTTATGAAGTTTAAGACTAGAAAGAGCATTTGAAGAGTTGCCCTGTCTGCCTTTCACTATGACCATTAATAAATAAATAAATAGTACACACACCAAAAGCAAACAAAAAGGCAAAACCAGGGTAATCTGTAAGAAAGTTGGTGGAGGCTTAATGCAAAGAAAATGAGAGGGAGCCTATGACCTATGTTAAGACTCTTACACTCTTAAACTCTACAACCGTTAAGAGATGTACTCCACAAAACGCATCATATTATCTGCTTAAAGAGTCGCCTTGAACTTGCCGCAGCCAAAAGGCATGCTGGGAGGCATTTTCAGTCACGTGATGCAGACGAAAGGCATCCTTAAAACGAGGACAGGCAGGGACTCCGGGCTTCACTGGCTCAGTTGTGGGCTGCGTTGCTATGGCGATTAGCAATCAGCTCTCTTTCTCCACTAGGTTGCTGGAGGAGCCAGTCTCCACTAGGGGGAGATGCTTATGGGAATGCTGAAAGAGGATTTTTTTTAAAAATGCCATCACAGAATTAGCAGTTCAGATGATCGTTACTCTTGAAAGATGAAAACTTTTGAGGATATTTGAGTTAAAAAGTCAAACCTGCTGATGGACATCCATGAAATAACATGTTGAGGGAGCCTAGCAGTTCTGCAAAAGAGAGACACACAAATGACATAATTAGCAACACAACCATTAAACATGGGTCCAGAAGCTGGAAAAAGAAATCTTGATTAAAAATTCAGAAATGACCAATAATTTAATAAGTAGGGGTGTAACAATGAATTGATCTGTGTCGTTGCATTGACCAAAATTCTGTGCAATCCAGTGTATCGGCGTTCCACATAAAAATCATGTGTGTTTATACAATTAGCTTCACTTCATTTTACTGCATGCAGTGTTAATACTGAGAAGTTGCTTTTCCTTAGACTAGACTGAAATTGACCTTTAATAATGAAATGTTCACATGGAAATGTAGCAGATTGTGAAAGTTTATCATATTTCATACTGACTGCAGACCCCAGTGTCAAGCCGATTTTAAGAAGTCCTCACCGAAGCTGAGTGCTGTCTTTCTGTTTTGGGCCGAACAGGGTCAGAGAGCTGTCGGAAGGGGGCTGTGAAATTTAGGGTACAAAACAGTTTAAAACATTTTTTTTACATCAAGGCCTGCTTACATATTCCAGCACATTCTGCACATGCAGTGAACCAAACCTATCACTTTATGAGGATACAGGAACAGTGTGTGTATAAGAGATCACAAACCTGGTGAGCTGCCTTGGCTTGCACTGCTCATACTGTCCTCCAGCCAACCAGCACTGTATGTGAATGAGTCTCGCTTATGAGGGGTGCCAGCAGAAGACAGGCTCTCCTGGAATCAAGAATTCACACACACATACAGTCAAGATAGGACCCACACTGAGTTTGTCATTAACACTCAACGGCTTTCCCTTTGTGCTAGACTGATATAATCATTCATATCCAAGCTCAAAATCAATTATTTAATAAAAGGTTTTTTTTGGTAATTGTGCTAATAGTAAAAATCCAAAAACAAAACCAAACTAATATGATGAGTATAGTCAGGGTGACTGAGTGCCCTTGTGGTATTAGTAGTTAATGTGTCAGCTTATGTGAGAGAGTATGGTCAAGTACCAGTCCTGTGTCATACTCCTCTGTAACTTCATGCTCATGTTCATTCTCCTCCACCACACTGGTAAAGCTGCTGGCGTTGGATGAGGAACGAGACAGGTCATGAGTCTCTGGGATGGAAGGCGCTCTACACACAGTCGAACTACACAAACATGTTTAAGGACATATCAGTGGCCAATGATTAATCTATCAACATATTTTATTTTACAATCATCTAATAACATCTAATTATAGCAAACAATATTCACATCACTACTCACCTAGTCCTGGTAGTGGGCATCTCAGGTGAGCTATGATTGGAGGAATTATCAGACTTGGGCTCCTGGGAGGCATGGCCACTATCAGGTGTTCTCTGCATGCTGGGGGACACCTCCCTACTGCTGGGGGTGACAAATCACTGCAGTCTGTTTCACTTGTTTATGGTTAATATTTTATCCTTAAACCTATACAAGCCTCACTGCCCACCTTTCCCTTCTAACAATCTACCCCCTTTCTACCCCTGCATCTGATCCAGCCAATCAGGGACATCTGAAAAGGTTTCTTAGAGAGTGAGTGATTATTTGTCATTGTGAAAACACCCCAGCACACAGTGCACCTGAAGAGCAGTGCTTGGGGACGGTACCTTGCTCAGCATCATTACCTCAGTAGTACATGTAACGGTCTGGAATTTGAACCGGTGACCTTCAGATCACAGGGGCAACTCCCTAAACTTTACACCACCACTACACTACAACAGATATGTAGGTATGGCTGATTGTGGTGGGAACTACACTAAGTATAAGTTGACTTCACAGTATCCAGTATTCTCACCTTCTCTCCTGGACCTCCTGGATGTTTTCAATGCCAATAGCACTGCTCCGTCTGGAGCTGAACGGCCCAGATTTCTTCCGAGTTGGACTCTTCCCGGGGATGATCAAAGACTAGTCAAAAAATGGAATTCAGGCAAGATAAATGTTGGAGCATTTATTTGCAGTTTGGTTAATTAATTAAAGACTTATTTTGGTAAATTAATGAACTGGTTCAGAGCAGTTTGTTTCTGAGCTGAAATCAATCTCTAGATTTAATAAATTTTTTACATCACCTAACAAGGAAAAGGTAATTCATGGACTTGTTACATTCTGAGTGTATTATTGTAATTTCTTCTCAATGTTCTGCAATTTGGCGTAAATTAAAAGGAGACCATGCTTTTGCTGCACCATGACCATAGAACAGCTTACCCATTGACAGGCATCCTCAGAGAGAGGTTTTAAATGTGCTATTTGGATAAAATGTATTAGTTACCCCATTTAGACAATTTGTAAAAAAACAAAAAAAATTTGGTGAAAAACGGACGTGTTCTCTGTGCCAAAGACTACCTTGACTATACAGACTGTTATCAAAAGGTGCAACAGCCAACATCTGTTATAGTATCTGGGTGCATCAGTGCCCACAGCATGTATGACATGTATGAGGGTCCAATTGATGCAGAAGTGGGTACTGGGATTTTAGAGAGACATATGCTGTTATCAAGGTGACATATTTTCCTGGAAAATACAAAGATATTTAAGCAAGACAATGACAGGCCTAATTCTCCACACGCTGCTTAAGTGTGGCTTCATAAACATACAGTGTATTTGCTTTTCTGGATAGCCAGCAGTCCTCTGAGTTGCCTCCTATGAAAAATGTATTGCGCATCTCGAAGAGGAGAATCAAATAATGGCAACCACAGACTGTTGAGCAATATCAAGATGCAAAAATGTCCCATCTGATATGCTTTTTGAACCAATGGGGCTTAATTTGAAATTCAGGTTTCATCAGCTTGTCAGAAGAGGTTATGTCCTTGTTGCCATGGTGTTTATTTTGGTGGACACAAGTGACAGTGCAGAGAATGGCCAGGCACTGTGATGAGCTCCATCTGCCATGCGGTCTGGATCAGTTTAACATTGCAACTTTTAATAGTGAGAACGAGTAACGTTTGTGAGATCTGTTCCCAGATCAGTGTTCCGCATCTCACCAATAGTTCGCCACATGGAGTTAGGGTCATGGTCCACACCAGCTGGGGCCATGCACAGCAAGCCACAGAGCAAATGGGACTAATTCCAGCTGGCACACTGTTTGCACAAGCAGTTCTTTTCAAGAGTTTAATGAAGATATTCTAGTTCACTCTGAACATAAGATTAATAGAAGACTGCTAAAGAAACATATTGCCTTGACAAACAGAGACACTACAGTGGAACCAGACCATCATTTTATTTTGGTTTACATGTGATCTGAAGGTTTATGTTATATGATCATCGCCAACAAAACATTAAACATTGTTGCTACATAAATTTTTGTCAATCTCCCATAGATGTGACAATATGTATATTGTTG
Source organism: Arnoldichthys spilopterus (assembly GCA_037974385.1). NCBI lineage: Eukaryota > Metazoa > Chordata > Actinopteri > Characiformes > Lepidarchidae > Arnoldichthys > Arnoldichthys spilopterus. The sequence goes on along the minus strand of JBBPDA010000105.1, from coordinate 21,601,418 downwards.
GAAAGGAATACTTACAATGCCAGGTGTTTTGGGGTTTTCTGGGGGGTTATGGGTAAAGCTGCCACTGTGGCTGGTAGATACAGTGTGAGGCTTCTTGTTGCTCAAGCCCATAGCATCCATAGACTGACTCCTATTGCGAATGACTCTCTACCCACATACACACACACACACACACACACACACACACATAGATGATTGACAACTGTTCAGCTAAGCTTTGAGAAAGGAGAGAGAGAGAAGAGAAAATAAACAGGAAGTAGTGAAACATTTCCTTACCACTGACACTGGAAGCACTGCCTTACCTTAAAAGATTCAAAAAAGCCTCCTCCACCTCCACCTCCATTCTCAAACTTCTCATCCTCTCCTCCCAATCCCATCATGCACTGACTGTTCACATGCAGCTCCTCATACAGAGTCTCTAGCAGTGCAGAGCGCGTTCTCTCCTGCATACATACATATTCACATTACTACATTACTCAAACACCAGGATTGGGATGATATTACATTTCATAACAGAGGAATTGTTATAGGAACTCTTAAAATTTCACCTCTCTTTGTCACATGAATACACACATGCATGATAATGCATTAAGCTTTCAGACCTAAGATATTACATTTTCACATAAAAGTTGTGATGAAGCTCACAAGAAAATATATACTATGACATATAACTACAGGAATATTCTTTATGCCACACACAAACAGAGCTATGCATTCTCACCTCTAGCTTGGCAAACTTCTCTGCCTTGTAGCAGGAATACTCAGCATTGATTAATTTTGTCAGGAGGAACTCGTGGAACTCTGGACTCTAGTCAGTATCCGACAGGAAAAATGTCATAATTTTAGTCAAGAGAAAGATTCCCTTAAATTACAGCAATAACCTTAGTGGATTTAAGTGTTTGAAATGTCTCTGACCTTTTTGAACACAGCTGGGTCTGGGAGAGCAGGTCCAAAGAAAGGCACGTCATCTCTCGCTGTTACTGACACCTTTAACACAAGTATCATTTTGATCTGTTTCAAAACTATTAACAGACAACAGCATAACAGTAGAAATTTGCTGAAGGGGGCAGTTTCAAAATAAACAGCTTTATATTGAGAAGGAATTTGAATATTGAAACTAAAAAGTGATCTGATCGGCCTTGAACTGAAATGCAGCATGAATGGATTCCTTTTTTATGGTTATATTTTACTTAATGCTTTGTATAACTGATTAATGACTATACCCACAAACATGTACAGTCATACAATCTGTAGTATATAAAAAATATCAGTTACAGTGACTCAAGGACAACAATCAGAGAAAGCATAACTGGCCCTCCTTCTCCCACCCATAATTTAGCGTGATACTATTAAACTGGGCATGCCAGAACCGGCAGTTATTGATCCTCTCGATAAGGATGAGTGGTACAGTGATGCTATCTTAGCACAATAGATGCACACTGGCTGGCCTCATGTCTTTTTAGAAGAAACTAACCATCAACCTTAGAGGTAGGTAGCATGGTGTGATAGGGAGAGACCTGGGTAGTGCGTGGACTTGGTTGAGAAGAAAATTGTGGAAAACATCTAATATTGATAAAAGACTAGAAACCAGCTGATCATGCCAGCCAGATAAATGTTTCACCTTGTAAAGGACATTGTCTGTGCAGGCATTCTCCACTTGCACCACCACATAAGCATGAAGGAAATTGGATGCAATCATATCTGGTACAAAAGGTGTGTTTTCCTCTTGAAACATGATAGCCACAATGTCATTTCCTATATGTCTCTTCCTTTGAAGCTGAAAAGAAGCACAACAGTTTTTTTTTTGTTTTTGTTTTTTTCCACATCACCAATTTTTAGAAGTGTTAAACTAATATATGAATTTATGGATTATTGTCTTGAGAGCAGGAAACATGTTTGTTACAGACTGACTTTAATTAATCGCCTTGAACTGAACTTGAAATGAACTTTTTTACTACAAAAACACATTGAAAAACATAGGTTACAGGCTCAATGGGTTTTGACCTTCCAAAGTATGGGAACAAGATGCTAATTGTAATATTTAACATTTAGTCCCTCTCAGATTAACCCTGCCAATAGTAATAACTAGCACCTTGGCCTTTATATTTGGCAGCCAAAGCCAGTATTTCCTGAGGGAACATTTTACCACCTGTCACAAATTTGACAGCAAGTTGTTTGTCTTTATTATGAAGATATTGTCAGCAGTGAGACCAATGGCCCATTCAGCAGGTTATGTAATCAACACTCTAGAATGCAATTGGAACACCCATGAAACCTGTAGGCTCTTGGCATTAGCACCAGTTAAGAAACAGGTTTTACACCAAGCTATTGGGATACAATATTAAAGGCCAATATGATATTAAATCAGCAGCAGTCCTCTACAGTATGCTATTTGCAAGTAAGTGCTGAATTTAAAATGTTGCATGCTAAGTGATTAGCCGAACACAGCAGTGATTAGTAAGAATCAGCAATGTCTATTTATTCTCTACATGTTGCCTCAGGTCCTTGAAGATCTGCACTGAGCAGAATGTGTTTGCTAAGTGTTGAATGTAGTGCAATAGTGACTGCATCCACATATTAGGTGATGTCTTCTCTGAGAGTGAAAAAGTCACAGAAACAGATGGCTTGTAATGTCCTGTTGTTCAGCACTGTGTGATGTAGTTCACTCACTAATTAACCAGGCACATTGAGGGTCATTGCCATGAACAATGTCCGAGCATCTCAGTGGGCTTTATGCTGTTCTTGAATGTCACATTCCCCATACTGGGGAAAGTTGCAAAAGAACTTGCATGGCTGGTAAAAAGTAATGATATTATCAGCAGGAAACACAATACTTTTGATCTTAGGTATATCCATTTGTCTCTGAGCCAATAATGACCACTATGCCCTAATTTACAGGTATATAATAACCTAAAGTTTGGCTTCTCAAATATTATCCTAGAAACGTCTCCTAAAGGGCCAGGAGAGGCATGGATTTTACCCATGCCAGCAGGAGCAAAGATATTACTGAAAATTACTGAGAGCATCCCCAGTGTGAAAATGAGCAGATTTTGACAGATGGCACAATATGAAAGGACCCTCCTTACCTGCTGCGAGTCCCCTTCAATGTAGGGCAGTTTGGTGGACACATGGAACATGATTTCCTTGTTGTGAAAATTGTGGTATACTGACTCAGTTCCAGTCTGGCCATGTGTGACATCTAGACCACCTCGAAATCTGTCAAACAAGACAAAAAGTTTAATATTGAATAATATTAATAATTTAGTAGATTAATATTAAATTAAAATAAATATTTTAATATAAAATTATAAATAACCAGAAACCTCTGGCCTCTGCTGACATTAACCTGAAACTGTGCTATAAAAATGTTACTAAAAATAAAAAATGCTAAAATTTGTTTTAATAGTTTAAAGTCTTAAAAGTCTGCTTTAAGACAGTCACCCTTTAAAGTCATGCAGCTCAATCTTCTCCCCCAAGAACTCTAGAAACTCAACAAAGGCTGGACTCTCCTCACTGTTTCCAAAAAGCTCCTCTTCTGATGTCTGTAGAAGAAACTGTTTAGAAACACTACAAACTATTCATCAGTGTCTTCTTATTAACTAAAGAAGGAAGAATAGCTGGTATTTATTACCTGTCCGAACCTCTGGTAGATGACTCCAAACTTGAAGTTGTTACTTATAACATGTTCATCAAAGGTTGCAATGAGTCTGGAGGCCTGTTGGAATGCAATTTGTATGAGCATCACAATGTGCTTCATTCAGAGAAAATAATACCATGTAACATGTAAACAGAACATTTGGTTAACCTTTGGGTAGAGGACTGGGTAGAATTTGTCCACGTTCACCTCTTCACACACCAGCTGAAGGAAATGAATATTGTCAAAAAAAAAATCCCATTTGAACATTGTTAAAAACCTGATTTTGTAAACATTTACATTTATTCATTTGGCTGACGCTCTTATCCAAAGCGACTTCCAGGAGGAAGCAATCAAGCGTTCGCATTGCATACAGTAACACTGAGAGTGGTGCTACATGGAAGACCAACGCATTGCTTGTTGTTATAAAATAAATAACAGACGCAATTACTGTACTGCATACATACGCTAAGTGCTTATACAACTACAGAGGGCAACTACTGCAATAAATAAACACGCCAAGATCTTAAACTACCACAGAGAGGAACTTCAATACATACATATGCCAAGTTCTTATACTACTACAGAGAGCAACTACAATAACTACATACATACGCAAGGTGCTTACACTAGCTACAGAGAGCTAATACAGCAATAGATACATGTGCCAAGTGCTTACAAAAATTTTATGTAAAGTGCATTTGTGCCGATGCCATACCTTTGCCATTTGCACCACATTGGGGAACTCAGTCAGACACGAAATGGGTATTACGTCATGGTGGGTTTTACACTTTGACCTGGAAAATTAAGATTCCTGTTTAATGTTTATTTGTTATAATGAAGGTTTACATTAAAAATGCATTACAAGTCATTTTCATATTTTTTACAGATCCAGATTAAGCTTAAGCCTACACTAAAAATCATTCTTAATGTGGATTTATCATTGGCACTGCAATTTATTCCATGATTATGCTTAATGCACATTTGGGAAACCTTAACCAGTGAAATAATTTGCATAGAGACACAAGAAATTTCAGTTCTACATAATTAATTAGCCATTATTCAGTTACAAGCAAAAATGCTTTTGTTAAATGTTTTTTTTTCACTACAATGTATATGCAATACCATAATGAAGTGAAATGAAAGCAAACACAATCAAGCATCACAACGAAATGTGATTTAACCCATCACACATGCATACATGCAGTGGTCAACAGCGCCCGGGGAGCAGTGTAGTGGGATGATACCTTGCTCAAGGCAACCTCAGTAGTGCTCGGAACAGGACTTGAACCTGCGACCTTCAGTTCACAAGGGTCCTAACCAATAGGCCACCACTGCCCAATGCCTAATGCGTCTTAGTATCAAATTCTTCATATGTTTATTATACATTTTACCTCCTTATATATGTTTTTTGCACAGATTTATTTTCATTATAGAAACCACTATATATAACCAGAATATATAACCACTTTGGTTAAGACTGCATGTTTGTGTGTGTATAGTATGTGTGTAGTAAGATTTTATTTTATAGTGTTTTATTATTTAGTATTTATATTTTTTGTACGTAAATGTATATATATATATATACACACGTGGACAAAATTGTTGGTACCCCTAACTTAATATTTTGTTGCACAACCTTTTGAGGCAATCACTGCAATCAAACGATTCCTGTAACTGTCAA
>JBBPDA010000105.1:21572467-21583713 GCA_037974385.1 Arnoldichthys spilopterus | reverse complement strand
AGTTGGGATAAAGCATCAATATGAGGAGAGGTTTGAGAACTATCTCCACCATAACAAAACAGTGGGCTGAGTGGGATTTTTTCTGACATCCCTGTATTTAAACCTGTCCCAGGAGTTTCAGATTGCATATAGATAAAATGTGTCAATGCTTCTATTTAGATTTCACTAATGAGCTTATACAACAGTAATTTTCAAGAAAAAACATCCACAGAGCAAAATGTTTTTGGAACTCTTTGGAAATAGTCTGAAACACAGACATGCAACAACAGCCATTTTAACCTCACATGATGAGATGTTTACTTTGCAGACAGTCAGCACATTGCCTTATCTTGCCCCACATTAGCTGAAAGATGTGGGTGTGTGTAAGGAAACCCCCATTCAAGTACAGGAGGCACTGTATAGTTCTTCTAAGATGATGAAGAGTACTGAACCAAATTATAAATAAATATAATCACAGGTGCATATGACACTAATGATATACAAGAAGCTGATTTAGAATTTCGAAGGCAGTGACCTAAGCTAACAACATTTTGGAGAAACAATGATAAAGCAGTGGGCCTTAGCAATGACACAGGACTTTTGGCATTGTGTACATGAGTGTTTATATAGAGAGCAACTTAGGCCAGCATTTTTGTTCGGTCTAGTTTCAGAGACCTCACATTGCCCTTGTAAGAACGTCATGTCCTTCATCTTCCGCTGACCGCTGATTCCATTAGATCTGACCAGAGTGAGTTCTGCTCACTCAGGCCCTCATAAATCAGATCACCCAGTTGTCCTCACCCTCAAGGTGACTGGACGCTCACTCTGTCCTTTCCGTCAGTCCTCAGATCACCTTGAGTGAAAAGATCCCCCCAAATATCAGCCTAATATAGAAAAATTATCCATGCAGCAAAAAACCCCAACAACAAAAAAAATCATGATACTTTACCATAGATATTAAAATATTTAATTGGTTCTGACACCAGAGAGCAGGTTGTTATGGAGAACATGCACCAGTAAAACAAAAGTGACACTTAAGATTTCAACATTTGCTAAAATAAGTTACTAAAAACATAAGGAAACATTAGAAAAACCTTTTAAAATAAATAGGATAATTGTTTAACTGGATGAAATTAGCCACTTTGTAATTATAAAATTCTGTAATTTTTAACAGGCTCCCCAAAATTGGTCTAATTCTGTCTTCTCTGTTATACATGCAGTAATTCAGTGCTTTAAATGCACACACCCATGATGTACTTAGAAATATCAATGACGCACATTTTCATGCTACTAATAGCATACACAACATACCCTCATAAACTGCCCAAAAAGTGTTTTTTAAAGTGTTTTAATGCAGACTGGGACTGGGTGATATGATGATCCTTAAAGTTATTGTGCAAAATAATTTCAATATGCAATATGTGTCAATATGTTTTTTTTAAGCATATTGTCAGTACTTCTAAAACACTGACCAACTATATGTCTTATTACAGATAGAGCACAAATAAGGCCTTTTAAATGGAAATGTCAAATAAAAATCATTGTCTTCATAGTTGTATAGTATTGGTTAATTCCACCTTTTTAGAGGACAGATATCAGAAGTTTTTTGTAGTTTCATACAATTTTTTTGCAATGTTGTTCACCCCTAATGCAGACACTAATAACAAAGGCATCAAGAAAGTATGAAAATAGAGAATTTTTATTATAATGATCACCAATTGATTTGTATCAGTACATATACCAACACTAACTTTTTCCATTATCACTGGGAATTAGGACAGTCCTTGCATGCACATGCCTTTTTTATTTTTGTCCATCTTACATGAATATGGTTAGACTGACTTTAGTCTTAATGCTAATTTAAGTTCATGAAATTAAATCAATATAATTTTACAGCACCTGTTTTCCCACACTGATGCCAGCCCTGATGATCTTATCTTTAGTTTTTAAGTTCCATATGTGGGTTCATATAATATTTTATGCATTTGGTAGCAATGTAATAACATCCCCACGCTTACAGGTGCACAAACACATTATCACTATTTAAACCTGAGGAAAATTATGGAGACAAGTTTCTAACTGCTCATGTAAAACTACTTACAGTTCATGTTCATCTAAAGTTCTAGTATGAGGAAGAATAATCAATAACTGCTCTCAACTGCATCCATCTAAAAAAATTAATAAAACCTTCCAAAACATGCAGAGAATTAATGTTTTTTTAAAACAAGAAGTATGACCAGGACTGTGAAACATTCCAAATGAAGTTCTTAGCTTGCTTTGTTATTATTCATCAACACGGTCAGAGTTAAAATGTAACAGCAACACTGGCAAGGACAAAGAAAGTCAGTTTCATAACAGATGAATTAATAGAGGGCAGTCTTGCAGCCCTTGGTATTCGACCCCTCTTTCTCCAGGATAGACGGTGTCTAGACTGCGCAGAGTTCCGTAATCCCATTTAAATGCCACAGCACCACTGGGGTCATTCCATCAGAGCAACACAGTGTCAAAGTCTTACTGATTCCATAATTATAAAATTATTATATCAATTTAGCTAAGAGGACAACATACATTCAAAAAAGACTCTTACTCATGTTATAGACATCAAGGCATGATGTCCTCATATCAGTAAACAATTTCACTACAATATGCTGATCTCAAATGTTTATTTGTACAAAAACTAATAAAGTATTTCTTGATGTTAAATAATTGATCTATGACACACAATAAGGCTGCAAAAAATACATATTTGGATTATTCATGTGAATTAGATTACAGATTACTATTAACTGGCTAAAATAATGCCTGCATATGAAAAGCTGTTACAAATGCACTGTGTAATGCTTTGGTACGGGCAGCAAACGTGGATGGACACCTGGGATGTGAAAACAAAAGACGTTTAATAAAGACAGAAACACACAACAAGCATACACAATGCACGAGACACGGAACACTAAGGCTGTGGGACACTAGGGCTAAGGCTATGGGTTAACATGAACAGACAACAGACACGGTGGTATCGAGACACAATAACACAGTTGAACCACGCCGTCCACACGCCCAGGGAAGGGTCTTAAGGCCACGTTAATGACTCCGAGCTGTCAGGTCAGGACCAGCTGGGAGGCGGGGCTCCGACGTGGGACGGCCTTACACACTGCTTTATTGTTTTAAAGAATAATAACTTTAGTGTCTTGTTACTGTCCTTTCTTTAATGGATTTTTAAAAGAAATAAAAATGAAAAAGTCTTGTAATGTTCAGCCAAACAGAGGTACTGAAAAAGCAGAGAAAACACAGGAAAAAGCATGTCACTCTGTTTCATGCATCTGTCTCACACCTGCCCATGATTTAGAGCTATTAGTTAGCTGGTAGTGATAATCAATAGCTAAAATAAGCAATAAAAAAATAAATATATAGTTATTTAGGCTCCAGCACCATTTAACCAGTTCTACATTTTCTACAGGAGCCATGTATGAATTAGTTTCAAAAACAAGAAGACCTTATTTTTTTTCACATGTTCAAGCGTTTTTTTGATGTAGCTGCTAAATACTACTGAATATTACCAATACGGTTTAAAATGTTTTAATGACTCACATTAGCAATGTTACACAGTAAGCTTGACTACTTTTTTAATTTTTAAATTTATTTTTTATATTTAAAGTGCATTATCAGAAAATAAACAAAATAATCCATATGGAAACTATTGCAAGAAAGGCAAAAAAGAGTGGAAAAAAAGTAAAAACAAGCAAAAAAAAAACAAAACAATAATAAATAACCAGAAAAAAGGGCTGTCCAGCAAACATAGTATCACAAATGTACAATGAAACAATACCATAAACAAAAAAAGATGAGGAAGGAACTGGCACCTAACTAAGTCTCCTCCAAGAAATCCAGAAAGGGCCAAAAGCTTTTTCCCAAAAGCTTTTTCAGATTTCAGATCCTTAGAACATATTCATTCCATTTGAATTATAAAAAGCATCTTGTTCAGTAACCTCTTAAAGCATGGTGCATTTGTAGATTTCCAAGTTAAAAGTATAATTTTCTTAACAGCAACCATACCTGTGCTTGACTGCTTTTTCTAAGGGAACATTAGCTCATTTAGACTAATCATTAAGTGTTATCTATGTGTTCTCAGAGTGTAGTTGTATAATTTGTCAGAACACCAGCACGGAGGGAAAGCTACAATTTACTGACCTTTTTGCCTCGCTAACATCAACACTTGGGTGCCCGAAGGTAATTTTGTCCTTCAGGGGAAAAGTCAAGTCTGATTTGTAGGCTGTAAAATACTCCCAGACTTAACTTTTTTATAAACTTCATGCCATATCTGCAATTTTTAATTACTAACAGTGATATACGCTTACTGTACAAAATTTTAAAAAAAAAAGTTTTTTCAACAACTGAAAAATATTATTTGATTCAAAACGGGATTGATGGTTATTGAGGGTGTCAAGCTCACTAGCATTTTACCTGCTGCTTAACAGTACCAACAGAAGCTAACCATACTGGCTTGGTCACAAAAACCCAACGAAATCTTTTATCTACTGATATAAAATCTGTAGATTTGTGTTAGTTATAAAGCAGGTCTTTGTAAGCCATAAGTGAAACATTAGATGTTGAGGGTGACTTGGTGGGTGCCATGCTTACATCAAGGTAACATTTGAAACTGCAAAATATCTTTTCAGTGTTTCTTCCTGTTTTTTAAATTTCCGTATCCCAGTTAGCCTAGCTAGAAAAAATAGCTGTACTCGCTCAGGCCCTTTCTTGACAATGCAACCATAATCCTTTTTTGACAACATGCCTTCATCAAGCCAGAATTAAAGCTATCATAAAACATTATTCGCATTAAGTTAGTATATGGTCGCTTGTTGCAGAGCTCTGACCAGTACATTTGTCTCTTCAGCTGATTTACCAAAACCAATGATAGCAATGCAAACAGTGAGTGAACAAATATTTGTCTTCACAGATAATATATTTCCATCGCTAATATGATTAAAACTGTCTAACGGTACAGCCTTGACTAGTGGTTATGATAACCTGTGTTCATGCAGTTGTTCTGTGTTAGCCATTTCAGTGCCAAAATGCCAAAAAGTGTTAGTCAGTCAGTATTGTGGTCTATTGTGGCTTGTAAAATCAGTAGTACAAAACTTTTTCTCAGCAACCTTAACAATGAACCAATGTGTTGATTGTGATAAAGATATTTTGTCAATGTCACGTGATTTATTCATATTTCTCAGTCTCATGATAGACTGATATGCATTACTTTTAAATCTTTTGTTAGCTCTACTGTGCATCAATTAGGTAATCCAACAAGTAGAAAGGGAGCAGCCAATTGCCTAAATACTTATCTTCTCAAATTGAGGGACAAATATCCTTGAATTAAGGCCAGCATTTTGTATAATAACCTCATTACCATTCTTTCATTTCAGTTTTTATTTCTGGTACACAGAGCCAAAACAACAAACACTCAGGCTGTTCAATTACTTATGCATGACACTTCATTATAAAGATAATTGGTCACTAATAGCTATAAAATATATCATATCCTGATTTCATTTCAAATTCAACATAATCCATAAAAAGTTGACAAGCCAGATGGTGGACAGTCAGGATTGAGAGTGAGAGGAGAAAGAGAACACAGATGAAATAGAGAAAGAGTGATCACAAATTCAGAGAAAGCCTATTTAATAGACAGCCTTCAGCAAAATGGCTAGTGCAGTTACCCAGCAACACATTGCATTCTGTGCAGCAAGACACTAAGACCCTGCTCTCTACTGGCGAGTTATGGGCACACCACCTCTCTGATGTTTTACTGGCTCTCACACCACCAAGCATACAAACACATTGCTGTTTCTCAAATCCTAGCAGCATGGGTCCTCTGTAGTATGACACCTCAATTTACTGCTGCTGTGCAAGGTGCTGGAAGCAGAGCAGAAAATGAAGAGCACTTATCGCTGGGGCAAAGAGACAAGAATGTGCCTCTTGGGGCTTGATGGAGGAAAACTGCAGCTTCTAGAATCACATTAATCTGGGGTATATTCCACTTCCTACCTGACTGCAGAGCTGAAGGTTGTGAGCAGCATACATGGATGAACCCAAACATACATTTCCATGGTAGTGTTTTAGAAACAAAAAAGTGTGGAAGCACTGATATGGAACTATGGGCTTTTTAAAATAGAGTTAAACTGTTGCTGTATCATTCATTTTATATAGTCTTAACATGACACGTTAATTACACTCATTCTGCTGATCAGATGCTGTCAAAATTTACATCACTGTTGGTAATTACATACTTCTCAATATTTAGCAGATACTCTTACCTAGAGCCTCTCACAGTTCTTTATGAGAGTAGTTGGGTGATTAATGTTTACAATATATTTACAATAAAAAATAGATATACAAAAGTCTCCAGTGTCATGAAGACTGAGCTGATCTTAATGCATGTTTAATTCAAACAACATTAAAGCTCATGAAGTGTCTGAATAACAAAATAGTTAGCACCATCTCTCCAAATACAAGCTTACATGAAATATCTGCTTTGAAGCAACTGGTTTTCCTCCAGGTTTGCACAGATTACATTTAATGGCTGTTTACTCTAAATTATGGAGAAGGGTCTGGCTCCACAGTAGGAGGAAACATGTGACCTCTACGCTGTAAGCAGAGAAAAGGTTGTTTTTGTTTTTAATCTGTATTGCTACAAACTGAACCTGAAATAAACAGTTAAAAAGAAAGATAGTTGAAAAAAAATTATGTAATTATTAAAAAATAATAAAGAACAATACGCTCATACTTTGGACATTAAAAATTGAAAAATCATTCTTATTTTTGCTGTGGTTGCAGCTGGGAAATAAACATTGCATGTTGTTTTTAGTAATTTAAGTGGTTTATGGAATTTTATACATCTGGAATTTCATAATACTTAATGCACACTAGTAGCTGTGTGGACAGGCAGATTATGGTAATGATTAATTAGCCTTCCTCAAGTTATCTCAGGAAATGTATTTTCATTATCTCAGTGTTCTTAATCTTGTGTTACTTGTGCAGTGACAATAAAGGTATTCTATCTACGGGTTCCCATGTTTTCCACATCTGTACGTGTGCCTGTGCATTGTCTAGAAGGTGGGATTGTGGAGATTACGAGTTCTGCCTGCTGTAGAGTTCCACAACGTATATTGACTGCAGCCAGATACTCTTGAAACTATGGGAAATCACTCTTTCAGGCCATAGCAGATTGAATGCCTGAACATACACCAATAAAACATCTCATTAGTAGCACTTACTTACTGTGTAGGTCGCCCTTATGTCACCAAAACAGCTGACCTATCAAGGCATAGACTCCACAAGACCTTTGAATGTAGTCTGTGGCACATTCCAAAGAGGGTCGAACTGATTGAGATTGGGAGAAAATCTGAGGCAAAGTCAACTCAACTCTTTGTCCTATATGTTCCTCAACCCATGCCTGAACATTTTTGCAGTGTGGCAGGGCACATTATACTGCTGTAAGAGGCCACTGCCCTTATTGAATACCATAGCCACCAATGGGTATACTTGGTCTGCAAAAATCTTTAGGTAGTGGTTTGTGTCAACATAACATCCTCATGATGCCAGCACCCAAGATTCCCAGCAGATCATTACCCAGATCATCACACTGCTTCCTCCAGCTTGCTTTCTTCTCGTAGTGCATCCTGGTGCCATCTCTTCCCCCAATAAACCACATACACACACACACACACACAAACAGTCATCTGCATATAGTAAAAGACTGATTCTACAGACCAGGCCAACATGCTTCTCTACTCCATGGTCCAGTTCTGATGCTCAGGTGAGGGAGGTTTTCAAGATTAAGTATGGGCACTATTACCAGTCAGTGGTAACACAGCCTCATATGCAGCACACTGCAATGTGCCTGGACACCTATCATAGCCATAATGAACTTGTGCTGGAGTAGCTCTTCTGTGAGACCACACCAGCATGTTTTGCTTTCCATTCACATCAATGAGCCTTATAGCTGGCTGGTTGAGCTTCACTGGTTGGATCACTTTTGGTAGCTACTTACCACTGCATACCATGAACACTCCACATGACTTGCCATTTTGGAGATATTCTCTACCCATCACAAGGTGACCCTTCTCAAAGTTTCTCAGATTCTTTATACACACACACACACACACACACTATTATACACAGGGCTGACAGAGAGGCTGAGAGAGAGGTTTTGGGAAAACAAAAATAGATAGATACATTTCGCTAGTCTCTCAGCATTGGGCTCAGCCACGTCAGCATAGCAACGCTGTTTGGTGACAAGAGTGCACAGACGATGCCAGGGACAATGTGGCCAGCAGTATGATGCCAAAATACAAGCTTCACACACACACTCTTCACAGTTGCTCTTTGCCGCAGCTTCTTTCTTTTGCTTTTGTCCTTCACTCATTTGCACCGTTCCGTTTTGGCATCTCTCTCTCAGCATGAGACACTTTTTTTCACATGAGTTTCTTTTCTCTTTGCTTCTGCTTCCCTTTCTGTTTCTTGCTCCATGTGGGCTGGTCCATTTTACACAGTTAGCAGTGAAAATAATTTAGTCATCAGTGTCCCATTTCTGTCTTCTGCTGACATTTAGACTCTCTGTAAATGATGAGGCAGATGCTCAAATCAGATTTGCCTGTTTTTTCTATTTTTCGATTCATGTGTTTGTGTGTCACCATGTGAGCATTCGGAATTTCCTTTAGAAAAATGAACAAATGACACCAACTCCCTTATTTTCATCCACTGATGTCTTCCTGACCACACACACACCTACTGCTTCACTCTGATGTCTAGTGGCCATGGACCGCTGGCAGCTTTCTCTCACATCTTGAGGTCAAAGAGAGTAGGGGTGGAGATCGGTTGAGCTGAATGATACACACAAGCGCTACACAGCAGGCGGAGAGATTGGTCAGTTTGAAAAGTCAAGCATGAAACATTGCTGCAGGCTTTGAAGATGTTACTATTGAAAAGTGATAGAGCTGAGTGTGTGGAGAGCACAGAGACGGCAGAGATCACACACATCTGACACTAACTCAGCCTCTCTTCATGGCATTTTCAGTACTTTTCCACTGGAAATGAGGTGAAACTGTATTACTCTCTGGAAATTAACATCAGCATGATGGAACACTTCAAATGAAAATTAGAGAAACAGAAAAAACAGATACTGGGTGTCTTATGATGGAGCTCTATGAACAGAAAAAAGTAGAAAATAAAGATACATTTCCATGTTACTAGTAGCTACTGAATGTGTGCTTTTTCACTCTTTTTAGTATTTGTGTTATTGCTTGGTGCTACTTTGCTGCCTCAGGGACTGGCTGTGAATTCTGTGTCATATCAAAGAGTGCTTAAAGATAGTGTAAGGCCGTTTGTCTAAAAGTTCAAGTTGAACTGGAGGTAGACATTTCTAACAAGATAATGATCCTAAGCACAATAGCAATTCAACCAAGGATTGGCTCAAAAAGAAAAAATGGAATTTCTCAGAATGTAAATTTTTAGTAAGCCAATGTCATAAATGGAAGTAGGTAGACATGACAACATGGGTGGCAGACCACAAGGACACAAATACTAGACCAGGACTAAGTGCGACTCTAAGCCTTAAATATTTACCCTAACTAGATGCACCTGGACCTGAAAGGAGACATCTAACCAGGCCCAGCTGGAGAAGGGGTGGAGCTAAGCAACATGTAAGACAGGCCCCGCTTGACATATATACACATACACACCACTGACTGACAGAATGGATGAGAAAGAAAGGTAGAGTAGTATGAGAAATAGATAAACACATTGGGAACAGTCCACAAGATGTTTTTTTAGATGTTTCCAACACATCAACATCAGGAGCTATTTGCTGCCTAATATATAATGTAATATAATAATGACAGGTGCCACTGCAATAAGATAATCAATGTTTTTTACTTCACTTGTCACCAGTTTGTGTGTTGTGACTGTATCTATATATAAAAACTTAACCTGTTTCTATATCACACATCTAGAGCAACCCCCGAGTCAGTCCGAGACGGACTCTGACGGCCCGTGTTACCATCTTGTGGGCTAAGCTAACCGCTACACATGGTAGCTTCCACCGCAGCTTGTTTACACATTGCGCCGGCGGAAGACGATGTAAACCCACCCGTTTTCCACCAACGCAATTTTCCACCTGTATTCAGCCAGGGCCAATCAACTTGTCTAGTCTCGATAGCGCCCCTCCCCTCCTCGCTGACGCGACCGGGGAGGTGGTGCTCCCTTTTTGCCACCCTGCAACTGGGCTCTGAAAACTCACTTCTGCGCCTCGTTACACATACACTGTTGCCAAATGAGTTAACTGTAAACATGTAAACAAACAGATGAATCAGATTTATAATATGGGTATTATATTACAATATAGATGAATTAGTCTATAACAGAATTAAACATGGAAAAGTAATGATTAATAATCAGTAATAGTGTGAATATTGGACTCACTGGTGCTCTCTCAGGTTGTAACAAATCTGGCTGCTCACCTTCATATAAAATTTCAACAGACACTGGGTATTTTGTCAGATGTTTCAATGGCCAGACTGTGATCACTGTTCTGTACATTGTTAATATTTTACTCAGTTTTCTTGTTTTATTGGTTGTCCGGTATGATCCTAGAGTGTAATCTCAATTTAGGCCCAAGTGTGTTATGTATTTTTGCTATTGTTGGGTTATCACTTAATTGGTCACAAAAAGTGAAAGTGACTTTTTTTGTCACGCACTCAAGCACCACAACGAAATGTGACCTCTGACCTCTCACATTACACCTCTCTCTCTCTTCCCCACTCCCTCACACTCCTTCCCTCTCTCTTCCCCATTGTCTCATACTCCTTCTTTCTTCCACACTGTTTCACACTCCTCTCTCTTCCCCTCTCTCATAATCCTTCTATTTCTCTTCCACACTCTCACTCCTTCCCTCTCTTCACCACTCTCTCACTCCTTCCCTCTCTCTTCACCACTCACTCCTTCTCTCGCTCTTCCCCAATCTCACACTCTTTCCCTCTCTCTTTCAGTCTCACACTCCTTCCCTTTCTTTTCCACTCTCTCTCCCACTCCTTCCCTCTCTCTTCCAGTCTCACACTCCTCACACTCCTTCCCTTTCTCTTCCCCACTCTCTCACACTCCTTTCCCGTCACGGTTCTGTAGTGATGCAGGAGACAGACGCTGGTAAAATTGAAGATGTTTATTAAGAATTCCAATATCCAAAGGAAGGTCCAACACCGAAGCAAACAAACTGT
>JBBPDA010000105.1:21534191-21545285 GCA_037974385.1 Arnoldichthys spilopterus | reverse complement strand
GATGGGTTAAATGCAGAGGTTGCATTTCGTTGTGGTGCTTGAGTGTGTTCACAATGACAAATAGTCACTTTCACACTGACTTTCTTTGCAAGCACAAGCATAACCAGTTCTTTTTCTAAGCCTTAGGATGTGGATCCACCCACAGGTTAGTGAATGTTTAAGGGGCCAGATGATAGGAAAAGAGATTGTACTACCTTTTTTAAATAAAAGAATTAACAGTTAAGATTTCAAAACAATTAATTCACTTTTTCATAGAAAAAAAGCTGCTTAACAGTCCCATTTTAAATAAGTAGTTTTTGTCATGTTATAAAAACCAACGTACATATTCAAAACATACACCAATGAGCCATTTTATACATACAATCTCTTTGTCCATTTTATCAGCTCCACTTTTGATTTGAACGTGCTTTGTGGTTGGCGATATAGACTAGTTCTCTGCATCACTTCTTTGCCCCCTTTAACTTGTTCATTAGTAGTCAAGAACCCCTAATGAATGGAGGATCATTCCCAGCTCAGCAGAGACCCTGACATGATAGTGTGTGTGTGTCTATATGGAAAGTGGAGCTGATAAATTGGACAAAGAGTGTAGATACAAAGTAGGTGTACCTGTTAAATTGGTATATTCACCTAGTCATCTATTGAAGTAATGGCATGATGTGGAGAAGCAAATCGGTGCAAAGTTCATTTTGCATATATATATATATGGTATAAGACATATAAAAGCACATACACTCTAAGTGTAGGACATGACGCCTTAAACAAGTTCACCTTGGTCAACTTTAACAAGTTCAACATGTTTGATTATGGAAGTTTTGGCATAAAACGATAGTTTTCAAATGACCAGATCCTTTCTTAGATCACACTGCAATTCCCAGTTTATATCAGAGAAAAAAGAGGAAAGTGACTCACACTTCATCACAGCACACACCTTTTTGTCTGAGATGGTAAAAGCAGCTCAGAGGGAATGGCAGGAAAAGCAGCACAATCACACATTGATTGTAAAAATGCAGAGATGGGGAAAGACTGACACAAAGTGTATAGACAGACTTTTTTTGTCTTTTTGTGAATTGCTTTGAAACCCTAGCAAAAACAAAAACAGACATTTGTGCAACAATAGATGATACATGTTTCGGAAGTTAGATGCCATTGTGTGCTAAATCAAAAACTATGCATTCCGGGGCCAAAATGTTGACCTCTGGCTTCTGAAAAAACATGAATGGAGCATGGGAGGCTGTGGTATAATGTGAAAGATTTAGGTAAATACACTGTGAAGTATTGCTGAATGATCTGTACATCATTTACATTAAATGGCCTCTTCCTACAGCATGCATGGACATAGTTCAAATTCAATGATCAGTTGAACCCTGTGTATTGAATTTAAAGGGAAGACTGCTTACATTCCTAAAGTGAAAATTGCAGGTCTGCCACAAGTTTGTCTAGACAGCATGGCGAGATACTTAAGTTATGAAACGAAGTCTTTTCCTTACTCTGGCATTCCAAGCCATTATTTCATTGCTGGATTACATAGCTAAACTAAAGTGCACTAGTCTGACATGATTACATTATTGTATGCTATGTAACATAAATTATATAATCCTATAGAACCAACAGCATAGCTGAATTGTATCCTCTTAACAATGCAATTTAACCACATTAAAAAACAGGATAATGCCTGTAATGGTTTTATTAGCTCCTTCACACTTGGATTTTTACCACAGTGCTGTTCACAGCCAAACGTCTATTGGGCCAACTCACGAGTATGTCCAAGCCAATCAGTTTAATGCATGCTCAGCAGCCATGAACTCTGGACTGGGCTGAACTAGTGGACTCCTGCACGTACCTGGATAGCTGATCTCTTTCACTGGGTCTTTTGTTGCACTAATGCTGGGCTTAGCGGCCATCACTGGCCCTACAGCACTGCACGTCAGCCACTTCCCTTCTGCTCAGCCTCAGTCACAGTTTGTGTGAGTGGAGTAACTTTGTAAAATAGCAAGTTCTTATATACACTGGTTACTATGGATCTTCTATTTAGTGTTAATTTTTCTGATGCTAAATGGCAAACCAAATCAAACTGACTGAGCTATTCTTAAGGTATTTGATCAACGACTGGATGCCTGGACCTTTCGGCAGCTACTGGACATTAAAGGGGATAACCCCTTGATTCCTATTCTTACTTCATGTTTAATCATCTTCAGATTTGATCATTATTTAGAAACTATACTCTTAAAAACAAAGGTCCATTGGTTATTGGCTTGGACATGTGGTTTAGGAAATACCCTTAACCTTATTTGGAGGTTTTTTAAACTGTAAAAAGGCTTTCACACTCATACATCTTATTTACAGACATGCTGTTTTACTTTTTAGAGAGCCATTCATCAAAAGGTTGTTTATGGAACTGAAGGTTATGAAATTAAGGCCATAGACTGGCTTTAAGGATTTAAAGGGTTAAGAGTTTAGCATGCACATTGGTCAAGGCCATGAAATAGCTATCATAGCATGAGGTGCTACTGCTAAACTAAGACATTTTTAATGATTATTCTAAGCAAAATAGTTTGGAGTGAAGACAAAATGTTATAGTGTTGTAAAGAAACCTCCATTAGAATTGAGTGTAATAATGCCACTGGTATGTTACTGTAGGAAAAACTCTGATGTTTTGAAAATGAAATAGAAACAGAATCATCTGACAGCTAGACCTCATCCTCTGTGGTCATGACTGGCTCCATTGAATGTTCTGTTCTCTCCCTAACTGTATCTGACAGATGTTTGCACCCCTTCTGTATAGTTAGAAGGTAACATCATGTTGATTTTTTAAAAATAGTAATCATAAATAATGAATGTGTGACCATATATATATATATATATATATATAAAATAGCAAACTATCGGTTTGGCATGGAGAAATTCATTAAGTCCAAGCAACTCAGCGCATACTATATAGACAAATAATCACACCTAGTGTCCAGTGGGTGGTTTTCCTCCAGTTACTCTAAGTCTACACAATGAAGCTCTTTTGAATTTTTTTTTTACCAAAGCCTCTTTCGTACTAATAAACAACAGCAACAATCTTGTTTCTAAACCTGCTTTTGTATCTATTTTTAGAGGTCCAAGACAGTTGAGTACAGTATGGGTAAGAAATGGAAGAAAACATGTTCTTTGAAATCGACATATATAGAATAAAACTGCATATTTCTATAATGCAAAGATTATCTAGACCTTTGCTTTAAGAACAAACATCAGTGATGCCATCATATGGTAGGCTAAAGTGTTCTGAACATTTGGGAGTTCATTTACAGTATGTGTATTTAGTCTGGAATGAGACGTGTTGGCACTGGTAGCTACCTGTGTTGCCTAAAACTGTGCTTTATGTGTTGGAAGAAATCCAATAAGGGCCAAAGGTAACTTCTGTATATAATAATGAGAAGGCACAAAGTGATAATGAAGGCTGTGGTGATTCATTGCAGTCTGGACACTCCCAGATTTTAGCCTAATTAATCTGCAACCTTTTACCCTGAACAAACCTACAGCCTTTCACCCTGAACAAACCTACAGCCTTTCACCCTGAACAAACCTACAACTTTTCACCTCTAACTAACCATGTATTTCTTTAATATATTGAAGTGAAAAAGAGGTAAAAGAAGTCAGAACTCACAATTAGATTTGCTTAAGACGTTATTAAGTGAAGATAATAAATAAGTAGTGTGTTTTAAATTAACAGTGCCATCCTGCTTATCACTACATCTTACACAAACTACTTCCATTTCATTGCCTTGTGGTGTATTACCTCAGTTGTTAAATATAATATAAGTGTAAACATTTCTATTTTTTTAAGTAAAAAAAAAAGTTTTAGGTTCAATTGAAACTGAGGACTATCACTTTGAATAATATTACATGTTACTCTTGATTATCATGCCTAAGTATTGGTAGTATTCCTAAGCGAAATCTAACAATCTGTGAGTTCTTATCCTCCCTTTTTACTTCTATTATAGCAAAATGATTCTAGAAGTGACACTGACTGCAGCCTTTGTGACATTATTTGGTTGGCAGTTCCTTGTCTATCATACCATTGTTGTCAAGAAACGGGGTGGTTCCTGCACCTCTGACCCTAAGTGACATCTTACCCACATCAATTGTAGTGATTGCATGCAACAATAATAAAAATTATTATTAATTTTATTAATACTTTATTAATGTTGATGTGAAAAAGGTAAGGTAGGGCAAACATGATAAAATAAATTGAAATGAAATTGATTAAATATTTGATTAAAACAATGTAAATAATAAAACGAGCTACTGCTTGTGGCTAGTGACTCAGGGCCTATAAGTAAATGCTAGTACCACTTATAGTTAGAAACTACCTTGCCAAGGAGGCAATCAAAAGTATGTGGCTGGAATTTCTTCATAGCAACTTCACAGCTTCCCAGAATATTTACAAGACATCCTTCAGCTTAACAAAAAATGCAGACATATTTGTTTATATTGGTTAAATAACAGTGAATTTTACAATTAATATGCTACATTATGAGTTGGCCTGTGTTGTTACAGCTAAATGTATGTTGAAAGTGACAGCAATTAATTTGTCACAATTTGTCACAAAAAAAAACATCTAATCTATCCTCACAGTGTTACCTTTCATATGTATACAAAATAAATATGATCATTTGAAATAAATAAACCACTTTAAACGTAACGTAAACTGTATACTACAATAAAACTCTGAAATGCTTGTTCAACCTAGCAAAAGTTGTTACCAAATTAGCATTTGTGGGCAGAGCATAGATAGGTCAACAGGGTTCAGTGTAGTGACCTCTTTTAGAACCCTCTTCAATACATGAGCCAGAGAGATGAGCCAGAAAAATATAGCTTAACAAGCTTGGATCTGGCATTGTGGTTCAGGGTTCTGAACCACAGAAGTCTGAACAGCCAGGACTGTAAAGTGAACCCTAATACATCTTTGTCACTGTCCCTAGTAAGACCCTTCTAACTTCCTAGTATCAGACTGTGACTGGGTCCCCAGAACCACTGCCCCTTTCAATCCATGAATACCGCTGTGTCATTTGCCCAAGTAACACATGGTCATCTGCTAAATGCTTTTGTTTATGGAATTGTACCTGGTTGTTGATGTAAGGTTTATGCCAACAGTCGCGTTACCACCTCCAACAACAGTGTAGGCCAAGACTGTTCTTGGCAATGAAATTCAATCCACTGAACATACCTAACATGTCTGACATGAAAGCTTACAACTGAAGCACCACCCAGTGCCCTCCCTGGCAGCTTGTTGAAATGCTGAATCATGTTCATCCATTTGGACTAGAGATGAAAGAAAGAATGGCACACTGCTCTGTGGTGGTGCCAGCACACAGCTTTATCTCCCTCATTGCTAGATTTACCAGAAAAGAGTATAAAAAAAAGCTTAATGTCTATTACTATCGTGTGTACATTTTCTTAAAGGTACAGTTCATTTACTCCAGATGTTGTTGATCAGCCAAGACAGGCCGGGATGCAAATTTAGCTTCTTTACATTAGCACTGGAGCTACAAGGCCAACATGTCTAACAAACACTAGAAGTCAACAGTCACCTTAATCTTTTTCACAGAGTTCTCTCAGTCTGTTCAAACTGCATCCAGGTCTTTAGTAGAGGTAGCAAAGACTTGTGGATGTGGTTTAAGATACAGTACGACTTCGAGCTATAAAAATGATAAAATATCTGATAAAAAAACGATAAAATAATAAAAAACAAACTTCACCACTAGAGCCAGTTATTTTAGAAAAACAACAGAGACCAGGGCTTTTCCATATTTGTTCTGGTCATTTCTGCAAAAATACTATCCCAGATCGGTACTCCTACTCTTGAGACGATGCATTAATGTAGGACCCATTGCTTACAGTGGTTCCACAAGCGTTCAACTTTGTGTTGGTATTTTGTTTATTTTTATAGCTCACAATAATCATACTGGGTTCTAAACCACATTAACATGTTTTGGGTGTGTAAAAAATATTTGGGTGACTATTAACTCATAATGTTTGTTAATCTTGGAGCTCCAACTGTAAACTAAAGAAGCAAAATCTGAGCACCAGATTGGTTACTTGACTACATCTGAGGTAAATGATAAATGTGTTCATTAGATTTTTTGCAAAAGCATTCCTTTTCCTCCTCTACCTGAAAGCCAAAAACAGTTCAACAGTTGCTAAACAGTAATAATTAAAAAAATTATTAACTACTATAAAGCTAAATTGTAAGTTATTAAATTGTGTATAGATATGATTTAGTTTAGTAACTTCACAAAAATGCTCAGTTTTACCTACATAACTACATTTATTTACAGCATTACATAGTTCCTGTGATTCTGCACTTTGATGCAATTTAATGATAATGCAAGTCCATGCATTTTTTTGTCCGACTGAGGCATTATCAGCTACAAAACACTCCAGTAGTGTGGACGAAACCAGTTATAAGCAGTCATGATCATACAAAACCACAGAACAACAACAAGCATCAAGTGCCACTGAGGCCTTGTAGTATTATTGTAACACAGTACACTGCTCTTATTTTTACTGAGAGAGAGAAAGAGGCACATTCCTCTGATTCGTCTCCTCTGATTATGCAAACTCATGATTACATGTTACTCAGTTGCTCATAACTTGGTCTTGTTCATTGATTCTTCTTGTTCCTCAAATTTTCCTTATATTTATTTATGCTTTTTTCAACAATTAAAATGACTAATTAATATTTTGTTGTAGGTAAATAAACAAGAAACAAATTAAAGTATGCTAGCTGAAGGGTATGCTGACAGAAGAACAGACAGAAGTCCCAGAACAGAGTGAAAGGGGAGAGTACCAATAGGGACAGCATGCAATACTTGGCCCAGATAACCTTATTTCTTGTAAGAAAAACATATGGGTGATGATAAAATGTCATTTGCTCATTCAGAGCTCTATGAGAAAACCTGAAACTGGGTTAGTTAGATGCTCAGCCAGTGACTACATGAACATCCCAATCTAACATGGTGATGTTAGTATGTTATCCCTTTGTCTAGCGATTCTTTGTCCTAGATTAACAAATATGTTTTTGTGCATCTGCAACCTCCGCTCCAAATGAAAACTTGTCCCTCCACTAGTGTTGCTATTGCTAATCCGTAACCTTCCCCATGAGGACCCACTGGGCTTGTGTAAGTATGGCTGGGGTTACATTTTCTTCAGTGTCAGCACTGTGGCCTGTCTGACCTTTAAGCTGTGAAAGATTGTGAACGTTTCAGTCTTTTCATGCACACAACATTAATAATCCATAGAGCTAAAGCACAAAGAGTTAATATAGAAAGTGTGATTTGACTGGAATAAGCAGTGTAGGGCAGCTTAGCTGTCGAGGCTACTTTTACTTTTGGGGTCACAATAGGTCATGTTTAAACCTCTTAATCCTGTTGCACTTGTTTATGCTTATTGTTACCAGTAGAATGGAGGATTTAGAATCAAGCATTTACTGGAAACGTGGTAAGTACAGTGTTACATAACCAGATTAGCTTAGTTGAATTTAAACTCCTTACAGAGCCCACATTCTAACACAGCAATAATTGTTTGGGCCTTTGATGGTTTTTGATGATTTAGTGCTGACGGACTTGGTAAAAACCATTAAATATTGTTCTTGTGAAGAGATAACACATGCATGTTTTCTTACATTAAATGCTGGATGAAGAAATATCAAAAATCAATGGATGATGTAAGATCTAGGAAATAAATAAAAATTTAATCTTAAAGTTAAACCTTTATGTGTTATCTCCTTTGCTATTGCTAAATTAAAAGCAATTGCAACAGTCAGTAAATACAAGTTTCCCTGGGTTGCTTTGTGACCTTGCAGACTATTAAAAACCTTAATTCTTGGAGTTTTTGTTCAAGGACTCCTGGAGACCATAACAATAGTTTTGAATTTCTTCCATTTGTACACAGTCTGTCTGACTGTGGATTGCTGGAGTTCAAACGTTTTAGTGATAGTTTTGTAACCTTTTCCAGACTGAAGGGCATTTATTTATTATATATTATTTTTTATAATTCATAATTATTCACAAAATTTTTTGAAAAAACAATTTTAAAAGTCACTTTTTCTTTATATACAGGGTGTCTATTTATGCCTGATTGTCACCCCATTGATTGTAAATGTCAGCCTCTTATTTCACCTTTAAATTGTCTACTAAACCTAGAAATTCACATACTTTTGCCACTCACACAGGAACATTTCCAGGTATAATATTTTTGTCTCATTTATTTAACTGTCTGAAATAACTGAAATAGGAAATTTTTCATGCATCACTACATAACTTTCTACAAGCATGTCTTGTAGAAATATTTAAGGTATTAAAAGTGAACAAACTATCTGGTACATACAATACATATGGCATATGTACAAAGGGTCAGGACACTTGATGATATAGTGGTTTGGCACATAACTGGTGGAAAAACTCTTTGGGTCATAATGCTCCATGTACAAGAACATTGACAGATTGCATACTGGCTGCAGTACATTGTTGACATAAAAAACCTGATCTTGTCACTTGGCAAGCAATTCACTGAGCTCAGGCCTGTTTGTCAACTAGCTTTTCAGTATCAATCAAACTGGGCTTTACCCCTTTGTTTGCTTTGAGTTATCTCTGTAGACAATCTACTGTGGCAATGTGCACAGCAACATTTGGCATTTAAACCATTTGATAAGTCTATTCTAAGCCCTGCCAAAATCTTGTCAAAGTAGGATTTGCAGAATTACTCTAAATGAGAGTTGGCTATGCTCCAGCAGCAGATTTTCAGTGATTTTATGCCAATTGCATGTCACACATTCCCTTCATCCAAAGGTGCCCCATGAAAAAAATACTAATTAGCAATATTAACCTGTAGGTAACCTGACCAAACCAAAAACATTTTCTCAATCATTTCAGGTCTATAGTTAAGTAGTTACTTTATAAGACTCACTAGAGGGATACCACTATTAGCTTCTGCAGGTATTTAAAAGACTGGTGATAGAACACTTAAGACTTAAGATTTCTGGCCATGCACTATTGTCAACCAACCTCTGAATGTTGTATATCTTATATATAAACTTATAATTATGTGCACTTACCAGGGAGACTTGGCTGCACATGTCACCTGGGGCTGGGTGACCAGGAAGTAAATGAACACATTTTCTCAAAGACTAAAAGATGAACTTGTGTTCTTCTACACGGTTATATAGCCGGGCTGGGGTTTGGTGATCAGGAAGTTAAGATAAAGGTTACATAAATTAAGAACAGAAATAAATTGTTGATTATTTTCAGTTCTTTCTTTGTCTGGACATACTGTATTATATAAGCCTAGTTCAACTGCAAGCTGAGGAAAACATTGCTGAAATGCAGTCTCATCAGCCAGACTGGGAATGATTTAAAAACTGCACCAGGTTTCTTGGGCATTTGGGTGGTCACATTGTATAGCATAAGACTTAGTATGTTGATGTTGGACTTGTCCTTATGTATATTTATGGAATTGTACAATAAGCAAAAACATTTTAAATTTTTGTATTGGTAAAATCAATGTAAATGTCATTGCAAATTGTAAATTCAATTGGAGTTATGATATGAAAAACCACCCTACCTTCATGACTAACACACCTCTGTCTTTAATTGACCTTGAGACAGGATGGAAGAGGATCAGACACAGGATGCACCAACTTTTGTGAATCAGTATCTCACTTGAATCTTAATCACTTAATGAACCTTACGTTTGTGATTCCACACCTTTTGATCTCTGTCCTCTAAGTCAGACATCACTTCCTCTGTTCCTCTGTTCTTCTAGTGTTTGTTTGAATTCAATTCAGTGCAAGTGTGTTTATTTACAAGATGTTATCTCAAAGCATCTTTACAGTAATCTGGGGCTGACAAACCGAAGGTGACAATGGCAAGGAAAAACTCCCTAAAGGTGCGTGGAAGAAACCTCATAAGAAGCCAAGACTCAAATGGGGAAGCCATCCTGCTTCGGTAACAATGAGAGTTTTGGGAATTGTGAATGAAAAAATTACACTAACTAAGTCTAAACATGACAAAAAAACAATGACTACTGACTGTTGTCATGAGTGTACAAAATTTATCTGAATCATATTTTATTTGTATGAACTGAGGCTTATTATTTGCATTTTACATTACATTTATTCATTTGGCTGACGCTTTTATCCAAAGCGACTTCCAGCAATAAATAAACAGGCCAAGATCTTAAACTACCACAGAGAGCAGCTTCAATAAATACATATGCCAAGTTCTTATACTATTACAGAGAGCAACTTCAATAACTACATACATATGCTAAGTGCTTACACTAACTACAGAGAACTACTACAACAATAGATATGTGTGCCAGGTGCTTACGCAACTACTACAGTATAAACAATTGACAAGTGCTAAGGTAAAAGCTACAATAAAAACTAACTCATTATTTTTTGGATGACGTCTGGTCGGTTATCGGGAAGCAGTAGTTCATGGCTTATGTGCTGAGGTGGGTGCGGAACAGTTGAGTCTTAAGTCGCTTCTTGAATGTTGAGAGAGACTCAGCTGATCAGTCTCAGTTGCTTATCTATCATAAAATATACATAATTGTACATTACATAAATGATCATATAGTGAGTTATAACTTAAAATATAACATATATTTTTGTTATGATGTTCTAATCTATGTTCTAATAATGTTCTAATCAGCTGAAGTGTGGACCCATATTTTGGGCTTAAAGGGTTAAATGGAACCAATATGTCTTTTCTGTGTGTTTGGCACATACCTCTATATAAAAATTATGTGAGCAGACAGACAGAGAAAATATATCTCCACCTAACTCCCCAGCTTCAGTCTGTCATCTGATCAAACAATGGCTATAAGATTTCTCTATAAAGCATATGACCATTGTCAATAAATCCATTATGAATCTTTGACAATTGCTCCATTGACAGATAAGGAATTCACTCAGCAACACATGTTCTAGCCTATCTTGCCAAACAATGACTCACCGTCCAAACACTGGCAGATATATTCAGTTCACTCCCATATATGGACATGCATAAAAATTCCAATTTGTAATTTTATTACAGTGATTTACTA
>JBBPDA010000105.1:21521440-21534091 GCA_037974385.1 Arnoldichthys spilopterus | reverse complement strand
CAGATATATTCAGTTCACTCCCATATATGGACATGCATAAAAATTCCAATTTGTAATTTTATTACAGTGATTTACTAAATGACACATTTACATTCATATGAAAAATAATAAATGTACTTATGTAATTAAAGAATTATTTTGCTTCATTCATGCTGTTGGTTATGTGACTCCTTTTTAGCAGCATAATAATGTCCTTGTTATTGGACACTGGTTATTTAACTGGAAAGAAGCAGCTAAGACTGGATCTGTGGAGGCTAATGGCTCCTATGTTGATGTTCCTTTATTGCTAAAGTGTTACTCTGGCATAGAGATGTCTATCAGATGTGGTTTGTTTTCAGTGACCCACACAGGAGATTGTTTTGGCCTACACTTGGAGCCTTAGCAACAGCTGAACCATAGAGAAAAACCTGGAGGGTTTGAGGAGGTCTGTGGAAGATGTGGTCTGAATTGTTAACAAGGACAGACACACAGTAATTCAATTAAAGGTCTAAAACAAATCTGCTCATCTGACATTTAAAATCAGAAGGAAAGTCTCAAACATTTCACACTTAACAATAATTAGAAACATCTATAGATAGCTTTCCATGCTGCAATGGGTTTTCTGAAGCATCCAGTAGTGTGTTTCTTCCCTGTATGCCTATAGCAGTGATGAACTCATATATTGTGACTGATGAATGAGTATGAATCCATTTTCAGTCGCAGTTTCCACCACAGGAAGCCCCAAAAGCAGCTGGACATATGACCATATCACTCAGACCTTTCCACGCAGCAAAGCTTTCAGAAGTGAATTTCTCACATTGACCACCATTATTTGTAGATGGGACTACAACATGATTGCCATTGTGCAAAGTACAAGGGCAGATTCTAATTCTATAAGGATGCTAAAGGGGTCCAGTTTAATCTATAAATATAAAGGACACTAGGAGACAAATCTAGAGTTTTATGGCAATGATTTAGTTCTCTGTTGTACTTTCCCATGCTCTTTTACTTTTGAATCTGTAGTCAAGTTGTTAAATTAGGTCATGTGCCATTCTTTCTCCCCTTCTATGCAACATAAAGAGTTTCATATGAATGTCTTTACAGTGCCTTCAATTTCTGACTCAGGTTACCTTTTATTTCCAGCTTCATGGGTGATCAGGAGGGTCTCCATGGATTTCTTAAGGGTGAACCACAAAGAGCAGTGGAGCAAACCTATTGTGCACTGGTCTAGATACAGAAAGCTGTAACCCAATCTTTGGCATAAACAAAAAAGAAATCTGTCCTGCTCTGACATTAAGTATGCAGTGCATCCCCTCTTAAATACAGCCCTGGTTACACTTTGCTATTCTACTGGCCAATGTGGAAAGCAAATAGCATGCTTTTATAGGTTCAGGGCTCAAATACAGGGAGATATATATACACAAACCTACACAGCATGGCCATTGGCCAAGTCTACTAACAATAACACAGACTAATGGGAATTCCTAAGAGGGGAGGAATGTACACTATTTGATATACAGTACCATATCCTGTCTAATCGGTTAATTATTGGCCTGGCCAAAATTCAAATGTACACAATTTTCTTCTTACCCTAAATATAGGCAATCAGCCAAGACACATTTTCTGACAGTGCTAATGCAGCTAATAAGTAATAAAAGCTCTCACCCCATTAACTAGCATTATGCAAACTGCATGCGTAGATTATCCCAAACTTGCCTTAAACCAATGTCAAATCTATCAACGAAGTAGGACCAATTTTTGCTCAGCACACTCAAATAAATGCAATTATGCAGCAGTACATCAGAATCTCTGACGAGCACCTAGAGGCATCTGCTGCCCCCAACACCTTTAACCATAATGGCACCACTCCCCCATCCCTACACCTACTCCCCAGCCTCCATTATGTCCAATTAGGCCTCTGTCTCTCCTGGTTTTTCCATCCACTGGGCACAGTATAAAAACAACCTGTCGGCCCTCATTAGGCCCGGTGCTGTGTTTTTAAAACAACTAAGGCTTTACTGGAGGCCCAGGCTATGGAGAGAGAAAGCTGTGAGTGAGCTCTAAGCTTAAAACTCTAGCTCCACAGACAGACTGTACGCACCCTTTGCCAAGCCCATTACAATTCTATATTCAGCTCCAGTTTTGTCCGTATTTGACCAGGATGCCTTATCAGTAACAATGCCAAAGAATGACAGATGGTTGCAGTATTCACCTGTGTCCATCAATGTAAATAGGAAAGTGGGCTACTTACATTTTACTTAATTCTGATCCTTCTAACTCATGGGCAAGTCCCTGAGGACTAGGCCACCACTGCTCATAATGGTTCGAACATATGGGTTACTTTAGAAAGAATAATTTATAATAGCAATATTTTTTAGCAGCATTAATGATTTTTATGACAAAAGTAATAAGTAACAAGCCCATTTAAATTCAAATAACTGCAATTGTGTAATAATATAAAAAGATAATATATTATAGTACTTCTATACCATCAAATTTTGTGAAACTTCAGTAACACATTGCCTTGTAGTAACAGATCACTTTCTTTCAGCATTGTTCAAATGTGATCAGATTTTGTGATTAGAAGAAGGGTATCATTTACTATGTTACACTGTGTTTGTTGTCATGCCAGAATGTCTCGTGAGTCCTTGTTCATGTACATGTAAGGGCTGTTTAAAAATAATTTATGAACAAAAACGGGAGAGGAGATTAAGAAAAAAGGTTGCAGAAAGCAGGTACTTTCATTTATGCTGTGATAATTCAGTTGATTAAAAGGTCCTTCATTGTATAAGAAAAATATGTCCACAGATATATGAGCAATTTTGTTATCATGTAAAAAAAAGTCTTCCCAAAAATGTTTTGAATTAACTGCATTTGCTTTTAATAATGTTTGTTAAAAGTCAAGCAATTTTATATTATTTAAATAATCATAATCTTAGCAAAACTTTACATCTGTACATATACATGTACATTTAGTTACAACCCCAAATCACTAAAATTCTTGATGATTATATATGTGAAAAGGACTGTGTCTGGTATACATGGACTAGTAGGTGTAAGCCCTCCCTTTCTCTCAAAGACAAAAAAGCACTAACAAGGTTTCATTTTCAAATTTTTTAATCTCTACATTGTTTTACTTGCTGTTGAAAAATGACTATAAACACAACTTTTGCCCTAAGAACAGCAGCAGCACCAAAAGATTGTAAGAACATATGAACTTTATAGAATGTGGCTGATTTACCTCTAGCCCAAGCCTGTAGATTTACACAGCTATCTGTTAAACTGTCAAATGCAATGTGACATATAACATGTAGTGGCATGCTCAAGATTTGTTCTGAAGTGGGCAAAGTTTTTAAACACATGAAAAACATTGTTGTTTTGAATGTTGTTCAGTAATAGTTTAAGCTTATATCTTGTTGTGTTATGTTCTTGTAGGTAAAAAGAGTTTGTATGACTTTTTCTGTGTTGGTCCTTACTGACAGAAATATACAAATCTCTTTATCACTCCAGTTAAGCAACATTCCATCTTGCTTTCTGTGAATCTGGAAAATGACCTGCTTCATCCACACATGGAAACAACATGGACATTACATGAACTTAGTGGTTAGGACATTGCCCTTGGTCGCAGGTTCAAGGACTGGCCTGGCACCACTGAGAAACCCTTGAGCGAGGTACCGTCCCGTTACACTGCTCCCTGGGTGCTGTTGATAGCTGCCCGCTGCTCCACGTGTGCATGTGTGATGGATTAAATGCAGAGGTCACATTTCGTTAAGTGTTTTCACAATGACAAATAGTCAGTTTCACTTCACTACTAAGGAGCTGGATAGGTAAAATCTGAATATTTCAGACATACTTTCTTTTACACATTCACCTTTCAGCTCATGCGGAAAAGAGACTTCCATTTTTTATGTCTATTATTCTGTTCTTAATATTGCATTGATAACTTTTACTAAAGTAAATAAATAAGAAACACATGTAGAGGTTTGAAAGCAAGGCACAAGCAATTCTCCACTTTAACCCTCCTAGGTGATCTCTTCTTACATTGTGTTCAATTATTTCTGGCATGTAGCTCACTAAAACAATTGGGAAGTGTGGAGTGTACATGTGACACATTTTTGGGGAACTGAGAAGAATGCAGTATAGAGAAGAATAAAGTTTTGTGAAAAGAAAAGCATTTTTGTCAGTTTAGACAGTCTAGACTCAAACCTACTGATACAGACATTAAATTAAATTCACTGTGTAAGCAACGTATTACAAATGGTTGGACTCATTACATATGAACTCATTACATAAATAATTGTATCATCATTTGTGTCACCACGTTATCAGGTGTAGTATCTGTTCTTGTCAGCTTAATATTTGATACATCCTCTATATGACGACTAAATATTACATTGATTTTTAGAATAGGGAGATGGAGGAGGAGCTTGCTCAATTTGCTCCCTGCATCGACCTGGTATTGCAGTATGGGCAGTGGATGCCTAGTGGTTAGAACAGTGCCCCTGAGACCTGAGGGTCGCAGGTTCAAGTCCTAGCCTGGGCACTACTAAGGTACCCTTGAGCAAGGTACTGTCCCACTACACTGCTCCCGGGCAATGTTGATAGCTGCCCACTGCTCCATGTGTGCATGTGTGATGGGTTAAATGCAGAGGTCATTTCGTTGTTTTGCACTTATTATAGAAGAATGAAAGATGACTGAAGTAAATCAAATTTATTTATAAATGACCAAAACAGCTACAACTCTCAGCCGCTGTAGGTTAAGGAAAGCCATTCTGTAAGTAGATTGTCTCTGTGCTGCATTTTACAAAGTTATTGGTGTATGTGGTATCTGTATTTCCTTTCTGTGTAAACCAGTGGTGACCTAAATTCACCTCTATGAGGATAGACTCCATCACGTAGTGAACCATGTGACATATCGACAATTGCATCACTTGGCCAAAATGCAGGAAGTCGTTTCTTCATTGGAAGTGAGGGGTGTATGTACTTGTGTCTGAAATGTCTGAGGGCAGGAATTAGCATGCAGTCTGTTTTGGTTCAAAATAGAGATGATATGTGTTGCTAAGGTCAAACAAAGTTCTCTTAGAAGCTCAGGGAGTCTAAAAAGCATCTGCAAAACAAAGGTAGTATCTGAAGCATCAAGAGATGGTGTACTGCTCTATTTTAAGAAAACAAGAAACGTAAAAAACAAGGATGAAGCACATGGTTTGGCTTTATGATCATATGCAGCCAGGCTGCTGGAGGCTGAGAGTACGTGGAACTTCTCACTTTTCTCTCCCTCTCTCTCACCCTTTCTCCCTTTTTCACTCTAACTTCTCTCTCTCACACTCTTTTAGTAATGTTTTTCTATCATTCTCTCTCTGTTTCTCTCTCTCTCTCTCTCTCTCTCTCTCTCTCTCTTTCTCTTGTCTCTCTTCCTGTCTCTCTCTCTATCTCTCTCTGTCTCTCTCTTCCTCTCCCTCTCTGTTCTTCTTTCTTTCATTTTTGTCAACTTTCCCAGAAACACTTCAAAAGGTCTGTCACCTTCTTTCAACTTTTTTCATCGCTCTTCTCTCTCTCTCTCCTCCCCTTTCTGAAGTCCATTTAATACGTGCAGTATGCCTCTCTCTCTTTCTCTCTCTTCCTCATTGACACATGCTCGCTCTTTCTCATTCTGACTCACACACACCCTCTTTTTCCTGCCAACTAATCTGTCACCCACAGGCGATTAGTACTCTCTTACTGAAAACTGAGCCTGCTGGCGTGCGTGCCGGGGTGCAGGTACAATGCTGAACCACTACACACACACACACACACACACATACACACACACACACACACACACACACACACACACACACACCCCTGTTTCTTTAAGCCCTGCTGGTAAATGAAAATAAATGAATGGAAAAAAAGTTTATGAGCCTAAATAACTAGCTTTCATCTGCAGCTCAAGATCAGCGGTGGAAACATGATCTGGGTTGGTAGCTCCATGTAAAATATGCTGCTCCCTTAAAGTGGACCTGTACTTGGGGCTAAAACTCTCATAAATAAATAGCTTTTGGTTCTTTATGGGTTCTTTAGTAAAGGCATTGGTTTTATATGCAAAACTATGACAATTTAAAGAACCATCTGAGTGCATAAATTGTTCCTTGAATGGGTAATTTGTTCATCTTTATGATGGAGAACATGTTTTGGGTGTATATTGCATCAAAAATGGTTCCACTATTATTATGTCAACTATTACACTACTTTTAAGTCATACCACGTGGTATCAAGATTCTAGGCCTACACTAAGACAGGATGGGGAAACACATGCTTCTTCTGAGTCATCTGAAGCCATATACCATTAGAATTGCTGCTGATGCAACTTCAGTTACAATGGCTACCATTACACTTTGTGGCAGCTGTGATTGAACTTGCAGTCTACTTATGATAAAGGCAGTGTTTTATCAGTTGGCCATTCAAGAACCTACATTTAGTGCTTTAGCATGTGTTATGTTATCTAAACCTTTTGAAACCCTTATTAGTTTTGTTTTGCTACAAATTTGATGCACATAACATTTGTGTGTAATTACATTAATTAAAAGGTAGTTAAACAGCTAGTTGAATTTACATTTAGTTTCTATTCTGTATCAGCAGGTTTGAAAGTGCACTTCTGACCCTTTTCTTCTTAATGTGTTTTGATGTTAAAAGTGACAAGAATGGTACAATGTTATTTTCTTGCCTTAAATCACAATTAAATGTGCAATAAGAGCTTCAGAAATGTTATACCACTCTTTGGTCGGGGTTGTGCGTTATGCATGGTGAGGAGCTTCCGCCCAAAAACCCACAGCATGTGTGTGAACATGTGGATGCATAGAGTGCAGTTCCTGTCTGCTCTCCTCAGATGAACTCGTTTACCAGCCAAGAGTGGCCTCACACACACTGAGGCACGTACACACGCAGAGTGGCACAGACCAACAAAAAAGTGAACAGGCCCCAGTCAGGATATCAGTCAACACATTTTCTATTGAATTTCCCTAGAGGAACCCTCTTTTAAAGGGCATGAATGTGGTTTAGTTTCACTTTTTCTGCATCTCCTAAGATTTCAATCTTTCATCTTAAGTGTGTTACATTATTCTCAATGTGCTGTTATGTCATCCAGAACAGCAACGGCAGTGTTTAACACATTTTAGAACTGCTGAGAAATGCTTTAGTACTTTCAGATACAATGGAAACAAATAAACAAAGAGAGGTTTTGCTTGCTGTGGAAGTGTGAGAAGTGGTTTCTTCCAGAGAAGCTTAAAGAGCAGAGACACGCCAGCCAGAATGAATTGTGTTGGATCTGAGACAGAGGATGGATCCAAATAGGAGGACAAATGGTCCTTGTATTTGTGAAATGGTCCATATAATAGAAAAATGCAACTTTAACTTAATTTTTTTTATGTAATAGCATGGTGTTAAAACTTCAACACATATTTTTCACTCATTCTTCTCATACTATTCACTCTCCACTCCATATATGGAAGCCAAACAGAAACAAATTCCCTCAAGTTTCACTCATTTATGCTTAAGTTATAATCATAGGTTGTTTTCAAATGAGGCAAAACATAGGACAGCCAATCAAAGCAGAGGGCATTTAAATATATAACTATTAGTAGTATATAATATAGTAGTAATCTTCTTATTGCCCCATGCACAAGACTACAGCAGGTGGGTCCTTCAGCCCTATAGGCCCCAAACTTTGGAATTCTCTTCCTCAGTCTCTTTGTGATTGTGCTTTCTTTTCTACCTTTCTGAACCAAAGACTTATCTCTTTAATGATTACATTTCTTCCTATGTTACTGCTTAGATGCTTTTTTTGTGAAGCAACTTTGCGAATGTGAAAGGATCTCTTTAAATGTAACATGTTATTAATTTTATTATATTTATTTATTGATTATGCTTTAAAATGTCAAAAAGAATTAAAAACAAGAGTATCTGAACATAAATGCAGCATTCATAATCACAATGAAAGTCTCCTGTTGGCAGACACTGGAACTCCTTTGGCAATACTGTTTGCACCAGGATCCAGGGTTAATGCTGTTGAGATTGATGGGCTGCCAAAGAGTCTTCTGCAGAAAGAGGCATTTCAGATATAAAGACCTGTAATAAGGAAATGAAGATTATATATTTTACAAATATATAGTTCATTTATTCTATTTATTGTTTAACTATATACAGTGTGTGAGGATGTTTAAAGTTCTAAAGCATATACAAATAATCAAATTATATATATATATATATGTACTTATTGGATGTACTTTTTTTTTTTTTTTTTACATGATTGTGTCTGTAACCTTACTCTCAGGATTCCTGGTTTATCATTTTCCAGTAAAGTTTGGAACATTTTTGTGTAGTCAGGTGATGTCACATGATAGATAAAATAAACAGATATATATTCTCTATTACTCGGTGAGGGGAAATTATTCTCTGCGTTTTACCAATATAGGGCAGTTGACAGTCACAGTCACAATGCCTGGCGAGCAGTTTAGGATTTGTTGGCTTGCTGAAAGGCACTTTGGCCATGGGTGTTCCTGCTGTTTTGCATGTTTGTTAATACTGAAGTAGACCTAAAATGAGAAAGACTATTTGGAGAAGGTGCAGTTTAAGTGTTGTTTACTGCGAGTTGGAAACTGCAGGTTTTAGGTTACTTTTATACACTTTCTCTCACAAGCATGCACTCACAGACACCCTTCAACAAATGCAGTCTTGTAAAGAAGAGTGGAACTCTGCTGTGAGGGTTTGGCATCTTGGCTCAAACTGAGCTATGAGCCCTATAATAGGGCCAAAGTGCTGCTTGAGCAGCTGGACACCTTGTTTAGAGACCATTCACACTGGAGCTCACAGGGACAGTATTCAGATGATGGTCACTGGGTCTTTGAGGTGGTCAGGACTGAACTAGTCAGGCTTTGGCCCCTCAACCTTTCCCAAGAAACTCTGACACACTAGTGCTGACAGAAACACTTCACAAGAAAATCCATCCCCAGACTAAATCGGCAGATGGGCTGTATTTGATTTAGCAGCTGAACAAATGAATACTGAGTTTGACACTGGTCTGAGATAGAGTGATCTTGGTCACACACTCAGACTAAAAGTGAGACAAAGTGACAAATTAAGCTGCTGCTTGCACTCATAATGCTAAGATCTAAGACCTCTTAGACTCATTTGAGACTAGAGGATCAGAAAGAGCACAGCCTTGTTTTGCAGAAAGAAAAAACATTATTTTCATTTATGCTGTTTCTTAAAAGAAAAACAAAACAGTCAGAAGTGAACAATTTAATGTTAGAATGGTATTTGTATTTAAATGTGTCTATATTCCTTGATTGATCATTTTTTGTCCAGTTAAGTTATTACATATGTTACAATTACGTAATCCATATAAATTTAACAAAATAAGAACAATAATACTAATAACAATAATAATAATGGTAAAAAATAATAATAAAACACACTCACATACATATATATACATATAATATAGCCAATATTATCTTAAACGTTTTAAATAAACTTTACCAAAACACTTATAGGTGGTCAAAAGTTCCACTTAACCTGTCTATAGAGCCTTAAACTGGCTACATACTCGCTAGTGAACACACAACAGCCCATGGTGCAACTGTCTACCTCCACACCTTCACACCCATGGGAATGGATCCCATGCAGGAAAACCTTCCACACAGCTCATTCAAAGATGAAGGCTCGTTTGATGCTTTGTCATGCCCATTCAAACGTCAAAGAAAAGGCGAAGCCAGGCCATTTTAGACCAAATATCCTGACTGAGTACCTGAGCTTCATTCATCCATCTAACTAAATAAACCTGTAACAATGCAAAGGGGATCTAAGTATTCCTAACCAAATAAACAGTCTCACTAACAGTCTCATTCAAAGTGCGTTCCATGCTTTCGTTCATTTTGACAGGCTCCAAAGGCAACCCAGAGTCGTGACTTTTGCTGTATTTGTAAGAACTGAGTTACCCAAGGAAGATCTGCCTTTGTTTCTGGAACTGTTTTTTATTTATTTTTGCTTGTGTTCTCCAAAATGCATGTTATTCATAGCCAAGTCCCATCATTGTAAGCCCTAGGCTATTTTTTCTTCAAGGGTTTCCTTGTCTTTACAAAAGCTTGGTGAGTTGGTGAGTGCCAATAAAGGCAATGATTTATTAAAGGGAATAAAGTTGGAAGGTGAAATTGATTATTAATGCCCACTAACACAACAGTTGTCACCATTACACACAAAAAAAATTTTTTTGGCAAGTCTTGGCAAGTGGAATCATCCTAACCTGTCAATATATCTAATATTTCCCATTATAGACTGTTAGAAGAATATTATAAGATCATTAAGCCTTGCTCAACATATTTGTATTTATTTTTATTTTTAATTTCATCAGCATTTATTGGAAAACTGGTTGATTGCATGTTTCAAGCACTATTTCTAAAACTAAACAAAAGCATCTGCCAGGATCATTTCATTACATTTGCTCAACACAAGTAAGAAAGATCACGTATATTGGCTCAATGCAAGTAACCAGTTTACCAGGCTTTTACCATTACATCAGTCTTATAATAAGAAATGTTTGATATTTGGAATATCTAGAATATCTAAAAGATAATTTCCTTTCCCAAGATATATTTTGGAGTGTAATCTGTACCACAGACATCTTGCTCTTCTCCTCGTGAGATAAGCATGAATGTACTTGTGATAAAAGCAATGTTTTACAAACATGCAAAGTAAGATTATACTGCAGATTTTTTATGTCTAAAATTGATTACTAAGCTGAGTCACATGTATGTTCCTTTTTAGATAAACACCCAGGGGCAAAATCCAGAATAGATTATATTCTCATTAGGCCAAACCATGAGATATACTGACTTTTGCACATTTCACTGATAACAACCTTGATGGTCCATTTCATCCTTGGCACAAAGAGCTCAAAGTCATTTTTTCCTTAAAAACAAGT
This sequence comes from Arnoldichthys spilopterus, assembly GCA_037974385.1. Classification (NCBI taxonomy): domain Eukaryota; kingdom Metazoa; phylum Chordata; class Actinopteri; order Characiformes; family Lepidarchidae; genus Arnoldichthys; species Arnoldichthys spilopterus. Next base: position 21,523,155 of record JBBPDA010000105.1, on the reverse strand, counting down.
TGAAATGTGGACTCATCTGACCACAGGACACATTTCCACTGTCTTTCGGTACATCTGAGATGAGCTTGTTTCTTTATAGAATTGAAGTTTGCTTTTCTCTTTGGGTAATACAGTTTCAGGTTGCATTTCTTAATTTAGCGAGGGCCTGCATTAAAAAGCAATGGTTTTCCGAGGTCCACCCAAGCCCATGTGGTTACATTTATCACAATAGCATGATGGTTTTCATACAGTGCCTTCTGAGGACTTGAAGGTTTTTGGCACTGTTCTACAGGGACTAAAATTCTTCTGAACTTCCTAATTCTTTTCATGATATTATGTACTGTAGATGAAGAAAGATCTAAATTTTTTGTAATCTTGGGTTGAGAAATGTTCTTTTTGAACTGACTGACAATTGTCAAAAGTTTGACACAAAGTGGTGAGCCATGACACATTTTTGCTTGAAGAGACTGGGCATTTGGTGAATGCTCATTTTATATCCAACCATGATCCTCTTACCCGTTTCCAGCTCACCTGCTTATTGTGGAATGTTACAAAAAATTATAACTAAAATATTGCATGAACTTTTCACTTTTATTTTGCTCAATCCCAACTTTTGCTGAGTGTGTTGAAGGTGTGAAATTATAATTTTGTTTATATTTAGAAAATACATATACAAGTGTACAAGATAATCAGTGAAAACATTTGAAATCTTTACTTTGAACATTTATCAGTTAAAATTTTAATTACATTTTTATTTGAAAATTAATATTTAATTGAAATATTTAAATAACATTTAAAGAGTGTTAATCAATCACACATTCTTCTTTTTATTTTGAAACTGTAAATGTTTTTACAGAGTAGAATTTATATTTATAATTTATAAAAGCAAAGAACATGGAGCTAAGATATGGACCCTTTAAATGCTTACACAGGTCCAAATATGTTCATTTTCAAATTAATTTGTTCTCTGAGGGCCCTCAGTCAGTTTTGGGAGCTTAGAAACATCCCCCCCATTTACTGCCACCTAATACAGGGCATGATCTAAATGCAAAACTCATTTCCCTGATGTTTTTTTCCCAGTTAGGGAAATCATATGTACATATCATATTTGCATGAATTACGTAGTTCTTTGACACTACCTGATAAATATTTAGCAATGGTTAGCTGAATTCAGGAAGTGGTTCATTCTGAAACATCATAGACTTACCAAAAAAAGGCATTTGAGTTGTGAATGCCAAGTATTTTGACCACACTACGTGAAAGTTGTCACATTTGGCATCAAAACAGAAACAGTGTGCTGTCAGTCGCTCTTGAAGTTAACATTTAAATCTGTACCGGTTCTTAAGGTTCACTAACACACTAATACTAGGGAACATTCTCTCCTCAAATTCTACCATGCTGTAGGGCTGACTTCTTGCTCTTAGGCCCTCCAGTAGTCACACTCTAATGAAGACACTAATCTGCTTGTTCAGGTGTGAATGATTTGACTGATAACTGACTGTATGGTTGGTGTTCACGCATGTGACATTCTGCTAACTAATTTTGCTAATATACACATTGACCAAAACTTTTAATTGCTGTCATTTATATTTAAAGTGGCTATGGCAGTAAAAGAATAGCTACACCTGCCTAACAGTTTGGAATCAAGGTTATTAATGATTGCTCAGCAACAGTCTCTCCAAGTTCTAGCCCTATCGGAAACATGGATCCGACCTGAGAACACGTCGACGCCAGCT
>JBBPDA010000105.1:21510696-21521034 GCA_037974385.1 Arnoldichthys spilopterus | reverse complement strand
CTATGCAATGCGAATGCTTGATTGTTTCCTCTGTCCTGGAAGTCGCTTTGGATAAAAGCATCAGCCAAATGAATAAAAGTAAAATGTAATGTATAAAACTATAAGTAGGTGCAGAAACAACAATGTAAAATAAATCTAATATAATTGTAGTATACTGTGCAGCTTCTGCAGCTACAAATAATTTGAAGCTGTTGAAAAATTGGGAATTGTTAGAACTTCTTGTCTAGAATGATAACTGGGGTGAAATGATTCCATAATAATTCTATAATAGCAATCTCTATAGTACTGAGAATGGTGACAATGCAACATTAATTTCTACAGTGCCTCTCTTTGGCTAAACAGATTAAATCTCAAAATGGAAGTAATTACTGTAACAGTGAAGTTTAAAATAAACAGAGAAGGTTAAAATTAAAGCAGATTATAAATACTATGTTTAATACTCATAATTTAGCATTATTTGAAACCTGAAACACTATAAAACAGTATAAAATATATACAAAATATGCCTATTTTACTATTATTATATATTACTAAACTGAATATGTTATTGAAAATAAAATAAAGTACAAAAAAGTATTAATATAATAAGTCACTTCAAATTGTTGTGGGCATAAAATGTGCTGTAAAATACACAGGACATGTAAGCAAGCGCCCTCCTGTGGACAAGATGGTATTTTTTCAAAAAGTTATTTTTGTAGTAACAAGACGTTCAGAAGAGCTGCATTACTCTTGAAAAGTATTGAATTTCAAAGTCTGGGCTCTGATTATACATTACTTTCCCCAAATCCTGAAACAAAATATTTAAAACAGTGCCATCATTTAGCATACTTTAGCAGACTCTGATTCGCCATCCCCGCCCCCACCCACCACACACACATGCATAACATACCCACATTGAGTGTCATCTCGCTTTGTCCTGAGGTAAACTCACACCTTTGTGTGTGTCCTGAGTGTGGTATTTCACAGGCTGCTCTGCCAGGCGTCAGGGAGCAGGATCAGACCACACATACACACTCAACATGCCGACCTGGAAATATCAGGGACAGTTTATATTCTCAGACAGGGCCACATATCACTGAGCTGCCGTTCTCCACAGACCTGTAGCTACAGAGCAAAGAGAAAAATGCTGCAGATATCATTAGTAGCAGGCATAAAGACATACTTAACTTACTATAAGAAAGTTTTTTACAGTGAGTGTTTGGACAAGACATAAGCCAAGAGAAGAACATTCAACTTTGATTTCATAGCCCAAAAAGACAAATCTGAGAAAGAGGACGCCCTGCCCCACTATCAGGGCAAGAACCTCACCTAGTGAATCTTAGATCAATTTGTCACCCAGCCTCTACAGAATGTACAGTCCTATTTTTGGCAACTGAGGCTATATCACATTACACATGACAGTAAAAACAGCTAATTTTACTATTAGACTTTTTAAAGGTACATTTATTTAATGTCATTATTCATCTCCAACAACAACAACAACACAAACAGCACAATAATAATAATAATAATAATAATAATAAAATTAAACCTTTACATTTTTACAAATTAAATAATAACAATAACAAAAATGCAATAGCATTCAATGGCTGCCACTGTGCCTAACTATGAAACTCACATACCAACTAATTGCCTGCAAGAGGGCTAAGAATCATACCTATAACTAACAAGTAACAAACAGCAGTCTGCATAGAATAAAGAACCTAATTTGGTGTGTTTAGTCTGAAAAACTGTATGAGGGCAGGTGGTTAATAAACTGCTTCTGAAGATGTGGAAAAAGTGAGCAGTGAGAAAGAAGAATAGTGGCACAGGGAAAGCAATAGCAGAGTTTGGTCCAACAGTTTAAGTGTTCATACCAGGATTGATAGCCTGAAAAGCCAGAGGTAGGAGATTTATTAAAGTATGACCTGAGGCCTGTGAGATTACAAATTAAAAAAGGAAAAGAGAGAGAAGCATATTAGAAAGTAGAGTTAGAGCATGTGGCACTTGTAGCACTGAAAAAGTCAGATTATTTTGGCTTTAAAAGCAGATGCATACAAAACATGCACATACAAATGCCCCACTGTACTGCAGAGTCTAACTAATAGTGTCATCATGTGTAGTAAAGGGTCAGGAGAACAGTTGTTGTCTCACCTATAATTAGCTTATGTGTATGTGTGGGTCTGGCAGGTGTGCCAAGGAGACAAAAAATATATTTTTAGGTGCACATGTACCCACCATACATATACAATAAGAATGCAAAAACAACAATATATTTTTTCATACATTGACCTAGTAGTAGTAGTAGGTTTAGTATATTATACAGTAACTGCAACACCAACACTGTCTCTGAAATCAAAAAAACTGAAAAACTGGCTTTATTTGCTATTTGTCTATTTGTCATGAAATTTGTATAATGCACAGTTTGGCCTTTTCAAAAAAATAAATAAAACAGAGGTGATATAGAAGACACAACCTACTACCATATTAATTCCACTTTTTTATTCTGTAAATTTAAATTTAAATTTGTAAATAGATCATCACTCAGCTCTCTTTATCAACATTTTAAAATATGCAAACTACACAATGCAAAAATAGGCTATGCAAAAATAACCAATCCCACAGAGTGTAAACTTGCAAACAGTTGCCTTTATAAGTTTATAAAATCAAAAGTCAGATAATGCAACTCAAAAAGTCTCAATGCAGTATTCAATGTAATTCAATATTTTATATAATCAAAATTCAAAACTATAACTGACTATTTTAATTTTCTGTGACAGTTTTCAATAAACTGACTATCATTAATGTACCATTAATATATGCTATAAATAGACATATGGTGACACATCATGCTGTAAATCCCCTTCGGATTAGTGTTTTCTGATTTTCTAATGCTGTCAGATGTAAAACTCAAGTCATTCAAGTGTCAGAAAATGTATCATTGACTGGTCGTTTTACTTTAAACTGTAGCTAGGACTTAAGCGTTACCAGTTTATTTAAATGTTAAATATATTTTATGTTTTCTTCATTCAATCCAAATAATGAAATTTAACAGTTAGGTTTACAAAAAACTTAAACTAATTCCGACGAAAGCTGCAAACTGGCTCAACTTGCTTTTTATTTCCAAGATACTGATGGGGTCAGAAATCTGATGCAGAAGGAAAAGATAACCAGATAAGTGGTTGAAAAAAACAACAGATATTCATCATGACAAGTCTGGTCAAATGAAAGTGAAAATGTCATATGTATGTTTGGGGCAATATTCAAGACTTTTTTTCCTGAAGTTCAGACTCATAGATTTTATTTTTGATCACAAGAGCCCATACCACATCTTATGAATGCTGATGTAAATGTGAATGGATTATCAAAATCATGTTACAAACCCACAGCCATCTATGGTGCTGCTGAAGGGTGTTTAGACTGAAGAGAGAGAGAGAGAGAGAGAGAGAGAGAGAGAGAGAGAGAGAGAAAGAGAGAAAGAGAGAGAGAAAGAGTGCTGGAACACGTTGGTGGTTCCTTATCAGGCAAAATTATTATGCCTGTCTGTGCTCTACAGCACAGGATGAACTCAGACTAAACACAACTAAAGTTCTAACACAAGAAAAATGTTTATATATACAGTATATATATATATAAACATTTTTCTTGTGTTAGAACTTCAGTTGTGTTAAGTCTGTATATATATAAATGAATAAATATATATAACATTTTCTGCCTCAAATTTTTACATGTAATATTACATTTCTTTTTGTCTTTTAACCTCCTGTGAAGCACTTTGATTAAACATTACATTATACATTACACAGTATAGCACTGGATTGTGAGGATTTGCTACTTACCAGAATGTGCCAACAGTAAAGTTTGGTGTAGGAAAGATAATGGCCTGGGGCTGTCCTTGGGCTAGGCTGGGCTCCTTAGATCCATAGAATCCATAGCAATGTTAGAGCTACAACATGCAAAGACATTTTAGACATTTTAGACATGCAAAGACATTGTTGCATCTGTGGTACACAGGTGTGACGGAATGGGTCTGGTCACATAAGACTCATTATCACAGTGACAGAGCAGCTTTTTTACGTACCTTCATCAGTCATTGTGCTTACTGTCAGAACTGATGAACAAGCTTTTGACAGACAGTGACCTCTTCTTGGAATGCTATGCAAAGCATACAGAAAGCAGTAGATAACTCCAACACCAAGAGAGGGTACACTGCTGCTAATGTGAAAATCAGCAAGCTTTTACAAAAAAGCTTAATTCCATTAAGTGCTGATCTATGACCAGCACTTTACTGAACTAGAGAAACCACAAAACCTGTCTGAGATCAGGGACAAAAAGCAAACCTCTTAACATTAACAAAAGCCCTCTTAGCTGACATTCATCTCTTCTCAAGGCTTTCAGTCCCTGTGGCAACATAGTGAGCTCTTTTGACTTCCATCCCTCTCCAACAGTCTATAAGCTGCACATGTAAAAAAAAAAAACAGCATATGAGAAGAGCACAAAGCAAAAGTACGAACAAGAGAGCACTGCAGACTGTGTGTCAGAGACAAGAAGAAAAAGGAAAGGAATGGTAGAAAATAGTCACAAATGATTTGTGATAAGATAAAAATTCAACTGCTTTGTCTGTACAGAGGAAGTTACTGTTTGAAAAGAATCCCTCTACCTCCTGCACCCACACAGAGAACAGCACAGTTTGGTGTTCTCCCTGTTCAAACTCACTTTTCAACTCAATTAGTGAATGTGGTGCTTTAGAAGACTGTTGACTTTTCTGGAGGTCCACAGCCTGGCACATTTGCTGCTTTTTCTCCTTTAACACAACCAGCTCAACCCAGCTCAGTGACGGGATGTTAATTGGATGATTAATTCTTATATAAAGGCAAATAAAAATCTGAAACAGTGTCCCCCAGGACTAGGTTTGACAACCACTGGCCTGGAGCATCAGAGACAAGGAACTGGTTTTATGTGAAATGAAAAAAACTTTGTCCACTAGATGGCAGTCTGTAAACACAGTACAGATCCCCTTTACTGACCTACATTTGGTGCTTCAGTACATAGTAGCTTTAGTAATATCCACTCACCCCCCACCCCCAGCCAGATTCACAGGGAAGTGTGGTTGTACAGTAGATCACATCTCAGGGCTGTCCCATCTTTATGAATGAGTAATAACGAGTCTTTTTGCTGAGAACAGCAGGAAGCATGCAAAGTTATGCAGTCTTTTGGTTGGCGTGTGCTTTTTAAGGTTATATGAGGTGACAACATTGCCTGTTTCCAGTGCAATCTCACACTCTGAGGTCATTCTGTAAACCAGGTCAGCTGAGGGCACTCAAAGGATACTAGCGCCTGAGGAGCCTGAAAAATTGCCTTTCTTAAAATAAACCATGTTATGACTAGTATTCTGTTTTATCGGTTTATCTATGTATTCATTTTATATCTTACTTTAATCATGCACTTTCTTTAATTTTTTATTTTCATTTATTATTATTTTTATTTGTTCTTATATTTACCTTTTATATGTCTCATGCTTTTCTTTTATTTTATTTTAATGCCCATTTATGTAAAGCACATTAAATGACCATTGTGTATGATAATGTGCTATATAAATAAACTTGCCTTGCCTTGACTTGCTTAACAGTTACATTATCTGGCAAAAAATAAAGACATATTTTCTAAATAAATGTTCTTCAGTGTTTGAAGCAAATAAAAACACAAATAAATGGAATAATTTGACAATATTTTTATAACAATTTTATAGTGAGAAACATTAGGTATCAACAAAGTGTGAGAAGTTTTGTCATGTCAAGGTTTATTTTTTGCAGTGTCCCTTACCACTGCTAAAGGATGCTGTAGTATTTCTCAATCTAATCTCTGTCTGCTGCATCTGTAGCACAGAGTCAGTTGCCATGGCTAATAAGTTTGATGCATTTCCCTACATTAATAAACTCATTGACTTGAAACACACCTATTATAGAAGCCAGCAGGAAGATGCTGAAAAGAGCACAGAGAAATTACTGTTGTTAATGATTGTATGCTACCACTGCAAAGTGAAACGAATGCATCAATAGATATATTAGGTAAACATATATATTTTATATATTCATCTATTTATATAAATAAAGCCAGTTTATCTACTAAAAACAATATATTTTTTTTCACCAATATTTGTTTTGGGAGATAAATGTGAGGCACAGTGGAAAACACTAAATACAAATTAACCACATATACATTTCTGTGAGCAAATGGAATGGGCTAAAACATGTACAGTGTAATGGAATTGGTCATATGACATAAAACTGTATAGACTTTTAAAAGAAAAGACAGTATCAGAGAACACATTTCTCAGCACTGTGGTCATAGCAGCAGGACCTACATGGCACAGAGAGACCCCCCCTCCATAAATATTTCATGTGCCCTCCTATGAATTATGCATGCTCTATTACATCTCCACATAATATGATGCTTGCGTCAATTTGGAGGCCCATTGCTCCTCTGGTTGATGACTATCAAATCCACCGTGCAGGTGACATGTGATCCTGTGGCGGGTCCCCCCAACCTCCCACTGCAGGGCTTATGGGAATTACTGCCTTACTGGAAAGAGGTTAAGGCAGCAGGGCGCTGTGTCCGGAAGCCAAGTATCTAGGGAGCTGTTGGAGACTAGATAATTAAGTATTGGTCAAACAAAATAAGTCATATTACCAATGAATTATTTAGTATTAGCATGGTGATGACTCCAGTGCTTTTTCATACTGGAGATTTCATTCAGGAAATGGAGAGGAAATTGATTTGAGTCCAATAAGACAATTCCACTATTCAGCAGTTGTATAACTGTTTTAGAATGCAAAGAAATGAACCAATGAACAAACAATGTAATCCTTTTTAACCATCCAGAATTCAAATTTAACTAAAAATTCAGATTTGTCTCAGCATCATCTTCTTTCAGTGCCTTTCTGTTTGGTGCAAAACTCTTTATGATGAGATACAGAAAACACACACACACACACACACACACACACACACACACACACACACATCAGGTCATGGATGAGCTGTGTGTCATTGTCTTACACCTCCCCCCCTTCAGAAACACACATGCGTACAACCACAGGCACGCAAGGCTATCACCCTTTGCACCAATCAGGTTATGTAGAATTAGCCCCTCGGCCAATCAGCTTAACCCCAGGACCCCATTGCCTGTATTTTACTGTGACGTTTAAACCCCATTATTTGAATACATTTGCATATATTGTGTGTGACAGTGCATACAGCCCCTCCCCCTCATCCTCTAAATATAAGCGTGTCTCCTTCAAATCGTAGGAGAGTGATGTCAGTGCACAGGCAAATAATGCAGAACACGTGGTCAAAAACTACTGACGTTAGACAATACTGCGGTAGCGTAGTGGGAACTAGTGTCACTATTACCATTACTTCTGGTGTGAAGCGGGCGAACCTGCTTTTCGGTCTCAGTGATGTTAAGACTGTTAAACAAGCAGCCCGTTTGTAAGCAAATCATATTTAAGCGCTTTTAAATGGGCCATAATGTGTGCTCATCAAATGACTATGCTCTTGCTTTAAGGCCGCATCTGGACGCTTTAGGAATCAGCTCTTTTTCGGTCTGCTGAAGTCGCCATAGGCGTGCCATTTCTGCCTTATCTGATTGGTGGAGGGAGAGACAGCACACGTGATTAGCTCATGCTGAACACAATGCAGCATCCTCTGGTTTATTTTCTCGTTTAATTGCCGGCCATATGTCACTGAAGTGTGAAAAATGTAGAAAAGGGGAGGGGAGAATACAGTAAACTGATCCTGTCTAAAACAAATCACTTTTTTGCAAAAAACCACTGTAAACATGTCTTGATTAACAACGTGAAAGACCCTTTGCATGTTTTTTGCATGCCCTCAGCCCCGGTGGAGGCGCTCAGCTTGCTGTGGTTGTATTTGCATGCTCTCTCGTCTGGTTCAAAGCAAGGCGCCATAAAACACCGCGAGAGGGTTAAATCTCTTTGTGTTGCTATGGCGACTTCTACAGACTAGCAGTGGCTGGTGGACTGACAGCCGCATAGAGCAAGAGGGACGGGGAGGAGCTTGCAGGGAGTGGGCGGGCGGTGCTGATGCACGACGCCCTCTCATTGGTTGGAGCACGGTCACATGTGACCTTTGGAATGCTAATGCCTGGATTCCCCCCCCAACCCCCCTCCTGCTGTCTCTGGTCTGTAGCGAGCGGTCTGAGGGAAGCACAGCCCAGAAATGGTGTAGGATAGCAGGAAAGCAGGAAGAAATCAAACCCAAGGAGGGAAAGACAAGGCCTCAGCTAAAGGTATGAGAGCTTTGGCTTATATATTACAAGACTTTGTTGTTTTTCTTTTCTTTAAACTTGCCTATAGTGTAGTAATGGACTATGTGTGTGAGAGTGTGTATATATGTGTGTTTGTTTTCTCGCTGGGAGCCAGCGTGCTTCCAGGCACTTTTGAAGGGAACGGGTTCACCAAATCCTGACAGAGGCTATAATACAGCTGACCCACTTCTGACAAGCCTCTTTCAGGCCCTGGATCTGTTTCTGTTAGTTCTTCAGGCTCACATCAGACCATGGTGCATGGTGCATGGAGCTCAGAATGTGCTGAGATGTCTAGACGACTCATTGGACCTCTATTTATTGAGAATGCTAATGAGACGTTTACAGTATTTTGAGGGCAATAAGGCTGATTAAAGTTCTCCTTCTTTGAAACCTGGAAGCTTTTATGTCCTGTTTGTGTGTATGTGTATGTGTATGTGTATGTACTAGCATCAGGGGTCAGGGCTGGGTCATGGTCCCCTGTGGAGCTTCAGATGCACAGTAGGTCATGCAGAAATGAATGTGTCCTCCAAGTCACTATACAAGTTAACAGTGATATCTGCATATTCATGCATGTGTACTTAATGCATAGTTTTCTTGGACAGATTTTTAGCCAAATTGCAATTAAATTTCAAAGAATTAGAAACATTCTCTAAACTTTGTGGGCCACAAAACAACTGTGTTTTATTGACATCAGGAATCAGTAAATGCATTTACATTCACACATTACATCTGGGCCAAATTTCAACAGATTCTATTGAAGTCTATAAATACTATAAATGTACATAGGAGATGGCACTGAATCTGTAGAGTCTTAGATTTTTTAATTTAGTTAATTACAGGGACTATAGTACACTAGCACAGCATGCTTAAACTTCATCACTGCTTAAAGAGGTATGGAGCTAGATATTCATCTATTCCCACCAATTCAGAAGTGAAAGTGCTTTTATCTAATTATCCGGCTGAGCTCACAGTGTCATGGCCCAGGCGTTTGAGGAGAGAGACTGAAGGTTAATTGCAGGGGGTAGTAAGGCTTTGTGCACTAACTGCAGATTACATGAAGGAATTAGGGGCTTGAGTATCGTCCTTTTACCCTGAGGTCAAAGACTGAATCAATCTGAGAGAGATAGAGAGAGAGAAAGAGATCCAAATCAAGCCATTGCATGAATGACATCTCTCTGAATGCATGACAACAAGGCATCAGAAAGGCCTAAATGTCACACAGGTTCCACCACTGTGTCTGTGTGTGCACCCAGTGTCCTCAGCCTGCCGTGGCTGACAAGATCCTCCTGGGGGGATGTTTACATTCTCCAGTTGGGCCACGGTGCACTGCTCTCCATGCTTCCCGGCATTCTGACAAGCAGAATGGAAGCTTTGCACTCAAAGAACAGCAGCTGACATTTTCGGGCCTATTGCAGAGACCAGATGCTTTTGTCAGTCAGCACTTGTGAAGATCATGCTGCTGTCATGGGAAACCAGCAGTGCTGAGGGAGAACTGCCCGAACAGCACTGCTGGCCATGAGATTCTTTATATCCTTTAAATGAGGCCAACAACAGTTAAGATTGTGTACAGTGACAGTAAAAATGAGGCTTATGGGAAAAATGTCAAAATACATTTTGTGAAAAAGCAGTTTTCTTGTAGCTATGGCTGTATTATGGAACAAAACATTTTCTAATAACATAAGTTTAAATAATATTGCTAAAGTTTAAATAATAAATAAATAAATAAATAAAGTTCATATATGGACATTCAGCTGCAAACATCATTTGTTTTGAATTTACAGTTTTTTGTGATGTCAAACCAGAGCATTTGCAAACATCCGCTGAGTCAGCTGTAGTGTAGCTCTGCCTACCCACATTGAAGTTATAAGAAGTTTTTCAATCTAGACTGCTTTTTGAGTTAAGTACATTACAGAGAAACCATCCATCCATCCATCTATTTCCAACCACTTCTTCCCGTCCGGGTCACGGGGAAGCTGGAGCCAATCCCAGCTGACTGCGGGCCTAAGGCAGGGTACACCCAGGACAGGAGGCCA
>JBBPDA010000105.1:21476244-21496544 GCA_037974385.1 Arnoldichthys spilopterus | reverse complement strand
TTCCCACTTCCCTCACCCCCTTCTGACAACCCTGTTCCCAACTCCCCCCACCCCCTTCTGACACCCCTGTGCCCATCTCCCCCACCCCCTTCTGACACATCTATGCCCAACTCCCAACACACCTGATGCACCAAAGGAACTAGTCACCAAACCCTTGCTGAGTTGCACAGGGTGGGTGCGTTAGAGCGGGGAGAACCACTGAGGACCACTGCGTTAAGTTGAAAGTCGCGAGAAATGACTCTTACCACACAAATGTGCTTTAATAGTATTATCGTTTCATACTCAAGTGACCTACAAATCCACGTCAACCGCCGCGACACCACCCCCTACGCCTCGCGGGCGTCCTCAGGAGCGTAGCGCGCGCGGCTGATGTTCTAACATAACCGCTGGGTTTTCTTTGCACAGGCTCGACGCAGCCGGCGACCGCGAGCGCCCCCACGACGTCAGGGGCGGAGAGCGCGCGGCCAGGCAGCGCTGAGAGTAGACCGCCGCAGGCCGTGGTGAAGCCGCACGTGCTCACGCACGTCATCGAGGGTTTCGTCATCCAGGAGGGAGCGGAGCCGTTTCCCGTGAGTATGGTGCGTTGTTCCTTTGAGCAACCGTCTCGTATACCAAAGGCGCAGCTTGACGATCGCAGTGAGAACAACAGGCAACCGCTTTCACATGAACGGCTACTGCCAAAGCACATGGGTAGTGTTTCATCGCGCCCTCTTGTGGCTACATCGTGTAAAATCATCCTGAAGTGCTTTAGAGTAGGACTGGATTTTAGTGTAGCCTGAAGACGCTTCGCTGATCTTAGGCCCTTCCTCAGTTAAAATGATTTTATGGCTTTCAACTTCAAGATAACATACTAAAAATTATTTTCATAGGAAAGACCCTCAAGATTAGCTTCCTTTGTTAACTGCTGCTAGACCCTTCAATGCCCCGAATGATAACATTCTCAGACACTTAGATTTTTTTTATGTTTATTCCTTTGTTAAGCATAACACAAATATTCTGAAACGTTTTTTCCAGGGGTCTGTAGTGGTTAAGCAGTACTGAAATAGCTCAAAAAGTCATGGCATAATTATTGTTTCTGCTGTGTGTAGAAGGGTAAATGAACACACTGTTCTTGCAGGTGGAACGGCCTCCAGTTCAGACAGACAGCCTTAAGAAAGCAGAGCCGCAGTTGCAATCAGACCCAGAGAAAACCCCTCTCAGCAATGCCCCGAACACCACTGACTCTGAGGCAGAGGAACCCATACAGCCAGGTGGGAAGTGCATCTTTATGTTAGAAGACTGAATCACTAATGTGTCTAAGATGTGATAAAATTATGTTGTGCATGCAGTAATATAACACATATAGTCTGCAAAAATGATAAATACCTCTACTAACCACAGATCACTTGATCAAAAACTTTTTAGATATGCTAGAGGTTTTAATATATAGGATTTTATATTTTCTACTTAAGTTTAACCCTGTCCTATTAATGTGGGCCTAGTCTGTCTTATTACTCAGTTATTATTCTTACTCTTTATTCAGTAACTACTGTGAAACCTATATGCGAGGTAGCTATGTGAGTGTGAAAAGAGAAATCAAGTGTGGGTCCACAAAAGTGAAAAAGGTTTATGGGATAAGGATCTTAGGACCCAGACCTCTTTTTCACTTGTAAAGTTCATATAAGGAGGTTGTGTTTTGCTTTTAATTATTGTTGTATTTATGCACACGTTGTTGGGTTCTGTTCAGATGCTGTGGGCAGGGATGAGGAGGAGCCAGACGAACCCAAGCTGACATGTGAGTTGTGTGGCTGGGTGGACTTTGCCTATAAGTTTAAAGGCTCCAAGCGCTTCTGCTCCATGGTGTGTGCAAAAAGGTAAAATAAAAAAAGTGTTAAACCTCCAAAAAATTCAATACTGATGAAATAGCAGGAAAGAAATCTGCATGTTCCTTTTCTAAAAAAAGCTTTTATTCTTCTTAACTAGGTACAATGTAGGGTGCTCAAAGCGGATTGGTCTCTTTCACCCTGACCGAACCAAAACAGCCAGTCGGTGGAAACGAAGATCACATAGTCGAGGTCGTAGAAGCACAGAAGCAAAGAAACAGGTTAGCAAATTCCCAAAGGAGCACAAACTCACATCTAGTGGTACTACAGTACCTCATACATACAAGGTCTACATATTAAGCTGAAAGAATGGAAGGAAATGATGACATTTGTTTTGAAAATACACATTGCCAACGGCAATAGAAGGCATGTACTTTAATGTTAAATACTGCACTAGTTACTATTGTTATAGATCACAATGTCTACAATGCAGATATAGCCATTTAATTTTCTATCCTAACCCACCATTCAATCTATATTTGTCTTCTGAATTTGTATATGTAATGTTGATAATGGTGAAAATCTGGAAGTGCATTGTCTCCTACTTTAACACTGACCAAACCTTGTACTCAACAAGCAGTTTTCTCAAGGGACTGTTAGTTCAAGTAAGACTTAGACAGACTATGTCCAGTCTCAAGGTGGTAGTTGCAGCGAGGTAGAGAACGCCAGTGGCCCCTCAGTGTCTTTCCATCGCTGCCAGTCCTTGTAGGTCAAAACAGCGGTGTATGTTTGTTTCTGCAGAAGCTATCCGTGTCTCAGCAGTCTCAGGGAGAGTCGGTGTCCTCTCCACTTCCATCCCAGCCAAGCCAAGGAGAGTCCAGTCCCTGCTCAGACATCTCCAGCTATGAAGAGCCCCCATCTCCACTGTCCGCCGCTAGCTCTGGCCCAGTGGGACCAACACGAGGGGTCACCACCCCTGACCCAGAGGAGCTTCCTCTGCTCAGTCAGCACTTCTTGCCATGTGACCCCACCAAGTGGAACGTGCAGGAGGTGTTTGAGTTTATCCGCTCGCTGCCAGGTCAGTGTGGCTCACTCAGCCTAGCGATAATTTATTTACTAATAGATGTTTGGTGCTTTTTATACAGATCTATGAAGTTTTTCTCACAGTTAATAATCTGTCATCACACAAATAAAGAAGTCTAACTAAGATTACTTAACAACTCAACATGGTTTGAAGGAAGTGTGATGGTTTAAGCATGCAGTTTGCATGATGCTGATTGGTGGGGTAAAGCTACCAGTGGGTGGTATTGCAAAAATATATTGGCATAATACTTCAAGAAAAGTCTGTGATACAAAATAGGTCAAAATACTTATTCTTTCTGACAGCTGATAAACTGAATGCTAACAAAGAGACCAGTGGTGCCATATGAGATTTTCAAAGCGTATGAATATAATGATTTTTTTTATTTAACATGTCACATATTGTACTAGACTGAATTTACCATTTAACCAGGAGTAATTATAGTCTCTCTAGCAAGCAGTTTTAAGAATACAATATATGATTATCCTCAGAAAAACATTTCACTTATGGTGTGGTGAAATGAAAGTGACTATTTGTCATTGTGAACACACTGAAGCATCACAACGAAATGTGACCTCTGCATTTAACCCATCACACGTGCACATGTGGAGCAGCGCGCAACTAACGACAGCGCCCGGGGAGCAGTGTAGCGGGACAGTACCTTGCTCAAGGGTACCTCAGTGGTGCCTGGGCCAGGACTGGAACATGCGACTTTCTGGTATCAAAGGCAGTGTCCTAACCACTAGGCCTCTACTGGTTTACCACCTCTAGTATGACTTATTAGTTACATTAGCCTCAAAGCTCTAGTGCAAAGTTAATGCACCTATATCCACCACCACCTTGTCTCCAAATTAATTTTAAATTTTGCAGAACTACTCTATTATAAGGTTACGGTTGTGTTATTCATGTCTTATTTGCATCATTTTACAAAAAGCAGACAAGCACTGAGAAATATTCTTGCTGTCATTCATATGGCAGGTTGTCAGGAGATTGCAGATGAGTTTCGCTCTCAGGAGATTGATGGACAGGCCATGCTGCTACTAAAGGAGGACCACCTAATGAGCGCCATGAATATCAAGCTGGGCCCGGCACTGAAGATCTTCGCCCGTATTAATATGCTCAAAGACTCCTAGCCCTGGCAAGCAGTCTAAAAGAGACTATGTGTGGGTGCGTGTGCATGTGTGTGTGAGAAAGTGTTCTTTCAAGGTCATTTGAAATTGGCCTACCAATGCACTACAATGTTTAAAAAAATATTTCCTGGCACAGTACATATTTGGGCTTATATTGCACTTCCTGCGTAAGGTTCAGAGATTAATATAAATAGTAACTCTTATGAAGAATGGCACAAATAATGACGTCCACCCACCAGTCTTGGGTGTTTTCCTCTATACATTGTACAACTCAGTTTGGATCAATTTGGATTTAACTGCAGAACATCTGCATCTACATATTGAATCAATATTTTTGGACACGGATTACATGAGAATCAAGGTCCAAGTTTCCACTTTAAGCCCAAGCATGATAACACAGCAGCCTAAAGTGTACTAATATCAGAAGAACTTTTGTAATTTTATACCTTGGCCCAGGCTGCGTCTTTACACACTTTACAATTGTATATTATTGTTGATTTCAGAAATTATTTTTTCTTTTTGTACATGCCTGATTCTTTTGTATAATTGTGTTCAAGTAAATTATTTGTGTGTATGTGTGTGGGTGTGTGTGTATGTGTGTGTGCGTGCATGCATGCATGAGTGAGTGAGTGAGTGAATGAAATGGAGAGTGTAAAGAACCACAAAGAATGGTGCTAAGCTGTCAGTGTATGGGAGTCATTGAATATTAAACATTTGCATTGCAGTTGTTCAGATTTTTACCACGTACCACTAAAATCAGAATATTTGCTTTACAGTGAAAATGCCTTTTCTGGGGTATACCTCTTAGGAATGTTTCTATCAGTAAAAAGTATAGCTCAAACACTCACCCTCGGTGATACCGTGTGGTTTTGTTTGGGATTTTGGAATGATAAAGTGTGCTTTTATATGTTCCCAGATTTGTCTGTGTATGTTATAGACAGGAATGTGATCATGTCTTGTGTTTTTGTTAAGTATACTTTGTGAAATGCCTGTATTTATCAAATGCATTGAATTTGTAATATAAAATTTTTTTAACTGAGAAAAACATTTGCTGTAGTTTCTCGTTGTGTTTGGGTTAGGGGAATATTGTGCAGATTCTTTCAATTGAATTCCAATGATTTTTAAAGTCCTATACAATTAAATGAGATTTATTAAGAGATTAACAAAATCGCTCTGAGAGCTTTGATGTCAAATCTGCCATTCTACAGAATCTTACCATGTCAGAATTTTTAAAGCAGTGGCGATATTAGGATAGTAGAGGAGAATAGTGCTTAATCAATATAAACTTTTGGCCTAAAGTGTATTTTTCAAAATACAGTCATGGAATAGGGGTAGATGCAGGGCATTGTTGGGAAGTGTTACCACTATTTTACCATCAACATTACATTGGAGAACAGCTGAGGTTCTCTGATACTTATGGACAGCAAATAAAGTGACTATGTAGAAAGTGTGACATCTTGTTCCTATTACCATCACTGTAAATCTGAGTTAAGACGTTTTTCCACAATTAACCTCCCTGAATGACTTTGTTTGCATCTCAGTGATTGGATTATGTATACATTTTGAAAAATCGTTGGAATTTCCCCTTGACGTGATATAATGGTAATACCATTAATGGCCACTTGATGGCGCACAAACCGTTCATTGTTCAGCACCCCAAGTACATTTGAGTGCGCACTGATTCGCAAAATGCCTATGACATGAAACACTAGCTGAATGAAGCTACTGCACATCTTCCTAGCTATTATGTTAAAAAATGGTTAATGTTATGTTTTTTTTTAGTATTTTAAGGCTGATAACGCGTCATCCTCACATTAATCCAGGAAGTTATTTTAGGGGGCGTGGCGTGTAGTAAAGTGGGTGTGTTTTGTAGTCTGCGAGAGTGCGAATAGACCCTTCCTCTCAGTACACGCTCAAAAAGCCATTTTTTCGTTATAACCGTATATGGTGAGAACGTTTTAAGATAAAAACTAAATCACATTCTCATCAAAATTGTGTAAACGTTTTCCTTTACGTATAATTAAAGAAAGTCTTTAAAACTGTCACTAGACCAAATTTTGTACAAACCAGCCTACTTTTAGTAACCATACAAAACGCTACTCATGTTTATTTTAATTATTTATCGACTTATGCTTTAATTAGCATTGATATTCTCATCTTTCTATTCACACAATTACACTAACGTGGGCTAGTTATGAGGGAGACAGAGACCCGCCGCACAAAGAAAACTTCTTGCTCAGTCCCCTCCTCCTGCTGCCTAGATTGCTTTCCTATAGGCCATCGGTGTGTAATTCCTCTTTCTGATTGGCTGCCTGATGTGTCAGTAGTTACTCCGCCGCGTTCCCTCTTCTTCGCGAGTTGCGGTGTGTAATCCGCTCTAAATCAAAACTCGATGACCGGCGCTGGACCTGAACAAAGCTGCAAATGGCACCGACAACGGTAGGAAGTTCATACTTGCTCTTTAAGCTTAGCTAAAGACACACTTTTTAAAAACTGTTATACATGCTTCAGATGCAGGGAGTGCAGGTACAGAAGTTTGTGAAGTTTTACTCCGCTGAAGTTCGCTAGTCGAGTGTGCAGCCGTTATGCGAGACCCGAGCAAGCTGTCAGAAGACTGATCGAGCACAATGAAGGACTTGTGTTCGCCTGTTGGTAAAGGTTAAGTCTACGGGATGCTGCAGTCGACGAGATCCTAATTCTCAGAAGTATCACTAGCAGATGTAGTTTTTAGTTGTACTGCTCTATTCGTTGTTGGTGCGCTGGCCAAACCTTTGTTGTGTTGTGTGCTTTTAAGCAGCCAAAGCTTTCATGTTATTACAAGACTCTTAAGGTTATTGAGATGAAACTAGGACTGCACAATATATTGCCTGTAGATGCCTGTAGGTGGTTAGGACATTGCGCTAGGGACCTGAAGGTTGCTGGTTCAAGTCCCGGCTCGGGCACTACTGAGGTACCCTTGAGCAAGTTACCGTTCCTCTACACTGCTCCACGTCTTGGAAGTCGCTTTGGATAGAAGCGTCAGCCAGATATGTATATGTAGATGTAGATCGTTATCGCAATATCGGTTTAATCGATAATGATAACGCGAAAGGCTGCGATATTAAAATGAGCTTCTAGCAAATCACAGAACTTATTAGAACGTCAATTTGAAGGGGCGGGGCTAAACCGCTGTAGGCTAAATAGGGATATATGTGTTAATATGTTGATTTTGTGACATCACAAAAACTATGACTTGCTTAGTGGACTGTATGGATGGAGGAGTGAGCACACATTTTAAAGTTTTAATAATATTTCCATACTCTAAGCCTTTATAATGAAAATAGTGACGATATGGGACACTTTAATGTTCTAGAAGGCATCACAAACTCAATATGCAGAGGTATAATTACAATGCTATTATTATTACATATCATTTAAATCATGCAGGCCCTGATGAAACACATCTTCAGAAATACCCCCTCCTTTACACACGTAGTTGATTTATTTTTTAAGGGTTCTACTCTAATTTTGCATCTGCACCCTGTATTAATCTCTCTATCACGCCATTCATTTTTTGTTATAGCCTGATCTCTGTTAATCCACATTAAATCTGCTTTGCCATTACTGTGTTTCTCAAAGCAAGTTTTACTCTAGACTATGAAGTAAAAAGTAAAGCCAAGCACCTTCCAGAGCAAATGGTTAGTCATTTGTCGATAACGTAAATGCAGTAATGTAGTAACGTAAATGCAGTAATGCAGTAAAGGGGAATTTGAGGGATTTTTTTAGACTTTCTGCATTATTTAATTGTAAAGATGTAAACAAAGCCATTTAGGGATATGATGTGAACTGCTCTCTTGTAGAGAAACCTGATCTGAAAGCCATCTTACACAAAATATGAATGGATGCAGCACCTGTTGTCTGCGACATTTTGTGATAAGGTTTTGGCCCTTTTTTGTAACATTTAAGGCGGAGGGATATGGGATAAAATAATAGCCAAAAACAATTTTTTATTTGTCAGATTTGCTACTATTTTACTATTATCAAAATGATTGCAACCCCCTCGTTCCTGTCACCACCTCTGTAAAGAAATCAGCATTTTTCTCTATGATGCACCATTTCAAAACAAGAACTCAGCGATTGAGTTTGTACAGATATTTTATAATTATGGGTGGCATTTCCCTTTAAATAATTAAACAATGACTAAATATCCAGATACAATTTAAGCTCCTCTGAATCATAGATTTAGGGGAGTCTGATAGTAAGGCCTGGTGGAGCCTGAAGGAATGTGGACTCACTTCTGGAGTGGTGCTGCAACTGAGAGCACTTTATGTCCTGTTGCTGCTATTTTTTGGGCTATTTTTCTTGCACAGTTGGACTGTTACTTACCCAATAACAGATCTGTGCATTTTTCCCTATTTAATTGCTGCTAGAAAATGGTATCTGACCGTGTATTCATGTATGCTTAAAACTGTCTTTTCACATGCACTGTGTTCCAGCCTGTCTGGTAATATTACATTGGTCACTCTTGGGTTTTAAAGCTAATACTTTTTATTTGCACATTATGTTGCCCTGTCTGCACTTTGCGTTGTCTTGTGTTCCACCAGGGTCCAGGAGGATCATTGTTTGTTTCACTGTGTACTAGTATGTGGTTGAAAGGACAATAAAAGCCTGCTTGACCTGACAAAGAGGAAATGCCATATTACTGAGCCATGTAAAGAATATTAGAAGATAGCCATCAAAGAAACATGGATAAAAAGGCACCACAGCCTTGAGCCAACTGGGAGGAGACCTTTCACAACTGTGACAATATTTAGATTCTCCTTATCTCATTGATCTCAGAAGTGTGACTGGGACCTGACAGAGGCAGCAGTAGAAGTAAGAGGAGGCATGAGTTTTAGAACTAACCACTGACCTGTTGAGTAGCTTTGTAGAAGGAAGACTGATCGTAGTAAGTGGTGGAAACACCCCGAATTATGTGATGTTTGTAGTTATTTGCTGAAAAGATAAAGATGTGCAAAGACAGGCTTATATTTGACGACAAAACTATTCAGAGGTTTTTCCAAAGTGTAAAAGGGCTTATTTATGTCTTTATGTTATAGATCTCCCTGTAAGTCAGAGACATGCAAAAATCTACAATTCTGGGGAGATTATTGTTTTTTATGATCTCTTAAAACGGACAACAAATCTCAACAGAGCCATAAAGGCTACAGATCTAAAGCCTACAGCTTAACCACATGAAAGAAGAACAGAATATGAAGCATGTTCACAAGTTGGTGCAAACCTATTAAGTTATGTAGCAGAGCAATAATGCTTTCTGTAGCTGTTAATGTAGAGTGTTAATGATGCTGCATTGAGAATAGTGATAACACTTTGATGAGGTGGGAAAAAGCTGTAGTTCAGTTCAGACCGAATTCTTGATGTAGTACAGTAGCTCAGACTCTAAAGTTTCAGACTGTATTATGTAACACAGTCCTCATGACTTCATGATGTGGAAACTTTGGCTGACCACGCAAATCTCAGCACAAGCTTGTAGCAGACCAATGAAGTGCTGGGTCTGAGATTTGTGCACAGGCTCCTTTTACTTTTTGCATGATCGTTATATGTGGTCAATCAGATCACTGCATTAAAAGTGTGTGTAGATCGGAATGCAGTTTTAGTCCATTCAACTCCATTTACAGCCCACTGAGGACCCTTCCTTTTTAGCCTTTTAACAGGCAGAACCACTGAGACAAGACATGAACCCCCCAGCTTTGATGGTATGGAAAGTGGCTTTGACTCATGAGGAGAAAATGGAAAAAATTTGCACGCTTTCGCTGCTGATGTGTTTTTTTTTTCTCATGATGGAGAGTGAGATGCACCATCCAGATGTTTTGTGTGTGTGTGTGCGTCTGTGTGCTTGTGTAAGTAATAGCTGCAAGAACTTCACATAGCCCTCACCACATGTTGGATATTTCTGTTTTGCCTTTAAACAAATCACTGAAGTGATCCTGCTAAAAAATGCTAGGCCAAAGAATTCCCATGCTCTATTTACTCTAACTGTCTTTTGATTGCACAGAAAAATGCTGTAAGATATACCTCGGCGATAGCATAGGTGAAAAATACTGTTTAGCATTCATTCATAAAGGAGAGGGGATTCCCAGCACTATGGCTTGTATTAGTGAGCTGTGCAGTAAGCATCAGATTTCCCCTAGCTCCTTTTGTCTGACCCAGAGTGTTTTTCTTTCCCAAGCCTTGGTGCGAGACTGGGCTATAACAGACAGTTCCTCTACTACCCAAACAGTGGAACTACTTATGATCAGTCTTGAACTGGGAATAATTGTTCCCAGATGGCTTTGCTAATTTTATCCCTACCCAGAAATGCCTCCAGGAACCGACTTTACATGTCAGCGCCTAGATGTTAACATTGAGTTTTGAAAATCAGGGTCAGTGAGTGTCACGATGGCAGGCATTTCTGCAGCTTAGTGGTTTGCTTAAATTTTTTTGCTACTATTTGAAAAACGTCTGGAGTCATTCTTCATATCAATACACAGCATATGCAACTTGATCTTTGCTTGGCATAATAATTGCACTTGCTTTGAGCAATTGAAGAAATTGTCATTAGAACTAAAGTTTGCATTGGTTTGGTTTTTGAAAGGGTGGTGATTTTGACTCCTGCAACATCAAAGGCCATGATGATTCAAGGTTCTTGTTAAAACAGGATAAATCAGAAATCCATGAAGAAAACTCTCCCCTTCAACTGACCATTTTAGGCATTGTTGACATCAAGGCTGGTTCAGATTTGAGGAAACATTTTACTGTTAACCTAAGGAGGAATTCCAGCTCACTGTAATTTTTCATATGTCATGGACTGTGGCAGTAAATGGCTCATAAAGCTGTCATGCTTGTTATCTTCATCTTAATAGATGTGATGGTTTACTAAAAGAACACTAAAGGCACTGCCAAGCAAACTTGCAGATCACTCATCTTCAATGGCTACTGCTTAACTGTGTTTGATGTTCAAGGGGCATCTGAGTGATTATGACATTTCACATTTCACAATTCTTCACACATTATAAAGCATCAGTCACAGGTATAAAAAATTACACAGATATAGAACAAATCATATTTACGTTTACAGAGTAACCTAATAAAGTTAGTTTGAGTATTTGCTGTCCATGATCAAATTATGAACAGTATTGTTAGGCATACTGTATAAATGTCTTTTGAATGTGGTGTGGGCACATTCACCCAGCATAGATAAGTTCAAAGTTTGCCCATCATGCACAGAAGATTCATGCTGCACTGGGAAATGTTGGAAAACTTGGGACATTTTTTATCTTTAGTTTATTCTCTGGTCATAGTCCTTGAGCCCCATTTATTGAGCATTCACTTTAAAGTTACTGCTATCACTGCCAATAACAAAAGCACATAATCTGGTGTTATGTCTGATAGCTCATACAAACAGAAATTCTGTTCAGATAGATTCTAACTGTTAATCACATGTGTTTGCAGGTAGATTAGGGAACATTTTAGTATGATCTGAACTCAAAGAAGAGTTATTTGTTGTGCATACAGGCTTGTTTTTTTGTAAGAGAGGCCACCCTTTACGAATACAGAACAAAAATGTACATATATGTTCTGTAAATATGTGTATCTTTATCAACTTGTGTGAATCAATTGTACAGCAATGACAGCAATTACACCTGATATTTCAGGATTAATCATATATTTTCAGTTATAGGATATATTTATGTGTGTTTCTTGAATGTGGACAATGAAAAACAAGAAAGCAGATCAAATCTGTTGGCTTTTTTTTACCGCCTCAAAGCCCTGTCTGAACTGAGGAATGAAAATGTTGATATGAGCCCAATGTTACTTCCTTTGCTTTTGATCTGTTGGCAGAAACACAGTCACTTTGGCCAGTGTAACTCCCTCCTTCTCTGTACTTTCAGAACCCAAAGCCTGGGAAAAGAAAAAATATGCATAGTTGATTTGCTCTTGTTTTGTGTGTGATGTTGCCAGGAGTCCAGGCTGAACATGGATGCTCTGAGTAAGAAAGATGTGCTGCTGCTCTTTAGTGTGCTGGAAGGAGAGCTGGAGGCCCGAGATCTCGTCATCCAGGCCCTGAGGGTGAGTGAGTGCAGCATCTTTACTCCTACCTCAGGTCTAACTTTGCAGTCCCTTATCCTAGTGCAGACAGTAGTTGGCAGCTGCCCAAGACAGTATGAGCTGCTTTTGAGATTGGATGTCGTGCAGTATTGAAAGGTTATTTAAATTTAAAAACGAATGAAAAAGAATGATTCTTAAAAAGAATGACTAAAACAGCACAATAACCCTGGTTGCAACAATTTCTGAGCTAACAGTCACTTTAACAATCATTTAAATTGCTTTCAGTTCCTGATGGTTTTATCTTCGAACCCCCAAATAGTACCAAAATGTAACTGGTGAAAGTGAGAGAGATGCACTATATTGAGACAACGTTTCCAATCAGTGAATTCAGTTCCTTTGAGGTGTTTTCCTTACACAGGCACATACCATTATCTCTACATAAAAGCATTGCCAATTGAATAGGAGACTCTGAAGCAGTAATGTGAATCTAAGGTCACTATGTCCAATTCCAAGTGTCGCTAGAGAAGGATAAAGCCCAATCCTTCCAGTAGTGCATTGCAATGTCAGAATGATTGTGTGAGTCATATAAACATTATGCAGCATTACATATCACTTGCACGTAAATAAAACATCGATTGGCTTGCCCCAAATAAACTGAATAGCTCTAGTATAATTTGAGTAATATTGTGTTGGTTTATGTTTTTTTATGTGAATTATTTAAGCATTTAAGGTGGAATGGAAAATTCCCATTGACATATGAACAAGGTTCTTAATTTGGTAAACCAGCTAAACTAACAATGAACACCTGTTTTTGAACATTTTAAGAAATTACATTCTGAACTTCTGCATTACTGCTACTATCTGGAGTCCTATTAGGACTTAAATAAATTGACATGGTGTCCTTGCATAATTTACACTTTTTTGATTTTTTGAGTAAGCCAAAATCCAGTCAGACTTATCTCCTGTCAGAACATTACAGCATAGCAAAATATCTTATGTGAAAAAAAAGTATCTTTGTGAAAAGGGATGTTTAAATGTTTGAAGCTAGGAAAAACTGGTTTTCATAAAAAAATATAAAACCAACAAACAAACATAAAAAATAAAATAAAATAAAATAAAATAATGATTATATTTGAAAAGTAAATAGAATTTGAAATGCGTATTTACACCAATGCGTATTTAATACATAAAAATGCTATTCAGGCCATCCCTACAATTTGATTCAGTAAAATTCTTCGACATTTTTTTCGTCATTGACATCATCAACTTGCATCACTGCATCCGTATTGTTCAGCTAGGCTCTTCATTTTGGTTATTCCATCATTTCATGTGTGAAGAGTTCTGGAAGCTGTGTTGTATGTCTTTTTGATATTGTACGGTATTACACCTGATTTTAGATGAATATGCAGGCTTACATTTGGACATTGTCCAGTTACATTTAGACTTTTCATAGTTTTAATTTCAAACTGTGACCAGGTTCTCTTTAACATTAGGCTGATATCCAGTGGACAGGTTTAGAGCTTTGCATGGCATGCACATTGCCCCAGAGAGATATTACTGTTGTACCAGTCAATGAAATCCAGATGTGTATCTGGCACATAGCTCAGCTGCGTGCCTTCAGATGTTAAAGCTAACGTACCCATAGTGCTTTAGAACTCTGTAGCACAGCTAATGTGAGTTCACAACACTGCCACAACAAAGTTGGCTATGTTGAAAATGCTTCACATGTAAGGTAAGTGCTAATTTAGCATTTGTTTTTAGACACGTATATATTACTGGCATATGCTGAAGACATGAATGGCAAAGTGACTTGTTACAACATCAGTAACCTTAAATGTTGTGTAATGACAATAAGAAAAAGTGGATCTTTTTCTAAAGGTAGTGCTTTAAGCCTTCACTTAAAATCAAAGTCAGTTTAAATCAGATCAAATTTTATCTGTAACATGCAGAACCATAAACATTACAACATGCAGTGAACGGCCTTTTACAACTGTCCAGTGACAGAATATTTGCAAACAAACATAAATATTCTACATAAATATAAATAGAAAAGATGCAAAATTCCCTCATTTGCGTTCAAGATTAAAAAGAGTTTTTATCTACATTATTTCCAAAGGCCTGTTCTTTGCTTATATGTTCTTTGGCAAACTGTAGTCTTGCTCTAACAGTTTTTGGACAGCAAAGGTTTTTCCTGACACACCTCCCATACAGGGAAAATTCATCCACCTTCTTTCTGTGATTGAGACGTCTGCTCTCAAGATGAATTGGCTGTGGTAGCCAGACAGTAGAATATATTACTTAAAGTTGAATGATTTATTTCAAATAATTTAGAGACGTTTCTAAATTAACAAAAAAAAATTTTCGGAAAGCCTTTAGATCTTTACATAATGACACAATACACAAATAAAACACCGGACCCAAATGTTAAGTTTCTATAAGGCAGGTTCTAATCGAAGGCACCAAATCTGATTCTAATTTACCTAAATTACCTTTTATTTAAATTATGACCGTGACTACAAAATGTCAGTTTTATGTGCCATGGAGTTTGCTGGGGTATAATCACCTTTATCTGTAGGCACTGTATTAAAGAGAGTGGAATGTCTGCTTGTTCAGTTGAAAAAATCCAAAAATTTCCATAGGATGTATTTATTTTTCATGACTCTATCTTTTTTATTTATTTGTGGTGATCTAGTGTCTAGAATTTCTTGATGGTGAAAAATATTGTGATACAAATTTAAGTTAATTATTCAAGCCTTAGGCTGAAGTCTCTAAAAAGGAGAGTTTTACATTTCTGAAAGAAACTCATGGACACGTTCAGTTGTATCAGTGCCAGTCCTGTGGGTTTGATGTTAACATGTGTTTGTTTGAGTGATGTCAGTCCATCAGATCATGTAAGCATGACTTAAACTAATTTATTTTCTTCACTATGAGTTTGTATCCTCTGTTTTGAAAAATTTGTGCAAGCTTTTATGTGCTGCAAATGTTTAGATGCAGAGCTACAGATGATATCTCATGGATTTCTGTTTGGGACACTAGATTTGTGAGCTCAGTGCATGATGACAAGACAAATCCTTCTCAAACTGAGATGAAGGGATAAAAGCAATGCGGTGACCTGAACATTCCTCTAAAGGGTCTGTGTCAATTGTGGGTGCCAACATCTGTCAGTGATGGATTTTTTTGCACGCATGTGCTTGTTTATTAGCAGTTTAGATTTGTGAGAGCTCAGATAATGAGGCTGAATGGATGTGGTTTTCTTTTTCTTCAGACAAGATGGCTAATGGGAACTGAATCTGGATTCTCCTATGTTGTTTTTTATTTGCTCTCTAATGGTTCATGTTTCGACTTGCTGAAATGACAGTGTCATTCATTGTGTATCTGTTATAAAGTCATCTCCATCATGCAGATACACAGAAGCCTACTTATGTGTGTCAGTGAAGATTAGTTGCTTTTAATGGTTGCTAACTATACATAGATCATTCTTCTGCATACAAGGACCTTTAGAGTACAGTAAATAAAACGTTGTGTCCATGTTTGTCGAAAATTATGGAAGTGATCTTTTTTTTTCCACGTCTGGTAGTGAAAAAAGGAAGTGGAACTAACCACCAGTGTCAGAATAATCTTTTCCATGTCTTGTTTGTCCCTAATAGCAACCAGTGGGTGAGAAAAAACATTTATCGTACATTATAATTAATTCCTGAAAAAAGTGGTGCATTTTATAAATGACAAATAAAACAACAATCTGTAATTGTAAAATTACATTGTAAATTCTCTTCATCCTTTTTTTTATAAACACAAACATTTTGAAATAAAAAGATCAAGTGCAAGATTCACATCAAGGTTCACAAGATTTCCCCATCTTATATACCAAACATAATAATGTGAAGATAATCTGTGAATCCCGGGAAATCTCCGTTTGTGTAGAAACCTCTGCTGAATGTGTTATTTTAGGCCCTGAGAAAGCATTGCATCGTGTTACTGTGATAAATATAGCCCTGTCGACCTGGGAAGTCTTTGGAAAACTATTGTTACTTAACAAAAACTACTGCTACATCAAGAAACCAGAAAATTAGAAATGCCACCAAGTTCTGTGGGCCTGAGCTAATCTCAGATGGATTGAAAGACAGTGGAAATATGTGTTGTTGACAGATGAGTCCACATTTCAGCTTGTTTTCAAGGAAAAACTAATGTTGACGTCTCCATGCCAAACACAAAATGGACCATCCAGACAGTTTTTATTAACAGGTGAAAAAGCCAACATCTGTCATGGTATGAGGGTGCATGATTGCGCATGGCTTACTTGTGAATGTGTTAAGGAGGCATATAATGTGTTTTTTAGAGACATATGCTGCCATAAGGGAGTATTTTTCCCCTGGGAAATCCATGGTTATTGTAGTAAGACAATGCCAAGTCTTGTCCTGTATGCGCTATAACAATGTGCCTTCAAAGACATAGAGTGTGCATGCTTGATTTTAATGGTAGCAATCCTGTTAAAAATGTATGGCATATCATCAAGAGGAGAATCAGTTAATAACAGCTATGGAAATTAAAAACAAGAATGAGGTGATGTAACACAGTGGAAATAGAAATATGTTCTTTCTACTTTTGTCAGGTAAATAAAGTTTCCAAAATATGAACAAACCACAAATTCTTGTTTTTGTTTTATTTTTACATGTCCCAACTTTTTCCAAAAATGGGGTTTATTTGAGCATGATTGACTACTTTTAGGTGCTCATCTTAAGTCAAGAACGTTAAGTAGAAATATTATTTTAAAGAATAGTAATTCTTAAATAAAAAGTGTCTGAAAAATGAAAAGCAGTATCAAACAGCATCCCTTTGTTGGGGTTTACTTTTATTCAGCCCAATTTATGTCAGAAATACATGAACAACTGAATGCTTTACAGTTGAGAGTAAGTATAATTATGAATAATAATTACAACTAAGAATAATTTGCTTCTTTTTCTACAGAACAGCACTAATAAATCAACACTGAATGCTGTTAGATCAGCTCTCACTGGTTTTCTCGTACTTAAATAGCTAAGAGGAAAACAGCACTTAAACTTTCTATCTTTACTGACATTTATTTCAGGTGTACAGCACTAATAAAATTAATATTTCATTTTGTAGATTTTTTTTGAGGACCTAGAAATTTAGTGATTAAACCCTACAAAGTAAATGATAGAAGTCAAGAAGACACCACTTGCTAACTTCTGCTGTAAACCATCATATAACACTTTCGCCCATGCCACACTTC
This sequence comes from Arnoldichthys spilopterus, assembly GCA_037974385.1. NCBI lineage: Eukaryota > Metazoa > Chordata > Actinopteri > Characiformes > Lepidarchidae > Arnoldichthys > Arnoldichthys spilopterus. The sequence goes on along the minus strand of JBBPDA010000105.1, from coordinate 21,479,213 downwards.
TGAGACATCAGAGGTTATTTGGCAAAACCATGATTACACACCACATAAAAACTGAAAGCTATGAAGTAATCATGGCCAGTTTACATCCTAATTTCTGAGGCTGCGTGAGGCCTGTTTAATGATAGGGGAAACATTGCACTCCTGGTAGTTAGGGTTATTGTAGATAGCAGAAGAAAATGATTGTCTTGTCTGTACTGGGTTAGTTCAGTCATTAACTATGGTAAAGTTGGTAAACATATGTCATCATTCAGTACACTTTGTACCACATTCAGTTCTGACTTTGGAAAATAAGGTATAAGCAGTAGGAAGTTTCTTCTTGACTATAAGCAGCTCACCTTTCATTTTCTATGTGCCTATTCCCCTTTACAGGAAGCAGCTTACAAACTAAACACACACACACACACACACACTAAGATAAGCTATAGAAAGACACTTAACTGACTTCATCAGTCTTTAGTAGGTTAATCTGTTCAAGCTCTTCTCTTGCAGTTGGCCCAAGATAATTGGTTTATTACACACATACACGCACACACACATACACACAAACACATGCATACAATCTAAAAGTCTAAAAATAAAACTTCAGTTTTTTGCCCAAGGATGAAGGCCCCATTTCCTAAAAAGGGATAATTCAGATATTGAGTGCAGTGTTTTGTGCAGCTTAGGTATATGTTTTATAAAAAAAAAACTGAACATTATAATTATAGAAGATCTTAGTTAACTGTAATTAGGATATTTTTTTGGCAAAAATATAAAAATTGATAACTTTTGAAACTATTAATGTTGAAACACAGCCACAACAGGGTTGTGCAGTGGACCACTGTAGAAAGTGCCTTCACTTGTTTCAGTGTTTTCTTTGCGGGAGGAAGTGAGATGGCTGAGTGTATTTTCATTAGGACTAGCTTCAGCAAACTCAGCTTTCAATCCGTTGCTCCAGCTTAAATGCCTAATGCAGGGACCTGGTTAGAGTTTGTTTTTCTACTATGAAGTGAGGGGGTTTCACTAAAGAATGCGGAGGGAGAGCTTTTACAGCGGAGAGGTAATTATAGCCAAGCAAATTGTTATACTTTGACTCCTCAGCCACGGTAAACAAATATATTACTGTTTTTTTTCTTCGTATCTGTTATGAAAGACTTCCACGTTCATTATCTTCAAAAAGATCACATTTCCTTCAGACACGCCTTTTCCTTATTTTCCTGTTTTTTTCTATCACAATTCAATTGACTAGTTGTTCTCCAGGCCAGAGAGGAATTTTTATAATAAATGGCCTTTGCTCATTTAAAGCGAATAGTAGCACAGATCAGCTAACGCTGTGAAAATCAAAATGCCATGCCGCATTCTTTCTCAGGACCATAGCCAGTCTTATCTCTGTTTCCAGACTTGTCCCTGCCTAACCAGTGGTGGCCTAAAGCACACTCATCTCATCAAGCCTCAATCTCTTCCTTGCTCAAGTGAAAAGATAATTGCCTCAAGGACTGTGGAATTCTCAGAGACAGATCTCTGCTAAATCATGAGACTACCAGGTGGCTAACTTTATTAGAGTGACTGGATTCTGTTAATCTATGAGAAATGCAGAATTTCCCATCTGCTATTGTTGATTTATACTGGAGGAAATGAAGGGGTGCTCCCCCTCTCACAAACCTGTCAGGATCTCTGACCTGTGCTGGCATGTTAAACAGTGCATTTTTACTGGGCTTTTTCTTTTCTTGCACCTGTGGGCTGTATGAATTCCCTTTTATCTGGAGGTATTCCCTCTCTCTCACACACACACACTCTCTTTCTGAAAAATATGTATGCCTTTGTCAAGACATAGGGTGTTAATTGCTGTCACTGTTGCAACAAACCTTTTATTTCGAAGAAGAAATGTTTCTAACATTTAATGCAAGTTAATATGATAAGATTTTACTCCAAACCCTTTTGGACCATTTTATTGGTCTGTTCACTATAAAACTGTAAAGGACAGCTGATATTTTCAAATATTGTAACTTAAGATTTAAGGTGTTATACATTTTAAATGTAATCACTTCCAATTGTATCTGATAGCAAGGTCTCCCATCACACAATGCTACCATAACTAGCACGTGCCTCCTTCAAGACAGAAAAAGCTGGCCACTGCATTTTTTTAACTGCCACTATGCTTGGAGGAGAACATCAGCTAACAAACACCTGCATTTTGTGCCATCCAACCCACCCAGAAAGAGCAAAGCCAATTATGGTCTCTTGGACTTTCAGCCACAGATGGCTATAGCAGCCATGTGAATTAAACTCTCAATCCCTTGATAGACTGTTTCACTACTCACTTTGAGTTTGTCAGACTTTAAGATTTTAAAAACATTAAACATAGCTTTAGTCAACAGGACTTGCAGTCAGGAACATTTGCCTCTTGCTAAACTCAATTAACCATTTTTGGATGTTCCAAAATAGTCAGGAATTTTTTGTCCTGAAAATAGTCACACACACACACACACAATGTACAGAACACACAGTTAATAAAATACTCCTGTAGGAATAAGTAAACCTTCTACCTTGCTTCCTTCATGTCATGGAGGGTGGGTTATATGTTTACTTCGTTTCAGAACTGCATAGCCCAACTTTGTCTGTTCTGGAATAAGTCCCTCAGAGGTCGTTAAAGGGCACTGAGTAGCTCATCAAGTCTGGAGGGATGACTCTGAATCAGACTAGTTGAAAGAAAGAACATTCTGTGATTTTTGCACTGGGAGACAAATTGGGATTAATTTCAGTATTCACAAAGTTTATGGGCTCCAAATTAGAGTAAAGTTTGTTTTTAATGCTTGGTGCAGACTAGTTTATTACACAGAACAGGCTTGTCTTCTACACACAAACACTTATCAGATGGCCACTCAGGTTACAACCTGAATTCTGTCTGTGAAGACCTCAAAGTTTAGATTTAATGCACAGCAAACCCACCCTTCTCCAGGTAATTTAGTTAGATTAGGATCTATCCATAT
>JBBPDA010000105.1:21447684-21470089 GCA_037974385.1 Arnoldichthys spilopterus | reverse complement strand
AAATAATGTGTTGATTGTTTTAATAACTTGAAAGCAGTGAAAGGGCCATATGAACTGAGGAGTAAAAGAGCAGGTTTTGAAACTTTTAACAGTGTTCATCTACCACCTCACCTCTTTTATTTTAAAAGTAAAAATTGAGATAGGCCTTTTAAAACACAACAAAAATCTTATAACTTTTACTGTATTTGTGATATTTGTTCTCTTTTATTTTATAGGGTTTCACTAGCAAAAATCTAACTTACTGCCAAGATAAGTAGACTGAAATAATTAAAAAACTATTAAAAGACTTGTAAAGTACTGTATTTTGTGCTGTTAGCAAAGCAGCACTTAAGTTTATTTACATACTTGCAAATACATTCAAAATTTTGTCAACAAAAGAAAAAAAATCATATACGATATAATGCATTTAAGGGTCAATACTATATTTCCCACATTAAAACACTGTTGAGCTATTGTGTTTTGGTACTATGGGATACTCCCCGTTATACACAGAGCTTTTCTTATATTTGTACAATGTGGTGTTCAGTGAGTTGGAGACATAGCCGTATCATTTATTATGGCTCTTTGCATGTGATTTTTGGGTCATTGTGTCAAAGGCTTGTAAATTATATAAGGTCCTCCATGAGTAACCAATTTTCAGCATTTCCTATAGCTCAGTTACAGTTTTTTATTCAATTTGCATATTTTTATGTTCTTTGCTTGTACCTATTTTTGTATTCTACTTTTGTGTTTTTATTCCTTCCAAAACATTCTTTAGTTTATACACTGTATTGTGTGTTTGTATTGCATGTGCAAACAAATGCTTTCTTATAGCAGTTCTTGCATATGTATAAAAATTATTTACCAACTATTAGCTCATGTTCTGCTGCAGTTTTCCTTTCAATGGCATAAGTGTAAGAAATCACATGATACTGCATGACTGTAATATCATTTGATTATGTTTATCTCAGAGGTTCATGCTTTCATTGCATTATTTTTGGGGTACACTATTCTAATAATATTATACTTATAGGCCACAAAACATAATTTCTTTAGTATTAGTATTTGTATTTATTGCATATGAGTTACATATACCCACTCTGCCAATGTCCCAAGTATGTTAATACCATACAGTGCTTAAGTCTCTTACATTGAGCCAGCAGGGGGCAGTACTTGAGTAGTTAATTCCACAGTGTTTCAGAAAATGGTTTGAGAACAGTGAATCAATACATGTGGAATGTTTATTTCACAGGTATTGTCTGTGGGTGCAAGTCATTACTGAGCTTATACATGGGAGACGTGACCATTATCCAGGTTACACACAGATATTTGGCTGGTTTTAATAATTTCGGGTTCTTATTCAAATTAATTCCCAATGTCTACGAAAAAAATAATGGATTGAAACACTTAATGCTAGCACCACTGATAATCACACTTTCCCTAGTGCTGCTGTTGCGGAACTAAGTGTGTGAAAAATTTGTGAACATCGCAGGCATCCATGTGAGACTAACAGGGGTGAGGATCACAGTTTACCCAGCCAGGAGCCTCTCCCTAAATCTCAAATCCCCTCTTTATGTGTGTGTGTATGTGTGGCCTGGGAGACAGAGAAGCAAACATGCATGAAGTATGTGTCACTTTGCTCCCTCGGCCACAGCGGTGTTACTAAAGGCCAATCGTGCATGAACTTCCATTATATTCGGACCTGGATATTATATTTGGATCTGGACTGAAGATCACAACCAAACAATCCATCACACCTCCCAACACCTCCTAAATATTGCTGTACTTCGATAAGAAGCAGAAAATCAATTGACTCGAAACACTGATTGTAGAAGCTATGTGAAGGTGCTTCAGCTGTAGCATCGGTCCACTGACCGCTGATATAAGCATGTTTTAAGTGAACAAGTTGTCACTTAGTACAGGGAAGCACATCTTAATTGTCTGAGGAACACCACCACATGCTACAGATGTGTAAAGAGGTTGTGCTGAACAATGTTGGCGTATTCTTTTAACATCAAAACCACATTTTTTTGCTGACTGTATGGTATCTCTGCAGGCAATCTCTATTAAGATGTAGTCACCTCCTCTGCTGGATTTTACCAATTAACATTCCTCTTGGGGACAGTGGGTCAGAGTTGTGAGGCCAACAGAGACGCATGCCTGGCCTCCACAAATGCCTCCCTCACATGATGCTGTGAGCACCAGTTCTGCATAGGACAGGAGGTTGTTGGAGAATGTGTATAGAGAAGTGGCAGAACATACTGAAAACATGGACAGTTGCTTTGGATTGCTCCGGATTCATGATGTAGCATGTTTCCTGTTCATTCTTCCAAAGTGTCATCTAGATGCCAGAATAATATGTAACCAATTTACCAGGTCAGTTGTGTCTAGTCAGCATGGCTTCAAGGCAATCTAAATTATTTCTAAAATTATAAAAGTCATTCAGAATAGTATGCTCTGAAATGCTCCATTTTAAAGAAACCTATTGAGTCAAAAAATTTTCACAGTGGTGGTGATTGAAACCAGGCGTTGAAGCATTTAATGCCTCTAAAAGCCACCTCACAGGAAGTTATTACATGGAATGGTGAATATGATGGCTTTAAGGTAATGTTTTGGCAAAATGCATTTTTCACACTTATGGTTGAGAGGTACAATAAGCATTTTGTAAGGGGCAATGGAAATTTGATTTTTTTTGTTAGATTTATCACGATTTTACCATATATATAAAATGATCACATTTAAAAAGCTCAATTTGAAGACATGCATAGGTTCACTGGTCACTTTGGAAAGTAGATAAAATGGCTAAATGAGTGCTGTAGACATTGCAACCCCATCACCACAATTTAAAGAATTACAAGTAAAGACAATTTTACCTCAAACCATTTTAAATGCCTTTGTTTGCATGTAAACAACAGAAATATGTAGAAATTTTAATCATTCCCTTTTAACCTTAAGTGTGAGTTCTTCTATTACATCTAAATGTGGTCTCAGTTCAATCTGAATTTATAGTTTCTCACAAATCAAAAAATCATAAATATGTCAAAAATGTACTTAACCTTGCCTAAAATTTGCTTCAAATCATTGTTAGCTAACAAGTATTTAAAATTTGGTTTTATTGACATTGTGTGACATACTTTTATCAATAAAATTATTTAAATTTAGACTTTTTGTGTCTCTGTAGTTGCTATGCTAAATACTTTAAAAACTGCCCATTATTATTGATTAGAGAATGGAATCTTAAGCCATATAGCCTAAGCTATTGTTACAAGTTGTTGTGTCCATCTAACAAGGTATAAAATAAACCATACTTTGTCAAATGACTGGAGTTATATGATTTTTGACTGACTTGGAATTACAACATGTTACCCATTCCCCAGATTCTACTGCAGTGGGTTTGACTGTCTGCAATTTAACTGCCTTAAAAGAAAGGCTACAAGAATGAGTATTGCTGTTTCCCGTTTCCAAATAAACCCTTTCTGGCCTTATTAAAAATGCCTGCCCTAAACAGTGGGGCTTTCAATCAGTTTACCATCAAATTAAGATCCTGTGGGACTCAGCATTTTTTCTGTGTGGCATTGTAATAATGGTAAACTAATAGCCAGACCAGAGTCTCTGTGGGTTAAAGCAGTATGTATCCTACAAATAATTTGACACTGGTCCCAGCCACAAGCCCCAGTTCTGCAGCAAGCCCTTTGATGAGTGTGATCCTGCCAGTGTGTCCATTCCTGGCTGGACCCTGGGGAGGACAATCATACTGGTGTGAAGTAGAAAGCCAAATAACTGAGCTCTGTGTTATGATGCAATGAGCATGTCTGGTCATTTTTAAAGGCAGCTAACAACCTAAAAAAACCCACTCAACTTCAGCACCTCAGAAAAGACAAAGCATGAGGTTGTTGAGGGGTGAACAGTCGATTAGAATATTTTGAAAAGAAAATACAGAATTTCAGTTCTTGAAGTGTTACTTGACGCGTACAGAACATGTTTTCCTGCTGTAGCCAGACACCTCCTGTGGTTTTAAAGGGCCACCCTGTCCCAGTCGCCTCACAAAACCATTTGTCATAGAGATGTCACAGTAAAATCTACAGCCTAGCAAGTGGCCAAACTAAGACTCGGTCACAAGTTAACGAGCTTACAGGAACTGAAGCATCAAATATGAGTTATGTAACCTCAGAAGACGTGCTGTTAGTTATCTGTTGTCTTCTGTCTTTGTGTCTTACTCTTTCGGTTTTGACCTTTCACTAATCATTGCTTCTTATTTTAAAATGAGCATAAATACCTCAAAACATGGTATATGAAACTGTCCAGACCAGTTTTAGACAGAGGGAATCCCAGCGGCGTGCCACACTACTCTTATACAGATTTAAACTGTGACCAGTTCCAGTCCTGTCATCCACAATTGCAACTATTCTGCACACAAACGACTTTTTAAATAGCTTGTTTTGAGGTTTGTTTAAGTTTATTTTGTGTAAAGCACAACATAGTCCTACTAACACTGTCATTTTATGAGCAGGCTCTGGTGATTATGTAGAATGACAATGTCACATCCCGAAATAAATAAGCAATGTCAACCATCTTCACAGAGAATGTATTCATTGCTCTATATATAGACTTGTATAAGCTGCTCCAGGCCTGCTGATACCCAGACAAACACAGCGCTGGAATACATAGAATGGCATCAGTGTTGCTGGCTACCTTGCACTCATGTCAGACTATGTCTTACTTTAAGCAGTTAATTAGTCATTTCAGTACCCATTATATACACACCGATCAGCCATAACATTATAACCACTGACAGGTAGAGTGGATACAATTGTATAGTAATTTCATTACACTGGCACCTGTCAGGGAGTTGAGATATATTAGGCAGCAAGTGAACAGTCAGTTCCTGAAGCTGATGTGCCAGAAGTAGGAATAATGGGCGAGCATAAGGATCTAAGCCAATTTAACAAAGGTCTTATTTGTGATGGCTAGACGACTGAGTCAGAGCATCTGCAAAACAACAGGTCTTGTGGAGTGTTCCAGGTTTGCGGTAGTAAGTACCTACCAAAAGTGATCTAGAACTGGTGAACCGGTGACAGGGTCAGTATAATAAAGATGTTATTAGTATTACTTTAAATTAAAAAAAGATATAATAATAATAATAATAACAATAATATAATAATAATAATATTATAATTATAATAATAATAATTATTATTATTATTAACAGTCTATCATTTAAACTCAATCAATTAATACAATGTTTCTCAACCTAGTCTTGGAGTCACACTGCCTTGCGGATTTTGGTGCTTTCCCTTCTATAACGCACCTTCAGCTCAGTGAGGGGCTGTACATGAGCTCATTAGCTGGATCAGGTGTGCTGAGAGCAGTCAAAAGCCAGTTATTAGGGGCAGTGCGCCTCCAGGAGCAGGACTGGGAAACACATACACACATTGTAGTGTTAGACCATGGATGGGTTTCATGGGGAATCAGTCGATGTTATGTGACAGCTCGAGGAAATCGCTTCTGACACCAACTCATTCACTCACACACGGAGCTCTGACCGAAAACCGAGCCCATCCAATGAGGGACACACACAGAGCCCCCGACACCGCGCGCCCTCCCACACGCACACAGCGCCCTGACTCTGATGCTGGCGCTCATATACCGTACTGCCCGCACTGAGCTGCTCCGAGCGCACTTCCTCACCATCCCCGCGGGAACAGACGCGCTCCTGAAGGGACACGTGCAGTGTGGCTTTAGCGAATTGGACTCTAAACTCCTTTCATAAAGGACATTATGGACAGGTGGGACTAAGGGGTGGGAAGACATGCAAACGTGTTGAACTGGTGATTTTGGGAGAGGAAAACATACACGCGCGCGCACATCTTGCTCTCCAATTGCCTTTTTTTCGCCAAGCCCGACATGAGAGAGGCTGCTAAAGCCGGCGGTGCTGCTGCTTCAGCTCGCATTCACGGTGCCGACCCTGCAGCCAGCGCCACCGCGCAGAGGATTTACTTCCCCCTCATCGCGCTGCTGCTCATGTTCACCCCGCGAGTGGATTCCTCCTGGTGGTAAGCCTGGTGTGCGCTTTCTGTGGCATGGCGACGGCATCGTAGGCCTGATTTTCACACAATGTTAGAGCGGAACACCCATATGGCGTGCGACGAAACCCAGCATTTCATATTGCTTTAAACTTTTCACTCAACAAAATAACAAAGTAAACTTTAAAACAACACTTTCACACTGGCGGCTTTATGGCATGTCATGAGAAAAGGCTGAGGACTTGCCAAGTCACACATAGGGATCAATGTGCAGTGTTAGTTATTGTAAGCAAAGCCAATTCTCAGAAGATTGTGGTCTGGCCCTTTTTTGAGCAATGGGCCCAAATAGCATACATTCTAAAGGCTGTTCCATCCAGACAAGCAATCTGCAAGAATTTGTGTATTAATGTGGTCTGATCACACAGCTTTATGTGAAGGGACGTGTAATGAGATGATATAGGTATGATTTCTTGGGAAAAAGAAAGGCTGGATTCAATTTAGTGTGATTCTGTAATTCACTGAGGCATCATGGCATTTTTAAGATTTGAACATTGCTGTCACAACAAGACATGTTAGGACGTCCTGCTCTTGGTTCAAGGTATCCAGCACTGGTATCTTTGGTTGGAGATCTAATTTATTAAATGATACCTCAGACTTTATTTGCAGATAAAGTAACTTTGTGAACAAAAGAAACAGATTGGTGAATCTTTGTTTTGAGTTATATTTCATAACACTTAAGAAGTGCTCTTGCACTACAGCCTGTCTATCATTTGCCAAATTTATCTTGTGATATTGATGCAACCGCTGATGACTGTCATTGAAGCTGCATGTCGATCACCCTACTTTAAGCTCTTAAAACCTAAGGGCCTGTTCCTCACTGAGGTTACAAAATAATTCATAGTACTTACAGAAAAATATGACTTAAAAAAGATTAGCACCTGAGTAATAAGAAATAAAGATTTAAGGGATGTTAAGTAAGTAAACTAGGTTGAGATCCAGGATTTTATTTTTTTTAAGGAAACATCTGGCCCCAGTATTGCACACTTTTGCTCTCTTCTTCATTGTAGTTGCTCTTTAAATGTTCTGCAAAACTACAGAGGATTGGTGTGAATTTGCCTTCGCCTGTGTTAAAACAAAACAATGCAAAAACGTTACTGTATGAAAATATATGTGAAGTCCATGGTGTTTCTTAAGATCAACTCGACTGTGGTGTACTAACTCATCCGACATTCTTGTTCAGGGCCATAGACTTTGTCTGAGTTTGGACATGGGTTATTGCTTTTCAGCTCCTTTGTACTTGTCGGTTTTGTAACAGCAGATGTGATGAAATATTGTGAGATTTCTCAATTAAATGCTTCTCTCTGTCACTAATTGCGGCGTCTGTGGGCCCTCCATCACGTCTCAGTGGTAGCAGTAACAACACAGTCCAACATCTTACCACATTGTAGCTGACTGCTTTGAGGCCTACAGCTGTGTAAACAACAGAAGTCTCAGTAGTCTGCCCAATTTTAGAATCTTTGAATGGAATCCCCCCCTCGACAATGTGAATGTGATCTTCTAACTCAACCAAACAACACTGTACCTACTTCATGAATGGGCAGATAGAATGTTATATTATAGTAGACATAGGCCCCTTTGCCCCACATAAAGGAGCCGTCATCAACCAGTGTGAGGTTTAGGTAAGACACCTATGGCAGCATGCCCGAAGCTGTGTGAGCTGCAGTGATAAATATCTCTGTTCCTTTAGTGATTTATTCAGTTATGGGGATTGTTGTCATCATAGCAATCAATTCACACGTAGTGCCTTTCTGGCTCACATGCATTACTCTTTCATAAATTCCAGGCAGCTGATAAGTATTTTGCAGTAGAGAGTGTATGCCTGTGTGTATGAAGGATAAACAGGGTAGCCTTGTAGAGCAGGCCCTCCCTGGTCGCTGGTGAGAAGTCTTGTGGAGCAGTGCATGTGGGTGTCTCTGATAGGGACAAGGACGTCCATAAGAGGAGTGGAAACAGTGGGTTCATCTAAGCGCCATCACACAAATGTGGCTACGACTGACTGGATAATGAGATCCGGGAAGGAGACAAGGCTGTGTGAGCACAGCATAAACTTTGCAGTGTGTATATATGTGTGTGTGTGTGTGTGTGTGTGTGTGTGTGTGTGTGTGTGTGTGTATGTATGTGTGTGTGTGTGTGTGTGTGTGTGTGAGGTAGATTTGAATCGATGGGGTCAGTTGGAGGATACTGTAATCCCCAATTTGCCATCCATGCCTTGATTTTAGAAAAGTCCCCAGTGGAAACACTGTTCAGAAACATGGCCAACTGCTTGTGATCTGTTCAGCTATTGTTAAATGTGTTGAGCTTAATGTCATAGTACAGTGTTTGGTGTTTACTTTTTAGTTTTGTGCTGAAACTTTGAAGCTAAATGCCTCTAACCAAGCTGAGATTAATTAATCTCCAATAGACTTGCTTATGTACGTTCTAAAACTATATGACATATGACATACTGTAATCTAAAAAAGACAAAAATATGAAATATCAATAACAATGCAAATACTGTTTTTTTAGCTGTTCACTACTTTTTTTGCTACTAACATTGTCATATTGTGTTAACTACATAGATAAAAAGTCTAATAGTGATCATTTATGAACTTATGACCTTTTGAATTTATGAAGTATGATGATTTAGTGTAAATCAAAACTCAAAGTGGCCTTTTTAAGTATTACTGAAAGAGAGGAAACATACACTAGCAAGCAATCACAAATGTTATTACAGTTACAAACTTTATGTATTTAAAGCAAAATTCATTTTTGTTATAGATTGCATGGGTATGTTTACTCGATTCATTCACAAAATAATCTATAATAATAAAGCAATTTCCACCGGGATCAATAAAGTTTTCTGATTCTGATTCTATAGAATAATATAGAATAAATAGTAGTGACACTTCATCTGCTGTAAATACCACTTCTGTGGCTAATCTCTTCTGCAGGTATATTGGTGCACTGGGCACACGGGTCATATGCAACAACATTCCAGGCCTAGTGAACAAGCAGCGACAATTGTGCCAGCAACATCCAGACCTGATGCAATCCATTGGTGAGGGAGCCAAGGAGTGGATTCGGGAGTGCCAGCACCAGTTCCGGCACCACCGCTGGAACTGCAGCACACTGGAACGAGACCACACAGTGTTCGGTCGTGTCATGCTCCGTAGTGCGTTCAGCCTTTATTTATAGAATTCTTTGTAGTTCATTAATAAGACAGGGATAACACTGATATAAATTATATATATATATATATATATATATATATAGAGAGAGAGAGAGAGAGAGAGAGAGAGATTATATATTACTTATAAATAGGCTGTACCAGAACAAGAGAGAGGGAAAGAAGCCAACACTTCTCAGCTTTCCAAGAATGGGAGAGAGTTTGAGGGAGAGTGGATATTCTCCAAATACAAGTGGCGAGTAAGGGGGGGGATCTGCGCGGCTGATGTATAAACAGTAATAGGAGATGTAAATATTTGCGAAGATGACTCTGGCAGACAGACAAAGCTGCCGTCTTTGACATATCACCCTCTGTTTTGGCTAAGTGCGTAAGCGGGAGGATGAAAAATGAGGGAAATGGGGGTCATTGTGCTCCCCGCTGCAGGGGAAAAACACACCTCAAGGCTGCGAGTGCAATCATCCAAAGAACTGAAGGTGAAGAAGTGTTGGTCTGAATCAGTCTCATGGCAGGAAGCTTCAGGGTGGCCTCCCACACTTAAACAGGCCCAGAAAGCCAAGAAAGCTTAAACCTGAGAGAATGAAGGTCAGGTGATGGTCCATATCACACATACACAAACGTTGAACTATAAGCACAAGTAGGGGTTGGCTTGCCGGATTATAGACAAGCTAAACAAACTACACTGAATAAAAGGGCACATGTTCTTTGCAGACATCTAGGTGCTTTCTGAAGCTTTACTGCATGTCACAGTCATTATGTTTCATAGCTAATCAGACCCCTGTTCCTCCAGGCAGCCGTGAGGCAGCATTTGTGTATGCAATCTCCTCTGCGGGAGTAGTCTATGCCATCACCAGGGCCTGCAGCCAGGGGGAGCTCAAGATCTGCAGCTGTGACACCCACAAGAGGGGGAAAGCCAGTGACGAAATGGGTGACTTTGACTGGGGTGGCTGTAGTGACAATATCAACTATGGCATCAAATTCGCCAAGGCCTTTGTGGATGCCAGGGAAAGGATGGTAAAAGATGCCAGAGCTCTGATGAACCTGCACAACAATCGTTGTGGAAGAATGGTGAGGATAAAGCATTCTAGTAGGAGGTTGACATGATGATGATGGCCATAATGGTGGTCATGCAAGGTATAAAGGATCAGCTCAGTGATTTCCAGCCTGATAAATGCAGTTTTTCCTGCTCTGTTTTTCTTGCTCTGATATGCCCACTTCTTGGGCTTGATTAGTTACATCAGAACTGTTAAAATAAGGAAAACACTAAAATATGCAGGGCAGGGGTACGTAAGGATCAAGGTCAGAAATCACTGTGCACTACCTGTTGTTGAACACACAAACCCTATAATTAGTAAAATTCTCTGCTCAATATTAATCTAAAATTTAATTAAGAGCAAATATTTTCTTTTATTTCTGCCAAAATGAAAACAAAAATTATCTTGCTATGACACTGATGTACTCGCCCAATCAAAGCAAGTAATGCCTTACTCTTACACTCCTATTCTTATGGGGTATCTAGAGTTATTGATCAACCACTGCTTTCCTTAGGCAGTGAAGCGCTTTATGAAGCTGGAATGCAAATGCCATGGAGTCAGCGGCTCATGCGCTCTGCGGACATGTTGGCTTGCTATGTCAGATTTCCGCCGAACAGGAGACTACCTGAGGAAGAAGTACAACACAGCAGTGGAGGTCACAATGAACCAGGATGGTACTGGGTTTATGGCTGCAGACCGTAACTTCAGAGGAACAACCAAAAATGATCTGGTGTACGTGGAAAGCTCTCCAGACTATTGCCTCATGGATCGAACAGCAGGTGGGACTGGGACCTAATGATATACTATACTAGCTTCTCTGAAAGACTTGGCTTGATGGAAATTTTGTGTAAGAAATAGAATCCAAGCATCTATATGTCTTATTTCTTTAGCTTATATCAGCATGACTGGAAGAAAATTACTCATAGAACTCTTATGCTTAGAAATACATTTAGAATGATTTATCCTTAGCTTTTCCTGTTCTGATCCTGTTTAATTTAATGATTTCCTTGTTCATACTCTGTACTGTGGAACTTTAAGGAAAAGAGCTGGTAACTCCTGACACTGATAATGATGACTCTGACTCTACAACCATTTTGAAAACAGTGTCATTAACCAAATTTTGTTGCTCCCTCGCTGGTTCAGGTTCGCTGGGCACTGCAGGGAGGGTGTGCAACAAGTCTTCCAAGGGCATGGATGGTTGTGAAGTCATGTGCTGTGGCCGTGGATATGACACAACACGAGTTAAACGCATGACCAAATGTGAGTGCAAGTTCAAGTGGTGCTGTGCAGTGGAGTGCAGAGACTGTGAAGACACTGTGGATGTTCACACCTGCAAGCCACATAAGCGGCCCGATTGGCTGGATCTCACTTGACGGTCATGGATGTGGCCAATCGCATCATAAATTTAACTTCTCAGGTTTTTCAAGTGGACCAATGCAGCATGGGATTCATGGCTTCAGCATCCTGATCTCCACCAGCAAAACCTTATTGAACCTTATTGGACTTGCGTGGTGAAAGAGCTGAGGCGAAGCTATTGCCAAGACTGGGACCTTGCTCATCGGATGTCATGAGAAAATATATTTTATATGTGGTGTTCTCTGATCAGAACATAGAAATGGGTGCACACTGCTTTAAAACTATTAAAAAAGACTGTCATGTTAACAAACATAACACTAAATGTACTTTTAAGACTTGTTTGACAAGAATGAACTTTAGCATTTGGTATGCTGTCTCTTTAAAATGGACTCCCAGAGTTAGTCTAGCTAACTGAGACTAAGTTTGAGAACTAGACGCAGGAGATGGTATAGAGCGCCAAGAATTTCTCCAAGATGAGCTGATGTTCTTAGTTCTAAATTTGACTGGATGTGAGCCCAACTTTACACAGCACATTGAAACAGACCTGATTTGTCCAAATAAATCTACAAAAGGAGCTTATTTTTGTACTTTGAAGGACACAGCATATATACACAGATGAGCCACTTTATTTAGTACATCTTGTGTCTACACTCATTGTCCTTTTGATCAGTATATAAATGTGTACTTTATAATTAGCAATTTCAGACTTGTCATTTATTACTAGTCTGTCTGTCTCTGCATTATTTGTTAGGCCCCTTTACCACGTTCAAAAATAGTAAGCACCCCCACTGGACCACCACTAAGTAAGTATTATTTGGGTGGTGGATCATTCCAAGCACAGTAGTGACAAAGACATAAAACTGGTCATGGTACGTTGTGTGTATATGTCACACAGAGTGGATCACAGATAGTAGTGCTGCTGGAGTCTTTAAACAAATCAGTGTCACTGCTGAACTGATGCTGAACATGCTAAACCACACATTAAGTTAAACTGTTTGCTCTATATTTAGAATCAGAATTAGAAAACTTTTTTGATCCTAGAGGACATTGCTTAATATTAAACCAACATTCAGTTAAGTGTGATGCTCAGTGGATTGCCCATGGCCCTCCATTCACTTCTGCTATTATTAATGGCTGAATGAAAAATATCTTGCCACAATGCTAATGCTGTGTCTGATCCAGTTTTTGCAGCACACGCACACTAATGTACCATTACCATGTCAACGTCACGTTGTGATCCACCATCCAAAAAACACATGCTAACTGTTAAACCTGTGAGAGTCCTGACCATTGATATATGAGGTATAGAGTAAGTGTAACTAATTAAGTGGCTCATCTGTGTAATGTGAAACAATACTACAGCTTTAATTCTTATTTTTATGCATTTTCTGTAAGAAATTTATTTTGATATATTTGACTTGGAGAAATATACAGGATATGTACATCAAAGACTTGTCAGTATGTGCTCATTTGGCGTATTTCAGGTAATGCATGTCTTGTTAATGAAATTTACAAACTCAATTTCCCAAAAAATTGGCTTAATTTTCAAAATGCAATAAAATTTTAAAAAACTTATGTTTTATGTCTTATGTTAATTCATGTGAACTGAATCCTGATACTTCTCCTTAGTCAGTAAAACTATTGAAAATCTGTTCTTTGTACTTTTGTCAGTTAAATAAGGATTTACGTGAAATAACATCACAAATGTTTCTTTTTATTGCAATAGGGATGTATTCCCTGCTTTTCTGGAAATGGGGTTTGTAATATCTGAGCACTTAAACCAGTGGTGTACAATTGTTTACATTTTCAGTTCTGTCCATTAGCTGGGAACTCAACCTATCACGCATCAGCATCAACAGTGCAAGGGTGAAACAGTGCAACAGTGCTTCCTTTGAGTCACTTGAACCTCCACCGCATCTTTTATAACTGCTGCTAATGCAACATCATTGGACAGCACAACATGCTTGGAGGAGAGCACTGTCTGCCAGTTCAGTTGCATTAGTAAACAGACGCCTGTGTTGGCAAAAGGAACAGCCATCCTATGCATCTAGAGCAAAGCTGATTGTGATCTCCTGGAACCACCTGGGAACAAACTTTGGCAACAGGTTTTTATTTCAAGCATGTGGGAACACTACAGATTTCACTTGTTTAATGACTTGGTCTCAGTTTTCAGAGAGACAGATTGATTGTACGTGCTCCTGCTTTATTGGAATTAAAACCTGCAATTACATTGGCCCTTTGCAGATCAGAACGGACATCCCTAAGTTAAATCTAATTTTACAAATTTCTTCTTTGCAAAGGTTCAGATAGGTGTGTGATCAAACTAGATTAAATTTGCTCCTTGGGTCTGAACTCCAGCACATTGAATATGAAATGAAAGACTATAAGGTTTTATGCAGAATGTAAAACCTATAGGAACCCTTTGAATACACAGCCCCACTGTACATAAATCCACAAAAGAACATAACCTCGATTTCTTTTCAGTACTTGTTTATTTTTTGGTGTCTGTTGGCTGGGTTCTCTAAGTGAAAGGAATGTTCCTCATACTCCAGTACGGGTGATAGATGTGGCCAATCCTGAACATTTTAAACCTGAAAAACTATAGCTGTATGTTTCAGGTTGCTATGTGGAATGTGAAGTGCCATTTATTGATATTTGAGGCCTTTGGTAAAATCCAAGCGGTTCTCCCTCTACTTTTGATCAATGATCCTGTTGTTGCAGTCAATGGACAGTCATTTTGACAGTAAAGACAAGTTTTATTTGTAGCCATATTTGCTCATTGACACAACAATTTACTGTGCATTAACCTACTGATGCAACTACAATACAACTAGCCACAACAAAAACTTTGTTTTAACTAATTTAGAACAGATATAAAAAGTGCTCACCATTTGTCCTAACTACGTTTGTCTTTGGTGTTAGAGTCAAAACAGCATAAAGTAAGGTAGTGTATGGATGGCATGGTATCTGAACGGACTACTGTAACTTGACTAAATTCTTATGTAAGATACTAAAAGCTGCTAAATCATGGATTGAATCCTTTAAAATGTTAGAGTTAGATTACCATCTTCAGTGTATAATTGGCCCTTATTCACATATACTCAGGTAAAACCAATGCAAAATGTCAAATCATTGCTATAAGCAAAAGATAGTTTAACAGCACTTAATAGTAAAAATAGTCACCACAGCATGGCTAGCATTCATTTTACTAGGCCAAACAGGTACCTTTGGTGTGACAACATGGTTGTTTCTAAATTTGCTGTTAAGATGGATGAGTGAATGCGAAGCCAGGCTTTTGGCATGCTGGTCAGAGAATGCATTTCCAAAATGGCGATGCCATTAATCTAAGGCAACCTGAACCTTTGTCAGGTACAGAAAGGGGGGGCTTGCTCTGACATTGGTTATGCTGGCATGAACAAAGAAAGCTTTAAAAAAGTAGAGGAAAAAAAAAAGCTAAGACACATCCCATTCATGGACATAGATTTGAAATTCATGTTAAGGGTACAACCAGTTTAGACAGAAAGCACATATATTGAAAAATATTTTGTGCAATGTTAAATTGAGACAGATGTAGAGGGTCACAGCAGTTCATTATAGGGTGTTACTTTTTGTTCCCATTTTGTACTTTGTGGTTACCCATGTAAGCATTAATGAGCAATACATGATTTTCAAATGAAACATAAAGGCTGAACTTTTACCTCTATCTATCATCTATTTCCTTTTAGGGTTCATCCAAAGATACATTTTTGCAATGCTGGAATCTGAAAAATCTCCCACAGCCAGTCCAATAATGTTTTCTACTATTCAACAGTTCTACCTCACACCTCTTCTGGCCAAGGGAAAACGTTCTGTGTTGAGAAAGAGTTGAGGAAAACATGTCAGAGTGTGTTTACTTTCAAACATTGTAAAATGGCCCCCTTGATACTCTGTGGTTGGTGATGAAATTTATGCATGTTCCTAAACAGAAAACCATCTACCATTTTAATTAGCATACTAATCCCTTCAAGACCTCACTGACATAGTTGAGATATTTTGCTTGAAAGCTCAGGTCTCTGCTCTAAATGTCATTCAGAGTTTCTCAAGCCAAGTGCCATTAACAACTGTTCATTAAAAGGGACAATGTGTACATTAATCACATGATCGTCTGCCAAGTGTGTGTGGTCCTTGTAGTCATTTGTGCTAGATAATGATCTTGTTAGGTTGAAAACCCTCCAGCTGTTTTCAGTTGAGCCAAACGTAACATTCGGATCATATATTCATGAATTCACACCTTTAGAGATACTGAGACAGATTTTTTCAGTGCTGGTCTATGAACACTTATGAATCAAGCAATCTTACATAACTCATTTCACTGCCTTAAGAAACTGATGGTAATTGAACCTGCAACAAAGATTTACTTTTGGGATGATATTTTGGGTTATGTTTGACATGGGTGGCATTTAAAAACAGGAAAAACAGGTCAAACATGATAGTGACATTACTGCCTCTATACTATGATAAACTTATGTTTACCTGTGTGTATATGAACACTGGATATTTAAAACTTTTAACCAACACCCGTACCACAGAACCTTTCCAAAAAAAAAATCCCTTTACAACTTACTGTTAACCTACCATGTATGCCTCTTGGGGGAAACTCTGTGCTTCCCTCTCGTGGCTGCAGGCTGCAGTCCATGGATCTGTCGGTCAGTGCCAGTACTTGGCCCTGAGGGCAGATTTATAGGGGAGTTTAGTGTAATGTATACATGACCTCTGGAGCTGGGTGTGGAATGGCTCCCAGAGGTGAGCGTTTGGGAACGTTAGCGCGGCTGCTGTCAGACAGAGCTTACCAGGTCGGCGGTATGGGATTAACACATAAAAACTCTTATCTGGTGAGTCAGCTGGCAAGAATGCAGTTCTCTCTATGTTTCCAGTACTGAGATGAGGCCCTGGGGAGCTACAGTTAGGACAATCAGAAACCTTTACTCTCCTCACCTACAGTATGGGGTTTGTTTGTGCTCTAAAGTTTAAGACCCTGCATATGGTCTGAAAAAAAGCAATGTTATGCTATCCGTGAAACATAGATTGAGTCAGAAGTAGTTTGGAGTCTTCCTATTTAGGTTTGTGAATTTGGCTATTGACCAGTATCAGATCTCTGGAGCTTTTTGTCAATAGCAGAAAAAAAATCATCATTTTTGTAGTTCTTTATTTTTTGCATAATTTTAAAACATTAGACTTTGTAATCATGATGAATGAGCCAGTAGAAAATGTCCAAAATTACTTGTGTCACGAATTAAGGGGAGTATGGAAACCAGTGCGGCTAACAAAGAGTCTTTATTTGTGACAGAATCCTCTGCCTACCCAGCGAATGTGTGCCCCACCAAACCGTGCAATAGCAGGGAAAAGAGGGAAGAGGTAAGTGTGGAGTTTAATCACTTGGCTAGACCCCTTATGGTCCCGGTTCGGTTTGCCACTCACCATGCTCCTTTTGTCCTTTCAGCCTTGGTAGACTCTGGAGCCGCAGCCAATTTGACTCGCGAAGGAGTTGGGCCTTGAGTTCTCTTATTCTGAGCAACCCATGTCTGTGTTGGCATTAGATGGGAGGCCGATTGGCCAAGGTAAGCAAAGCAAATGCACAAAGCCTGCCGCCGTAACCGTGGGGGCGGTGCACAGGGAAATGCTGAGTTTTTTTGTCATCTCAGCAGCGGAGCCCAAGATTGTGCTCGGGTTGCCTTGGTTGAACAAGCATAACCCGCGCATCTCTTGGCTCTGTCCTGAGATTATCAGTTGGACACCATTTTGCCACAAAAATTGCATTTCCCTGCCTTGCACCGCCACTAGCGTAGAAAGCGCTAAGGCTATCATGAAAGCTAACATCCCTGCTGAATACCGAGACCTAGCTGAGGTATTCAGTAAGAAGAAGGCCACCCATCTGCCACCACACAGACGTTGGGACTGCGCTATTGATTTAAAACGGGGTGCATGCCCCCTCGTCGGCCTACTTCCCCCTTTTTGAGAGCTGAGATGGAGGCCATGGAGCGTTACATCCAAGAAGCCCTAGAAATAGGCTATATTCGACACTCCTCCTCCCAGGCATCAGCTGGTTTCTTCTTTGTTTAGAAGAAGGACAGGGGTTTACAACCCTGTATAGATTATAGGGGGCTGAATGAGGTAATCACGGCGTTTCACTATCCATTGCCCCTGGTACCTGCAGCATTAGAGCAGGTACAAGGGGCAACAATCTTCACGAAGTTAGATTTAAGATCGGCTTATTATCTTGTGCGCATTAAAGAAGGTGACGAATGGAAAACTGCCTTCTCCATGAGCAATGGCCATTACGAGTACCTGGTGGTACCATATGGCATTTCGTTGGCACCGGCAGTTTTCCAGTCATTCATTAACGAAGTATTTCGGGACATGCTAGGAAAGACGGTCATAACTTATATAGATGACAATCTTATTTACTCAAAAAATCACACTGAGGACGTAAAACATGTGCGGGCAGTGCTACGGCGTTTATTAGATAACCAGCTGTATGTCAAGGTGGAGAAATGTGAATTTCAAGCATCTGTGGTAGGATTTGGGGCAGTTTTGTTGCAGAAAGATGTCGCCAGTAACAAGATGTTTCCCTGTGCTTTCTTTTCCAGGAAGATGACACCTGCAGAAAGAACCCACCACGTCGGGGACAGGGAATTGTTGGCCATGTAGCTGGCCTTGGAGGAATGGCGGCACTGGTTGGAGGGGGCCAAATTTCCATTCATGGTCTTCACTGACCACAGAAATCTTGAGTACCTCCATGCCGCCAAATGCCTCAACCCTCGCCAAGCCAGGTGTGCACTGTTCTTCACTCAGTTCAACTTCTCTCTATCGTATTGACCCAGCAAGAACATGGCAAGGCAGATGCCCTCTCCCGGCAATTAAAAAAAGATCCGGGAGAGGAGGAACCAGCTACCATCCTGCCAAAGGTCGTGCTTGCTGCTCCCATTAGATGGGAGTTTGAGGAAGAGATAGAGAGAGAGAACCGGGAGAAGAACATGCCCCGAGTGCTCGGCTGACAAGACCTTTGTCCCCGAACGATTGAGAGTTGAACTGATCAAGTGGGTTTACACCAGCAAAGCCACAGGGCACCCTGGAATTTCCAGGACACACCGGTTGCTGGCTGAGAGATTTTGGTGGCCCAAGATGAGGACCGCAGTGGAGCAGGTGGTGAAATCCTGCTTGGTCTGCGCCACCACGAAGTCTCCCAGACAGCTGCCGGTAGGTAAATTACTGCCCTTGGAGATTCCTCAGAGGCCATGGTCCCACTTGGCCATAGACTTTCTGGTAGACCTCCCAAGGTCACAAGGATACACTTGTGTAGTTGTAGTAGAGAAGTTCACCTCCCAAGTCTGGAGGGGATTCATGGAGAAGCTGGGGGTGAAGGTCAGCCTGATGTCAGGCTACCACCCCCAGTCTAACGGCCAGGTGGAGAGGCTGAACCAGAAGCTGGGAAGATTCTTGCAAAGCTTCTGCCACAATCAGCAGAATCACTGGGCCAGATTTCTTCCTCTGGGCCGAATATGCCCAGAACTCCCTCCAGAACGCTTCCACCCGCCTTACCCCATTCCAGTGCGTGCTGGGCTACCAGCCTCCTCTGTTCCCATGGAACAACACCCCCACCAATGTACCTGCAGTGGATGAGTGGTTCCAGCGAGCAGAGGAGGTGTAGGAAGGTGCCCATGCCTTGCTGGAGGAGGTGGTGAGGAGACAGAAGTGGAGAAGGACTGAAGAACCCAGGTAAGAACCCAGTGACCATGTGTGGCTTTCTGCGAGGGATCTTAAACTCAGGCTTCCCTGCAAAAACTGAGCCCCAGGCATGTGGGGGCGTTTAAGGTCCTTTGCAGAATCAACCCTGTAACATATGAGTTGTTGCTACCCCAAACTTACCGCATCTCCCGTGTTCCATGTCTCCCTGCTGAAATCCATGGTGAGGGGACCTCTGGCAGAGACCGCCCCAGTCGAAACCCCCTCGTCGGCATTGGACCTGGAGGGCGGGCCCGTGTATGTGGTCCACTCCATCCTGGACAGTCGTAGACAGGCTGGGAGGGTCCAGTATTTAGTCGACTAAGAGGGCTTTGGGCCAGAGGAGCGGAGGTGGATTCCGGCTGCTGACGTCCTGGACCCCACCCTGACGGAGGACTTTCACTGTCAGTGCCCGGAGAGGCCCAAACCCCAGGGAAGGGGCAGGCCCCGTAAGACGCCAGGGGTCGTCCGTCAGGGGGGGTGATGTAAGGGAATGTGTAAGACCCCCTCTGGTTGAGGGGGGATTGCCGCCACCCAGCGGCTGGTGCCGCTCTCCGTCCCCCGAATACTGACTGGCCCAACCATTCCAGGTGTGGCTGGTTAGTCCCCTGATCACCTGGGGATATAGGCAGGGCTGGAACACAGGGAGAGTGCGGAGGATACTAGTCGTGTGCTGTAGTGAGGAAGGATACAGTATTGAATGTTTAGCACTAGGTTTGTGCAACTGAATTGAGCCTAGCTCTAGCGAGGGCTGTTGCTGCCGAGCGACCCTTGCATTTCTCCTGACTGCGACGCCAGATCGCCGTGTCATCTGCTTTCTGGTTGAACAAATAAAGACTCTTTGTTAACCGCACTGGTTTCCAGACTCACCTTGATTCGTGACAACTTGAAAAAAAATATTTTATTCAACTTCCATTATAGCCAGTTGAAAGCTTGTCTTCAAACTCCTGTAAAGACACTACCTTGGAAATAAAAGTTTTTGATCCAAAAGTGACAATATTAACGTAATACAGTGATTTTGATTTATTAGAACAACTGCATGTAAGCACTTACACCAATCAGCACTGCTCAACATTGATCAGCCATAGCATAATATTGTGCAGGTCCCCCTCATTCCACCCAGTCAACACTGACCTATTTAGGCATGGATACCATCTCTAAAGATGTGCAGTGGTTGCGAGGTGGCACCTCCAGAACATCCTTTAGGTGATTGAGAGGTAGGAAACTTGAAGGTCAACTCAACACCTTGGTCATAAATAATTTTTAGAGTGTGACAGAGCACAAAATCTTGCTGAAAGAGGTCACCCTGCCATTAGAGAATACTGTTGCCTTGAAGGGACAACTTTTTCTGCAACAACGCTTTGGTAGGTGGTACATATCAAATTAGCATCCTCATGAATGCCAGAATCCAAGGTTTCCCAGCAGAACACTGCCCTGTGTATCACACCAGCTTGTCTTTTTCCCATAGTGCATCCTGGTACCTTCTCTTCCCTAGGTAAACAAAGCACTTCACTTGTCAATGGTTTTAATATTGAGCCTGATCAGTGCATAAGGTAGAGTTAACACTGTCAGTCAGTAGGCCACTCAATTGCCAGTATACAAGGTGCTGCTTATCTACTTCCTTTGCCTTCGGGTCAGCATTCTCTGTTTCTGTGAACTGCCATTTCCATCTCATTCCAAATATTCTCAAGGGGGTTAAAATACAGGCACTGTGAAGGCCTCTAATGGACTTATTGTGCAGATCATAACATAATACAAAAGGAATATTCAAAATATTCCACAATTTTGGTAACCACTTTTTACTGACATTAGCACCCAAATCAAATCAAATAAAAATGAATTAAAGCAAATTAGACAGTACACATACACAACCATACCAGAATTTGCATAACAAATTGATAGCTTAGCCTGTGGTTATTGTAGATCATTCGAGGCCAAGTCTGACCAGTGATGCATCCTGAAATGATACTCTGCAAATAAGCACTGAATTCAGACGCGGTTTGCCTAGTTTGTAGGCTGTTCGCTAGTGCTTTTCTCACCATTTTCTTTTGACCCTTGGTCAGTCTTTACCATTTAGGATAAGTGGATTAGAGGAAACAGGCTCCAGTTTTTGGATGGTGTCAACAACCATTCTAAACTTTTTATCACTTATTATCAACATGTTTTAAAGCATTTAGGACACCTTGTGTTGCTTGGAAGCACGACTATAGACACAGATTAACCTCAACTATCAAACAAATTTTATGTTTGTTGCTTTCTGTACTGTCAAACTTTTTAAGTGTTTGTAGTGGACATAAAGTTTGTTTTAGTTTGGAAACAAGCGCCATTCTGAGCATACCTCTGAACTCAATAGGAGCTAAATGTCTAGATCGCCATGTGGTTTAATCTGACTCCAGGTTAGATTCTGATTTAAAGTAGATTGCATTTTCCCCTCTCCTTACCATAAGTGCAGTAAACAACTTCTAATGGTGTCTAATTACACACATCTTCCTGCCTTACAAGCACTTGTTGCATTGCCTGTTGTGGTTGTTGTCCCAGGACATTTGGCCCTTGAAACAGCGTTTGTTTGTAAACAGACCAAGGAATAAATATTTCTCTGTGAGAGATTAAGCACGCATGTCCTCCAGTTACCATGATCCTTTCATCATTTTTTCCCATGCACATGGGTCTTCTTTTACACTTCAGCTTTTTTCTGCCTCTTCTAGAAGCTTACAGAAGATGGCCATGATCTTTAACCCACTCTGTAAGGCACTCTCTTATTGGGGACTGCCAGAAAAAGCAGGTGGTACAAAGACCGTTGATGCCATGTGCATTTTTCTCATACACAGCTCAGCACATCAAAGGAGCTCTATCAGGATATAACACAGGGCATGCCTGGTCCTATACACTGACTTACAGCAGTAACTTTAATTTACACTCATTAGTTATGAATAACTTCAACACCATACTATATATATATATATATATATATATACAGTGGGTATGGAAAGTATTCAGACCCCCTTCAATTTTTCACTCTTTGTCATATT
>JBBPDA010000105.1:21420752-21436280 GCA_037974385.1 Arnoldichthys spilopterus | reverse complement strand
CTAGACTACTTTTTTCTGGTGGCACTGGTGTTACCAACATTTTGACTATATTAAGGTATTAATCAATGACCTTATATGCTGATGAAGAGCTTAATCTCCATACCCTAGTACTGACGTAAAGATTGACAATCACTTGAGACTTACAATTTGCTAAATATTTAATTATGATAATTAAGTTTCTCTGCCACGAACAAGGGCTGACAACAGCAGTTATCAGCAGTGTTGAATTCTTCTCTTTTAGAAGATTCATTTGATCTAACTGCTGAAAAGAAGAGGAGGTGGTCCCTGCAGTCCCTGCAGATTGTGTGTTTCCTACTGTTTTGTGTTTCCATGTTTTCAGTCATTTTGCTTGAAAGTAGTGGTTTTCCTTCTTCACTGGCTCATTCTGTCACTCTTTGACTGAACTCTCATCACCAGTTGTGTCCGAGTCAGGAGTTCTTATTAGCACTTACTCTCCACCAGCCTCCTAGTCCGGATTTCATTTTTGGGCCATGGTACGAGACAGCTAAATTGATTGTTTTTTGGAGAGTGCAGACTGCAGGGAGAGTGCAGCCAGAGAGAGACCAACTGAACTGGGGAAGAAGAAAAAGCACTACTTTCAACCACAATGGTTAACACAGGATATGTGGTAGAGGGCAACAAAACAGCCTATTGATCTTCGTGCACCCGCATGAATACGACTGCATAAAATTTTAACTTGCATGCTTTAAAAAAAATGGTCACTCGTAGGTTTCAAACACAGACAATAGAAAAAGTAATAGATATGGATATTCTTAAATAAGTCGGCATTAATGATCTGAAAGGTAAAGTGATCTGAGTATCTTTCATACATATTAAAGCAGACGTTAACACAGAACTATCACTACACTGACCTCTCCCCTGTGCCAAAGTAGTGGCAGATCTTTGGAAATTAGTTAATATGTGCAATTAATCATTAAAGACCATGGCAGGAATACACAGAGAGTACAGAGAGCAGTGCATGGTTGTGCCTTTCTGGCTGAAGTTGGGGGACATCACTGGAGGTTATGCATTGCTACCTGAAACACTAGGTCTCTGCTCCACTTCACCATTGGCGGAAGAGAAGAGACCTGCAGAGCTGTTGTTCTCCACGCCGCCGAGAAGAGGACGCAGGTGACTGACAGAAACCTGCTCGATGAAGGAGGTGCCATACTTTCTGAAGTACCACCATTCGAATATCTTAGAAGGAGAAGAAAAGGAGGAGAGGAAAAGAAAGGCAATCATACTTCACACAGGTCACAAGCTCTTTTCATGTGGTCACTACTGTGTACTTTTATATGATAGTGTCTGTTAACAGCAATTCCATCACATTTTTGCTAAAGGAAAAGCTTACCAATATAAGGCCGGAGATTAGTGAGGAGGTTCCGGTGAGCGCAACATAGAATTTAGGTGTAAGAGTGTTCAAAAACATGGATGCTGTATGGAAAGAAAAGAGGGAAACAGTTCCTCATGACATGGGCAGCCTTCAGCCATGAAAGAGCAGCTAAAGGTCTGAAACTAATGACAGGTGTGTAGTTCGGACAAAGCAAGCAATTCATAATCCCTTATTCTTTTTTTAATGACTCTATACCATATGAAAGGCAACATAATTGCACCCGGGTTCCCTTTCACCCTTGTGAAGCTGCAGTTTATAAGATAAGGAGCTCCTGAGAAAGGAAAGGCACAGCTGTAAGTGACAGCCCCAGAGCCTCCAGACTCACACTTCCAGCAGCACACTGAGACTAACAGCGGGCAATATAGCTCACTACACCTGTCCAGTTCAACTCAACTGAAGCAGCTGCAACTACCGAATTAACTAGAGAGTGTGTAACAGAATGTGTGTGAAAACAAACGGCAAAAAACTTTGTTAGCGGCTAAGCTATTTAGCTGAGTGAAGCCAACAGCGAACAGCACATTACCCGCGGTGACGGACTCCTGAAGCTTCAGCGGACTTCGCAGCACGTAAATCATAGTTAGGACCATGGCGAACCAAACTGCACAGACGTAGGTCCAGGACCACGACAACCAAGATTTTAATTTCTCGGCAAACCCGTGAGACTGGGGATTACTGCTGTTGTCGTCCGCCATTTTTCACCGGATGGCAATAAACATTGGAACCGTGGGAGAGTGAAGGCTGTAATAGCAGGCGCTTTCCACAGGGTGGCGCCCGACTCTCACTTATGTGGAAGCTGATCACAAAGAAAACTCACGAAGTGGAGCTGATATGTCAATCCTCAACCCCCAAAAATGAATTTTCCAGTTTTCTCTTTAAATGTAGAACTAAAAGGGTAATTACTTTTCCATTGTAATATCTCATTATTTTAATGTGTGCCTCAGTCTGTGAGATGGCAAAGTCTTTCAGTGTTTTGATGTAAAATTGCTCTTTTTCCATTACTAAGCTTTCCGTACATTGGTGGCGGTAAGAACTATGGACCATGATGTTTACACAGCAAATACAGCTATTGTCTATCAAAATATGGAGTAAGATAAATAAAACTTCACATGAAATGCTGGTCATTTTAAAGTAATGGTGAATCTGGAAATAAATCAGTGTTGCAGTAAAACAACCTTCATGTGGCCTTCTGCCACAGGGGACAGATTAAAACATTTACACCATCATGTTCATGACAATTTAATAACCTGCCTGGCAAAATCCTCTACAATAGAGCATTTGTCAACAAATCATACTGAATCTCTTATTCTTACATCTTCACTGAAATATGCAAGGTAAAACAGCTTTTTAAGACCCCCCCCCCCAATATAATATATATATATATATAAAATAAAATACACTCAATGAGCAGGAAGTTGGTGCAAATCCTTTATTACTCTGGGATCATATTTGTTCATACACTTTGTAAAAAATAGTAATAAATGTTTGGGAAGGAGGCAGAGATCGAGAGTAAACTTTGTGTGACTGCATACAGTATACCAGTTTTAGACACCAGGGGGCGATGTTCTAACCATTTCCAATCAGATTAACTGGGACATTAAACACTACATCTGTAAACTGAAACTGTGGACCACACCAACACAGTGCTGCTTACTTTGGCAAGAACTACATACACCACCCAACAAACACTGTTTTCAGGAGACTCACTACCATTGTGCTGACCACATAAGCTGGCCAAATGAAATGCAGCCAAGAAAAAGAGAAACCTTTTACATGACAAATCATATAAAGCACAACTCAATAACCATCTCCAGCACGTTGCATTATTCATTCAATATTCATTTCACAACAGCAGTGATCTATACTTGTCAGGCATGTGTATGTGGTTATATGGTCATTGCTTGCAGGGGTGGTTTTCTGGACAGGGTTTAAAATATAATAGTATTATACAAAATGAAAAATTAACCATTAACATATTTGTTTTGTTTAACTCGTGTGCACTACAGAGAAAAAAAATCTATTTTAGCAACATTTGCGATAATAGTGCATAAACAATAACTGTTCAAAAACGTGGCACAAACTACAAATGTGTTAATGACTGCAGAGGTGATCATCTTTTTTTTTTTTTAATGAAAAAAAAAAAGTAAAACAGGTTTGGAAAATGTGGAATATGGAAAACTTGCGATAGAAAACAAGAAAACAGGCCATACATGTACGCAGTCTTTCGGTCACCTACCACACACAAACTGTTATGAAAAGAATCCAGATCGAAGTCATCCGCTCATGTAGATTTCATTTGGCTCGAAATGTGAGTAGGCCTTCCAAAAGGCCATAGCTTAGCCTAAGCATAATTGCTACAAACCATTTTTTGCTCATAGAGGTGCTTCAGTCTATGTGGTAAAAACAAATCAAGTGCATTTGAAAAGCTGTGGCATTTTGGTAGAATTTTTTTTTTTAGGTTTTAAAATTCGAAATCAGCCACTTCAAAGTACATTTAAAAAAGTATGTTCATTACTTGAGATCTGACACCTTCGTCAAGAACAAAGTTTAAGTTGTGTCCAGAAAACTCCCTCTGAGTGTGATGTGCATAAGGGCTGTCAGTCAGGGAGGTGAGAGACAAAGATGCAAGGACGGGGTGGTACATTTCTGACCCTGTGCACTGGTGTTGCAGGAGGTATTTGTTCAACAGCAAGGACCTGTTGCTAAACCCATTAGAACAAGCTCACAGCCTTCTATCAATACAGAAAAGGAGGCAGTCTCTTAAGCTGAGGTTAAACCTTGGCTTTCGTAAAATTAAAAAAAGAAAAGAAAAAGAAGAACATTTCTTAGCACACTTCTCATAGGAGCCTGTGCTCAAAGCCTTGAGCCAGCCTCAAGCTCAGGCTGGAGCCCCTCGCAGTTCATTTCTTGGCTTGTAACATGAGCAGAGAGTTGGCATGCCGGATCAGGTCTAAGCATTCTGCATCTCTTTGCCGATCTTGTAGCTGAGGATCTTGTTCCAGTCGATTTTGGTGCGAGTGACGGGAAGCTGACGGCGTAAGGCTTTAAAGGTGGTGTCCGACATGGTCTGGTAGTTCTCACTGATGGCCGTCTGATAGACAAAGAAAGCACTGAGGTCTGTTTTTAACTGTTTTATAAACAGCAGACTGCTAATTTCGAAATGTTACATGATCAAATTAAATATGATTCACATCAGCTAAAAATAGATCGTTAATCAGCAAGAAACTTAAGTTCAATTCGGCACATTCATGAAATCAGCGAAAGTCTCATACCTGGTATTCATTTTCTGCATTTTCAATAATCTTGACAAACTCATCAGCAGTCTGCTTTGCATTCTGTTTTACAAAGAAACAAGCAAAAACAAAAGCGTAATGAAACAGGAGAGAATAAATTAGAAAAAATTACGTTTTAAAACTATGTTTTCCTAATTAGAAGAATAATATTTTTTTTGGTCAAGTGACATGAACATTTAGATGAACACTGGGCCTGAAGGATGTTGGAGAGCTAAACATGCTGGCAAAGTGTTTTGTGTAAAGTTACAAACAGTATAAAACAGCGTCCTTCAGTTGATCTGCGAAGTGCACAAATTCCTATTATAATAGCTAAGATTGTCAAACCTTTTTTAACTTAAAGTGTGAGGTCACTAACATCAAAGAAACAACCGCACACTTCAACATGAGCCTGAATGTTTGGAGGGACTCCTGCTGGTTTAGTTTTATTTACATTGCTACCATGTTCAATAATTAAATATTAAATTGAAATAGCAATTTGATTAAAGGTGTATAGAAAAACAACCTTTAATGGCATAAAATGAGGACAATGTTCAAAATAATACTGAAAGAAGTTCATCTTTTGTATGTCACCATGTCTTTAGATCATAGCTTGTAACCAACCATTTCTCATTACCCTCAGTACAGACATGCAGTGGTTGTAACTCACAGAAACAACAATAGATTCTTGAATGTCCTTGTGGCTGACCAGCTGCACATTGCCATCTTCATAATAATGAACCTGGATTTTCAGCACGCCCACAACCTGAGATGTAGCCTGAGACACGCTGAACTTCCACTCTGACCGGCAGCGGCCATTCCTGCAAAGAAAAGCCAAGCTCAGCGCCACTGGGCTAATACTGCATTCATGACAACTGGAAACTCTGAATTTCAAAACATTCATGCATCTTTAAATTCAGAATATATGTGGATGCTCACAGCAAGAGAGCACTGTGTGTATATTAAAAGCTCTAAAAAAGGTGTCTGTTTAGGGATTAATTTATTTGAAACACAGAATTACTCAACTCTCTAATTCTCCATGTATCACCCAGTATTTAGCAATATATGAAGCATATTATACACAAATAGAAATGTAAAAGTCCAAAGGTCCTATAAAACACAGAGGTTTCTCAGAGTGAGAAATAAGAAATGTGACACAAACCACCAATACGATCTTACCAGAAGTTTTTGGGTTGAAACTGATGTCCTTCAATGCAGGCAATGATTGTTTGCTGGCCATCAATGGTTTTCCCATAAACCTACAGCAAACATGACAGAGCCATGACCTATCCCAGCAGAGTCTCTGAACAGGTCATGTGAAACATTCTAATGGCCCGAGAAGAGGAATGTAAATGTTAACCACAACGAGAACTTAGAAATTAGAATGAAAGCTCCCAAGCTCAGACGGAGAGGAAACTAAAGTTCACTCACTGTGCACACTCCGGTGGGGTAGTGGTCTTTAATGTAGGCCCTCAGTGCAGTGTCGCATGCCTCCCTCCATTGCTCTAAAGATGCCTCGCCCTCATGAGGCAGTGGGTCACTTGCCTCTTTCCTCAGGTGATCAAACTTAAATGACAGCTTGTTCCGTGGGTCAAAGAAGCGTCCATTACCCAGGTCTCCATGCTCTGTGATTAACACCTGCATTTTTTTAAAGGATTTTTAAATAATTACTAATTCACATTATTCCACTAGAATAATACAAAAAAATACATTTAGCAAATGTAGTTAAGGCAGAACTTATTTGGTATCCAATGTTTTCTTCTTTAGTTTCACACCGGTGAAATAAAGATAATCTAGATCAAGAGTAATGGAAGCTTGTATCCCAACAATTAAAATTTTTGGGGTGTTTGTTTAGTTTATATACAAGAAGGTTTTTGGCAAGGTATTGCTTTAAGTGGTAATAAAAATAAAAAACAGACTCAAACACAAACAATTTTTCTTATGCCGAATTCATGAACAAAAGAAAAGGTGACTGGATTAAGACGTAACGTGCAATTCTTTCGTTTTTAATTTGCCATTAAACCAGCAGCATTGTGTGAATTACCTGGTCTTCCTTCAGTTTGCTGGGGGTAAACTGATCCATGTTATATTGGGCAAAGGCACTATTTCATAGAGAAAAAGAACGTGTTACACCAATATTAGAATCTCTGACAAGGAAACGATTAAACACATTGACTTTTAACATCTAATATTGATAAAATAATGCAGTTAAAACATTTTATGAAAGCAGGTGAACTGTAGCTTTCCAGTGAAACACAGGTGACCTTGCAGAAAGCCTCTACAATGTAGTTTATCTGAAACAGTTATTACAGACATTAAGAGACATTTTCCTCTGATAACAATATGAGGATCACTAAATGGACAACTAAAAAGGGTGTGAACCTAGTAGGAACCAAACTGTAAAAAATGCCATGTTGTTATTATAGAGGCAAGAAACCCAGCGCTATCTAAGCAGAGCTGTCATTTGCTACAAATGGCTGAGAGCTTTAAATTATGTCCGAACATGTTCAGGGTGGTTGTGGAGCACAGACTAATGACAGAGAATTTACTTAAGGCAGTAGAATGTACTTTTAGGATGTAATTTCGTAATATAAAAAAAGTGAAATACTCACTGGGCTGCCCCTTCCCTGAGCAGATTGTCATTGTTGAGCAGTAATCGCACATCTGGAATCACACAATAGCTTCTTTAGTTTAAGTTATGACTGATACGCAATGTTACTGATACGCAACTTCACAGTCTTCATAGGCTAAGATAAGTTAGCGTTATAACCACTGCTCAATAGGTTATTACAAACAAATATTTTCCCAATCCCTACTGCAGTTCTGCTAGATAAAAAACAATGCAGTGTTCTTAAGTGGTTCAAACCCAGCGCTCACCATTAAATACTTCGTTGAACTCTCCTGGTGGAGAATGGATAACAAAATTGGCAGCAATACGGACCTGTGTAAAAAAAAGAGAGAAGTAAAAAAGACTTGTTTATTAAAGCTCATGTAAGTTACTCTTCTTGAGCCATCATAGAAGTGAAAATACTCATAACTTTTTTATTCTAACTAGGTCACAGTGGAATGAGTTTGGAGACCCTGCAGTTTGACCCAGGCTAATAGACAGTAGGACATGAGAGACAGTGTGTAGTTGTATGGGCCACTCCTTAGAAGGATGAGGGCTTTTCTTAGCAGAGCTCATGTAAGCTGAGGGGCCCAGGACACTCCCCACCCCTCTGGCACCAATGCTAGAGAAAGCACAGCTCACAGGGAGCGGCCTCAATGTGGCTCCTTTCCAAAGGTCTACAGGATCAGTCCTCTCCCCCTTCTTGCTTTCTGACATTTTCCAACATTTGCCATGTAATGATTATGTAATTTCTGGTTTTACTGAGTAGTGCTCAATTGATAACAGGCAAAGTTTGATCTCAATTAAGCAAACATGGCACGCCGCTGCCCTCTAAAGGTATTGTAGCATCCGGCAAAAGTTAAAACTATAAAAGTTAAAAAAAACAAATGCGGTTTTGACTTCGTCTAGTTACCTCAACCCAACAGAGAAAAACAAATCCCCATTCTGATTTTCTAATGTAAAAAAATTAGTGCTAGTTCATGTTATGAGGTTCTCAGTTTCTGTATGGAGCTGGTGTTTGGCATATTCTCAAACTGAAAATAACAATTCTACAAATGACATGGTAGACTGGAAGCCTGTCTTTAACTCATGTCACATCAAGGGTTCATGTTAAACATACTGCAAAGCTGCAGTCATGATATGTAAGAGCAGAAGCACAAAATGCTATGCTGCCATGTTGTGCAGCCCTGGTAGACTGCAAATGCAACGCTTATTCTGTAAATGCAAGTGACATGTGACACTGTAAACCACAGTCATTTCGAGAAAGTAGAGCACTTGTATTAAGAAGTGACTGGCTTTTTTTTAAGTGTTTACTCCAACACTGTGCCAATCTGGTTACTTACACATACAAGTGTAACAGAATTTAATGTTTATCTAGAAGAATTACTTTTCCAAAATTATTACAGGAAATGCTGGAAACTCAAGAATATTATTCTCCACTGTTAACTGGCTACTTAACCCTGCCCCCACCACTCTGCAGTTCTCTGCATCAAAATGTTCTTCAACAACAAAAATAACCGCAATTACATCAAGTGTTACTGCTAATGTAAGCACAGATGACCCCCAAAAAACACATAAAGGAAATGTAACCATGAGCAGTTTCTCCTGTATTACACTATGTGAGCTTAATAAGACTGTCACTGAATGTAGCTTGTCCATTTCATGTGTTGACCCTGTACCTATCTTCCTAAGCAGGTGTTTGACAGTGTTTCACTTAGGCCCAGAAGATCATGAAACCATCACTTCAAATGGGTATTTTCCCAGATGCTTTTAAAACAGCGTTTTTTAAGACACCTACTGAAGAAACCCAACCAATAAAGTAATGCATTGGTCAACTACAGGGCGATATCCAACATTCCATTAATCAGCAAAATACCTGAAAATATAGTTTCAGTGCAAATAAATTGCTTTCTAAAAGAAAACATTTTAAACTTTAATCAGGCTTCAGAGTGCACCACAGCACTGAAACTGCTCTTGCTGAAACAGTCAGCGATCTCAGAATAAAGTCTGAAAATAAGGTCTAAACTCTTGTCCTCTTAGACCGCAACACAGCATTTGATATGATGGACTATGGTATCCTAATCAGTTGTCTTGAAAAGTTGGTCAGCCTATCTGACTATGTGTTAAACTCAATCAAACCATGCATCAAAGGGAAAAATGTTTACATTGGTCTTGGAGATCATCTGTCTGATAAACAAAACATCAGTTTTGAGTTTGTGCAA
Organism: Arnoldichthys spilopterus; assembly: GCA_037974385.1. Classification (NCBI taxonomy): domain Eukaryota; kingdom Metazoa; phylum Chordata; class Actinopteri; order Characiformes; family Lepidarchidae; genus Arnoldichthys; species Arnoldichthys spilopterus. The sequence continues at coordinate 21,426,791 of JBBPDA010000105.1, read as the reverse complement.
GGGAGTAGTCTCTTCTTATTCTCTCCATACATGTTCCCACTTGGTGACATCATCAGAGAGCACAATGTATGCATAGACTCAGACCTGAGCATCAAGTCCCAGTGACAACATCTTCTTTCACTTTTAAAACAGAGCTACAGTACCTGTACTGTTAAATCAAAAAGATGCTGAAAAACTGATTTATGCCTAAATCTCAAGCAGACTTGATTACTGCAATGCACTTTTACTGGCTTCCCTAAGAGAACCACAGAGATACTTCAGCTATAAGCCAGAACCAAGAAGACAAGTCCAGTCTTAGCTGCTCTGCCCAGGCCTCATGTAACATTTAGAAGTGATTTTAAGGTCCTTCCAAAAGAAAATCAGGAGATGTTGCCTTGATCAATTACACCCCCAAAGCTCTGGAACACACTACTTATTGATAACAGAAACAAGCTAACTAAATATTTTTTAAAATAAAGTCTAAAATATGTTTTTCCTTTAGCCTTTAACTAGCTAATTGTATTCATTTATATATTCTTATTATTTTACTTACTATTATATTTAATTATTAATTGCAGTTTATTTAATCAATTATGATTTATTGTATGCCTTATGCTTACATTTACATTTTCTGCACTTCTTTAAAAAAAACTATTTTATGTTTCATTTCATGGCTTTATTCAATGCTTACTTAACATTTCTTAATTATATAACTTCGAATCTATTTAGTGTAAAACACTAAGCTGCATTTCAGGTATGAAAGGTGCTATACAAATTAAGTGTTTAATTATTATGATGATGATTTTCAAAAGTAAATTTTGTCAAAAACACTGCAGCGTTCTTTGGGCCTGAACTCATGTCAGATGGACTGAAATACTACTGTCTAGTACTAGTACTACAAATTAATAAATCAGCCATACTCTTATCAGTGAAAAGAGTAAAAGCCAACATCTGTCATTGTATGAGGGTGCATCAGTGCCTATGGAATGGGTGACTTGCATATGTAAAAGGTCCCATTGAAACAGAGTCATATTTTGGGATTTTTGAGAGACATATGCAGCCATCAAGGAAACATCTTTTCCCATTAAGTCGGTGGCTATTTCAGCAAGACACTGCCACAATTAAAAGGAATTGCAATTAAAAGGAAAGGTCCACCATGATGTACCACCATGATAAACATGCCCCTGTTCCTACATTTAAGTGTACTGCAGGTATCAAATTGAAACTTTTATTAACTAAATACATTTCATTTGTTTGGTTAAAACATTGCAAATCTTTTCTTTGTACATTTGTCAGTTGAAGTAAGTTTCAATATAATTAACAAGTTGCAGATTCTTGTTTTTATTGCATTTTACAAAAAGTTCCAAACCCAAACATGGGGTTTGTAATTTTATCCATTTTCATCCAGTGTTTATTTTATTGGGAATATCAGTGTAATATACACTCTAAAAATCTTTTTAAATGAAAGTTAGCTTCTCAGAATAAAAACCCAGAGAGATCTGTACCAAAAGACGTTTATGGAAGGAACATTTCTGTCTTGTTTACACATCTGGAAAAACTGAATGTACCTATATCAAGTAGTCAGAAATACAGCTAAACATTTGCTAAAAATGTATGGATTTTGTTGCAAAAGAATTCATGAAAATTAAGTCAGCTTTTACTGTCTAAATTTGAATTTATAATATAAAACAGAAAAGACAATTGATAGAAACATAACAGCTTAAATAATTAAACTATGAGACCATGTTATGGTGGTAACCATTATTTGTGTTTCTTTCATGCCCAAATCAAGTTGGAAAGTCTGGCTAACTCCCCTTTTAAGAAGAGGAAGGAAGTCAGCAGGGCTCGGTATAGACCTAGGGCACTTCCGTGATGCAGTAAAACATTGTGGTTTCAAAGGAGAATGAGACAACTAAAGTAATTAAACTAATCTAAAAACATCCAATATAACTTCGACGCCACGGCCCAAGTCGCATCTCCATTACTCGGCGTTACCCACTGAAATGGCTTTTACATCACAGGAAGAGAGAGAGAAAACGACACCTTATGGCCTAGCAAATCAGGTCAATGCTCACTGCTCTCTAAAGGAGAAGTAGTAAATGCAGTGTAAAGTACTGTGGGCCAAAGCATATCTAAAATACCTCTGTCTTCCGTCTACTGGTCTCTACATGAAGATGTTAACCACATGACTGTTTGCAGGCTGTGCAGCGAGGGAGAAGGGGGGGGTGTTCAACCCCGGAACAGCGGTTTGCCAGCAGTAGAGTATAAACGGAGGGCGGAGGGAAAACCGCTGGAAGAGCCAAGCGCCTGCAACAGCACGCCCAGGCAGGGCTGGGTCAACGAGAGCCAGCTGAGCATACAAACAAGGCTCAGGCGCCTAAGAAGCGACAACCTTCTCACGACACACTAAAACACACAACAGAATACATTTATTGAAGTGGTAAGCACGCGCACCCCTAACGGTCTCTACTTTAGGTCAAATACTCCAACTAAAGGAGAGAATGAAGGCATCGCCTTTTACGGGAGCAGAAAAAGTTGCGTCTTGCAGTTAACACCCATTTTACGCTTAACAAACTTTAATCCTGAACTGTTAATGTCAGGAAACCTACGACTACATACAAAGCTCACTGAGACAAGAGACAACAACGGAGACACTAATGTGTACGGGAGAAATCAGCGCTTTTCCGTGTATTGTGCAGTACACCGAAGTGATGTGTACAACCGTTAAGGAAGCGATGCTACATACACAGACAAAAGTTGTGCTCCAGCTAACAAAACGCCTGGATACACCATAACTTACCGAATCCCAATTAATCAGCTAATCCAGTTTTAGACCGCTTAAACTATTTCGGCAGAACCAAGATACAGACTTAGTGCTGCTGATTTAGAAACACGTATATTACAGTAACATGACAAACTGCTTGCTGCCTTCATCTCATATTACCATACGACTGCTAGCTAGCATAGCAAGCTCTTTTCTGCAGCTCGGAGATGCGCTTTCCTGAGCACAATAACAACAACAAACCAGACCTAAACAGAGCAACCAAAATCAAGTGTCTGAAAAACCGGAACAGAGGAACATAGCTTGAAAAGTTGTTATTCTTTGCCTCATACCCGATCCTCATCAGTGAGCTGTTCCTCAAAGTCCGCCATCTTGGCTCAACTGGACCAACCCTGTCAAATTGCATTATGGGAAAAGGAGGCTCGGCAATTGTAATTTTTATTAAACGTTAATAAAAACTGATTTTGTAACCAAATGCAAATATATATTTCTCGCATATGTATACGCAGTTTCCACTGAGGTGTTTAATTAGTGTGACTGTTTTACACATTAGCTACACAAACTCGCAACACGGTTCATAGTCATTTCTGAAAGGTGTGACCCTCGTCAGTGGATTTGTACACAAAAGGCATCTTGTGACTGTTACAGATTGTGAAGGCTCTGAAATGCTTTTGTCAGTCCTCTTTTTGAAACGTGTTGCCCAAAAACAATTTATAGCAAACACGATGACAAAGGGAAACGGCGCCACCCGCAGGCCCAGGTGCATACATCGATCCTTTTCAATAAAAGTTTTTTTCCCGGTGTTTTACGCCTACGTGTTTTTAGACCTTAAAGCATCTCAGATTGTAGATGTATGAATAGAAACTGTCAGTGAATTAGGACTAAGATTAGTCTATCCATGACATTAAACATTGAGGAATGACAGGGGATACACGCGGACAGCGCTTACGTAACGTCAACAGCGCTTAGGGACTATCTCAAAATATTTGTCTGCTAATGTGCCGAAATCTAGCAATTCGACCCTTAAAGGTTTTATCCTCTGTGCACAGAGCTTCCAAACGACAAAGCACTCATAGACAAAGTCTTCTGTAAAGCCGAGTTCTCAGCTTTCTATGCCATGTTCAACTTAGTTTGGTGTTCTTTGCTCTAATTTAACTTGTCTACGGTTTATACTTTGGCGCATATCTCTTAACCAGTCACTCATTCCGCCGTGAGTGAACCGGTCACTGTCCTGTGTAACTGAGTCGCCTCTGCCAAATAACAGCAGTTACAGTTTCTCACCGTGGCGATGCCTTCGCTCAGAGCGGTTTATGAAGTTGGACTGGATTTCCTCGAGTTCCTGGGGGAAGGAAAGTCAAAGACAGACAAAAAGGAGCTTCGAGACATTTACAACTTGGAGTTTAAGAGGTAAGCAAATAACCCAGAAACTACAGGAAGCGTTTTGTGTAGCTCTGTATTAGTTCTTACATTTAAATAACTTGTCAACTTTTAATAACTAAAAACTTACAGTCCTTAAAGGTGCTATATAGTGTTGTGTATACGGAGAATGCACAGAAAAATAGCCTTCAGTTAGCTAATAGCTTATTTTGAGTGTTGTGTGTTTTCTGTTGAAGAAGCTCTTTTTGTGGCCATTGTGTGAGTAGTGAGTAATAGTGATGACTAAAGACCTGCTGACTCCTAACTGTGTTTAATTCCACAGCAGGCTGTGTTTATTAATATATTCTGTTTTATAGGGAAGGAGCCAAAAAGCCAACATTTTCTAGGTTGGTTTATGCCTTACAACATTTCAACAAAGCCAGTATTAGGCATGGAAAAGTTATTCTACATGCCAAACCTCAGGTTAGTCTCTCTCTCTCTCTCTCTCTCTCTCTCTCTCTCTCTCTCTCTCTCTCTCTCTCTCTCTCTCTCTCTAAAACTGTAGAAATTTGGACATTTACTTATATTAGAACAATTAAGTTGACTATATATATAATAAAGTGACTATTTGTCATTGTGAACACACTCAAGCACCACAATGAAATGTGACCTCTGCATTAAACCCATCACTAAAACTTGCATATAACACTTAATTTATATATTAAAGTGAGGAAAAATGAGAAAAATTACAGCATTTTAGCATAGCTTCATCTAAACATTCTGTTCTCCTGGAGGGCAGTAACTCCATGATGTCAGGTGGGCATCCAGGCCCTGAGCTGAGCCGGGCTACGGGCACAGCTGTGGGCAATTAGGCAAAGGCTTAAAGGGCTTTCATGGACGTTCCACCTTGTCCAACGTTGTTTGTGTACCTTGTGCATACTGTTGCGGTCCTCGTCCTTGTGTGTTTTCCCCCTTTAAGTTAATAAACCCATATGTTTCATTGTCAGTTCTGCCTGCGTTTGCTGCCAACACACACCTGGATCGTGACAGAACGTTGGACCACGCCTTGGCGGCAGTGGCAGGATGTCAATTCAAAAATCGACAGAATCCGGTGTCTGTCTCATGCTGAGCTGCTGATCATAATATCATCAGACACCCGTAGTAACTGTCTTTGCGGAAACTTTTAGCTGTATCAAATGCTTCAGACATCTGGATTCTATAATGGTTTTGAACAATTTTGACTCAGAAACAAATTCTTAACAGTTTCTCCATAACATCTTCTGTCTGATCAAATCAGTCAGAATCACTTAGTTTACATTTTCATGGTTTAATTATGCAGATATTTTGAAAATCTGTGGAATTTCATTTTAACAATACAAAAGTGTGTGCAACAGTAAAATCTTAGTATTTACAGCAACAATCACAAATACAGTGGTGTGAAAAACCATGTGCCCTCTTCCTGATTTCTTATTCTTTTGCATGTTTGTCGCAGAAATGTTTCTGATCATCAAACACATTTAACTATTAGTTAAAGATAACACAAGTAAACATAAAATGCAGTTTTAAATTATGTTTTTTTATTATTTAGGGAGAAAAATAATCCAAACCTACAAGGGCTTGTGTGAAAAAGCTAAACCTGAACCTAATAACTGGTTGGGCCACCCTTAGCAGCAATAACTGCAATCAAGTGTTTGCGATAACTCACAACGAGTCTTTTACAGCGCTCTGGAGGAATTTTAGTCCACTCATCTTTGCAAAATTGTTGTAATTCAGCTTTATTTGAAGGTTTTCTAGCATGAACCGCCTTTTTAAGGTTATGCCACAGCATCTCAATAGGATTCAGGCCAGGACTTTGACTAGGCCACTCCAAAGTCTTCATTTTGTTTTTCTTCAGCCATTCAGAGGTGGATTTGCTGGTGTGT
>JBBPDA010000105.1:21408830-21418861 GCA_037974385.1 Arnoldichthys spilopterus | reverse complement strand
CTCTCTCTCTCTCTCTCTCTCTCTCTCTCTCTCTCTCTCTCTCTCTCTCTCTCTCTCTCTCTCTCTCTCTGCTTTGCATATCTTCTTATAGGTGCGTGTGTACTACTGTGACCAGTGGAGGTCAGTGCCACAGTCAAAACAGGGCTCCAGAGCTGATAATGGAGATGCCACAGTTCCAGCTTCCTCTCGCTGTTCTCCACCTACTGTCAATCAAGTCCTCACTCCAAAGAGAAGGCTGGCCAAAGAAATCCTTCAGAGACTCAGGGTAAACAGGTGCGGTCCACAAACAATATTCCATGTAGCAGTCCATGCTGCTTTGGCAAGTTAGATCACATGTAAGAAAGATGTGATTTTATCACCAATAGGTACTGACGTGGCTTAAGGACTATAGATAATTTCATTTCTTCAGTAAAACTGAACTAAACTCTAAAATGTCATTGGCTGAGCCATATTGGATGCCAATGGATGGCATCTCAAGGCTTTTTGTTTTATTGCAACTGACTTGTGGCATCTAGTTTTCTATCACAGTCCTGCTTGCTCACAGGCTTTTATTGCTGGAATCAGGGTTTTGGCATGTTTTGTCTGTTTCAGAGCAGAGTTGATTGCTGATAAAGGAGGGATCAAAATCACGTCGAGTCCTAAGAGCATCAAAGGGAAAGTCACGTTCAACATTAATCTCACAGACAGAGTTTACGTGGTGAAGTTCCACATTGTGAACAAGGGACAAAGCTGCGTTCACTTCAGCTTCTACACAGCCCTGCACAGGATGCGCTGCTTCACTTTAGTGGATGAGAGGAGAGTGAACAGAGTTTGCCCTCTGCTTCTCTGCCCAGGTGAACAGAGAAACTGTGAACAGTCTTATGCTAGACCTGCTACATGTACTGATATAAATAACTGTATACGGTATTAAAGTAATGCACAGTCTTTGATCACTTCATGATTTGATGCAACCGTGATTATTTAAGAATAGTTTCAAGTATCACATACTGGCACAAAATCATTTGGGAACTGGAAGACATGTCCTTCCAACTTTTGGAAATTACACAAGATAGTTTTAGGTGGATATGAGATGGTTGTCAAAAACGTACATCATTTATATCATGGTTTCCCAGCCCTGGTTCTTAAAGGCCAACTGCTCTGCACATCTGACTGATTTTCCAGCTTTGACACACCAACTTCAACTATGTAAAGCATTCTAAATTATTAGTTTAGAGAGCTTGGACAACTCTGTGAAAAGCAGAGCAATGGGCCTCAGCAATTGGTCTTGGGAAACACCCTACCCTAAATTTTTCCATAAAAGTGCAAGCCAAAACAGGCTAGCTCTTGAAGTGGATATCCATACACTTGTGTTGACTAAAAGGTATCTGATGGTAAAATAACTAACAATAAATAATAGTTATTTTCACTAACTTTTCATTGCATCACCATTAAATTGCTATCGTCTGCTTATGCTACACTGAATTCACATAAGGATCATTATCACTTCACTAAAACTCCATCTGAAAGAGACTTCAGTTGCTTTTTAACATAAACTTACTGTATTATCATTTGTCAACATAACAATAACAATCCTTCTTATTTCTGCTTAATTATTGTTGAACTTGCCATTACTGAAGATTTTTGCAAAAAATATAGTAGCATACAGATCAGATCCAGAAGTTTTAATAATGGTATATACAGCATTAGTCATGACTGTAATAACTCTAATTGTAAGTGTACTTTGTTCACCTAGTTTTATGTTTACATTGCTGTATGTTGGCGACTGCCTTCTGCACCCCTGGCATCATGAAATCTCAAATTTTGAGATTTGATTATTCGAGTATCATTCAGAATTATAGAAATAAATAAATGTAAGGAGAAAGTATTTACACAGTGATTAGCATGTAGAGTGTAGACCCACAGTAAAACTATTGTCAGATTTTTTTTGTTATAATATTTTGTGTACAATGTATTAATTATCAGTTTTCATAATTGATAATAACATATATTTGCCATAATTGTTACCTTCATACTGAACACTTTATGCATTTCTTCATCCATTAAGTCATTTTTTGTGTTGTTAAACCATCTGCTACATTACACATCTTTTAACAATATATGAATGTGGTGCTCACTCACATGTAGTGGTGGATGTTGATTTTTCTTTAAAATTCTTTCTTCTTTTTTAATAAAGTTCCTTTGATCTTCCTTATCTGGCAGATGAGAGGTATGTGGTGGAAGTGCATTACAGCATACACCACTATGGACACTTCCCAGCCACTATGTACTTTGAGTTCTGCCCTGATTCAGAGCCACCAGGCCCTTCCAAACCTTTCTGCATTGTGAGGGAACTGGAGGCAGTGGTCCAGACCCAGCTGGCTGCGGAGCTGGGACCACAGAGCCCCTACATACCAAGGCAGGATGCGCGGTCCCGGCCTGAGGACAGAGTAGTGGAGGAAGGTGTGCCCCCTGAGAGGTAAACATATGCCTTTAACCTTTAGAATTTCCAGATTATCAAATAGCAAAAGCATGTTGAAATTGACACCAATTTATATTCTATTCCAATCACATTTGTGCTTCTAAATAAAAAAGCAGATATTTTATTATGCCTAAAATGGGATTATGTGAGTTATTCAGAAATAAGCATTATTTAAATGCTAGATTTTTGTAAAAATATTCAGAATGTAAAGTTGTAACTGTATTACTACATAAATACATATTCATTTAATACAAGAAATACAAAACAACAATTGCTGTGTTTTCTAAAATACATAATTGAATAAAAAAAAATTCTCAAATTGCTGTCAAGCAGGCAGACAGAAGACCCATCAATGCCCATATTTTTTTGTGGATCTCATGAGAGTAATAACCTATGTTTGACGGCACTAACTGCAAGCAGTTGCTGAAAACATTTAACATTTTCTATGGAGCCATGTGACACATGCTCTGAAGCAGGTGGTGAAACTGAGGGACTACAAGTACCCTGCTTACCTGAAGGACTTGGTCAAACACCGGTTGGCTGATACAGAGAAGCTTTCCCCAGCAGCTAGGCTGCAGCTTCCTAAAGTGAGGTGAGCTTCTGCAGCCATACTGTTCAAGACAGTTTTAAATGTACACTAAATTTCCAAAGACGCTGACCTTTCAAATATTTCTGCTGAAATCAAGGGCATTATTGGGGATTTTATAGGTAGTTATTTGCAACAGTAATAGCAGTACAACTAAATCTCACTGTAAGAATTTGAAGCCCTTAGTCCTATGAATCGTTACTGAAGTTGGGCACAGATGTTGGCTGATTAGTTCTGATTTGCTAATGGCACAATGGTACTCCAGTTTGTCCCAGAAGTATTGAATGGGGCTTTTTCACTCTAGAAAATAGTTCTGCTGCATAGTCAAGTGCTGAGGAGCCTAATACCTCCTGTAGTCAACATTTGTTACAGTTATTTTTAAAGTTTTAACTTATTCCTGCCTCAGCACACCTGATCTAGCCTGGCAATTGTTTGTTAGTTGAATCAAATGTGTTGAGCAAAGAATACTTGAAACTGTGCACAAAAGCACAAAAGCATGCCATTCTGCTGCTTTAATTAAGCATATTTTTTGGATCTTAACTTAACAAGGGTCTTAACAACATTCAGTCTCGCACTTTTTTGTTTAGAGTATTAATATTATACTATGTGCTTATGAGTTTGTGCACTGTATTTGCTAATATTATTGTCCATCCATGTTCTCAGAGGTGTTTTGGAAACTCCATTGTGTATGAAGCAGTATGCTGAGCGTTTCCACCTGCTCCTGCATCTAGAAGAGATTCAGATGGAAGTAGACATAAAGAAGTATGATCTGTACAGCCGGACTATGACGAGAGATAAAACAAACAAAAAGCTGCTTGTTTTACAGGTGAGGAGTTATATTCTGGTCAACTAAGTAAAATGCACTTTTGTTTAAAAGTTGGAAGTTTTCAAACTTGGAAAGCTAATTTGTTGAAGATGCATTCATAATGTATCCATATTGGTTCATGATTATTCATTATTATTCATAATGCTACTACTCAACAACTTTACACATGTTTCAAATGTAGAAATTTGTAGGGAGCTGTAAACATAATTAGGTGTATACAGAAGGAAGAAAATAGCTTTAAATGACTGAGAAAACTTTAACATTTATAATAATTTGTAACATGTAACATGTTACTGCCTAGATAATTGCAATATGTTATCATTATTATCAGTATTTTTGTCTTTACAAAAATTAAGTATCTAAACCTTCCCCTCTGGGGTCTAGATTTTAGTATTTAAATCTATACAATGTGGATTGTAAATTTAAAATTATTGAATAAAAGAACAATTATTAATATGACAAACGATTCCAAGCCTTTAATTTTTATTTAAATTCTGTAAACCTGACTTGAAACTCATGTCGTTGTACTAATGGTCTTTCTGTCTTTTAATCATTCCATAAACGTTCGGTTTCAGGTGCCAGGAGTGGCAGAGAACAGGCCATCTGTCCTGAGAGGAGATCACTTGAACGTGTGTTTGTCCAAAGACAAGGCAAAGCCTGTCACCATGTACAAAGGTTACGTCCACCGTGTAGAGCTGGAGAGAGTTAAGTTGGGCTTCAGCAAGAAGTAAGCGGGACATTATGCCTTGAGATTTAGTATCTTGTATTTTTATCTATTGCCTTGTTCCAGTGCTAACTGTTGGAATTAGGGACATTTTCCTCTCTCTTTGTGCTGACAGGCTCGTACAGGACTTCATCAACAATATGAAATTTGATGTGGAGTTCAGCATCAATCGCTTTCCTCTCAAAATCCAACACCGAGCCATAGAGCTGGCAGTTCAGCACAAGCTGGGAAATGTGCTGTTCCCTAACAACCACAGAGTTCAGCTCACAGCATTACCACAGCTCAGGTGTTTAAACATAAACACACAGACATGCAGTAGACTCACAGAAATGCATGTCTGTTCCATATAATAATGAAATACAAATGTACATTGTTGCTATGTGGTAAAATACATATTATGACTTGGTTTGCTATTGTACTGTACAGGATGTTCAATCGTGATCTGGAGACCAACCCTGAGCAGAATGCTGCAGTGCAACACATTATGTCTGGCAAGTCTAGGCCAGCTCCTTACTTGATTTTTGGACCACCTGGAACAGGCAAAACTGTCACACTGGTGGAGGCCATAAAACAGGCAATGCACTCTGAATCTCAGTACTTCTTAACTTTTATTTTCTTTTTTGCTGTACTATCTCTTACATAACTGATGCTAAATTTTGCTTTGTTGATGATAACATTTATTAAGATTAACTGCTCCAACACCAGGTCTTTTATTTATTAATTAATCCCATAGCTTATTAGTCAGTAAATTATTATTATTACGCTTATCAATATGCAGTAGGAATATTATGCATCTGAGGCAAGTGACTCTGAGATTAATCTTACACTACTGCAATAGGTATTGTTAAGTGAATTTTGGTTATGGGGAAATAAGAAAAGTAAATGCCTCATGACTTACACGGCAGTGGAAACATGGCAGTGCTTGGAAATACTAAACAAATAAAAAAAATCTGTCATATAAAGCCTGTTTCCCTGCTGAAGACCAGTGATTTCTGTTTTATGTGTACATGTGCCTGTGTTTTAGGTGAATAAGTCTGATGCTGGCTCCCACATCCTGGCCTGTGCTCCCTCTAATAGTGCCTGTGATCTGCTGTGTGAGAGGTTGCTAAGATACGTGGATGCCCATCGTCTGTACCGGCTCTGTGCCAGTAGCAGAAACCCCCGGACTATGCCACAAAAACTACTGGTAAGCCTGCATATCAAATGCCAAACAAATTCATTTTTGGTCAGGTTGTATAGATATATTCTTGCATACTAAAACAGCATACCGTCTACTATATAAGGGTGATAATGTGCTCTAGTTGTTATGTCTAATAACTAATGTAATAAGGGTAGTAGTTATCTGTTGCACTGTATCAAGGGGGACACTGTAATTTATCCCGTTATACTCTGACAAGCCACTTCATTAAGTAGTTACCTTGAATGTACATCCAATGTCTAATTTCTGTTTGCATTCAGCTTTCCCTGCACTTAGTACTTACAGAATGAATTACTAAATTACAATTACTGTAGTTTATCTTCTTAAATTGTTAGCCACTTTTTTTTGTTCATTAGTGGTCTGTGTCCTGCCAAATCTGACATGCTCTCATAACCAAGGTTGCAGCAAGATACTTTTTGAGATTGCTTTTGCACCTTGCAGTACACATGCATATGCGTACACATACATACACCCTCACACACATGTGCACACACACAGAGAACCAAACTTTTTCGTTTTGTCTTGTTTTCTTACAGAAACGCAGTAACTGGAATGAAGGACAAGACAGCTTTATCCTCCCCTCTAAGGAGACGCTATTGGGTTGCAGTGTTATTGTGGTCACACTGATCACTGCTGGAAGGTGCTGAACTCTTAGCCATTAAGCTATTAAAAATAAATGTGGTTAGCCCAGATGTAGGATTCTAGGCAAAAAATAATTTGCACAAAATCTTTTAATTTATGTGCATATAATTTATATGAAATCTTCCCTTTTTAAGTGTTTGATGTAAACTGGTGATTTAAAGAATCCTTTAGAAGTTTCTATTTATTTACATTTGACCTAAAACATTTTCTGTTACCTGAGACCTGAAGGTCACATTTCGTTGTGGTGCTGAGTGTGTTCACAATGACATATAGTCACTTTCACTTCACTACACTAACACAGCTCATTAGTAAATTAGTTAATGCAACACTAACACAGCGGTGTCCTGCCTCTGTCCAGTGGCTTGCAATAGGTTGATTGGATACTCTACATTGCCCATAGGTGTGAATGTGTGAATGGCTGTCTGTCTATGCATTTCCAAACGCGCTGCTTTGTGTTGCTGGAGGAGATAAAGTTATTACAGACCTTTGTCAAGTTGGTGGAAGGTGTTGCAGAAGATCAGCTTCTTCAGAACCTCTTCATATGTGAATCCTCTTCTGAGATTGCTTAGCAGAGTGTTTGTGTTGTGGACAGATGTCTGTGCTGGTAAAGCCAGTAAGCATTAGCAAATAACAACAAAACACAGTGTTTATTGTTTATTATTTATTGCTTATTCTTTATTTCCCACTAAAAGTCCCAGATCCTGCTTCCTTCTTTACTCTGAATTTTCACTCTCCTCTCTCCTCAGCACCTTTGCATTTCAAAGCTATTGTTTTTAATGTGGATAGGTATGACTGGGTAGTCTTATGCAACCTATGGTTCAAGTGTGTCTGTTCATTATTTCCTTCTTCTCTGGTTGGCACATTTCCTCAAATTTCCCTGCTAGTGCTAGTCCTCAACAGTGGTGGTGGTGTATTCATTTTAAAGAGGGTGTGTGCATTCCCTGTCGTGCTCAACAGTTCATTTATCCCATTTGTCGACAATGTTTTAATCAAAGACAAGGGTCAGTTCGGCAGAGTCCTTGGGCCATCTTCTGTTTTGGTTCCTGAAGATGTGGGAGCATTAACTTATAGATGCTTTACATCCTGTTGAGCACTGAAGGTCCTTTAAATAAATACTAAAACTTATTTTACACAAAGGCCTTCAACCTTGAACACTTGCAGGGCTTGTAGATGGAGAGGGATGTCAAGGCAGAGCATTTTTAAAATTAATTTTTTCCTTTTTATAGCTGATGTTGTCACAAAGCTGCTTTACAGAATCTGGGACCCCCCCCCCACACACACACACACCCAGCTGAATAGGGCATTAGTTTCTCTTATTCATAGCTTTCTTTAGCCCTCTCCGTACTCAATACACTTTTGAACAGCTGTGTAAAGAAGCTCCTCCCTCTCTTACTCTTACTCTTATCTTTTGCACCCTTTAGAGCCGTCCTCCATCCTTAGAATGGTCCTTCACAAAAGAATTAGGACAGAGTGGATCAAAATAATTATGAATCAGTTAATGCAATATAAACACAGCTTATTCATAAACTAATTAATGCAACACTAACAGAACTCATTAGTACACTGGTTAATGCAACACTAACACAATTCGTTACTAAATTTATGCTGCTCTAACACAAATTAATAAAGTACTTAATCCAAAACACAACTTTTTAGTATGTGATTTAATGTAACACTAACACATCATATTGTTTTTGTGTCACAAAGACTAACACAATGCATTTAGTACACAGAGCACAACAAAAGTGGACCTCTGTTAAAAACCAGAGGATAAAGTTTCTTTACACTTGTGTATCTAATTTACAAAAAAAATTTCATTGGAGAACCAACTACTGAAAACCTGTTTGGTAACCAAAAGAAGTTCCTTTATGGTATATTGATAAAACAAATTGCTCTTTTATTTTTAAGTGCAGTGTTTTATTATTACATTTAGAATAAGTACAGCTTAACTGAGGTAGACCCCTCTTTTGCTCTGTGCTCTTATTCATCATATGCATCCATCCAGAATCATCCAAACAGTGTTAGAATGTAAGTTAGTAGAATAAGTCTCTGTTTGTGGTTTTCAGGCTTGTATCTGGAGGCATTCCAGCTGGCCATTTTACACACATCTTTGTAGATGAGGCCGGACAAGCTGTGGAACCTGAATGTGTTGTAGGGATTGCAGGTAAGGGATAAATGAACAGGGAGAAATTGCAATTGAAAAAAGAAAGTTTTTTCTTTTCTTCTTCTATATGTTTTTATCCTCAGGTCTTCTTCATCCTGAAAAAAGCCAGCTGGTTTTGGCTGGAGACCCACAACAACTTGGACCTATCCTTAGATCTCCATTGGCACAGCAGCACAGGCTGGGTACTCATATTTCTGTGTAATTTTTAAAATGTTGTAATTGCTACATAATGCAAGGCCAGGGTATACTCAGTCTAGGGTGAACAGCATAACTCAGGTTCTTCCTTTTTAACCTGGAGCCTAGCCTGCAAAGTAACAATTATGCTTTTTTGCTGTAATGTCTGCTGATGTAAAACAGGTCTGTCACTGCTAGAGAGACTGATGACACAGAACTCACTTTATCAGAAGACTCAAGATGACTGTAAGGGTTATGACAACCGCTTTGTTACTAAGCTCCTGCGTAACTACAGGTACTCCCAACCTTTCCTTTTTGGTGTTATTCCAACAGTTAGGTGATTTGAGCTCACTGATGGCCATTTGGTTTGTTTTTGTCTCTTTTATTTTCTTATCTTCACCAGGTCTCATCCTGCCATTCTCAAAGTCCCGAATGAGCTTTTCTATGACAACGAACTGCAAATGTTCGCAGACCAGATGGAGCGTGAGGCCTTCTGTCATTGGGAGCACCTCCCCAAGCAGGTAATTCAGTTCAAGGTTCTATAGTTCTGTCAGTTTTTCCAGGAGAAAACCAAACAAATGTGGCTTGTTTTATAGCTCTAGGCTAAGTTCAAGATCTTGTTGCCACTACTCTCATAGAAAAGGAGGCTGCATGTTATGGTTACTGTGTGCTGTGCATTTGTCAAGGTTTTCTTGTGTTTGTGACCAGGGATTTCCAGTAATATTCCATGGGGTCATGGGGAAAGATGAGAGAGAAGCAAACAGTCCATCTTTTTTCAATGTCACTGAGATTGAGGTCCTTATCAGTTATCTCAACAAGCTAATACTAACTCAGGGAAAGAATGGCCTTCCAAAACTCAGCGCAACCGACATTGGCATCATTGCCCCCTACAGGAAACAGGTAAGTAGTGTACTTGTAGATCCACTGGGTATTTGTGTATGCATGAATATATATGAAAGTACACAAGATAGCGCTTAAATCAGTAGTTTAAAAATGCATATATATATTTTTTATTTACCCCCAATGTAGTCGACGTGTCTTTAAGGAGAGGTCAGAATTACACTGTAAAGTATTTTTAAAAGTTTTATTTAACAGAGAGAGAGAGAGAGAGAGGGAGAGAGAGAGATATGTCTCATCTGGAGATAGAGTCCCCCAAAAAGATTTAGGACGTCCCACAGATACAGACAGCAGAGGAAGCAGGCAGAGTCACAGGGCCTCAGAGCAAGTCCCTCTGAATCTACACTGACAAAAATCACAAA
>JBBPDA010000105.1:21381529-21403062 GCA_037974385.1 Arnoldichthys spilopterus | reverse complement strand
TGATGAGGCCTAAAACCTGACTGGAACATTTTATGAATGTTGTTCCTATGTAGAAATGAGCATAACTGTTGTGCTACGACCTTTTCTAGTATTTTTTAAATAAAAGGGAGGTTTTTTTTTAGCAAGGGTTTAAGGGTTTAAAAAAAAAGCTCAGTCTTTGCATCCAAGGATGAATCGTGGCTCACCCCTTTGTGCCAAAATTGTTAGTTTAAAAGGAACATTTCTCAATGCAAGACTGCAGAGAATTTAGAGGTTCCTAGATTTCAGACATCTCAGTACAAATAGTAGCCTCCTGGGCTCGGAAGTACTTTGGAAAACCATGGTCACCTAACAGTCCTTTGTTGCATCAAGAAATGCAGCTTAAAACTATTACGCAATGAGGAAAACATACATCAACACTATGCAGAAAAGCTGTCGAGTTCTCTGGGCCTGAGCTTATCTCAGATTGACCGAAAGATTGTGGAACTGTGTGCTGTGGTGCATGAGACCACAATCCAGCTTGTTTTTGGAAAAAACAGGTATTGAGTTTTTTTTGTGTCAAAGTTGAAAGCGACCATCGAAATTGTTGTCAGCAAAAGGTGCAAAAGCCAGCATCTGTGATGGTATGGGGGTGCATCAGTGATAATTTTTATTTTATAGAGACATATTTTGCTATTAAGGCAACGTCTCTTCCTAGCTCTTGTTTCAGCATTACAATACCAGACCACATTCTGCATGGCCTACAACAGCATGGATTCGTAAGCTCAGTGTGTGTGTGTGACTAGCCTGCTGCCAGTCCAGATCTATCTCCTTTTGAAAATTTATGTTGCATCATGGAGAGGCAGACAACACTGACCACAGACTGTTAAGCATCTAAAGTCAAGCAAAAATGGACACAATATTAATATTTTTTAATATGTTGTAGCCATTAAATTCTAAATTTGTGTTCATTAAAAAAATACAATTATTCCGAAAAATTATTGAAAATCTTTTATTTATGCATTTGTCAGTTAAATAAAGGTTCACATGAATTAATATATCAGAGATTTTTGTTATTGCATTTTGGAAATATCCCACCTTTTCTGGAAATGGGGTTTGTAATACATCTTCCCAATGGTATTGTTATAGAATTGGACCTTAATTCTTTTTCAGCTTAAATGAATTTTAAACATAAATATTTTGAACATTATTAAAATGTTCCTTACATTACATTGGTTCTGAAGAAAGATGATTACATTTAGCTGAGCGTGTGGCCCCCATACTTGAAAGCCTTACTCTACACCAGTCCCTTATTGTGCCGATTTATAACTTTTAATGGAAAAAATAATGGGCCAGATTGAGTGAAATTTACTTTGCTCTTATTTTTCCATGCTCTACAAAGACTACTATATTTCATTTGTGATATGTAATACATGTAATAAAATACATTTTTAAAAGGGTTTCTATCACATCATTATGTATATGAAACGTGCTTCATACTGCAGAATCAAAAAAGAAAAAAAAGGTTTATTAATATTTGTTGGTTTCACTTCATTGAAACATTTTCCGGCAATACCAGCCCTACAAACAAAGGATTATTACAAGTGCTCATATAAATCTAGATGTATAGTTTCATTTTCAGTTCTTCCAGATTATGGTCATTTTTAACGCAAAAGCTTGCTTCAAGGGACAGTAACCAAAATTACCATGCAAATGAAAATGGATTCAATAATGAGTTTATGCACTTAACATACCCAAGGGCCAAAACCAAATAGGAAAAAAGAAAGGAAAACAAAAGCCCAAATGTACACACTGTGCTCCTGTAGTTTGTGTTGCCTGCATTTTAATGGTGCCTTTCTACTACTAAACAAGCTGCTTGTGCCTGCTTAGCCAAAATTCCTTGGCATTGCATTCAATGTTGTAAACTCAAAAAAATGGTCACTTCTCCTGTGATCAAATCAAAGTTCTGTCTGTGTGAATAATCTGTACCACTCACATACTTCTAATAAAGATGGTACTGGAGTAAGAGGTTAGCGAAACAGCTACAGAACACTTATTAGTTGATTGGGGCAGGTTTTTTTTTTAGAGCTGCAGGTTTTCATCTCACTTTTGCTCCCCTACCATTCCTCACCAGCAGGGGGTAGTAAACCATAACTAAATTATTTTGCTGAATGCTCTATCTGCAAACCGGTTCTTCCTTGCACAATCAGCAACAGATGAGGTCATATGAATTAAACAGGAGTTCAAACACAGACATGACTACTGGCATGCAACGTAAGAACACTGATCATATTAAACACACACAATTTAATACACAATCCCCAATACTACATTCAATACTTAACCTGTTATGATAGAGGGCATTTGAACAGAAAACTGAAGGCACACAAGTCAATAATTGCAGTGTGCAGAGGCAGTAAGGGCCATTACACACTACCGAAACAACTCCCAAAAATGTCTAAATATAGATCTGGTGTGTTTGTGATAACTGCTGGTTTTGGGGATTTACTGAAGGAGACCCTTCTAGCCAGCTTGCTTGTTTGACCAATTCCAGTCTGATCAGTAGCTACTACTAATTAAAGCAGAACACAGTACAACCAGAAAGCTTCTATAGCTCAAATTACTACTGAAAACCCAGGCTACAGCAATATCTACAGTACAGATTAGTATAGATGCAGTTGTAAATGTCACAACTGCATGAGGCAGTAACTTCAATTTGAATGCATTTGTACCTGCATTTGTATAAGCTGACTGGGCTATACCCTCATCATACACTCTTAGAGCAGCAGAGCTGAATAAGCCAACTGCCTGAGGAATTTAAATGAAATTTAATTATGGGAAAAGTTACCGGTATTCAAGAGGAGCGAAACAACCAAAATAGTGCAGTGCAAATACATTCAAATCTGAATGGAACTCACAAAGGCACCAATTCCATTAACACATGCTGTGCTTGTTAATTTCTCACATAATGTCCATGAAGATCAATTTAAAATGTCCTCATGCCACATCTAAGCTATAATGACAATTATCAGGGCAGTGACTAGACATACAAGTAGTGTGAATGCATACAACACATTGATCAACATCGGTCACACACTTGGCTGACTATCTTAATCTGTAGCACAAAAAGACCAGCTGGGCTACAGGAAGGTACAACTAAATAATCAAGGCAACTCTTGCTCTAACTTGCATTGCTTGATCCTTGGTATTGGTCCTTTTGATGAGTATGTGACATACAGTACAGTACATAGATGCTGTTTGGTAAAAAAAAAATCAGGTGCTTTTTTCTGGTCAGTTGAATGCCATACAGAAATTTCTTGATGCTTTGAAAAGGCTCCAGATGTTTCCTCACAAGATCATGCATCCACTCCTCTTCTTCCTCTTCCGGACCTGCAATGCTGCCCTCGTGGCCATTTCAAATACTTCCCTTACGCCTTCCTTGGTCTTGGCTGAGCACTCAAGGTAGCCAAAGGCGCTAATACGGTTAGCCATGTCCCGTCCTTCCTCTGGTTTAACAGGTTCCTACAATCAGACCAAGCACAGATAAGGTGTTAGGCCAGGATTTGCTTTTCAAAATTTATGAATGATTCTAAAAATACATATGTTAGGCTTATTTACATATGTGAGCAGTAGTGGCCTAGTGGTTAGGACACCGCCTTTGGGACCGGCCCGGGCACTACTGAGATACCCTTGAGCAAGGTACCTACACTGTGCACGTGTGATGGGTTAAATGCAGAGGTCACATTTCGTTGTGGTGCTTGAGTGTGTTCACAATGACAAATAGTCCCTTTCACTTTAGGGCTTAACTTTTGGTATAGAAGCTATCCTTCAATTGTTGTACCAGACTAAAGTAACAACCCATTTCCCCACACAACACAGATCGGTGAGTCAGTCACTCCTCTGACATACATGTATAACAATTATTATATATTATTTTAAGACTAAACATAATTCAGGTTACCCTAAGCCTAAAGGTTTAGGTCTCATCACATCAAACCCTACAATGAAAGAAGCACATCTTTCAGCAGTGTAAGGCACTGATAGCATCAGCTACTAGCGTTCACATTGGGCTGGAAGTCAAGAGTTAGAATGCAATACGTGCTTGACTGATGATGATTGTGTTGTTCATGTCTCACAGAGTGACAGTAATGTAATCTTCTAAGTGCTTTTTAATGGAACTCCTTAAGCAGAGCTGTGGGCTTCAGAGGGGGAACTACCTGCTTCATCTTAGCCAGCTCTCTCCGTGTGTGCTCATCGTTCCGCAGGTCCTTTTTATTCCCCACCAAAATGATTGGAACATTGGGACAAAAATGTTTCACCTCTGGTGTCCACTTTTCTGGAATGTTCTCTAAACAGAAAAAAAAACAAAACAAACACACACATCAGGAAAGGAGAATAAGATTTACATTCATTAAGACCTTAGATCAGTGCCCGTCATGGTCATTACAAAACATAATTAAATTTACATTTTATCTCCATTTAGATCATGTTCATGGGCACACTATTGCTAAACATAGTTAATACGTGTTGATAGAATTCAGGGACATTTTCTTTCCTTTTGCTTAGGCACTTGAATCTGTGAATCTCTTGTTGATGTGACCAAATAAATTCAGCAACTGCCTTCACATCAATGTTTAAGCACCTAACTCAAAGCATAACTATGGTGTTATGTGCTGGTCACTGCAAGCAGAGTATTGCTAAATTACTTGCGAATTTTAAACCCAAAGTCCCGTCCTAATTAGACAAATCCTATTAATCAACATTTACACACTTACAAAACAGGGCAAAATAAAGTACAAGCATCTTAAAGCTTGGGGAACAATTTGTAGTTCACCACCACTACTGGGCATAACACGCTTAATGTCAAAACCTTTGCTTCCTGAGCAAAAAGAGGTCTAGGCCACTTGTTAATACTATGGTGACTCACTCAAGCTAGTCAGTGTCTAAATTTCCAGGTATTCATTCACACAGAGAAAGAAAATATGACCAGGATATGCTTCAGATAGCTTAGACAAGCAGTGATGAGATCATACAAGAGGGAGAGAATCCTTATTTAGATGCTCCATAAGGTGCTAGTACAATCCAGATGTGTATCAGCACATGAACAGAACTGTGACGAACAGCATGAATATGACTTAGAAGTCTGCATTTCCGGCCACTAAGGAATTCTATTTTCTGTCAAACCCAAGGAGTTGGAAAAGAAAGCAAGAGAGCAAGATTTTTTGAGAGATCAAATGTGGAGATTAAACTGTACCTAAACTGTCAGGGCTGTCGATAGAGAAGCACATAAGGATGACATCCGTGTCTGGGTAAGAGAGTGGTCTTAAACGGTCATAATCTTCTTGACCTGCTGTGTCCCATAGTGCCAACTCCACCTGTCAATCAAAAAATGAGAAAGTGTCTGTACAATACAGATCAATATTTTGAAATACAGATACAACACACTAGTATACATTTACAAATCCTTATGAAAAGTGACATTCTGAGGTTCTCTCTTAAAGTAAAATATGACCGCTCATAATGTCAGTGTCATGTGTACTCCAGGTGAATCTGATTACTCTTAAGGGGGGTTGAATACAGGACAAAACATTTGTTCTATGATGCTGTAAGCATATTGCCAAAAATCTCTTCAATGTGTGTCGGAATGATCCTATAATTCTGTAAAGTGATTTTGGAGCGCGATTCATCCAGTATTTTTCCTCTCCTCTTCTACATCTCCACTTGGCTGGAGCACTGCTTAGCCTCATCCAGTCGCAAACCTAATGAACTGAATTAGGTAAACGGGTGATTAGAGAGAATAAAACCCTGATCCCTTCAGCTCCCTTGGGTCTCAAAGCTTGGCACGAGCACTAAGGGACTTTACACTGTAAAGCTGAGTCATGCTTTGGGTGGAGACAGCTAGGACTAACCTGGAAACTTCAACCATACAAATCATAATCTAATTCATGACATGGAAAGAGGAAAGCCTTACACACAGTGGCTGAGGATGACTTGAGGGAAAGTGTGTATGTAAGGAGAGATGTACACATATTTAGGAGGCCTCTCTTCCTTGTATATGCAGGAGTTTCAGCGATACTAAAAAAAAAAGGCAGGACAAGCAACAGAGCTATATATAGAACTTAGCTGTGCCCACAGGCCGAGGAGGAAGTATAGAACATTTCCCTTGGGCCAAAGGGATTCAGGCTAAGAGTGTATTTGGGAGGTTTCTAGACCTTATGCAAGCTTGACAACAAATGAGAGAGCGCCACAGAGAGAAATACAAAAGGCAACCCTCCTCAGATACGTTGTTCCTACATTTTCTATACAGGAGAACAAGAGAAATAACACACCTACAGCTCCCCTCCACTATACTTTCAGACGTACTCACACGCACACAGGAAATTAACTGCCCCTTTTATCAACCCGTAAGGGCTGGGGGAGGGGAAGAATCCAGACATCCATGTTCCCAAGTCAAAGCAGGAAGCGACCAAGTACAACCATTTCCTGTTATGGTCATTTCCTGCTTTGCTCTAGTAGTGGCCAGTGCAAATCTAACGTTATCAGCTAGCGCCCGCTAACATTGGAACACTTCTGACTAATCACCGGATGTCACTCATTCCTCAATGCTAAACATTTCTTCAGGTCTACTGTGAGCTTCAGAGCCTCTTGGATAATGTCAATGGTTGGGGGAGATGGACTACAAAAAGCTCTTATGGCTTTTGTTGAATTCTGTTATGTTCTTGGTTTAAAGAAGTTGGTGTTCCTATTCCTGGCATATCCTGTTATGAGCAGGATAATTTAAATGGGTGAATTTACATACACCATAGAACCAAACTACCAAATCTACAGTTCAAGATAATAAGAGATTTTTATTGTCATTGTATCAACAACGAAATGTGTTATTCAAAAGCTGAAACCTGATTAATAGGTTGAATCCATAAAGCACAGGCTATAAAAATCCATTTCACAGTATAAGATTGTTCACATACCTGTTTGCTATCCACCTCAATGTCTGCGATGTAGTTCTCAAACACGGTGGGAACGTATACTTCCGGAAACTGATCTTTACTGAACACTATGAGCAGACATGTCTTTCCACATGCACCATCGCCCACGATCACCAGCTTTTTCCTTATGGCTGCCATGCCTGGAGAAGACAAGAGAGATATGTTACATGCTCATTACGCTGAGACTGATACACAAAATAACTAAATTAATTATTACAATTGTTTTGTCTTGGTGGTTATTTCATGAAATTCAATGTTGATCCTTTGTGATGATTCTTGTTACAGGTTTTAAACCAAATTATCTAGTCCTACAAGCAACTCTCAGATCTCCCTAAATAGTATAGTACAGTAGTATTAGGAATAGTATAGCACAGTATATCTTTTGTATATATTTTCTATATAATGTATATAAATTCTTTTTTTTTTGCCACAAAAACCATTTTACACCGCACAGTTCAAAGATACTATACACAGTAAGTATAGATCAAATCTCAATCAATTGTATCTAAACTGCAATTGAAACTGTGTAAAAACTGGGTACTAATTTAATGAACACTTTTAATGTATTTGTCAGATTTAAAGAACAGCTACAATGGCCTGTTGGCACTATGGCAAGTGTCATATCTGCTACTTATTCACTGTGTTAATATTTCATCCCCCATCAGATTTGATTGTAGCAGTCTTGTGATCTATAGGTTCAATAACAATGTTGTATGAAAGATCTTTTGCAATGAAATGATGCCTCTTGATGCTTGGCTGCCACAAGTGTGTCTTTCGGACAAACTCTGAAGCAGTAGCTCTTCCTCAGCTTTGACGTATCTGTGTGGGAGGGGGATATGGACCATTCGTGATAATAAGCATCAGTAGAAAAACACAGCTGTGCATATACTTGTACATCCCCACTCCCCACCACTTGTTTAGAATGAACACACACACACACCTTATCAGCAGGCACTTGTCATATTGTGATTAAAGCAGTAAGACTATTGCAGTGATGTGTTCTCTTTGGACCAGAATGCCATTTCACATGATGCTCCTTATATCCAACATAAAGCAAGAGACTAATGGAAGCCTTCATCTTTCAATATATGCACTGAAAAAAGCCTGTAGATTTAAATTCATAGAATAGAAAGTTTTAAACCCACAGGGGTCCAGCATTGGCTTAAATTCCTCTGTAAACCTGCATGAGGGGCCTACAGTCAAGTTATTCATAATTTACAGTAAAATTAACAATTAGAACCATAAGGCATATTTCTTGCAAACATGGAACAGCATCTCGTCAGGGGCTGAGACAGAATGAGAGAGTACAGCTTATGCACTGTATGGCTGTCTAGATTTTTTAGCATGAAAAAGTTAAAGGACTTGGCATCTTTTGACACTTAAACCAGCATGACTGTGTCTTGTATTGTCATGACTTCACTAGTTTTTTTTGCCTTAATTTACTCTCTGTATGTGCAAGTTCCCTTGCAGCAAGCTGGAAAACTTACTTTTAGTTTCAACAAGGTTTAAAAACACTGACTATCTTGCATTATGTAACTCTACATTCTGTACATGTTCTACAGCTCTGTTTCTGAAAAGAGTCTTTATCAATGACCATACTTAAGGTAAATGTATCAGATTTGCTGTAGTGCAAACTGTACTTCCAGTTTCTAGTGTCTGATTCTGGGTTTTAGCAGATGCCAGTTTGGTTGCTTAATGATTTTTATGGAATGACCCTTGTTGGGGGCATGATCTCTTAAAATGTTCTGCACAAAACCTCTTCACAAGTCAGGCTATTTGACATCATATACTGATTAGCAGTTGTCTACAAATACCACTACTTTCATTAGCACAACAGGACAATGTAACCTGGCAAATAACACAACAGTTTAGGCACTTTAGGGATTTCTCTATTATTTCAGTAAAGCTAAAGAATAATACTGTAACTGGAAATGCACTTCTCATTGTACACACACACACACACACACACACACACACACACACACACACACACACACACACCATACTTTCGTTTGAGCCATTCCAAATATTTAACTTCTGTTTGAGAAAGACAAGAAAAGCCCATACCAGACAGAGCCTGTTATTCTGGTTTGAATGGAAACTACATTTAAAAGATAACTAATCATTTCAGTTTTATTTTTGTATGTCAACAAATATGCTTCATCATTGCTGTTTATCCCATTAAATAGTCCCAATGTCCCCTCACCTGTGTGCCCTGTATAGCAAAACAGTACAGCCAATCAATAAAGGCAAAGGTGTGTTAGGCTTGTTGTAGCTCCTGTTTGGTCAGGTTTAAGTTTCAGTAAGACAAAGTAATAGTTTCCAACCCTAGTCCTGGAGTACCTGCACATATAGTGATTTCCCTGCTCCATTATACCAACTTGAACTCAGAAAGATTTGTATAATAGGCTGATTTAAATAATCATATGTTAAAGCAAACATCAAAATACACAAAAACCGCCCTACATCCAGAATAAGGTAGGAAACCACTGTGTTAATGTATTGAAATTGAATGCGGATATGTGTCTATAATGATATATAAAAAATTAGCTGTAATGTTAAACCCAGTTGACAAATATTGTGTAGGCCCATCGTGTGACACCAAAACAGAAACCATAAGATCTCTGAAGGTTTGCTGTGGTATCTGGCATCAAGATGTTAACAGCAGATCTTTTAAGTCCTGTAAGTTGTGAGGCGGGGCCTTATAGATCTAACTAGTTTGTTTAGCACATCCCCCATATTGCTCGATCAAACTGTGATCCGGGGATTTGGTAGACTTCTTGTCATGTTCCTCAAATCGTTCCTGAATAATTTATGCAGTGTGGCAGGGCACATAATCCTACTGAAACAGGCCAATGTCATTAGCAGCATACTGCTGCCATGAAGAGATGTACTTGGTCTGCAGTAATGCTTTTGGTAGATGGTACACGTCAAAGTAACATCCACATAAATGCCAAAACCCAAAGTTTTTCCCAGCAGAACACTGTTCAGAGTATCACAGTCCCTCTGGTGGCTGGCCTTTTTTCAAAAGCAATAAAAAGCAATGTAACACAATGTTACCACTACATACCTGGAACACCAACCAAGACCTACCTTTCTGGAGATACTCTGACCCTGCCTAACCATTCGTAATTTGGCCCTCAGAGTTGCTTAGATCCTTACACATTTTTCATGCTTCCAACACATTCCTTTCATTAGTTAATTTCATCCTACTCCTTAACAGGTGGCAATGTAATGAGATAAACAAATATTACTCACTTTACCTGTATTTGGAATTAATGTTTAAGCTAATATGTGTGTATCTCAATAATTTGTTCCTTTTTGTTTAATGTGCTTGCCTCCTGTAGATCTACCTTTAAAAAACAGATTATTGTGCATCATGTAGCTAATTCTGAATCAGGTAATGTGATTTATATCTGTAATTTCACAAAAAGTAGTTATATCCAATTCCCAATATTGTAAACTTGGAGGGTACACCAATCACACAAACTGAAGCATCCCTGAGATTTCATTCTGAGAGTTCTTAATCTGTTGGCTTAGTGTATAACAGTTGTAGCCTGAAATATCATTAGTTACATGGCTATAAAACCTCCAGACTCCTAACTGCTATGCTAAAGCAAAGCAGGTTATTTAACTGTGCTGGGACTGCATAGCCATTTTTAACACAGCCCCAAAGACACATCCCTCTTCTGGCTTATTTCAAAGTGCTGCTATATCTCTGCTATGACTAGGATATGTAAGTGGTCACTGACACCAAGTTTCCCATGGCCTAAACCAGGATACAGTGGAACAAAAAAAATAAAATAAGCATAGTTCCTTAAACACACAGAAATACATGTTCATTGTTATAGGCTAAACTATGTAGTTGGACATTTATTTTCCACCACACAATAGCAATCATTCAATAGCAATCAAACTTTTGGGATACCAATTTCAGAAATACTGGGAGGTAATGAAACCTAAAAGGTCAGTTCCAGTTCCATTTTCAAAATGTGTTTGTCATTCTTGGCTTCTGTCTCTCACCAGTTTTCCAACTCCTCAAGCTAAGGTTGCTGACATTATGGTTCCTCATGTCCACTTGTTTAACTGATATTCAGAGGACATTCTCTTTTCTCAAATTAATAACATGAAATAAATCAAGGCAAGCCATGGGGATTTTAATGGGATGAACCCATAACTGGATTATGGACAACACAGAGTGTACAGTGATTATACAATTTAGGTGTCCCTAATAGTATTACCACCAGTCATGGATGGCCAGCTTTGGTGATTTTCCTGTTCAGACACACCAGATTCAACTTATTGATTAAGTACTACAGTTAGCAGGCAAATTAGAGCAGAAAATCTGTACGCTGTGCTGAGCTCTGGTCCACTGGCCTAAGATCATAATGCCAAGTATGAGATAAACAGGTATATATAAACACACACGCGCACACACACACACACACACACACACACACACTTTCCAGACACTGGTCTGTAGAGCAGTCACACTACATTCTCTGGAACGATGGTATAGTTGGAGTGGTGTTTGTGATCCAGAACTAATCATCCAACCTCAGCACTTGATCTCACTAATGCTCTTGTGGCTGAATGAATTAAATCCTCACACAAAGTTTCATCACTTATTGTAAAGCTTAGAAAAGAGATGGGGCTCCCTATCAACACTCTTGATTAGGTGTCCACAAACTTTTGGACATATACTGCTGATTCTGTTCATCTGCTTACAAAATAATTTTTCTGTCTGTCATTATGTTAAACAACTTAATGTTTGAACTGCTTCATCAGACTCAGTATGTACCTACAAGTATCAATCTAATAAAACTATTCTGTGTATGAACAGCAAGGGGTAAAAGGGATTTGTCATGAAGCAATGTGGATTCTTGGGACTAAGGACCCATAAAATACAAATAAATCCATATTTATCATCATGTGGTATTAAACAAAGTCTCTGGCAGGCGACCCTATTTAGTAAGTAGATGCTTTTATCTTCCAGCCGTTCTCCACAGCTCCTGCGGTGCTGTAGCTTAAAAGTTGACCTAGTTTGTTTGTCTTGCAAGCCCTCTCGTCCTCATGACTCAGTGAACTACATGCGTGTTTACTGTATCCGTGTCAGACAGCCTACTGCTCTTAGAGGATTAGCGCAACGCACTCAAGTGTTTTCAGCTGTCGCCTACGCCGTATAGCGACTCGAAATCCATCCTGATATCTTCCTGTTCCCAAAATCGTAACTGGCTAACCGCTTACCCTGCTGTCAGCTCAACGCCGAAAACGGTCTCGCTGCTGGTTCGTATAAACATAGGTGTCCAAACAAACAACGCCCTATGACTGCGACAAGTCGGGCCTCGCTGGCACCAAAACAATGCTTTAATACTTTTGTTACTGTGGTTTGTGTTGGAAGGCGATCCACGTCCTCTAAGCCGAAGTTTGCTTTTTTCACAGAAGCCAACGCCAACAGCAACGCCCAAGTGTGTGATTAAAGTCCGTTTGTTGTGTTATGAATAAACACAAATAAATCATTGTAGACAGCGACCTGGAGTAACGAACTGCACACAACTACAGCGCGGCCTGACGACTGGAAAATGTCATGTAAAGTTGTTTTTACGACCGTTGCCTCACCCTTCAGATCAAACAAAGATAGGAATTAAAAGAGCTAACAGGTGGTCTACAGAACCCAGAACAGCAGAAAATGCCCTTTTTCATGCCTTACTCCTCTCAGTACCAAAGAAAGGTAGTTTAGTGAAAGGTAAATTAAAGCTTCATACTCAACTCAGTCCCTCCGACAAACCACACTTTCAGCTCAACGAGCCACCACCTACTTACACACACGGCCGCCTCGAAGACCGAAAAACTTGTTTCTAACAAATACTTCCAGGCTACGTCGACGTTTTGAATCTTTATTGTTGAGGGGATATTAAAAGCACATTATAACCATACCTTCTTTGAGCCGTTTTGTGATCTTTAACGAACTGTTGCACCTCCGTAGTGTCCAAGTTTCGTTTCTGTGAGTGGCGGCTCTGTGGAGTCGGAGAGCTACATTGCTAAGAAACGAAGCTGACAAACCTTAACTCCGCCCACCAGTAAGGGAAAACGTTTGGTGCCAAATCCCTATTGGCTGAAGAGGCGGTTCTGCCGTTAGGAGTTATTCAGAACCCTCCCATCTCCTCGATAATGATGACATCATTCTTACAACAGGGACAGCGGGGACGAGTGGTGGCGCAGCCTACATGTCGAAAAATCTTTGGTCTTTATGATTTTAGCAGAAGTTATCAATAACTAGAAAGCCATTCTTTCAAATAAGAGGCTGTGAGCAGTCATTGAGTGTAAACCGCCGAGGTTAGCAGATGAGAATGTTTTTTAGGCTATTGTTCACAAGCCAATAAATAGTGGGAAATGTAACTTCAGTGCTGCTAATGAAAAGCTGTGTAATCAGATGTTATGGGTGTTTACTGTGAGGATTTTTTTCCCTTTGGAAATTGGCCCCATTAAGCAACAATACCCCCACTAACTGTCCATTTAATAAGTGTATGTGAAGAGTGTGAGACAAAGTGCGCAATGAAATGTGACCACTGCTTTTAACCATCCCCATGTGGTGCAGCAGGCAGCTATCAACAGCACCCAGGGACCAATGTCCCAGGACAGTACCTTGTTCCGTTGGTGCCTTAGTGGTGCCTAGGCTGGGACCAGAACTTGCAACCGTCTGATCACAAGGGCACTAACCACTAGACCACCACTGCATATAACATTTGATGTGATATTTTTCTCATAATTTTTTCTTTACCATTGCAAGTGGAATAAAACCGAACAACAAGAGCCGGAATATAAAATAATTTGATAAGTGGGAGTTTTATTGTGAGTTAAATACAGTTGCCTAGGTGTTACAGCTTGACAAGTTATCAAACAGTCAGCAGAAATGATTTTTTTTCCTGCAGGGTGACAACACAATAAAACAAACAAGCAAACAAATAAACAAAACATATGACAAAAGTGCTAGTTGTCAGTGGATTTCACATATTTCAGTTTAGACACACAATACTGTGTCTTGCTCGAGATCATATAAGCAAAGAGAAAACAGCACTAAAACATCACTTAAGGAAAAAGAGCTGCCATTTATATTTTTTCCCAAAAATAATTTCACAAATATGGTTGCTCAAATACCTTTAGATACAGACTAAAGTAAGAATGTTAAACGTACCACTGATGGTGAGTTTCTTGGCTCCATACCAAGCCTGATCTTGGACTTTTAAGTTTCCTGAAAGGAGATTCTTCACTAATGCTAAGCTCAGAATTAGGCCTTTCTCATCAAACTCGGCCTATAAATAACAGTTTAGGTGAAAAGCAGTGCGCACAAATATATTTGGGGCTTACTATTGATAAATGGCTTATCAAAAGTTTGTCTACTTAGAAGCTTGTTAACATTCGACATGGCTTTGTGAAGAGGTAGGGAACGCAGTTTCGGTCACATGTGCAAAGGTAGTTACACACAGCTGTTTCTACTTCCCAGCAGCTCTGTGAAGGCATGGGTTACAGTAAATAGTACAGTATGTCCCCAAAATGAAATTCTTCATGATTGCCTGAGCCGCAATTTTTTACCATACTATCATTGCCTTTCCAGAGGAGGCCCGATTGATCCACTGACTTTCAATGTCAGGAGCAATGCAATAAATGTGCTTCCCTTTTTCTTGGTGAAAAAAACAAACTCAGTACAAATACATGGGTTTAAACAGGTACATTCTTTGGAACCATTCAGGAAATGACTAAAGTCAGCAAAGGTTTAACTACAGATGGGTTTCTGCTAAAGATAAAGTGCTTACATTTGTACATCCTTCATCACCTTCTAATATCAACAGGGACTCATTCCTTTGTCACATTCAGTTTAGATTTGAAACACACCATGTTTGTTGAGGATATACAACCTCTCTTCTTGCTCCTCTCTCCTCAGATATGGTCTTCCAGAATATATATTACAGCAGTTTAATCCCTTCTAGGGTCAGAAACAGGACATCTGAAAAGTAAGCAGTCTTTTGCAAGGTGTTTGTAAGAAATATTGAGTGAGAAGAGTGGCACTTAATGAGTATGTCATCCCACGCTTGGAACGAGGTAAGAGTCAAGATGAGGAAACACAACTCTGAAAAGGAGGAGGAAGAGGAGCAATGCGTACATCTTTTCCGCCTGGTCCTTCGGCTCAAATGAAAGTGGATTTTTTGGTTTTGCACCCCTTCCTCAACAGGTGGGAAGTAGGGGTGTATCCCGATTTGCTCGCCAATGGAGGACAGGCCCACCTTGTCATGTCTCTGACTCTGCTTCAGCCAAAGGGATGACAAACACTGTAATGTCATCACCTGAGCCCAGTCTGTCATTGGGCAGCCGCCAGCCCCGCTCTTTCAGAACACCACGTGACCTCATCAGGAGATCCTGAGCTGCCAAAATGTACCTGTAATGAACAAAAACAGTCACATTGTTTGGGAGGTTTTTGATTATAATAGTATTACGGACCATTTGTGACATGTCTACACACTGACATCTAGTGGTATGCATAAAACAATACATCCAAGGCACCCATAATTAATCTCAGTTGTCCCCAACCCTGGTCCAGTAAATTTTGTTTTTCTCCCTGCTCTAATACACCAGGGTTCATATTCACATGGCTTCTCTGATTAGAAGTGCTGATCTAGGGTTTCTTCTTTTAGTTATAGTAAATAAGAGAGAAATCTGATCCTACTGCTACCATGAGAAGCTTTGTGAATACAGGCCCCGGATCCCTAAAATCAGCTAAATAACAAACCTTTCCTGAGTTGAAGTGAGTGTCTTAGAGCTAAAATATGCTTACACTGCAGTGTATATATATATATATATATATATATAAATTAAAATTTACATTTATACATACACAAATCAATACATGTAACAAGGCATACAAATAAAATGCAGTTTTATAATATGAAATGCACAGCAATGTAGCTCTTAAATGAAGATAAATTACCACACTGGGGATCCTGGAAAAAAAAAACATGACAGCCTTTTCCTATATGATAGTCCTACAGAGTTTAATTCCAGCCCACATCTAATACACCAGGTCCAGCTAATCAGATTAGCATGTGATCATTGTGAGACATTGTTTTACAGTAGTTTTTAGGCAAGTTTGAAACTGTATTTTTTTAACAATCCTGAGCAAAGTGGTACATGCAGGGCACTGGTTACCTGGCGTCTATCTCCACCACTGGAAATAAATCAATGAGTCAACAAGTTTCTCTACAATGCACCTTTTACATTAAACCATTCCAAGTTTTTTACATTTCAAATACATAAGAATGCGCAAAAGTTGTAAAAAAACATTTAACATAAGGTTGGAACTATACTTATAAGAAGTAGTAAGTTGTCTAGGAGTAGATTTGGGCAGAAAGGTTTAGCAACTAGTACTTTAAACCAGTATTTCTCTCCACTATAGTGGTGAGGAGGGCTAGACTGGTGGTTTCCAGGGTCCTGCACCAGTAAGTACTGCTTTATAAAATGCATAAAGCAGTGATTTCCAATGCAGTGCTCAGGGACTCCGCAAGACAGCCCACATTTTTGCTTCCAGTTTTCAGCTCCCAGCATAACTGTACTTGTTATTCAGTTTTCTATATAGCTTGGTTAAAGTATATTAAGATGCTGAGATATAGTAAAAATGTGGATCTCTTGCATTGGTAAAGTTTAACATACAGCATCTGCTGGCTATAGCTAGTTTGTCTCTTGTAGTACATGTAAGCAGGCAGATTATGGAGAAGAGGTCTAAGGTTAAAAGCATACCGCATTGGGTCATTAGGCTCACAGCAGGACAGAAAGTTTGTCACAGCATCAGCGATTTCTCTGTCGGAGGTCACATCCCACAGTCCATCGGTGCCCATAATGAGAACGTCATCAGGTCCATGCTTGTGCTCTGAAATGTTGTATACTTTTACCTGGGCAAATAGCAGAAAGCGAGAAGACAACAGCATATTAACATAAATGTTTTAGAAATGTTTTCACATTGAATATTCTTTTTCACAGCAATTCAAAAGCTAAACTAACAATCCTGAACAGGCTGCTGGCTCTGTTTGAACAGCATTGAGCACACATGCAGTAAAGCAGAGAAAACAACTTTTTTTTTTTTTTGGGGTCTGTGGTGGCACATAGTTTGTAATAGGGATGGGACCTGCCACTTTTCATTAATATCTGAGTTATGAAATGCATCAAATATTTCTTAAAGCCTCATCCTCTGTGCTGCATTCAAACCCATTTAAAATACAGAGGAATCACAATCATGCATAATCCTTGGTTTCTCTTATCTAGTTATCAGTCAGTAGATGCATATGAAGGAGCAGACAGAATTCTGTGACCCACCTCTGGACAGCAGGACAGGAAAGGTTTGATGTGAATATTGGAGTTATACACTTTTAGGTCATGATCTCCTAAACCACGTGTTACTCCAATAGTGGCCATGACTCTGGCCTGTAAATAAACACACACACACACACACACACACACGCGCACACACACACACACACACACACACACACACACACACACACACACTTAAATTATGATCTGTCTAGAATAGTAGTTGCTATTTTTTCATTTCTTCTTTCATTTGACTAGTCACAGGTTATTGCAACTTGAAAAAAAATCCCTCTGCGTGACTACCTTTTTCCCTTCTCCATAAATGAGGGGGAATTTGAGGTCATCTTCCACAATTGTCTTATATGCCCTGCAATATAAAACATAAAAAGTGTGACTTTACTGACAAGCTAGGAACAAAACAAGTAGCACTATGCCACACACATGCAATCTTAGACCCATAGTAACCTTGAAAATTTAGCACGTCACACACTTATGAATACTTACCACCCAGTCATGGTGTGGTCTCTAAAGAGCATCTTCTTGCCCAGCTCCTTGTGCTGGATACGTCTGGGAAACTCAATGTGTGTGAACTCATTCCCAAGAAGTTCTGGCTTAAGGAATCCCTGAACACAAAACAGACATCTGAATTGGTATAAAAAAATTGCAAAAAATCTAAAACCTCCCAGACAGGAATCTTCAAGTGCCTCTATGAAACTAAGACTCAAGTGTCCTAGTCACAGGCCTGGATTTCCCAAGTGTTGTTCAGTATGCTCATCACATTTCATTCAACAATAGCATTACATTTTTAAAGATTTAGATTCAGACCAAATAGATTCTGCATTTTTATTAACAATAATACTTCACTATTAAAATGGTTTAATATTGTGGACACGTGTGTCAGCAGTTATGGTCACAAATGCTGATAGTTGAAATGATCCTTGTGATGCCTTCATTTTTCATGTTTAAACATTTCACCTGGAATGATTTCACATAGCTGAATTAGCCCCTA
Source organism: Arnoldichthys spilopterus (assembly GCA_037974385.1). Lineage (NCBI taxonomy): Eukaryota > Metazoa > Chordata > Actinopteri > Characiformes > Lepidarchidae > Arnoldichthys > Arnoldichthys spilopterus. The sequence goes on along the minus strand of JBBPDA010000105.1, from coordinate 21,384,750 downwards.
GCAGACAGTAAGCTGAACTCATTTTTGCAATTGTGAGATGAGATGAGAGATGAGGAATCTCACCAGATACTGCAGCCGCTGCCTCTCGCTCTCTGGTGTAAACTCATTGGACATGGGAATGACCTCATCATTGCGAACAATTATGGCTCTAAAAAGATACAAACACCTCAGTTTATATTTCAAAGCAAATGGATGTAACAACAAATAGTATTTACAAAGTCCTATTGCTTTTGATTAAAGATCCTACAAATGATTTTATTAAATCAACACTAAACTCAATTAAAATTCTGAATGAAAAAACAACATAATCCCGATCAGTATTTTTGAGATCAGTGTTAGATACATTTCAGTCATTTTTTTACATTACAGTCAAGGAATGTTTTAAAAATGTCAGATGTATGTAATAGTTTAAGGAAATATTCACTGTTAATTCTCTATTCTTTTTACCTGCTGTCTCCTGCATTTGCTACATAGAGTTTTCCCATCAAATGCGCAGCAGTCAAGGCACAGCATCCACCGGAAATACTGTAAGACGTTTTCTCCTTCTCAATGAGATCATCCTGCATAAGAGGATTAGACACAAGAACTTTGCTTAGGCTAGTAAAATACAGTGCAGTCTGGGAATTTAAACAGTGGCTCTGTATTCCAGCATATTATAACTGGAATGAAAAATGACTATAAACTTACATCACTATAAAGGTGCAGTTTATAATGCAGCTTTAATTCAAAGAAAACGGGTGAACTGCATGGGAATCACACGCCCATTAATAAATGGTCCCCATTTCAAGGAAACAATTGAAACAGGAGAGTTGGCTGCTCATTTTTGACTGTTGCATTAGCAATTCTTTAACAATAACTCCCAGATGTGGAAGAGCACCTGGTTGTTTTAGTCTCTGACCAATCAGGAATAATCAGAAACATTCTCAAAACAGGTGTATCAAAGTGTCAAACTCCCATTATGCTGTCAAGAAACAAAAACGCACTTAGGCAAACAACCTGGTAAAATTAAAAAAAATAGTAGATAACCAAAGTAGATAACCGACATTTTAATATGTGAAATACACAATCACGATCACAAAGAGTGTACCCCAAGTTGTGCGTTGTGATTGGTTAAAATAATACAAGAAAGCACATAAAAATGTCATTCAGAACACACTGAATCACACACAAAGTGCAGCACAACAAATTGTGACCTCTGCATTTAACCCATCATACATGCACACTTGGAGCACCGGGCAGCTATCAACAGTGCCCGGGGAGCAGTGTAGCAGGATGGTACCTTGCTTAAGGGTACCTAAGCGGTGCACAGGCCTTCAGATCCCAAAGGCAATGTACTAACCACTAGGCCACCACTGCAGGTGTCATCAGTTCAGCCACTGAAACACATCAACTTGTAATTAACAGATCAGTTGAATCAAGTTTACTTGAACAGGAAAACCATCAAATTATTCTAGAGTTTGACCCTTCAGTACCCTTGTTGTAGATTTCTGGAAAAGTGTCTTTGACAAATGAGACAAAGCTTAACCTGTACCACAGATGCGGAATGAGGAAAGTATAGAGAAAAAGAGCAATTACTCATGATCCAAAGCACACCAACTTATCTGTGAAACATGCTGGCAAGGACTGGCAAGGCTGCCAGTCAAACTGATTCACTAATCTTTATTGATTCTATGTCTGTTAATGAAGGGCCTATCTTCTGGTAATGTCTGTAAATTAACAGCATCAAACATCAAGACATAGTTTGCTACCAAGTACTAAAGATTAATTTATTTAAGACTAAGAATATTTGCCCAAATTCTTTAGGTATTCTGAAATAGTGGGAATGAATCCTAAAATGCCTGTGATACCTATTCGGTTCACTTAACAAATAAACTGTAAACATCCTCAAATTAATGCTGATATTCTGCACTTCATTCTTATAGTCATTGTTTTATTTCTAATTCATATGAAACACAAAACCCTGTCATTGACCAAATACACTGATCAAGGAAATGTGTCTGGGAATACACAGATTGGGTACAATGTCAGATGACATACTGATGAAGATCACCAGTTCCAACACTGGGTATTTGTGAATAGTGTTTCACTATTAAACATCTTAATGCCAAGAGCCATGTGGTCTCACCATCTGTTTGAAGGCATTCTCTATGATGCCCATCACCAGGCTCTCGAGACTGACCACCTTCTCCATGTGGAACCGATCCAGACACGCATCCTGCTCCTCAGGGTCCAAGCAGGCTCCCTTCTTCTGGTCAGCTTGGTAGGGGCTGCCATTCTTGGCTAAGCAGATGGGTGGTGGGCTGCTCTGGTTCTCCAACAGATGAGCCACTTCACACAGTCTATCACGGATGAGACGATGGAGAAGCTTGGAGGCCATTAGGGCAGCACCAGAGCCAGCGTGACCATCAAATACACCCCAAAAGTGCATGGGGATACCTGTGGTGTCCTGGAGAGGGACAGAGAAAAGGAATAGGACAAAGGTATATGAAGAGTCAAGAATTCACCCCATCTATATGCAAAAAAAAGACACCAAAAAATCCTGTACATTTACAGTACATTTTCTTCTTAGTCCACTTAAGGGATTCTTTTCCTTTTCTTCTTTTCCCCTCTATAAAAAGCATTCTTGGGTTTAATAAAGAAGCAATATAAGTGTAAATTATTATTATTATTATTATTATTATTAATAATAATTACAATTACAATTAAATGTACTGTATACAATACTGAAATAGTGGACTTCACAGTACTAGTAATAGACATAGTCAACATATAGTCTGCAATTTAACAAGACAATACACAAACATTTACTCCCCCTCTCATTCTCGTATGGCATCTTGCACCAATTTCCTGTCAGTCCTTCACACTTGTCTTATTATTATTATTATTATTATTATTAATAATTATAATTACAATTAAATGTACTGTATACAATACTAAAAATAAGCTCAAAGCCAAAACATAAATGAACAGAGAAGACATTATGATACAGAAAGGCTAATAAAAGAAAAAGCATAAAGAGAAGTGCTACACTGTAGCATTCAGGATTCATGCATTTGTTTACAAACTAAAAATAACAAAGATACAAGCAAAGGGATTGTTGTAAACCCAAAGGAAATGTAATGAGTTTGGTTAACCTACACTGTGATGTACAGGTCCTTCTCAAAAAATTAGCATATTGTGATAAAGTTCATTATTTTCTGTAATGTACTGATAAACATTAG
>JBBPDA010000105.1:21359689-21376443 GCA_037974385.1 Arnoldichthys spilopterus | reverse complement strand
AGAGAGAGGGAGAGAGAGAGAGAGAGAGAGAGAGAGAGAGAGAGAGAGAGAGAGAGAGAGAGAGACAGACAGACAGATAGACAGAGAGACAGACAGAGCGAGAGAGAGAGAAAAATTCTTCAATAAGACAACATTCATGCTAATTCTATTTGTATAAAACACACTGATTGGATTGTACTTCAAGAGTTATCCTCAAGCAACCTTGCTAAAGGCTCAGTGAGAAATTCCTGAATGTGGGCCAAGCCTGCTTCAGGGACCAACTCTGTTGACTAATGAAGACCCGAACATACATATAATGAGGGGTACTGGCTGCCACTGAGTAGTTATTATTGTTCAGGGACCTCTGTTGTTGCAGTACCTAAACCAGAAATTCTTATGCTAGATTTTACTTAACATACTTCCTTAACTCAGTCTTAAATGACATAATCCAAGTAATTAGAGTTAACCTTACAGGAGTAGTCACATGCTTTTAAGTGTAATGTTTGTAAAGTGTTTTTTTTTCATATTTAAGGAAATATAGTTGAGTGCAATACATGCATGATAGTTGGCCAAACATTTACCCAGTTTATCTTTTAATATACTGAAAACAATACACCAGCAGATTATTTGAGGGTTACATAATTAATTCTATTTTTAAATAAATATTTATTTCAAATTTCATTCCTGCAGCATATTTTAAAAAAAGTTTACATTTACCATTTTGTAATGATGCCATTCATTTTCAAAATGCCTAAAAGACATTTTGAGACTGAAGGCACCAAGTGATGAAACAGTTTAGGTGTAATTTTGTCCAATTCTTACTGCAAACCAGCCTTAAGGTGTGCAGCAGTATGGGATCTTTGTTGTTGCATTTTGCATTTCACATTCACTATTTGGGACAGGCCAGGATTGCAGACAGGTCAGTGCAGCACCTGCACCTTCTTTTGCAAAATGTGGTTTTGCAATGTCTTAATGAAATACACATGGGTGTCCCTGGAAAAGCTGTCATTTTGAAGGCAGCATATATTGCTCCACAATGTACTTTTTGGCATAATGTTGCCTTCAGAGTAGTGTAAGTTACCTTTACCAAAGGAAATAATACAACCCCATACCATGACAGACCCTGGCATTTGAACTTGCTGCTGGTATCTCTATGGATGGTACTTTTCCTCTTCATTCATCTGACCACAATAAGCCTCAGAGCCCAGAGAAGCTAAAGGCGCTTGTAGACTCGATTAACATAAGACTTCCGTTTGGCACAGTAGGGTTTTAACTGGCATTTGTGAATGAGAGTAGGTATTGTAGATTAACAAAGTAGCCCTGAGCCCCTGTGGTTATCCTGCTTTAAGCTGAATGGCGATTTCTCATTCAGTGTCAGTTAAGGGATCAGTGAGCACAACTATTCAGCTTAGACTTGCGCCCCTGATCTTCTTTGGGGAACATTATTTTTTAACATTTCAATCATTTCAGCCCTGTCAGTCCTTAATTTAACTGATGAAAATAAAAACATAACTTTTAATGGTTGGTTTGATTGTATTTGTATGGACGGTGGTGGCCTAGTGGTTAGGACATTGCCTTTGTGTACAAAAGGTTGCAAGTTCAAGTCCCGGCCTGGGCACCACTGAGGAACCCTTGAGCAAGGTACCAACTACACTACTCCCCGGGTGCTGTTCATAGCTGCCTGTTGCTCCATGTGTGCACATAAATGCAGAGGTCACATTTCATTGTGGTGCTTGACTGTGTTCACAATGACAAATAATCACTTTTACTACACTTATTTTGTAAATATAAATACATTTTTAATTTGATTATTGTAACACAAAAAAGTTGGAACAGGACAAAAAGAGTGAAACGTTTATAGAACATTCAATTTTCCATTTTGAAACATGCTGCAATAAGTACGTAAACTTGGCACAGATTAGGGTACTGTGACTGGGTAGAAAAGGAGCATCCAACAAAGGCTTAGTATTTGCAAACAAAAATGTGTTGTGGCTCATTTGTGCTAATTTCATTAGAGAATTGTTAAACAGTTCAAAACAGAACATTTCTCAGGGTGAGATTACATTTAATTGCATTTCATCTAGAATTTAGGTCTTTCACTTTCTACAGTGCATAATACTGTAAAAAGATTCAGAGATACTGAAGAAATCTCAATCTGTGTAGAGCAAAGCCAGAAACTATAAGCAATTTAAGCCTTTAGAAGGCACTGCATGAGAAACTATCATGCTACTGTGATAAATACAGCTACATGGGAAAGACAGTGCAAATGTGCTGTGGTCAGATGAGTCCATGTTTCAGCTTATTGTCTGGAGTTCTCCAAGCTAAAGATGAATTGGACAATTCAGACTGTTATCAGTAAAAGATACTGTTAACAGAGAGGTGCGTATTGGGATTTTGCAAAGACATATGCTGCCATCAAGGCAACGTCTGTTCTGAGGAAGTCCATCAATTAGTATTCTCAGTTCCCAAACAATAAAAAGTATAAATACGAAAAGTTTAAATATAAGCAAAGGTGAAAGGTAATGACTTGGCTGTCCCATCTTTGTCAAGCTGATTTTATTTAGTTTCTGAAAGTTAAATAAAATTTCAAAAAAATCACATATTTTTTTATTGCATTTTACTGCAAAACCAAGAAAGCTTTAAACAGCAAAAATACCTTGGTTGATTTACACTTGAACTTCATTTGGAGAAAGACTGAGAAAGATACAGAAATTACATTTTTTGCTGAATCATCACTTTAGCGTGAAAGTATGCTTGATTAATGCTGGTAACACAACACAGACAAGCAGAGAGAACCTGATCTCAAAGAGAATCAATTTTTAACTGCAATCCAAGAGCAATCACTGGATTTTATATTGTTGAATCTGAATACTGCTGGGTGGAATTTACAACAATTTGGAAAAACTGAAAAAAATATAAATAAGTATTTTATAACAGGAATGTTTCATGACACCATCGCAAAATACCCAGGTCTAGTTTGATGCTCTGATGGTAGGGCACTTCTTTTAATATGAAGGGAACTGAAAGCCAGCACTAAAATCTGGATTATAGAAAGCCCTCTACTTTATAATCAGTCGAAAGTGGTCAGTTGGCATCAAAGAACACAGCTATGAAATATAAGGACAGACAACACAGGGGAACTACTAACTATCTTTGCACTTTGGTATCAACCTGTCTTTGCTCTTTCAGCCAAGGCCAATTCAATCATTTAGAGTAGGCCTATATGGTGCACTTTGCAATGAAGAATGTATTAACAATTTGTGCAGATTTTAAATGATCTATTTAATTCCAGCAAACATTGCATTCAACCATCACAAAGGTTTTTATCACCAAAATATCTACTCTGAACATGAACTGAATTAGAAGCCTGGCTGTCAAAGAAGCTTAGGGTAGGCCATACACAAGCTGCCCTCAAAAGAGGAAGTACTGCTCGTGTCCATGAGTTCCTCTTCTGAAGTCACAAGAACTCTTTACGACTAACACTATTTCTGCAACCTGAGGTTTCCGTTTCAACAACATTTGAACAAATGTTTTCAACCACTTAACAATGAAAGCTGACAGAAGGTCTTTGCATTTCAAGTGTTCTGAATTATTTGTCTAAAGGAAGTGTGGTAAGACTTAACATATTTTTCATCTGATTTGAAATGAGTCACACATAGAAGATGAGTCATATAAGTAGACATTCTGTGCTACCTATGAAATAACTATATAAACAAAGCCTCATCATTTTTAACCTCCACAAGGCAAAACTGTTAATCTACAAATAAATAAAACATTTAAGTACTGCCTAAAAAAAGTTCCTTTCCAGAGGGAACAAGCCCCAGAGAACTAGTGTTTCGAATGACTTCGAAAACAGGTCAGCTGTCAGTGCTTTCTTCAAAATGGAATGAAAGTCTGTAAATGAGTAGTTACCTAGATATTATTGCTAAGCACACATTTCTATTTTAAAGACATCAACATAGAGTTTTGCAAGCTTTTAATTTAATAAAATTAATAAAATTTAAATGCAGTAGCTTTTTGTTTGTATGTGTGAAATATATACTTCCTTGCAATACTCTTCACTTCCATTCAAAACTCTTTGTTTCCAAGGAAAATATAAAGAATGGCAGTGCATCAGTGAGAAAAATAAAAACCATTCCCCACCACTATTCCATACATGCTGAGGCTTTTGTCCGCATCATTTATAAGCATGATGCCCTATGGGCCTATAGGATGAACCTTCTTTTATATGAGTTACACTGTGGTCTGTCTTCCTGAAGGTAGAGCATCAAAGGATTTGTAGACAATGTTGGGTCTGTAGTGGGGGTATCATGGGCCTTCCCTGGTTCTGCTAGGCACAGAATTGTGTCAGGAATCTAAAGCGAAAGTGTGCAGAACAGAAGGGAATTGGGCCCACTGGACTAGACAGTAGCCTCCTAATGAATGTATCATATTTCAGATCAATGACCTAACTCTCAGCAGGACACACAGTAAGTGCTCCATTACAATATGGCATTCCTTCATTCTAGAGCCCTTCAGATTATTTTCTGCTTTAATTCTGAGCCCTGTGGTTTATTCAGCATATTGGTATATGACTATATAGGCAATATAAACATCCAAAGCATTCAAAGGAGGTGCTCCTATTTTCGAACTTGTCTCTCTTATTATCACAAAATGAGTGGTACCCAGGTTTCCCCAGCTTCAGTCCTCCAAAAACTTGTTTGCTTCTTTTTTAGAAACCATCACTGAGTTCTTGTCACCCTTTCTTTCCTGTCTTTACACTCTTTTAACAAAATGGGTGTCAATATGACATTCATCTGTCCACTTGCTTCCTTGCAAGCCGCTGATTAAACTCAAATTAGAGAATCTAAAAGCCAATTTAGACAATAGATATGATACAAACATATGATTACAAATGAGTACAATCTCTATGGTAAAGACCCAGATGAGCTGAACTGCTGATTCATTTTAGATCTCTTATGTGTACTGCACAGGCATCAGCTGTTCATACAGCACAAGGAAAAATGACATTATAAGCAAGAGTCATGTTATTGCGGTAATATTGTTAAACACTAGAGAACTGTTATAGCTTCTGCTATGATTAAATCCCCTTTCAAAGGTCAGAGAAGCTTGTGGGTCAGCAGAGTACAGTGGAAAAGACACAGTTGCAGTACAACTTGAAAAACCTTACAGGTCTTTGTCTTCACCCCATGTTTCATTGTATGGTAAGCAAGAAGGTAAAAATAAATAAACAAAAGAAAAAAAATATGTCTCAAGGTCAGAACTGAAATGTGTACACCAAACCATTATCATTTACAGATAAAATAAAGATCATTAAAAAACATATCTACAAAAAAACTACATTACTCAAACAAAGTGAAAGAAACATTAACCTATTTACTTAGCTGTATTAAAAATTGGGAGATAAGTGATTGAAAACTTGTAGAATTTGGTAAAATGTACAGCCCTCAAATTTATCATTAAGCCCAATAATTATCTCAAATAATCAGATACCTGTGGGTGTAAGCTTTTTTTGTGATGAGAGCTTGGCAGTTTTGTGCAGGCCTGATTTCCGCCCTGATCAGCATTTAAATTATAAATACCCATGACACTGCACAATTTAAAAATGTGTACAGAAATTAATATACAATTTTACATTCCTGATGTAATTATGGCTAAAGGTTTCCCTTGTGTATGGAGCCATTCATCTGCTGCATTATTTTTTTAGCATCCATTTTGGTAGTCTTGAAACCTGGTTTGGAGTTCTGGCTGTGGACTTTTCAGCTAATATCTTTTCAGCTAATAGATTTAGTACTGAAGGCTAAATAATATATTATGCTGCCTTAAAGAACAATGTAATGATGTACACATCTGATTGTTATACACCTGGGCATACTTTGCATCATTTGCATTTTTCTCATCATATTAGATAAACCTATGCATGGTGTTCAACAGGATAGCTTGCCAGGGCCTCTTATAAAAGTACTTATTGCATATTGCTTATTGCAAGCATTAATTAGTCATGAACCCAAGCATCATGGCAGCGCTCCTGTCTTGTTGGGAAATTTACAGTTTATGGATAAAATGAGTCTTATTAGGTTAGGTACTGAAAGCACAGTTAAATTTAGCCTACTGATTTAGCCCTGAATTTACTTTATTCATTTTCGTCATTAGCATTTGATTGGAAAGGAAATTATCTTAATCTTCAAGATATCTCATGTGATATATAAATATCAGCAGAAAGACAACAGCTTTCTCCACATGGGATACCAAATGGTGTTGAAGGGTGAGTACTGGTTTACATTGTGGATAATTTTTACCACTATAAGGCAAAGTTATATGCAAAGTAAGGGTCTGTATTACAAATAAAACCAAACAAAAACATTCCTATGTCATTAGGTATCAGTATCAATGGCGTTCCACTGATTAGTCTGCTTTTAAAACCTCTGGGCCAATAATGTTATTAAATAACAAGATAATTTAAATATATTCTGATGTTGCCTTTAATTATAGATTAGGTATGTCCACGTGTAAAGTCATCCATTAGCATGCCTAAAACAAAGAGCTGTCAACTCAAATGATATAGAAGAACCTGCACAGCATAGGAAATAGTTATGAACTAATACTAGTATTAGAAATGACCATTAAGTGCAATAAGGGATATATATATATATATATATTTTTAAATAACTTTGCCATACAGCCCTTATTACACAGTAAATGTATATTATTATAAATGTAGTTTACTAAGTAATGTTAAAATGGACAAAGTGATAAAAGATCACAGGTTTCAGAACTACACAGTTTAGTTTAAATATGTGGTTTTTACATTATAAAAATCCACTACCACATGTTAAATCAATTTCCAGAACCTTTTTGTAAGAGCTCAAAGAAAGAAATGCAATGTAATGCAGCAGCTAAACTTTGCAAAATGTCACAGGAACTACAAAAACCATGTGATGTGGTTAGATGAGACAAAAACTGAACTTTTTGGTCATGTGTACCATTGTCATGTTGTGAAAAAGGGGTTTCATGCAAAGAAGAGCACCTGATACCCAGTGTCAAATAAGGTGATGGGTAAGTGATGCTTTGGAGCTGATTTTCTGCTAGTGGCCCAGGGGCTATTCTAACAATCAATGGGATAATGAATTCCACTATCAAGTCAAGTCAAGTCAAGCACTATCACTATCTCTCTCTCTTTCTTTACCAACAAGCTAAAAAAGTATTAACCTGGTTACATCTGTAGTTCTTCAAAACTTCAGTCTCCTTTTAAAATTGACATAATAGCAGATGTCACAATACTTTGCATGTAATTAATGATATTTCTTGCAATCCTCACACCAAGGACAGGAATTACATATAAGAAAATGTGTAAAGGAAAAAAGAAGGTTCAGATCTATTTATGATTGGGCCTCAGGGATTCCCCCAAAGTAACATTTTTTTTTTCTTTCTTTAATTTTTTTCAATCTTTCCACACACCTGAGCCAAGTAGGTAAGGATTCATGGCACTGGATCCCTGGCTTACATGTGCATGCAGCTTGAACAGCCCAAAATAAGTGTGAGCTACCCCATTAGGTCTGGAAAGCAAAACTTTAAACTGTGCTACAAACTTGGAGAAAAACTGGCGGTTTGTCCTTATGCGTGTCCTTCCTGAGTGGACATTAATAAGATGGTTAAAATCCAGTTAATAATATATTGTGTGTCATGACGTTTTAACACTGCTTTAGAGCACAATGGAACCTGAGCAGAAAACAAAACAACAGTATGATGATGGAATCTGGTGCAAAAAGGGTGCAATTCCAAGATGGTGGCACATTTTTAAAGACAACAGACTGAAGCAATGGGCCAGGGGCTGAGGGGCACAGCATCCCAATAACACTATTTCTACCATAATCTCATTAAAGCGTATCAGTGCAAATGTATATCTCCATTTGAAATGTGGGCTAATCTGTAATCTACATGCTTCTAATCTCTGTTAACACTGTTCTGGAGGCGGGAATTGGAGGGTCCACATCTCTAATCTTTAGAGAATGAGAATGCCTTTGTAACAGGTGGCACATTCATTCATCCCTTAACATGAATGGCTGCACAAGCTTGCTTTTGGTCTTGCTGTTGGACAGTTGCAGCTTACACACTGGAAATCATGTGACCAGACTCTGCTAACACTCGTATTTTTTTTCTTCTTCTTTGGTGTGGGAAGGCAGAGACAGTGAGGAGGTGCCGGAGAGAACAAAAGGCGACCACACATGCAGTCAGGTTGAGCATGCACGTATGAATACACACCTAATGGCGCACTTCAGCTCACTGCACTGTGGCCTTTAAATCGCTATACTGATGCTACCCGCAGCCCACGTCACTGTGACACACCGAGAGAGCAAGTGCATAAAGCTCAGGCTATGAAGATCCTCCAGGCTGCTGCATACATGCCCTTGGCTCATTGTGGCATGCAGCAGAAGCAGCGGCGTTTGGGCAAGAAACCTTGCATGTCACGTGAAAAAAGCACCAATACGACCAGCTTAATGAGCATTTGAGCTGTCTGACACGTCTTTGAAGCCAAAATCAGGAAAAATGGCAATGACTCACTCTGCGTATCCGGTTCGCCACGGCAGCACGCTGTCCCGCCTCGGTGTAATAACGGGTCTAGAGCCGTGCTCGCTCGAGTACTGCAGCAGCTCTGGGGTGAGCTCCAGAAAGTCCGGCCGGCTATACGGGAAGCGCGGAGGCAGCGTGTCCGCCCCACAGCCTTGCGCGCCCGGCTGCTGCTGCTGTTGCTGATGGTGATGGTGGTGGTGGTGGTGGCCGTGCGGAAGAATTCCGCCCACCAGCGAAGACATGGCGTTCTTAACTTTGCTGATCATCGCGGCGCAGCGCTCGCGAGTCCAGGGCACGAAGCGGCGCCGAGCGCGGGGAGAAAAAGGCGGAGTGACGCGGAGGAGACGCGATGCAGGAAGCGATCACCGCCGAGCCATGTGACGTTCTGACACGCTGTGTTTTCCTCACAGTGGACTAAAAAAAGAGTAAAAATCCTCACCATGCAGAAGTGTGTGTCATTCGAGGGGCTGGAGGAGGAGGGCAGCAGCCGGACTACAGCAAGTCCAGCAGGGGCAGTGGAGAGGGCAGTGAGGAGTGGGGCGAGGACACAGCACGGTGACATCGTAGCAGCGCAAGAACGGAGCAGTTCATAGAATAGACGCACTGAAATACATAAAAACATATACATACATACTTACATACATATATAAACATAAAAATAAATCAATAGGAACCTCTTTTTATTGCTTATAACATCAAGAATAAAAAATGCAATTTTTGCGAGTTTTTACTTATGCCCAAAAGACTTTAGGTTTTACTTTGTCTTGTAAATAAAATGTCTCGCTTGACATGTTATAACAACAATAACACTACTCCTACTACTACTATTAAAGGGGGGAGGTTTTGCCTAATGGTTGGAGTATAAGGCTTGTGTTCAGAGAGTCACCAATTCAATCCCAGTGACTGGTGAGAAAAGTGTGGAAAGGGGTAAGTGAGTAAACGGTGCCTTCCACCTTCCTCTTCCATGGCTGAAGTGTCCCTGAGCAAGGAACCCAGCCCCCCAGCTGCGCTACAGGTGTGCAGCCCACTGCTCCTGCTCCTGGTGCGTGTACACTGTTGACACGGATGGTTTAAATGCAGAGGACAAATTCACTTCTTACTGTTCACAGTGTATAAATGCCACATAATCTGAATAAAACTATTACCACCACTATTGGTACTACAATGTGTGCACCATTATTAAGCAAATAATAATTTATTTTTATTCTTGAACAGACCCAGTGCCTTGAACAGCAGATACAAGGTAAAAACATTAGAACTTATGTTTCACAATTTACTTAGTATTTACAAGTATGGATATTTAATAATGCATGAAGAACAAATAACATTTCAGAAGTGTTTTATAATTCTTATCCTCAAGGAGATTTCAGTTGCAGTTCCAGAAAAAGGTCACAGCGAAAGGAATTTTGGAAGTGTCATGTTTAGTTCATCTTGAGTATGTTGCAGTTCATTTGCACCTTTTCTTCACAACATATTTTTGTGGCTTCTCTCGCTGTTAGCAAGGGAAGTGATTGTGCAGTGATCACACCTCAATAGCTTCACAGTTTCAAGACAATTGCACCCTTTCTATAGGAATTTTGACATGTTTGAACATGTTTTTGGCCCATTTGTCCTGTAGAAGAAAGCTATTATTTACATGTGTAATGTATTTCTTACAAAAAATTTTATTTAAACAACTGTCATCATGCGCCAGAATTAAAAGACTGATGTTCTAATGTTGGAGCTTTTTTATCACTGGAGCTATGAGGCTAATGCTGCTATCAAACTCTACAAGTCACCAGTGATTGCTTTATTTCTGTGAATACATTAATATACATATATTAATATAAAAATAAATGAATCCTAATAATTATGCCCAGACTGTGCTACTCAGTTACTGCTAATAAAATTGTTATTAATCTGTAATAATATTAATAATTAAAATAATTAAAAACTATAGTGACATTAGTTGACACCAGTTGGGCATGATTCAGTCATTAAGTCGGATGCCATGTGATATAACAGCCATTTCTAGATTCTTCAGATCCTTCAGATTTCAAGCACTCTGGTATTTTAACAGTACTTGCTGTTGCTTTCACATGAATGACTGAAATTGCACCCTATCTTTTAACAATCTCTCTATAATGTGGAAAGTATTCTGACACAGAACACTACCTCCTGGTTTGGGAACAGCTGTGTTCAGGACCGAAAAGCCCTACACAGGGTGATCAGGGCAGCAGAACGCTGCACCAGAGCAGCTCTACCACCTCTTCATGACATCTACATCAGGAGGTGTAGGAACAGGCATAACAACAGGGATAATCATTGACAAGAGTCATCCCTGTAACACTCTGTTTACACTGTTAAAATCCAGCAAACACTACAGGAGTCTTATGGCCAAAACAGAGAGACTCAGGATGAGTTTTTAAGTCAGGTCACACAACCACAACTTTAAACTGTTCTAACAGCCTGGACTGATAGTAACATACATAATGTACATTCTACCTGCCTGCTACACACCTGTCATTACAACTACACCAGCCATTGTTTTTTTTCTAATGCATGCTTCCAGTATATGTTTATTTAATATATTATATATATATTCTAATATTTTTAAAAAAACTATATATATATAATTTGTTTTACTTTAGATTAAGCTTCTTAATTTCTTTAACTTAAGTCGAAGTGTTTTAACTTATAGTTATAGTTTAACTTATAAGCTTTGAATTTGGAGATCAGTTCTGTAGGTCACAGCTCAAGCGAACACACACAATAATGTTATTTATATGGACCAGTTTAAGGCTTTTTCAGCTAAAAATGCACCATGCTTCTTTTCAGTCTGCCAAGGCGTTGGCTGAGGTTTGTTGTGTATGCCTCAAAGGGTTAAAACTAGTTACAAAGCATTTTAAACATGTAAAATAGAAGTTTGATACTTCACATCTTAACAATCGCATAGAGCAACCCCACTGCCCATTTCTTATATGCACTTGAAGGGTAGTAGTGGTGGAGAGTTCTTAAATAGCTTGCAGGCATTTGGGGTGAAGGATTTCTTCACTTTATAATGTACCAAGCTAAATCCAACTGAACAATTTCAACCTCTGGTGCTAGACTGAGGTTAATCTATTTCTCATTGGCTCCTAAAGTCGATAAAGAGTGCTATTGGCTCCACAAAGTTTCCTGCCATGCCTACTTGTTTCCACTTCTCTATGCCTCTTTATGTTTGTTTCAAGTCCACATTTTGAACTTTTGAAACTGAGGTGTCAAAAAACAACAATGATTCTGCTAACTTACTGGAGCATCTATTTTAACATGTACCAAATCTGTATTACTTTGGGCACAGAAATCATTAAACTTCCTGTATCGTTGTGCTACGTCATATGTGCACACTTAGTTAGCAAGATGCATGTGAAATGTAATGATCTTTGAAAATGGTGCTAAGGAGATTAACAGCACAACCTGTGAAAAGAAGGATTAATGAGTAGTTTATGGAGGCACTGTAATACTAAGTTACGAGAGCCAATTTATCTTTAATGTAGTGCCAAAACAACTGATAGTGTGATTTACTGTGGAAAATAGGCTTATGGTTTCTACTTGTTTGATGTATTAAATTGGTTAATGTAGGTTTTACGTTAGAAAAATTTACAAATAAATGTAACAATATAATTGGAGAGAGTAATAACACTGGAGAGAGTTAAATTCTTTATTTATTTATTTGTCATTTGATTTTATGACAGTGGTGGAACAGCAAGACAGACAGAAGAGTGCAATGTGCAATTGTTTTGGGGAAAACATTCTTACAGTGGCCAGGAGTTAAAAAGGAATTCTAGCAGTAGGCATAAGCTATTTTTGCTCCAGAAATGCCACTGGTGAAAATGATATTATTCACAGTGGCATAGTTTTTCTAGTCTATAATAAAAAATAAAAGGTGATTTACTATTTCATTTCTTAGTGAATTTAAAATGGTGTGTTCAGATGAAAGAAAATAAAACATTTCTGTTCTTATATGCTTGCGTTTGTGGGGATTTACACTTCCAAGCAGTTGGTGGGTATGAAGTGTGACACATTTAAACTCCCATAATGAAAACCATCTCTGATTCAGAATGGGTCCTTTGATACAAACTTCCTGCGGGGGCGCAAAGCTGACAACAACATGAGTGAACCCCCAGGAGATACTTCTCTAATGGCTGTGTTTGAGGCTAATTTTTCTCTCCATGCTTCCACAACAGTTTAAAGTTAAGTGCTTCATCTGAGTCCCATTTGCCCTAAAGTGTCTCTAAACTCCCTGAGGGACTTCTACTGAAGCAGATATATCACCGTTTGCTTAAACAAACGGGTGACAAATACACAGAGGAGTGTGGAGGTTTGTTCCCGTGTTCATTGTGATCCTATAACAAGCATCGCAGTCTGGAAGAGTTCTTACACTCTTGTGACTGGTTGAATACAAGAGGGCTACATTTCTGATAATCTGTGTCATCAAGGCTATGCCTCCTACAGAAATAACTGATATCCCACACATTACACTGTACATCTGCATTGATTGCCTGCCACTGATTACTCACTTTACCTCCTTTACCGATTTATAAAAAATAATTTCCATAGCAAAGCAACTGCATACAAGCCTAAGATCACTCAGTCAGTGTGGTGTACAGAACTGGACTCTGGAGCAATTGAAATGTGTGAGTAATGAATCACACTTCACTTTCTAGCAGTCTGGTGGACAAATCTGTGTTTGGCAGATGTTAGGAAATACATAGTGCCAGAAGTAAAGTTTGGTGGAAGAGGAATAGTGATCTAAGGTGGTTTGCCCCATTAGTTTCACTGAGGTGTAATCTAAATGCTATAGAATACAAATGCATTTTACAGAATTAAAAGCTTTCAAATTAGTTCCAAAGTCCTTTTATAGCATGACTTCACCCCTGTGTGCAAAATAAGGTCCATAAAGATATGGTTTGATGAGTCTGGTGTGCAGGAAGCCCAAGTGGCCTGCACAGAGCTCAGACCTCAACAAAATTAACACATTTAGGATGAAGTGAAATAAGTCAATTTCACATAAATGCAGTTTTTGCCTCCCCCAAAAGCTCTTGCAATAAAGGGCACTAGTTTCACACAGAACTTTAAAAATGGATGCAAGGGAAGTAGGATCACTATTCTAAAAATAAATAAACATCACTCCTATTTTTTACTTTAGGGTTCAAGATATTTACACATAGTCTGCATAACTGCTATTTTTGTCAATCCTTAAAACTCCAGTCATCATTTTTTGAAAGACTTTGAAAAATGAGAGAATAAATGAAATATGACTTGAAAGTGTGGACTCCTATTGTGGTTAATCAAAGTTAATCAAATTGAGGCTTCAAATTCCCAGTCCAACTGTGAGAATGGGTTATGTGACAGTACTCTAAAATAGTTATTATGTAAATCTTTGGAAAAAGTTTTGATGAAACAATTCAGTACACTGGAGTACATTGGAGACCATGCATTCAATTAGAACAAATCTGTGATCATTGCATTCGCTCAACTTGCCTTTAGAAGTTATTGTTATAATTTATTATTTCCCAAGTGTAGTGATTATAAAATAAAATAACACGTTATTAATCCCTTGAGGGACATAACTTATATGTAATATATGCTTACTGTAATTGAAAATGTAGTGAATGAGAATAACAAATTGCACTACTGTTTACATGAGCGCAAAATATCCCAATGTAGAAAGAATTATAACTTAATCTCTCAAAATACTGATCTGAGCTAAAGGCAAGGCTTTTTCTGGTCAAAGGTAAAAACACCTGATATGTCTAGGAAGCTAACAGATTTAGTTGATGTGTCACCAAAGCATGCAAGCCTTAATTTTCCCAATCCTGATTTAGACTTCTAAGTCAAAATGTCTTTTCACCAAGTGAGCAGGTTCTCCAACCAACATTCGTCACCATAGCAACTTTTCATTTGAATGCACTGTCTCTTGGCAAATTCTTGTTAAATTCCAGAGCCAGACACTGACTGTAATAAGGACTATTTTTTAAATGTCACAAATTACTAACAAACAAGTCAGATATTCTAAAGCTTAATCACTGTAATTCAGAATGCTAGTTGATCAGATGGCAGCAATTCAAAAGTTCGGAATTTAGTGACTAAAAGTTCTTGTCCACTACAATTTATGAAGGCTTTTAACATAGAGCTCAAAATGTGCTGTGTAAAAGTTTGGACAAACACATGTTTTCCACTATGTTACATTACCTTCCCTTTTAATCACACTTTTTTAATTACATGAGGACTGCGGATACCAGTTGTTGCAGTTTTGGAAACTCAATTTTTGCTCATTCTTGATTGCTACAGGACCTCAGGTGCCCAAAAGTCTGTGGTTTCTGTTGTATGATTTTCTACTTCATGCTTTATTAATAGAAGTCAGATCTAGACTACCGACAAGCCAGTCAAGCACACACACTCCAGCCACACTGTGGTGGAACCCCCATACTATGACAGATATTGACTTTTGCTGATGACAGTCTGAATGGTCAGTTATGTCTTTAGCAAATCTGCATTTCACAGCAAATGTTTTGTCTTTTGATCCATCTGAGATGAACTCAGGCCAAAGAACTCTTTGTGTGACCTCCCTTTTGACTAATACAGTTTTAGGTCGCAATTCGTAAGCCAGACAGACTGTACAGTAGAGTACAGTACAGTACAGAATGTGTTAAGTGACAAAGGTTTTGCAAAGTATTCCCAACGTCATGTTGCTATATTTAACACAGTAGTATGGCAATTTCTCATGCAGTGCTTTTTGAAATGTTATACAAATTTAACAATTGTTTCTAGGTTTGCCCTACACAGACTGAGATGACTCCAGATTCCCTTAATCTTTTCACAGTATGTACTGTAGATGGCGAAAGATACATTCTTTGCCATCTAAGATAGAAAAGGCATTTAATTGAAAAATTGATCATATTAACAAAATACGAACAAGTTGGTCTGCTAAACCATTAAGATATTCTTTGTACCTTTGGCAGTTATATAAAGGTTCAAGAGAATTTACAAAATGTCCCAACTTTCCTGAATTATGGAAATTATGGAATTTGCAATATTTTCAAATAAAAGTTTTCTTTCTATTTTTAACCTTCATAGCCTGACAGCTGAAATCCAGTGTCTTGATGTGCAGTGCCAAGGCAATAAAAAATGCACAACTGTCTATTTATGGACCATACTACATGATACACGTTGCTGGCCTGCAGTAAAGGCCTTCAAAATCAAAAGGTGAATATATAATTCCCACCAGAAGAGGGAGCCAGTGCGCAAGACATAAAACTGAAGTGCTCTTGAACTAAGGATTGTTAATGATGCTGCAGAAGTCCTTCAATAACCATCTCCCGCCTCCTCTCTTTGAACAGACACTTAAAAACAATAACCTTGGAGTATGATCATTATGACGATTATCATTGCAGCGATGCTCATAAGTATCATTTACATGCAGTTGCCTAGCAAACACTCCAGCACAGGCAATCTACAATGACTCAGAAGGCCAGAGTGCATCTCTTAGCTTACTCATTAGCACAAGCATTTTTTAATTCACTCCATTAGGCTAGCCTTCAATAACTTGCTCAGCAATGGAAACCTTATCTATTGCGTTGAAGAAATTAAGCCATGACAGTCGTTAGCTCTCTGCCTTCCAGGCAACGCCTTCATCATCTTTTACAATATGGTTCCTCGACTTACACAATGATGTGATACTATTTGTATGATTAATGCACAGTCTGTAATTACAGTGAGTGCTGCACCAGTCAAGCATATTATCATATCCTGATCATCATGATACACTAGCAATTTGCCACATGCCCAATTACAGTATGCTAAACTGGTTCATTACATATGCAGCAGAAGCATTCAGTGTCATATGGCTGTTCTAAATTGAACTGTCAAATTGTTGATAGGACTTTTTTCCCCAGTTCTCAGTCTGGACCAATTATACTTTTGGATGAATGTATGCCTGCGTAGTGAGCTGTCTGCCAAGCATCTTGCTGTCTTTCATGCTGTATATGGCTGCTTGCATGAAACAAGGCAACCAAACTCTCTCAGTCAAGCTGAAACACTGACATCTACTGATAATTCTGAGTTACTGCAAGTAACAGAGATGGCAATGAATAGAAAAATTTCCATTTGCAAAGGTTTTGTAGACAATGAAACACAACACAAATTCCTATTTCTTCTTTTCCAATGTGGCAAAGTGCTCCACA
>JBBPDA010000105.1:21346366-21357517 GCA_037974385.1 Arnoldichthys spilopterus | reverse complement strand
TATATATATATGGAAACTGCAGTAAAAAATATGATAAAGACTAATAAATGTGGTAAATTCAAATTCAAAAATCCTGGTTGTGAACTGTTGGTTTTTCTTATGATCAGTAACCCAAGCAAAGAATCTGCTCTGGTGCAGCCTGGTTTAGTGTAAGGGGGTAAGTGAAGGAACATGTACTGTTCTCTTTCTCTTATAATAAATGTGCTGTGCCTTACTCTGTGCATTGTCTCTTGCACTTCTTCAAACTAAATTGCTTGTATTTAGAGCTGTAGGAAGTTTGCTTATCCTCCTTTTACTCACCTATAAGGCACTTAAGGGCTTTGCACCTTCATATATTATTGATCTTTTAACTATCTACACTCCCCCTAGGACTTTAACATCTTCCAACTCCTAAGATTCTCCACTTGCCAAGACTTACAAGAAAAAGCTAAGAAATACAGTAGGGAAATTATATATATTATATTGTAAATATAATAATAGTAGCATTTAGATAAGCTAAATCACTTTTTGTAAAAATACATCCATTTTATTTTACTGTTTTCCAATTGATGTTATTATTCCCTTATACTTTATGTCTTATATTTTATTTTTATTGTATGGTAATTTATTTTATTAATTTTTATTTAATTTTTTCACCCTTTTATTACTTCTTTTATCTTTTGACTTTTATGTCATTTTAACTTAACTATGTCTCTATCTAAATGCCAATTATTTTTAGTTGCTTTGTTTTTCCTCTTTTTCTTGATATTATCCTATATGTAAAGCACTTTGAGCTGCATTTTATGTATGAAAAGTGCTTTATAAATAAAGATTATTACTATCACACTTTTTGGAAGTTGTCCCTCAAAAGGCATCTGCTAAATGCCTAAAATATTTTAACGGAACATTTTGCATGCTTAATTTTGTATTTCCAAATTCCATATATCTTGTATTTGAATTCAATGCATTTTAGTTTTCTTTTTTTTAACGCACGTCAAGTTATCATCATTACGTTCATGTAAGTTTAACTGGAGGACACTGGGGTTATGTGCAGGGCCTGTAATTTTAAGCTAAGCTATTCTAGGTGTTGACGTTTACGGTGTGTGGGTTTTGATGATCCGTTTCCAGTGTTGAATTTTGACATCAAAGTCACATAATAGAACAGGAGATTTACAACTGCTTTTCTTATGCCATTTACTAACAAACAGCAACTACAAAGATTATTATAAATGTGTAGTTGTGTGATTATAGTAAATGTACAGAAGAGCCTCATATAGGTTTATGTTTAGTACAGGCTCACATAAATTACTGTAACATGCAGTACAGCCTCATATGAGTTAAAATAATAGTTAATGGGCAGTGAAAAGATCCTCAAATGCGAAGCTTTAACAGCACAACTAAGATCTTTATGTCATTTATCACATTTATTTACTATTATTTTTTTATATTTCAGTGCAAGCCCACTGACTTCAGCTTAGTCTCTGCACTACAGCCAAACCAGAAGAATGATGGAAGCGACCAACTGTGTGTGGGTAAGGGGGCCTTGGAAGATGGTAAAATGAAGTGAAAGTGAGCATTTGTCATTGTGAACACTTAAGGACCACAACTAAATGCAACCTCTGCATTTAACCCATCACACGTGCACACGTGGAGCAGCGGGCAGCTATCAACAGAGCAGTGTAGCGGGATGGTACCTTGCTCAAGGGTACCTTCAGGTCTCAAAGGCAGCATCCTAACCACTAGACCACCCGTAAAGGGGCCTGGGAGGGGGTGAGGTGGGGGGCGCCAGCATTAAGAAGCAATACCACCTCCTAAATGTGTAGTATAGCTTGTATCACATGGGTTAATGATCTAATATAAGTTACTCTATACCTTTACCTTTAGCATGCACATTTTTTCATTCTGCTGTCATCTTTAGTAATGCAGGAAAAATGCCCAAATAACTGCCTGACGCAGAGACCAGTGTATCTTGGAAAATTACAAGAAACATATTCAAAGCTGCTCCAGAATCATTCCAGTAACTTTGTCCTCTAAGGGTGGTGTCTTGGTGCATGGCCATCCATTTTTACACAGATCCCAGCATGGCAGGTGAGGATGAAGCACTTTTCGAGTAAAGGTTACATAATGTTATGACACAGACAATCATCCATCATTGGTAAATCAGGACAGATTGATCTCAGATTTGGGCTTGTTCCCCATTCATCTTCCTGCACTGGCCCATAATGTCTAAAAAAAAAATATATTAAGTAAAGGTTCATGATGTTAGAAGGTGCATTTTAGGGCTGATCTGAGACTGTTCTAGTGTTTAGAAGTGGTTTGCAAAGGAGAGCCAGGGAGTGACTGTCTTCTGATTGAAGATCAGCTCATAAGAGCTAACAAGGCCAATGGATTACTTAAACTGCAACGCAAAGAAAAAGAAGCATGTTCTGCATTCAAATGAAAGCACTGCAGACTCTAAAACTTTGTGCATGTTAACTAAAGCAGTCTAACCCTCCAGTGAATTTGAATGTTGCTTGCAGCCTGGCTGTGGAGAATGGGAGAATGATATAGTTTATAATGCCAGAACACTAATTTCCCCTGGTCATTAAAGGTGAATGCTTCCGTATACCATCAGCACGCTGGAGCAATCTCAGGCCTTATTGATTGTTCCCTATCTTTGCGGAGGTAAAAAGGCAGAGGCTGAGAGATGTAATGATATTACCAAAATGGAAACCTTTTTAGAGCGAGAGCTAATGGTCTGTGCCTGGGTGAAGAGAGGCCCCAGCAGTTTCCCACTATAACAGAACATTGTGCATTCCTTTTGTAACTGAGATGCTGTAGACACGTCAGAACATTTTTCCTTTCTCTAACATTAATGAGATATATATTAATTATGAATAATTTCGGTTTGTGTTTGATATGTGTAGCCCACAACATTCAGTTGCACTTGAAATGGCCTTACACATTGTTCGCTGTAATAAATAAACCTGCAGGGATTTTAATACCGCAAAGTAAAAGTTAAGTACACATTTAACATAGCACTTTTCACAGAGCTGTCATTTCTATATGATCTCAAAGAATAGGGTAAATATAGACAGCTAACTATGGTAAGTTTATAGAAAATTACTGTTTTCAATATAATCTAAATATGAATTTCATTTGGGGTCAGAGGGAATTATGCATGGTTCTATTAAAGCTCATTTGATCTGGAGCAATATACAACTCACGTTTTAAAAAAAAAACAAAAAAAACAAGAATAATTCTAGTTGACAATTTAACCCCCTCATCATTAAAAGAAATATATTTTTTACTCTGAGGGGAAAATGCTCTCTGTGTTTTACCCATTCTGAGCAGTAAGCACACACACAGAGCTGTGAGTAGTTAGCACACACACCAGAGTAGTGGGCATATATAAAGTGGTGGCCTCCTGGGAGCAGCTGGGGGTTAAATCCCATGTTCAAGGGCACTTCAGCCATTGGTGTTCCTGCTGGTTCATGGATCCTAACTTTTAGGCCATGACTGGCCCTTGTGCCACTTGTCTCATTATGTGCAATTTAAAGACATCATGAATCACAAATCATAATGTTTAACACCTGTTGTCTACCACATATTTCCAAGAGAGCTGCAGTATCAGAGAGGGTCTCTTACCTGAGGATTTCACTTGATAGCAGGGGCAGGGGTGGGCCTGAAAAGGGAATCATAATTCATAATATAATTAGTTTTTTTTTTTCATGCCCCTTGGTGCATAATACAGATAAGTTGAAAAAGATTGAACAAAACAAGAACTTTTTCTTGAAAATGGTGTAGAATGAAGAATCATTCTTAATGTGACCAGGGACATGTAATGATGTAAAATAAAAGTATAATAATGTAAAAAAAAAAAAGTTACTTAATAGAAGATATATATATAATGTTAGGATTTTAGGAGTTTAAAATTTCCAAATATTTTAATGACATTTTTGTTGACAGCATTCTTTCCATGCTGATTTTTTATATGGTACCATTTTACAATGAGACTACCCTTATAAAGAGTTTATGAAGAATTTATAATTAAGCAGTTATAACACATAAACTACTCTTTTGACAGATTACACCCTAATCTTATAAAACTCTTTTGGGGTGAGCATCTAAGAAGCCCACCTCAGCTTCACCCAAGTCGTCAGCGTTGGCTTGTTATTTATGTCTTATAACTTCTACTAATTTTTAAAAGCAGTTTATAACCTGATAATTAACCATCAACCTTTTAATTATATATCAGCATTTAGAACCCGGAGTTTCCAAGTTTGCCAGCAGGTGCCGCCCTTTACCCACGTATCAGTTGCAGTCATGCTGTTCTCTCCGAGTCTCCGCGCAAACGATTCAAGTGCTGAACCTTTCAGGGGAGACAAGTGGAGAAGCTCCCTCTCGTCTCCACCTTCTCCTCCTCTTCCCCCTGCCGTTTGCTCTCGCGCTCCTCCGCCTACAGGACTCGAGAAGCGCGCTCCGGGTAATGGATAAAGGATATTTTGGGGAGAGCCGAGCCCTCCCCGTGCCCTAACTGGGACTCAGTAGCTTCCCTGCCCTCCTCTCCTCTCTTTTTCTGCTAACCTCGTCCATCTAACTCTCGCGCTCTCTTCTCTTCCGCCGCAGGAAGTTTTCGGAGGCGGCGCGCGCCCGCGCTTCAACTTTGGCGAGGCGCGAGCGCGGCACCTGGGCGGGCTTGTGCGTCTCCCCCCTCTACAAACGAAGCGGAGGAGAAAAAGAGGAAGAAGCAGCAGAAGAAGTAACTCGGACAGCAAGAGGTGATGCTTTTCTCGGGAACGTTGTCGCGCAGAGGAGATGGCGTGGAGCCTTTGACACGGCCGGAGCTTTTGGTTCTCACAATGGAGCGCAAATGAGAGGCTTATCCACGCGGGTTTTCTAACAAGCTCAGCGTCAGGTAAGCACGTGCACCCGATCACAGTTAAGACTGTTTGATTGAGATGCATGCATCTGCTGCTGATCTACCATGGGGTTGCACATATAGATAGAATGCACACTTCTCACAATCTGTCCTTCTCAAGTGCAATTGCCTAGACGTGGTTAGTCATTGGATCTACTGTGGTGGGCAAAAGTGATGATTTTAAACTCTGATTACTGACTGCAGCTTATTAGTCCAGGAGGCAGCACTGAGGTGCTGGATCTTCACTTCCCAAATATGAGGAGTGCAGCTCCACCATCAGCAAATTATTAATGCAGCTGCATTACACACTTACTGCACATTCCTGGCTTGGTGGAGGACTATGCAGATGGAGGAGCTCTGTGATGACGACAGCGAGGTTGACCGTGATGATGGTGGTAGTGATTAGAGTTGCCAAAAGAATTAAGCATGGCGATGAAGGCGAAGGCCGTGTTTGAATTGGTCTTATTGGTGAGTGTGAGGATGATGTTGGTGATGATGATGATGATGATGATGGTGATGACGATGACTCCAGCTGGAATGCTTAGACCATGAAAGCTTTGCCTAAAATGGTGTATGAGGGGTTAATGGAATTTGTAGTTCTTCAGTTCTATGTGACTGGTTGCATTATGCCCAACAGCCTTAATAGCTGTGCAATAACTTCTTCACATTAACCAGCAAAGAACCGATGGAGAGCTGTGTGTCTGGACAGCTACAGACAGTCAGGAAATTCCTGGGTCTGCATTGACAGTTTTAAGACAAATGTTAAAACTCAGCACCAGGTAACAGCCCAGCAGGCAAACTGACCAAATAATGCAAGGTACTAGATTAATGGTGCAAAAAAGAAAGAAAATAGGCAAAGAATATGGTGATGGTGGAGGAGAGGTCTGCTTTAATCTTGCCAGAAGGGTCAGGCATGGCTTCACTTGCTCCATGCACCCCTTCCCCTGCTCTAACCCCTCCATGCTTTCATCTGCCCTTCATCTTCCTTTTTTCTGCACCTCTTGTGTGGTCAGCTGTTTTTTTTCCGCAATTAGTGCCATCATCTTGTTTCATCCGGTGAAAGAGCAGCAGGAATAACCTTACGGCGCTGATACTATTTGCCCTTGATTAATTGTGGTCCCGAGACAGCAGGGGGAAAGGTGCCGTACATCTTTTCTTTCACACCCTGTGACAAGTGACCCATTACAGTGTTTTATAGATCGCCGTCAGCAGCCCTTGAAAACGCCTGTGGGCCCTGCTGGCCGATGATTTTATTGTGCCGTGTTATTTGTGGGAACTGCTGACGGCTTAGAGCAAAAGGCCGTCACAGGATTCTTTCTTTACTTTCTCTTCTTGGACAATACAGTGGATCATTGAGTGGAGCTTAAGAGGGCGGCTAAAAACAAGCGCTCAATATGTGTTTACCACTTCAGATCTTGTTTCCAGACATCTGCTTTTAAATTATGACTGACGTCAGGATGCCTTAAAACCCTTGATTAAAAAAACCCCTGATAAGCAGCTGTCTACAGACTTTTGAAAAAATGTCAGTGCTGTTTCATATCAAAACCCTGTAACACTATTCTTTGGTATAATTTTGAACATAATTTGAAAACACCAGACATCCATTATCATATTTTTCATGGCATTAAAAAAGATCCCAAATGTATCTGAATAAAGTCTTGTTGCATAAACATACATTAAAAATCCTAGCTGATTGGTACACCCAGGACAGGGGGCCAACCCATCGCAGGGCAACACATAGACAGACAACCATTCACACCTATGGGCAATTTAGAACATCCAGTCAACCTACTGCAGCCTTTGGACACCCTGAGGAAACCCACACGAACACAGGGAGAGCTTGCAAACTCTGCACAGATAGGCACCCGTGGCCAACCCGGGGATCAAACCCAGGACCGTCTCGCTGTGAGGCGACATCGCTAACCACTACACCACCGTGCCACATAGACCCATGTTTAGGAATTAAGCCTGGGGCAATAAAGTGTTTGAAAAAAAAAAATACATCTATATATATATTTATATCTATATATCTATCTATATATGAAAGCAAAATTTGTTAGGACTGTCAATTTTATTTTTTTTAAAAACCAGGGGTGTTTTACAGTATCATTAAGTATACATAGGGCAGTTTCCATTTGCACCACACGAGGGTGACAAAGCCCAAGGCCTTTTTACAATTTTTTTTTCAGCTTCTGTTGTCCAGGAGTTTGGATGTAACTGCTTCATCATTTAAGGTAGAAACGAAAACTAAATAAGAAGCTAGCATCAGCTTTATAGACATCTGAGAAAAAGTTTGAGTGCTTTAGAAACCACATAAATTTTTTTATCCATAAAATTCAACTCTATGTGACAAGTAAACATTAAACTAACATTAAGAATAAGACTGTTTTTTCCCATCTAGCTATCTGAAGACATTCAAGCTATTGGTGTAAATGAGAGATAAATCTAGGACACCTGTTACAGATCACAAGTAGAACTTTGATATGTACAAAATGGAAAGAAATTTTTTTTTTTAGAAATTTGACGATTTTGTGGCCACTACTGAAAATTATCAATATGCTTGGAACGGTTCCCAGGGATCCTTCTCTTTGGGAAATCATTACGTTTACATATTTCTGTCTATTTAGTCTATAGTAGTTTAGCTCTGCCCCTTCACAAAGTTACAAGGAATGTTTTAGCCCACACTGCTTGACTGCTGAATCATAAAACAGTCAAGTAAATCAGAACACAGGTCATTTACACATATATGTGTTAGTCCTGAAGTCACAGTTATAAAATCTGCTTGTCTTATTTTAGTAATAATGTATAGTAATTTGAATTGGGACTGTTTTTGGTACATAAAACCACTCAAACGTCATAAGTGGATCTCCTAAAAAATAAAAGTTGTTGTTTAATGTAGGCATAATGATAAATGTTAGATAAGGCCCTAAACCACTAAAACCCCACTTTTCAAAAATAATATTAATTACAAAACCTGCATATAAAATACCAAATAACATTATGTGTAGTAGGTACAAGCCATAAATGACTAATGTATGTGGTTTAAGGGGACAGTTCATGACAGTTCAAGCATAGCAGTTTAAGGAGTTACGTCTTTTTTCAAGATAAGCTGAACCCATTAACTATAGCGTGATAGCCTATTTCTCAGCCTAAGCATCAGCCAGGTTTGGAGCTGAGTGAGACAGAGTGACCTCAGGATAGGTAAAGTGCAAAGAAGGTATATGGCAGGGTAATATGTGGAAGGACCTCTTCTGCCAGTCTGCCAAGACAGGTCAATGCAGTAGTCGTTAATGTTAATGAGATGACAAGTGACTTTTTGCAGCCATTTACACTGGTAATGAAAAAAGACATAACATTTGCTTTTAAGTTCAGGCACATTCAGAAAGGACTAATGAGTAGCACGTCTGCATATGGAGCTTATCCACACATTTGATACCACTGCGTGTGTAGGTGTGTGTGGTTGGGTTTGAGAAAGGATGGTGCATATGACTCACTTCTGTCATTACAGCATAGCACATGTGAATGGAAACTATCTTTTGAGCAGTGGTTGGAGTTTGTCACTCTGGCTGCTTCTCTAGCTGCAGTTGTTCAGTTTAGACTTTTCTCCATTTGCTTGGGTTTTTATCGTGTAGGCAGATTTTGGATCAGGGCTCAGGGCACTGTTGGCTTGCAGCGAGCGTAGCCTAGGATTACTTTACATGCATGAGATGGCAGATGATTTATTGCAGAGGTGAGAGGAGACGAAGCGGAGGTGCGAGAGGCACATCCAGCTTGTTTTGTTTCGAGCGGAACAGCAGAGCACCAGTGTCCTTAGCCTTTAGCCCACTATCGAATTTGAGAGGCGGTAATTCAGGGATATTGCTTTGTATGCTTGTGTCAGTGCGCGAGACGAAAGCTGGATGGATTTGCCATTGTCTTGGAGCCTCCAAACTATGGCCCGACCTCCCTCCGATTTGAACCGTCGCTGTGTCAAATTGAAATCAGTGCAGCCTGCACAGGTTTGGATCTGTAAGCAGCACACAAGAGCAATGCAGCGTTGTTGAGAAGAAAAGAAAGAAGAAAACCCTCTCTGCTCACTTGAGATGTGTGCATTTTCACACTGACGTCACACACAGTGCTGCTAAAGCAGCTTGGAGTTTCAGTCGTTCCTTTATGCTGATGCAAAATCAGCTTTTTGCTTCCAAACTACATGCACATTTAGGTCCTCTTTTCATAGCTTATGTATATGTTAATTTCAGAGCAGTTACTGAATACATAATAGTCACCAGAGGTTTTAAATATGACAATATGTCATCATTAGCATGATAAATTATGGCATGATATGCTTTTCTGAGTATATCATGGGTATCATTAATACTTGTATAACACTGAGCAGCTGCAAGTATGCTAAACAAAAGACATAATTAGAACAATTATTGAGAGCCTGTAAACAACAATGAGCAGTGTATAGTAACTGCATTATAAGCATAGTAACAAGAAGCTTATTGAATATCATGTTATGCCATTTTTCATAGCCTTTTTAAAAATTGGCATTGCTTCCAGTTTGTTTGTAAACCCCAGATAACCTAAATATTGTAATACAAATTATGTACTCTTTATATGACTGAAGGATACATAATTTTAAACTGAAATAGTTCAACAAGAACAGAAATAAAGCTTTTGAACTGGTTGTTGTTTGAAACCTCAGGGCTGAGCTGAAGAAGAGAGTCCAAAAGAGAGTACCTAGGCCCTGGAGGATCTGGACTGATTTTGTAGTAAGGAGGAGAACTTACACAAAGTGAATGAAAAGTCATTTTCTTGGTGATTTTAAAATGTCAAGAGCTTTAATTTCTATAATTATAATTGTGTTCATGTTAGATTTATTGCTATAGCATCAGCAATGTTGTGTTAAGGTTAAAATAGGATATAACAATAAATAACATGATTCTTTTAAATTGTCTGTAGATGAGTCCGACCAAGAGCTACCAAACACCCATTTACTCATGTACCGTACAACTCAAGAACAACAAACTGGCAGTATGCACACTATGTTCAGTTTTTCAAGCCTAAAGAAATATGATATTATGGTCTTCTGGGTCAAAGTACCAGACATGGGCCTTAATATATTGAAAACTATATGTTGTATACATTTTTGCCATATTGTTCACCCTTGGTAGTTATGGAAAACATGCTCTAGGTTTAATTGAGTAGTAAGCCTAAGTTTCAATCGGTTAAAACATCTCTCAAAAGCTCTGGTGGATGACTAGCAGAAGTTATTTTTGATTTGGTTATAAGACCAATGACAGATTTAGATCTGTTCACGGCTGAATCAAAAATTATGTTATGGGAAAAAACAAAAGCTGGGTGAAGATTTAATCTCAGATCTCGAAGCACTTGGGCAACACCTTGAAGCATTGTGTGGCATGGAGTCTGGAAATAGCATCAGCATCATTTGTTGTGTTACACTTAACGATGGATGTCGCGCAACCCTAAATAACGTGTCCGGACCTGGCAGGTGTAGTGGCTGGCAATTGCACGAGCCGTGACAGCTCATAAGAGTGGGGGCTTATCCTTTTCTCAGCATGAAACAAACAACAACAGCGACTCCCCTAACATCACAATATGTGCCTGAATACAGCAGCATGAGCCATCTGGATGAGAGCAGCGGAGTGAGGCAACATGCAAGCGCCTGCCTTTCAAAGCAGATGAAGCACTATAGCAGGCCAGTAGTTTTAGCGAGTCTGAATTACAGCTGGAGCCTGACTGATATATTGGATTGTGAATGATTTTGGCCAAGATAGGTTCTGGCTTTTTAGCTTTTCAAAATTGCAAAACATCTATATTTGTGAAGATGTTAGGATGTATAGTCCTTAACAAGACAAAGGATTCAGACTGTTGTCTTTAAGAGGAAAAGATACAAATGAGTTACCTTTATATAATAAAGGGTGACTGCATTGTATGGTTTTACAGAATGTCACTTAATCTTTGTTACTGTATGCTTAATTACTGATTCTTCTGAGTCTTGTTATTTTCAGAATGGGTTGCAGTATTATGATTTGTTTTCCAGTTTGCTTTTTACAAACACAGCCCAAATGTGGATAAGGGCTATTGCATATTTTTTAGCTTCAAACACTTGAATATTCCTTAAGAATAAGCAAAAGCTCAGGACATATTTGACTGTAAAATTGGATTATTACATGTATCTATTTATCTGTCAATTTATCTATCTATCTATCTATCTATCTATCTATCTATCTATCTATCTATCTATCTATCTATCTATCTATCTATCT
>JBBPDA010000105.1:21328967-21343590 GCA_037974385.1 Arnoldichthys spilopterus | reverse complement strand
TATAGATATATATATATATATATATAGAGAGAGAGAGAGAGAGAGAGAGAGAGAGAGAGAGAAAGAGAGAGAGATGGAATGATGGAGAGAGAAACAGGAAGACAGAGTTGGTGGGAGAGACTCCATGTTTTATAGATGTCATTTAAAAGAGCGTGCCAGAGTGGAGGGAGGCCGCAATGAACTGTAACCGAGACAAAACAGCAAGACAATAAACAAGCAAATTGGCTGCTTGAGAGCCTTCAGTAGCCCTGCCTCTCTCACCGGAACAAGAGACAGCCCAGCACTTTGTGTAGCGTACTATTATGAGATTAAAGTGTGGGAATTACATTTTTTCTAGTTTTTTCTTCTTCTCCTCCACTCTAGCTCATTTTTCATGCCTCTCAGTTCTTTGCACAGTGTCCAATGTAATTGTGTAGATAGTTGGTACCTACATGCCTACGCAATAGCATTAGTGTACTGTCACCCTTAACTTGTCTGTTGTACACTTCACTGGCTTGTCTGTTTAGGCCTCTTATGACAAAACAGCTTT
Source organism: Arnoldichthys spilopterus (assembly GCA_037974385.1). NCBI lineage: Eukaryota > Metazoa > Chordata > Actinopteri > Characiformes > Lepidarchidae > Arnoldichthys > Arnoldichthys spilopterus. Next base: position 21,343,061 of record JBBPDA010000105.1, on the reverse strand, counting down.
CAAACTGCTACTAAATATTTATCCAAGGACAGCATTTTTGTTTCCAATTTTAAATTATACCCATATTAACCCTTATAACCCTAAGGATGTCTATATGTCCACACCTAATCCCTTACTCTCACTGGGATATGTTTTAAATTTTAGTGTTACAGTAATTGCCATATAATGCATAGCAGTACTGAATAATAAGTTTTCAAATTAGTAACTAATAAAGGTTCAAGGGTTAGAAAAGGAAGCAACATGTGGTGACTAACAGCATAAGTAATGGTAGATTTGCCTATAAGTCTGTGGGAAGGTTTATTAAATTTTTTCCTTTTCCTATGCTCCACTACTCTCTCTCTTTTATAGAATGCCCAATGTGTAGACAGTAAGTAGATATATAAAAGCATTATGCTATTGTCACTCCTGACTCTTCTGTTGTCCACCTCGCTGGCCTGTCTGCTTATGGCCTTGCTGCCCCGGGGCCCATCAGGCTGAGTTTATGTGGCATTGTTGTGAATAGCTGTGTAAACACACAGTGAAATTGCTTGGGGGCGGATTCCTCTCTCACCACTCTATTTCACTCCCTCCGGACCTATTTTCAATATGCCACTCAAAAGAGCAAACCATATTACCATAAGCCTTCTCCATTCAGCAGGGCTGTGCAAGAAAATATTTCTCCCATTCGTGCCATGTATCCACCAAATTCCATCGTTAGAATTCAGACAAACCTGGGATTTGTGCCTTGCCGTCTCTTTGTTTGTAAGACTGGCAACTGAGTGGTATCTTAAAGGTTACAAACCACATTTCCAGAAAAGGTGGGATAATATCCAAAATACAATAACAACAAAAATGTGTAATATGTTAATTCACTTGAACCTTTAGTACAAAGAAAAGGTTTTCAGTAGTTTTACTGACTTTAATAGCAATTTTTATTGTTTTGGAACTGAGGATACTAATTGCTGTAGTTTCGCAAATGGAAATGTTGTCAGTTTTTGCTTAGTATAAGATTTCAACTACTCAACAGTAGTCAGCATTATCTGATCCTCCTCTTCAGGATGCACATACATTTTGAACAAGAGATAGATCTGGACCGGTAGCAGGCCAGCACATGCACTCTGTGTCTACAAAGCTACATTGCTGAGGCCAAGCAGAATGCATCTCTAAAATCTTAATATATGCCTCAGAGTCAATGGTAACTTCACATACATGCAACTCACCCATGCCGTGGGCACTGATGCACCCCCATACCATCACAGATACTCGCTTTTGCACCTTTCACAGATAACAATCTAGATTGTCGTTTTCATCTTTCACACAGAGAACTCAATGCTTGTTTGTGGACAAAAGCACACAGTCTCACAGCACTTTCGGTCCATTTGAGATAAGCTTGGCCCCAGAGGACTCACTGGTGTTTCTGCATGGAGTTGATGTATGGCTGCCTACTTGCATAAAACACTTTTAAGTTGCATTTCTCAAGACGTCTCTAAAATCTTTAAATCTTTTTACAACAATATGTACTGTAGATGTTCATTCATTGAGAATCTTGCAAATATTCTTTTTGAACTGATTAACAATTCTCTCATAAGTTTTGGCACAACTCATATGTGCTTGCAAAGACGGAGCTCTTGGTAGATGCTACTTTTATACCCAATCATGATACCTCACCTGCTACCAATTAGCCTGCTTAAAGTGGTGTTTTTCAAACCTGTTTTACTTGAATATTCTCTTCAGTTTTTAATCTTATCCTTACCCTGTGCCAACTTTCTTTGAGTGTGTTGAAGCCATCAAATTCTACAATTATGAATATTCACAAAATACAATTAAATTTGTCAGAGAAACTACAGAAAACTTTTCTTTGTACTTTTGTCTGTTAAAAAAACAATCACATGAATTAACAAACCACAGACTTTTGTTTTTATTACAACTTTTCTGGAAACGGACTTTGTATATTAACTGTATTCACCATTATGTACAAAAGACATATATGTGCCATATTTAAACCATGGGGCACTTCATAAAAGCATAAAAACAGTGCACTTGCAGGCTGAATCAGACAACATTAAATATACATTTCAAACTTTTTCTCATTGTGCATTTAAAACATATGCAAAAGAAGCAGTGTAAAATTTTATTTGATAATTCCAGATGAATATGGTGGTCATTATTCTTATAAGACTTGATATGTGTCTTAGGTTTTTAATGCTGGGCATGTTTTATTAAATTTAAGTCCAGCAAGGAAACCTTAAAGCAAGATACTTGACTACGTGCCAATAAAACCTTGTATTAATCATCCTTTATTCTTTCTTTAGGGCAATCTGACAGCACAGAGTAGGCAGAAAACCCAGTGCGACAAAAAGTGCAATTCAAGATTTTCAATTTGGAGAAGCAGAGAACGGACTATTCATCACATGTAATCGAGTAAAATCAAGCCTCCTTTTAAGTCTACATAAAAGGTCTGACAAAAACACGAAGACGTGACCTAATATATATTTTTTTGACAGAGATAAAGACATATCTTTTCAAATTCTAAGGAAATTACAGCACTTCCCACTCTCAGAGAATCAGGAAGGATGAAGTTTATGTGGTCGGCACACTGGAGCTCACTTTGCAATGAAAAGGTTTCTGTATAAATTAGACATTATAAAGGGTCCTACAATTTATCAATCCCTGAAGCCAGAAAAAAAGCCACAAAAAAAGCAACATGTATGAACAATCCTGGTTTTGATTTTGGGCTACTGCATGCTTTACAGTTACGTTAGCTACTTCTCCCTCATAGATAAACCTATTAGCAGGTCATAGAGACTTTTAACACCTCATACTTTCTGTCATTTCTTTTAATTTTTCTACAGCCAATGGTACATCTGAACATTTTAGTGTTTCAGTGTGTACTAGGTCGTACAACTTATAATTCACTTAAAGAATACAATAATAAAGGTTCTTGTATTTTAGAGAAAAAAATTAATTTCCTTGGTAATATGAGATGCACTTTAACACATTTGTTGTACCGTATCACCAATAGTCTGCATTCAGCCTTACTACCTGAACTCCTCTCAGCTGTTTTCGCTTCTCTTCCTCACCCCATCTCTATTTCCTCAGAGACACAGGGCTGCGCAGAACTTTGTAAAGGCTTTTCCATCGTCGCCGCACTGCGCAGTGGGAGCATGGCCTTTTTCTTTCTCTCTGAAAGTGGGTGTCACATTGCTCACTTGTCCTCAGTCTGAAAAGAGAGAGAGCAGACATTGCTATTTTCTTTCTCTTTGCCCTTCTCTTTCTTGTGGTTCCTCTCCATCTCTCTCACTAACTCTCTCTCTCTCTCTTTCACACACTCACATGCTGTGTTTCTCACTCACTTTTGTCAGCCTCCTCTCTAAGCAACTATTAAGCCACAATTTCAGGCCGAAGAAGTGAAATTACAGGCTGCGGCATCAAGCCATCATCTATTTATTTATTTATTTATTTATTCATTTATATTTTTGGCCGCTTGTTATTTCCTTCGTCAGGGAGGCATGGGGGCAGAGCGTTGCTGCTTTGATTGTAATTAGGGGACTAAGAGGCAATAAAGTGCGCAATTATGCTGAAGGTTTCCGTGTCCACGATCAGCAGCAGAAGGCCAGCTTGTGAGTCCAGGATGGAAACGCTAAAAAAATATATTTAAAAAAAGAGAGAAAGAAAAAAAAAGTTGACAGATTGAAAAGAGTGCCCACGGCAGTTTTTGACCCTCTCATGTCTAATAAATAAGCTGACAGAGGAAAAGGCGAATCTCTCCACCCGCTTCTCCTCTCCACACCACCTGCCAGCCCTTTTTTTTGACCTAACAGAGATAGTCTTCAACTTACTCATTGTCAGATGATTCTTTGAAAGAGCTGCGAGAACTTCAAAGGAGGCCTGTCATCAAAAAGAGCAGCAGCCCCGCACGTCGATAAATTCATTGTACAGAAGCTCGTCTTGGGCCTTGATCTATGCTACAACACTGGAATATGAAACGGATATGGAGATTGTTTCGTTATCTCCCCTGTGTTAGAGATTGGGACTGACTAGGGGGCAACTTTGGGCGCAGGGTCTTTTGATCTAAGCAGCTTTGTCCTCGCTCTTATAGGCATGTAAATAGCTACATTCAGAGATAAAAATAGACATACTGTAGATGAAGCTAAATTGTAAAGCACTGTGTCACTAGTAGAACAGTGCTTGGAAAAAAGCAGCAGCAACAGCATGAGCTACAAACACACCAACTGGTCAGTCACAACAGACAACCCAGTGTGCTCTCCCACATTTGCAAAACATTGTTGTCAAATTCTGCTTTATGGCTACAGCCTTCATTCTTTAAGCTCTGAAATTCCATCTGTCATCTAAAACACCTTTTTTCCCTTTCATATCAAGAGAAATGTGAAAATTAGTTTGAGGAGTTCACTGTGTGGTGAATTGTATGGTGCAAGCTTTGCCTCCTTAAAAAGCTGCACATCTTTTTTAAAATGTTTGGTCTTTCTTCCAAACCACAGGGGTGGCTGTTTTTGGAGATGGCATCAATTTTGTGAGCCTGTGTAGAATTGAAATTCAGCAGTGGGAGTAAGGGAGCCCAGCTTTGGCTCTGAGGTTCTGCATAAGTGGACGGGACTAATTTCTCTTGGGCTTTGGTCTTGTGCCGAGAGTATGAGAGGAAAAATGAGGGAAGGAGAGAGGGATAGATAAATTAAGAGAGAAAGAGAGAGAGAAAGAAAAAGAGAGGAAAGGAAGAAGGGAGGGAGGCAGAGAGAAAGGATGAGAGGGAGAGAGACATTGGAATAAAGAAAGAGAGGGGATGAGCGTTCCTATAATTCTCCCTGGAATTGGGGTAGCCGCCCACATCACTATAACTCTCCATAGTCTGTCGGTCTCTCTCTTTCTGTCTCTCTCTCTTATCCTCTCTCTACCTCCCCATCTCTCTCTCATTAACCAACTCTCCTTTCTTTCTCTCCCACCCTTTCTCTGTCACTCTCTCTACCCCTCACTCTCTCTCTAACCTTCGGTATGGCAAGCTGATCTGTGTTTACTTCAGCTACAAACGTGTCCTTCTCCCTCTCTTTCTTTCTCCCTCTCTTTTTTCCTCTAACCCCCCGCCCCACTTCTCTTTCTCTATGAAAGCCGATCCTGATTTTTAGATTTTCTCTTTCCTCTTTATTCTGTATTTCTACTTTCTCAGCCTGTGTCAGTGGGAGGAAAAGACCTGTCAGTCAACTTTAGAGTGCACACACACATGCACCCACACACACACACACACATGCGCACACACAGACACACACATGCACAAGCCGCACACACATTTCTAGCTGCACATCTTCACACCCCAAATTCACCTGTCACTGATCTGCAGGCACCGGAGACAGGCGATCCGAATGTGTGGTGGAGACACTCATTTTAGACTTATTGACATGTCTCAAGTGCAGGACTTCAGTCACACACAGAGAGGGGATTTTTGGAACAAATCCTTATTGAGGCCACTCTCTAGCCTACGATCAGGTTCAGTCTGTAATTGACAACGTGAAACAGGTTATACAGACACTGCTTTCTAAACTAACCTCTAATTAATTCTTTGCATTTTTTTGTTATGCATGCAACAAATGTCAGCTGTTTTTATCTTTTTCCTCTTTGGAAGTACTCTCTCTCTCTCTCTCTCTCTCTCTCTCTCTCTCTCTCTCTCTCTCTCCTTTATTATTCTCAGAGGCACCAATTTAGGCTTAGGCATAATTGCAATAAGAGTAATAAAGTAATTACGTATTTTTTACGATGATGATAATGATTATATTATAATTATTTGTTCATTTTTTTATCTATCTGCCAGCAGGTGTAGACCAATTTCCCCTGTGTGCAAAGTCTGTGTGTGAAAACATTGTTAAAAATCGGTCAGAGACTTTGCATTGAAGAGGAATTCATTGTGACCAACGTGATGAGGAGCATATGCAAGAAAGGTGTTTGCTCCCTTACAGGACATCTTGCATTTAATGGGCACCCGGCGATAAGCACTTCTCACAAAAATTAGGCCATTAAATTGTACGAGGCGCATCAAATAGGCACTTAAAGGACTTTAATAAGGAAAAGCATCTCTGTAGCAGAGCTGACTCTTTTTTCCACAGGGTGCCTGCCTGCAAGCCCACTTAGACCTTTTCGAAATCTCTGACATAATAGCCACATTTTTAGAGGAACTCTGTGTCCCACTGTGTGTCTTCAAACACCTCTCATTTTTCTTCTCTCTCCCTTTTGCTCCCTCTTTCTCTGTGTCTTTCTCACACTCGCACACATCTTTGCATATATTTTAACTTAGAAAGCATCGATCTTTATTTTTAATGCCCCTCAAATCCCCAACCACCCCAGTGTAGGAGTGTATCTGATGCTGACAGGGAGAATGTGTGTGTGGATGAACGCTCAGCTGTGACCTCTCATTAATGGAAGCCGGAGTACACGCTGCTGCTCTAATGCACTCTTTTACCTTGTTCTCTCTCCTCCTCGCTCGGCTTCTGCCTCTCTATGACAGCTCAGCGCTGCTGCTCAGCGCAGGTGTGATGTCCAACAGCCGATTTTTCTGCCTGCTTTTTCCTCTCTCCCTCTTTCTCTCTGTGTTTTGGCTCTTTTTTCATTTTCTTAGGCCCCAGAGAGCACTGCCCTTGAGAGATGGAGGTATGAAGTGGAATGTGTAGTGCAGAGACTGAAAGGATGAGTGTCTTTAAAGGCTGTTCTTCTTGATTTTTAAAATATTCCTCTTCTTATGCAATATGACTAATAATTATTATTTTAAAAACTATAATGATATACATTTGGGATTGCCTAAATACTTTGAATATTCAAGAATTTGTTTGTTATGTTAGTAGTTGTTTGTTTATTTTTGATAGTTTGACCCTTTAGACCCCAACAGAATTCTATAGCACTCTTCCGGATATTTTTTTTTCACAATTTAGGCTTATTTCAGTTTTAAACAAATCACTTAATCAAAAAAAAACTAGAAAGTTAAGTTTAAGGAATAAAAGTAACTCATGTTACACCCAGTAATCTTAGCTAAAGCATAAACACAGCTAGACTCCCCCTACAATTTCATATCTTGCCCCTTTTTTCTGAAAGACTACAACAAGGTACGTCAAGTATGTGAAAGATTTTAAAATTGCAGATGGCATTTAAATAATGACAAATAGCTAAACAGCTAAATTCTGGCACTGAACAATTGTCCTTTGAATAGATGCCACATCGAGACACCGAGACAAATCGAAATAGCAGCACAGTTAATCATAAAGTCTATGCATATTTAACATTAAAACACAGAAATAGTTTGCAGAGTGTCTCATAGAAGTTCTCATTGGAATTTATGAAGCTGAACTTATTTGCTGTTCTGTCTTACATTCACTTTAAATGGTGCAGAGTTACGTATTGACTGCTGCACTAAGGTGGAATGGTAAGTTCCTTCAAGAGGGTGAAAAGAAACCTGGAGCCCTAAGTTAGCAAAGGAATATGAACTTGGCTCTTCACAGTCAGTTAACCAACTAAAGTGAGAGTGGACATATTTTAACATGAAATGTAAATACATTTATTATTAAAAATAGTAAAAAACTATTCAAAAAAGCACCAACGACTATTCAAAGCCTAAAATTGAAGAAGCCTAAAGGTGATATATTTAATTTAATAATATAGAGCTAATAAACAGAATAACAATAACAACAACAGCAGTAGCAATAAAATGCTATAAAACAATAAAATTCACATACAGTAAACTAATAATTACATATGTAAATGACCAGAAAGGTCAAAAGTTTGCTTTTAAAAGAAAACATATCTTTTCTCCTCTTGTTATAATCATCATCATCATCATCTTCTTCTTCTTCTTCTTCTTCTTCTTCTTCTTCTTCTTCTTCTTCTTCTTCTTTCAGGTGACTCATTCAGTAGCTGTCCTGGTTTCTGTCTCTCCAGAGTCAGGGCCTATATTCAGCCCACAGCACACAGAATGACGAGGAACCTCTGGCATCTCTCTTTTACTACTTCTCTCTCTCTCTCTCTCTCTCTCTCTCTCTGTCTATCTCTCTCTCTCTGTCTCTCTCTCTCTCTCTCTGTCTATGTTTCTGTCTCTCTCTCTCTCTCGCTTTATTTCTGTCTCTCACTCTCTCCCGGCTTAATCACCAGTCAGCAGGGCAGCAATGCAAGGCAGTGAATGAAGTGGGACAGAGGGAGGAATTCACACTGCAAACTTAAGTCTCTTCCCTAAGCTGTGACACACAGCCCTGTTAACCCCCTCAAATCTAGACTTATTCTTGTCATTTAGCTATACTCTTTAAATGTAATTACTCAATTACATATTCAACTATGTAGCTGCAGCAGTCTGCTTCGTTCTCAGCTTTCTGCACTCTGATTGAACCAGCTGTTTTTCTCTGCACAGATGTCACCACAATTTTTTTTGTCTGCACAATATATGCAAATCTATAAAAACTCTTTAGAGTCTGGAGGGTTGTTGGCTCTAGGCAAGAACTTTCACAGCATGTCTTGTAGTGCTGGTAACCTTAAATCCAAGTGAGTCTCATCCCAGGTGTCATGTACTGTTCTACGAGGTCACATGACTGCACACTGTAGCTGTGTTTATGATTACATCCTTTTCAAAATGCCATGTTACAGCCACATGGTGTAATTTACTAAGTTTAATATGCACAATTAGTACACAAGAACTATGTAATGGGCTGTTTTGAACAAAGTAGGCTTTGCTTATAGGATGATTTGTACAAACATAGAATTAGACATTGCATTTATTTTAGGGGATGACAATGAGAAATCCTATGGCCTAGTGATCTTTGCAGGCATGTGCAAATAAGGACCACAGTTGCATCAAATGGGACAGGGTTGGTTTCCATTTGCGAAAGAGGGAAAAGGACTTTCCACACAGAGTGATTTTAAAGACATTCTGAAAACATCTTTCACATCCTAACGCTTGGTTACTCTTGGTTTGGGATGCTACAGTTCCTGTGGGTCAGTGGATCTGCTTGCGCTGTTCATTTAGCTTTCTCAGCAGATTCAAAGCAGCGGCCAAAATTTTGTTGTCATTACTACTCCATGTCGATTTCTTCTTCCTCTGTAACTTCTTCACTCAGTGTGAGAAGACCTCAAGTCGGCTAAATATTAAACTATAATTAAGCACGACAAATCCTGTTTCTGATGCTGTGCTGTTTGTTTGGCAGCACTCCACTCACACTGCCAAATTAGTACTGCACGTGTAAATGATGTAAAACCAGGACTGGAGTTTTTGATATTGGATCTCATCACAGCATGCTCATGGATTAAAATCATGAAGAAAAACAACAAGTTTTTCAACAAGTGTACAGATTTTATGACCATTATCAATAATGATTGATTAATCAGGAATAGATTCTAGAACTAAAATACAATGCACAAGACCACATTAAGCACACACTTTTCCAATGACCAGGTGGTGTAGGGCTATATATATATATTATATATTTAAGTTAAGCATATTGATGATGTTCTACCATGGAAATATTGGGGAATAATGTTAACACTGGGGCAATGCCGGCAATTGCCTATATAATGATTATCGCAGTATTAACTCATAAAAAATGTTTTTATTGTGTTTGTTTCTCCATCAAGAAAGGAGACTGAGACTTAGGTGAGCCCCCCCCACTGCTCTAAGTATGTAGATGGAAGAAAACAAAGACCCAGTGTGCAAAAGCTGTCACCTGACTCTGCAGTGAGCACTGTATTAGACTTGCACAAGAAAATCAATTCGAAAAATATAGAGGCAGTTATTTTGTCTCCCACACAGCCTGACAAAATAACTGCCAAGTGAAGCTAGGGGGAGAAATAAATAATGAAAGAGAGAGAAAATGAGAGCAAGCAGTGCGGAGACTAAACTGTGCGAGAGAGAGAGAGAGAGAGAGAGAGAGAGAGAGAGAGAGAGCAGCTCACAAACACTCCCATACACAGACCAAGACACTGCAGATGCAGGCTTGTACTCACAAAATCACACACACACACGCTCACACACACTCATTAAGGCTGAATCGTTTTGTTCTCATACATAATGTAGTTAGGGCAGCAGAGTGCTTGCAGTCAGTCTCCCTGGGTGTGTGACAGTCTGCCTAAAGCACTAGGGTAGACGGCTTGTGGACTTCATTTAGGGTGATTGCAGGTTGATTGTAAGGGCTAGTGCCTCTCTGTTTGTTTTCAAATGAAAGATGCAAAGGTGTGTAGTGTATGTTGGGGCAGGTAAGGATAGGGGTAGGCAATATAGCCATAGTATATGACTATTGTGATAAAGCACATCTTGCTAAGTAATGACAGGGGAGGAACTACAGGCTTGTTCTTGCATGTTCAAGACCCAGTTTGCCCAAGCAAGACCCAGAATTTACAGCAACTGCATGGAATACCACTACCTCATATCCAACGCTACAGCTAAATTAATTTTCAGATGTCAGCTGATGTACTAGGGCTGTTTTATTCAGGACAGTTTTTTCCTTGGCACTGAAATGCATCCCATATCTGAATGTTGTCTGTATATGCATCTAAAAAGTGTAACCATGTCTGTGATCAGAATGTGTTTGGATCAAGCTGTCCTGGTTCCATCGGTGTGCATGTGTAAATGCAATACAGGCAGTTTGGGTAAACCCACGCTATATCATCATCTGCTATCCACCCACACCTTTCAATTGTTCCCGTCTCTCTCATTAAAAGTTGTTTTTTGGTGTCTGAACATACACTATATTGTAAATGAAGGCTTGCGAACGTGAAATCTTTTTACTGCTTATCGATGATAGTACACAGTTCTCATATGTGCCTGCCATTTTTACACATTTCTTTTTTTATCGGTGCTTAGGGTTGGGCAGTTAAACAGTTGCTCATAACTCACGTCTTCTCGACTGGAATGTGCTGCTCCATCTACTCTGCTATGACAACACTTAAATATTGCAACCCATCAATGTGTGGATGCAGAATGTAAATGCCAAATATTGCGAAGACTGTACTGTTTCCCCAACATACATTAAATCACACATCATGGACAATCGATGATGACACTGAACCTATATGTAGTATATTAGGTCATATTCAGTCTTTGTCTGTCTAAATTTGCTTACACTAACCTTTTGTGGTTTTGATTGCATATTCCTGTTGGGTAGCCTGATTAACTAGCTAGACAGGCTAAATAAATTGAAGAAAGAGAATTAATGCTTATAAGCCAGCCGGCTTTAGTTTTAGTTCATATAAACCTTGTCACGAATTGGGTTGTTTGCAGGAAATAAGTGCAAGCTATAAGGGTTTTCTTAGATTTTCTTTAATAAACATTACAAAGGAACATAAACTATGAATATTACAAAACAAAGACTACAGACTGCGGAAACACACTACAGGAATACTACAGAAATACAACAAAGGGAAATTAAACAGAGAACCGACAAGGCTAATCCAAACACAAGAGACTATATAGGGGACACCAACAATGAACACCTGAACAGGGAGGACACAGGAAACAAGGAACAGATGACAAGGGCAGAGACATAGGTGGGGCTACGGCATAAACACGTTGTCAAGTCACTAATAAATTCTGACTTATCACACCCCAGAAACACTAACTATTGTGGTATGAATTGTGTTACATGAAAATTCTGTTTCATTTGGTTTTATCACATGGGTTATATTATGACTTTGTGAGCTTGTACATAAGCTTTAACAGATCAGCAGATGTCAGTTGTGAACTACTTCATAATGAAATTTGTTCATTTGCTCAAGCCTGTCAAGGAGACTTCTGCAAGAACATTTTGTTTGTGTGAGTGTGTGTGTGTGTGTGTGTGTATCTTTGCAGAACTGTATTTCAAGGACAGTGGTCTTTATTTTTATTTGTATTCATATTTTGACAGTCAGCCAACAGTAGACATACACAAAAGAGGAGAAGAATAAGGGGAGGGGGGTTGCTTTGATGCTTGCAGAGCTATACAGCTGAGTGAGGATAATCAAAATACAGGTATGGTATTCAAGGACGTATGAGTCTTTAGAGTAGTTTTTTTCTATAATGCCTGGGAAACTCATTAGGCATGGTTACATATTTAAAATATACATATAAACATATTTTACATGTTTACCATATTATATTGCTTGTAATGAAGGTGCACACACCAGCTGCAACATTTGGCATCAATCAACAACTCCCAGCGCTATTCAGTTTCAGCACTACAGCATTTTGCTATCACTGCTTTGAATTAAATCCAGAATGAGACCAGGAAAAGCCATGCTATATGACACGTGGTTTGAATTGTGCATTGAGAAAGACAGAATTTTAGAGAAATGAGACCAACTATTAAAAAAAAAAACATAATTTGTACTGTTTGTTCTGCTTTTCAGAGTGGTTTTAATTCAAAGCAGTAAAATTGTAAAATGCTTAGTGCTGAATGTTGATGGGAGTAATAGGTTTTTAGTAATTTGATGCATTAACCCTTCAGTAGGAGTTTTTTTAAGCATGTATTTCTTTGCTAATGTGCCAGCATTCAACCATTTAACCATAAGTGTAAAAGATTCAAAAGTGTTCAGGGGACTAGAATTGTTTTATTTGAGTGAAATGACTGAAATTCCAAATCTAATGGATGTGATTTCATTATGGTTATATAAGCTGCATGTTTGTGTTGTGTTTAGGTATTTATTCCTTTCTACTGGGCAGTGGAGTGTAGGCCTGGAGAAATTAATTAATGAAACTGAAAAGAATTTAATTCTAAAAACGAATTTCATTATGGATGGTTCCCTGCTGTTGCATTCATTGCTGTGGAGCTGGCTATGCCACTTTAACAAAAAAAAAAAAACATATGAAGCATGGCAGACATGATGGAGGCATAGAAAACTGTTAGATCACAATCATCATGTTAAATTTGTTTAAAAAGTTTGCTAGCTGTAAAACTGATCTTCCTGAGAGCAAAGAAACTGATCAAAGGAACACGACCATGTTAATGAGAACACCTGAAACAAAAAGATGTTAGTGCCATGAGTGAGGAGTGAATTTTGCACATTTTTCTTCTGAATTTAATCATGGCCACCAAGCCCTTTTCTCTTACCATTTGGCACAGTGGTACCAAGCTGAGAGCGTGCAGGCTAGAACCAACTTCCTACAAGTCACATGAAGTGGCACCACAGTTTTGAAAATACTGCTTATACAACATCATTAGACAGCTCACACACTTGAAGGAGAAGACTAACTGCCAGTTCTGTTATATTAGATAAAAGACGTAGGGGGGCAATCCTACTCACTCTGAGGGAGCAGGGTCAATTTTGCTATTGGCTTTTTAGCTATGGATGTCTGTGAAAACTTTTTAAAGAAAAGTATCTGTTGTATAATTGTTGGCATCCAGTACTCATGGGTTCAGTGTAGGTACTCGAAAAGGAAAAATGATGCTGTAGCATCTCTGCCTTTAATATTAGTGTACTTCCTTTTCTCTGAAATATAATGAGTAGCCATCCAGTCGGAATAGAAGTTACACATAAGTAGATATCTCTGTACGCAGGAGTGGTATGTCTGTATAGTACTATTATGTCTACGGAATCCAGAGTGTAGCAGTCTTTTACAGAAGGGCGTCTGAGAGCAAGGCTGGTCTGTTTTATCCTTCATAGTCAGTATGAATAGTGTATATTTTGCAAGAATAAGTGCATTTAAAGGCTGGATGTTTTAGTAGCTAGATAGTATTTAGATTTGTTACAGAACAGAGAAGAGGTGGTGGATCCAAAGATGAACAGCTTTGTTTATTTTTTTATATTTTAAAAATGATCCCTCTATCTCTTTGGGCTGGTCTGGTCTTCATAAGCTTTTTTGCTTCCTCCCTTGCTTCTTACTTAGGATGCATTATCCTCCTCTCCCTGTGAATACACACACACACACACACACATTCTCACTCTCACAAGGACTGAGGGGCTTTTAGAGGTCTGACTAAGGCTGCTTTAATGAACTCGTGCTCCATAGAGGAGTGATGAATGGACAGAATGTGTGACTTGGCTAAAGGATTGGCTGCTCAAGCCTGTTTGCACAGAGTGCTCTCTCTCTCTGTCTCTTTCTCTCTCTCTCTCACTCTCTCTCTCTCTCTCTCTCTCTCTCTCTCTCTCTCTCTCTCTCTCTCTCTCTCT
>JBBPDA010000105.1:21311476-21321899 GCA_037974385.1 Arnoldichthys spilopterus | reverse complement strand
ATGGGTTAAATGCAGAGGTCACATTTCGTTGTGGTGCTTGAGTGTGTTCACAATGATAAAGAGTCACTTTCACTTCATAAACACCTTCATTTTAGATACTTACAAATAGTTGCTTCTGAAAGGAAAAGTCGGTCAGGATTCTTCTTTTATGTGTCATATCTGTAATATAAACACATATGCACACAAAAAATACAGTTACAGTTCTTTTGTTTTTGAATGTTAATCTATAATGACTATAAGGATGAAGGTCTACAAATTCATTTGAATAATTCTGTTGTTTCAAACTAAATATTATTACAGATGAGACAAAGACACTGCTGGACATGGGAGCACCAGAGGCCACTGTCTGTAGTTAAGAATTGTTGTTCAGATTGAAGATAATTGATATGACATTGTTAAACTCTGGCTTAAATAAAAATAACCTTCTCCAGAGGCGGTTAGTCAGTTATGTAGCTCTCTCAATCTTACAGTAGCCTTACTCTCTTATTTTTTCTCCATAGTCTTTTTTGTATTGTCGCTTTAATGGGGGGGCTTAATTTGATCCTAATGAGGTGGCATCTGATTTTATAATGATGTGTTCATTCCTTGGAGCCTCTTTCTTGTTTTTTTTTCCCTTCCTTTTTTTCTGAAAGAGAGGGAGAGCGTTTGAGAGACCACCCGGTAAACAAGGCTAAAAATAATGACTCCTAAGCAGGGCTTGAGTTGACTGGCTCTTTCTCTTTCTCCCTCAGGAATTACTCTCTAAATGCACACTGCACTGATTCTACCTTTATTATTTTCCTCTTCGTCCTTCTGCTGATATTCAAACAGTCATTTACTGGTTTTGTTTTCTGAGCTTTGGAGAGAGAGAGAGAGAGAGAGAGAGCAAGAGACAGAGGCAAAGATTAGCAAAAATAGATACTCTAAGTCTGAATTATGAGGAGAGTAACATAGACTGAATATGCACATGTGTGTATATTTGTGTAAAGTGAGGAAAGGAGCCTGTGATCACTATTAAAGAATCCCTAATCAGTTATGCAGCAAAACCATGACACTAATTTTCTCAAAGCTATCAGCATAATAATTCATTGTTCACTTAATGAGGTGTAGTGGCTTCAAGCAAACTAGTGAAAGACGTTGCTTTCCAAATGTCCTATTTTAACACAATACCTTAAGATGGAGCTTCGGTTTGACTGAAGTTTATTGTTTTACTCATCCAATGTTGGCTTGACTTAAAGGGGCATTTAATACGGTATTTGTCATGTTGTTCACTGTTGTGTACACCAAAATGAGCCACTGGAATTGTTTTATCTAAAGACTGAAAAACTGGAATGGAAATGTGTGGTTAAGTGGTATTAAGCAACTATTGTTTTTTCAATTGAGGTACTCTTGAGCAAGGTACTGTCCCACTACACTGCTCCACGTCTTGGAATTTGGATAACACTTTGTATAAAAAGCATCAGCCAAATGAATAAATGTAAATGTCAATGCAATAAGGGTCACAGGTTCAGGGGTACCCAAAGCTCATTAATGCATATTGGGATAGGTCGTCTGGCTACTGTACTGTTCTGTACTACTGTAGCAGAAAAGTTACTGCTGGCAATGATACCTGCACACACACAATGTGAGTGTGTGCTATTTCTGGTAAGATTTGCTACAGGATTGGACTAGATTCATTCCTTTCTCCCCTAAGCATTTTCTGATGATTTCAGCCCAATATTGATATTTATAGATGATATATTCCATTTCTACTAATAATTACAACCAAGATAGAATTAGTATAACTCTGACCTCATTCATTAAACTAAGGGGTTGTATTTTTATTTTGGTTGGAGTACCCCTTTAATAAGGCTAGTGTTGGATGACCCAGTGATGCCTTTAGTGATTGGCAGACTCTGGGAAATGATCTATAGGGGCCATAAATATCATCAAACATGCTCTTCAAGAGAGGCTTAACACCAGATGCGTGTGCAATAGAAACAAGTGCTGCGTGATAGTGCTTGGCTTTATTTTACTAATCGTCACGTCAACTCTTGCACATATTCTCGCTGTAGACTGAGAAAAGTGCTTCCTGTGATATAAAAATGGAGGCAATGCACGGCAGAGCCTGCTTTTGTTGAGATGGCAGCTGGTTCCCTGTAGGTTTGATCCATTTGAGAACCTGTCTCGCTAGCAAAGCTTTACCTTCTGCTGATGATTCAAAATGACTCGCTCTCCCCATACTTTCGGTATAGACAGATCAAGCTATTTCTTCTTTCCCTCCATTGCTTCTCTTTTTTCACCCCCCCCCCCCAACCAAGGCTAGTGCCTCTTGACAGCTCCAACCCTAGACTGTACTCAACACAAAAGAAGGTGTTCGTGTTTGCATGGTAGTGTCTCGTCAAAGGATAAAAGGCCTGCTCTGTTGTATGAATACAGATCACAGCATGATGGCACACTCCATTCCCTGCCTTTCTGCTCAGGCATCTGGAGTGTCTCTCACTGTAATGAATAGCCTTTAGGTAATTATAAACACTGTGCTCTTCCCAGGGACAAACACATACAGATGAAAGGACGATAAATAAATAAAAGAGAGGAGAAAACAAAAAGGAAGACCCTGAATTAGGAAACAGATGCCGGGGGTACTTGTGTTGAGCGACACTTTCCCAATGCTTGGTGGAGGACGGAAGAAGATCAGTGCCAACCATTTAGCAGTGTCGTTTGGCAGATCCGTTGTTTTGTCACTTTTTTGATTATGCGCAAAAGAGGAAGCATGACATCACAGCCTGAAGCATGCCTAACGGGAACAATGTGGATTTTTTCAACCTGTTCGTTTTACTTTGCGTTTGCAGTTTTCATTTGCAGTTTTCATGCGACTTCCACAAGCTCAGGAAGACCTGCACCAAAACTGTGGCAAGTTTGAGGCTTGCAGTTCATCAAAAGTGACCACAGTTGGTGGATGAACCTTTGACTAAATATCATGTATCACTAGAGGTGTAACTAGGAGCAGTGCCTGGTTGTACTTCTGTATGTCAACCTCAGGATGGGAAAAAATTACACTGAGATACACAAAACTCAGAACTCAGAACAGAGCTAAACTCATTGCAATAATTTCCAGCATTACTTAGTATGCTTGTGATTTCTCTATAGCTGTAGCTTTTATGCTTCTGCATTTACTTGTTCAGAGTTGGATGAGTTTGGCATTATTATTCAAATGTAAGGTGTTATGGCCAGTTTGATTACTGTCATGCTTTAAATAAACCTCAAGTCTTACGTGATGGTCTTAATAGCTTTGGCGTTCGGTTAAACTGCAATTTTGATTTGTCAGTACATTAAGTGTAGAATAATAAATAAGAGCTGGAGTATTCAGAGCTAAAATGAACTTTATATAATGAACTTTTGATACTGTATATCCTTATAGGGAATCTCTAATCATGCTCTAAGTATAAATTTGCTTGCTTAAATTTATATAATACAATGACTGTTAAACTGAAAGTATTGGTAAATACCTGTGCACACTGAATTGAAAGGCTAGTATTGAATGATATCAATATAATTTGTTGTACTGTTTCACCCCTCTGCATCACACAGACTAAAAAATAGAGTTTTGCTAAGAGAATCTCATGTTTATTCAATCATTACAGTATCTGTTATAACACATAAAATAAATGAGGGGGTCAAGTTTTCAGGGGAGCTGTCACAACACTTCCATGCTCCACAACAAACATCAACTCCTCGCTGTCTGAAGAACTTCTGGTTAGCATTCAGCACATTGTTTGTTCAAGTATGTTTCCTGACAGGCCATTGCCTAACAGAGAATTATAGATTTGTTTCCCCTTCAAGGACTGAACATTCCAACTGAGCATCCCCCTGTCAAGACAATGAGACTTGCTTGGGGGGGTTCTTACTCTACAGTAGTGCAACCTGCCTCTAGAGGGCTTTTCTGAGGATGCTGACACTTCATTGCCAGTGGTGTGGGCGTTGATGAGCTGCTGTCGTTGGCATCCTTACTACAAGCTTTAAACAATGAACAGGGCCTGGGGACCATACTTCCATGTGCTTATACCAGCTAAGGGGTGAAATTGTTGTTTGGGTAATAGGAAAACTGGAACTAAGCTTACTTCATTCTATACACAGAGTTATTACAGAAATTGGTGGAGGATTTGTTTTAATATAACATACGCAATAAAATTTGAGTGCAAAGAATGAAAGACACACTTCTACTTTGAGATGTTTTATACTGAAATAAAGAGATAGGAAAATCATAACACAGAGTCAACTTTCATGTACTGCCCCTGGCATTAAGTGCCTAAGCAGGGTTAAGTGTTAAGAAGGTGGTGTTAAGCTGTTAATAGCTAATTTGCACTGGGTGTTGTTCTTCTGTCTATGATGAAATTTGTGCCGGTAGGTCTTGGAGGTTTTTAGCCTGGAGCCTAACAATTTAACCACCGGTTAATACTACCACTTTCTATTTTAAGCAAATAGCCAGTGGATGTAAATGTGGATGTAAGTTTTGGCCCTGGCATAAAATAAAAAATGCCCTTCTTCCCAGCATTGGTCCTGAGAGATAAGGGTGGACAACTTCACAAAATATATCACAATGTTTCATTTTCACAAAATACATCAAATTTTGTTTGTAAACATTTTGGAATGAATAGAAAAGCACATAAAGAATAGTTGTACAACATGCATAGAAAGCTAAACTATGAGTACAATATATTTTTGTCAGAATAAATACATTAAATTAATATTAATAATTATTAATTATTAATACATTTTTTTAGTGTTCTTAGGGTGATTAAATGTGGATTTAGTAACTGCTTTGAGATGACTGCTAAAGTTGAGAGTAGAGCCTATTATTACAAATTGCCTAAAGTGGTAGGACTCTCGACAAGCAGATCTCCAGATAAACAGCTAGTCTATGACTCTTATTGCTATTTCGTAATAAAATATTCTTTGTTCTTGACTGGAAAATGTTTTATTCTTTCTAGTTAGTAATGTGCTCAACACACTTACAAAGTGGGACATCCTGCATAGCTATGGCAAGATGCATTGCAATCTTGTATGATTTAGCCAAGAAGATGCATGTATAAACTGAATAAATGCAGACAAAGAATTTAACCTTGGGGCACACCACATGTTACTGGCACTCTCACACAAACATCATTTCTTATTTTGGCAAAGTAGTTCCTTTTTGTAGGTAGGATATGAATAATTTCCTGACAGTCCAACCCAGTTTTATGTCTATCTAAGCCATTTAAAACAGTAGCTGCTAGTGATTTTGAGCAGTTTTGAGAAATGGAGGATTAAAATGCGGTTGTCATAAAAAAAAGAGATTTTAGTCTGTACCAGAGCTCTTTGAGACACAAGAGAACAAATTGCACTAAAAACAAACCCATGGTGCTCAAACTGTTCACGGCAGGAGCATGCTAAATTTGACTCTGTCTATTTGTCTCTTTCTTTTTTCATTCCCGCAGCTTCCCCTGTTGTTTCCAGATGCACTTGCTAAAAAATACAACAGCTTTCGATGCAGGAGCAGAATTTTGCTGCATAGCATAGACACACGACATTCTGTTCCACCTCCGCTCCTATGGAGCCAGATGCTACGTCTGATACATGCTAATGCTAGTATGCTAATAGGGTTTTTGCTGTCAGGAAATGAAAAAAAAGGGCAGTTGCACAGTAAACTATTTTCAACCACCTTATCTCTCAGCCAGGCCACAATGCAGTAATGAAAACCATGGGCTGTTTCTTTCAGAGTTGTGTTTTTTGTGGATGATAAGGTAGATGTGGTTGCAATTCAAAGGGCTAATGGATGAAGATGTCCAACAGGTTTATCCTGTCAGAGCCTAAATTCAATCAGTCTGCCATAAATCCAGGAAAGCAAATGTGAAATTATAACAGGAAAAAACGGCATTCCCTCATTTCTTTTTGACATTTGGTTTTTAAATAGTTAATTTCTTTTTAATAGTTTTAACTTAGAGCAAATGTGGACTTAGTGTTGATTAAATTAAATAATTGTTTAAAAGGCAGTGTATGAAAATGGAAACTAATTCAAAATATGATGCCTTTCTTTGTTGTCTCTGTTGTGTTGTATGTTGTTAAAGGTAAGATTTTTTTTGCTAAGGAATTTCAAATGAATGATTGTTGTTTCCTTTAATGAATTTTAAATATATAAACAATTGCTCTGATGAACTGCATTATTTAACACTTGAATAACATCAGAAAAAGCCTTTTCTTGCCTAGAGAACTTCTGTGCAATTTTAATGCATTATCAATGTGGAGCCAGTGTGTATTGTTTAACCACCTGCACCTCTGTAAGCCACATGGCTGCTGACAGGGAGCTCATTATGGTAAAGGCACACTATAACAGGCAGCTATGGAAATACATGCAAATCTAGAATTAATTTATTTGTTGTCAATCCCAGTGTGTTCAGTGGGGAGAGAGAGAGAGGGAGAGAGAGAGAGAGGGAGAGAGAGAGAGAGAGAGAGAGAGAGAGAGAGACAGAGAGAGGAAAAGGATGATTGGCAAAAACATTCTATTTTTGCTTTTTTGAGTTTTCATTAGCACCTCGTATCATGCATTGAGATTAACTAGATTTAAATTTTGTCAAAAATAATTATTAGTGCACTGATTTTAGCTTCGGGTCATGACAAACATTTAGTTAAAATGCATGTTATGTGCTAATGACTAAAAGTCTTATTGTTTTGGAATTTGACTCAGCTTGTAACATCAGATCAGTCCCAAATGTTTCAAGAAAAAAAATAGAATTTTTCTGATAAGCAGAACCATTATTTTATTGTGCAGATTAAAGGCTTTTATGTGATGAATGTGTATCTCTAATGCAGACTTGGCTGACAAAATGGCTATGTATACAATCTATCAGCATATCTACAGCTTCTCTCAATGTCCTGCCCCCAGTGTTATTAGATTAGGTCAAAGGCTGTCCAGCTGTTTAGTAATCATCCTCTTTGTATACCAATAATCAATATCAGTATCAGTGTTGGCCCTGCAAAACATACTGGTCAACTCCTCTTCCAATGCTAATCAGTCTTTCACCATGACTTTTAAAATTGTCACTTCCACACTGTGGGGTCATGTGGAGAACATGACTCTTGCCTCATCATTCTTGCATCACTCTTGTTCATCATTCTTAGCTTGTAAATTCAGATCTAACAGATGTCATGTGTCAGACCACATAGTTCTGGCTGCTTCTTTAACTTTCACACAAAGGTCACTCTGGTGCACTTCTGTCTCAGTGTGCCTCACAGCCTCCATTTACAGCTCCACATAACACGCAAATGGCCAAGCCATGTAGCTCTATCCTTAAGTATATGTGATGCTGACTCAAAAAAAGTGTTAAAGATAGCTGGGTGGGGTGGGATGGGGGGGGGGGGTGGGTTTGCATTTCAAATTCACTTCAGCACCATGGAGAGCACTCAGAAGCAGAGTTTTATATCTTGCGCTCTGAGGCTGGCATGAGGGAATCTAGGCTGAGCAGTTGTAGAATTTTGTATTGATGGATAATTGTTGAAAAGTTGTCCTAAAGCTCAGAGATTCATGACTCATAGTTGTGGAATGCCAGTTGAGCTGGGTGTACAGTTCCTCAGACTCTGGTGCAGAAGCTGCAGTGTAATAAGCTTCGGTCGGCTGGGCAGTGCAGCCAGACTAATGGAGCGTAGGATAGATATGACCGGCTAGTCTCATTAACTGTGGTCCCGGCAGACACTAACACCGAACATTACATCAAATCATCTTGACCCCAGAACATGAGAAGGGACCACTATGAGCTTACATGGGTCAAAGGAGCTAGCTTTAGCAACCAGGACCAGCATTCATAATAAATCTCAGTGTAGAAAATCATCTTTGGCTTGCTGTAAATGTCCTACTGAGCTTTCTGAAAAGCCCAAGAATATATATTTTTTCTGTAGAGAATGTGTACTTCTTTGCATTTGCAATATCAACAAAACATGTCATTTGACCAGGAGAGACCAAACTTTTGCCTAATGATCACACTTTTCAGTGATGGTTGAAGCTTATAGTGCAAACACATTTGTGGTGCAAGAAAACTGTATCATTTTAAAACTGATGGTTATTTATAGTTGCATTACCAGGTTACATGGCAGTAGGTAAAAAAAGATAAAACAGCAAAACTATCTAAAAGCATCTGTCAGGTGGCAGACTGAAGGATATATTCAATGTGTGTTTGAGACAGAGAAAATGATTGTTTTTATGTTGCAATGTGAAGTTAAAATGAAAGATTTTGCAATAATACAAAAGAAGAACATACATTTTTAAAAAGCCACACATGTTTAACTGATGCCTAGCAGTGTTTAATCTTTTTATTTAATGGCTGTTGGCAAACAGCTTTTATGTGCATTACTGCCATCTTGTTGCGGAATGACCACATTACTTAGTACTTGTGAAAAAAAAATCTGTGAGGTGGGATTCTGTAGCTCTAAGGTATAGAAAACAAAGGAGGCCTTCAGCAGCTGACGTTTGATCCTTCTAAAAAACTATTTTAATTTTCACACAATAAGAAGAGTATTTCTCTATATATTACGTGTATTACCACTGAATTGTTAGTTAATTTTTATCACAGAACAGTAAGAGCTTTATCCTGTTATAAAGCTGTATGAGACTTTTAGACTACACTTTACTATAGGGTAGCATATATAAAGCTTTTATCACAATTGCCATTGGCATACATTAACATTTATAAAGGAGGTGAAAGTGACTTATTTGTCATTGTGAACACACTCATTCACACACAAAGTGCACCACATGAAATATGACCTTCATTTAACACATCAGACGTGCACATGTGGAGCAGCGGGCAGCTATGAGAAGTGTCCTGGGAGCAGTATAGTGGGATGGTACCTTGCTCAACGGTACCTCAGTGGTCAAGACCTGTGACCTCTTGTCCTAACCACTAGGTCACCAGTGCCCACATTTCATTTCAGAAAGTGTAATGACTTGTGGATGCTTATTGGAATAAGACTTTAAGTATTGCTTATCGCTTGTCAAGACTTATGTAGATGCCATGTAACCTAATAAGTTCTACTCTACACTAACGTGTTCTTATTTTTATTTTCTATGTAAAATCATATGTTTTATTGTCAATTGTACACATATGTAGAACTGTTACTTGTAAAATAATTTGTTAAATGACTTGCTATGATCTTTGAAAACAAAAAAATTTAATTTGAGGCTTTGCAATTTTTTTATTAATAAAAAAAAAACACACAGAGGACAAGATGCAACATGATGCATCATGAAGCATCAAGAAACTCTCCCCTTTGAATCATAATTGAATTGATTCGTGAGACCAGTGCAGATTTAGACCTCTAGTGTATGTTGTGAATGCCAATGGAACGCTGGAAGAAAACTATAGGGAAGAAGAAGAAATGCTTATAAGATGGTCCCAATTCCCAAGTAGGTTCCTTTACTTTCATACAAGCAGTGTGTCTGTCAAGTAGGGCTAAGGTTACTTTGCGTCTCTTCTGCTGTTGCCTTTTCCAGCTGTTCACTGAGAGCACACTGAGCATGTTACAAAGACACATCACCTGCCCTCTGTGCTTACAGACCACAAGCTACAGGGACCCCTTACCCCTGTCCTCAGGAAACCTCAGCCCAAACCTAAATCCTAGCTGCCGGGCCATTTCTGCACCAGTAATAGTGCTTTACTGTGTTTGCCTTCAGGGACTGCATGTACTGTGAGGACATTATGTGTTATCAGCATTTTATTTCATGTTTTATTTTGGGTAAACTCATTTATGCTATTCTCTTTGCATGCTGTTTTCTTTTGAAAAGATCACAGAGAGCACAGAGACATGAGTTTAAAGGGAAAAAAGAGAGTACAGAAAGAAATAACTAGAAATCTCTCCACCATCTGAATAGCCACTGTGCTATCCTTCTGTTCTCTCTACTATCTACAGCAAGCTAAAGCTGCCCTAGGCAGCATGTAAGGGGTTAACTGGTAATGTAACATCAGGGGCATCTCTTCATGTCAATGATATTGTTGAGTTGTTTTCGCCTTTTCTGCATCTTCTACATAAACAAACACAAACATATGCAGATGGTACGCCAACAAGAAAAATCTTCATTTCCACTGGAATAAAAGAGGACGAAAAAAAAAACTTGTTACCATCTTTGAAGATTATGCTCCTCAGCCTGCTGTCTAGATTTTAACATGAACAAACATAGGAAGAGATTTGATCTTGTTGGTGGTCCATAATTGTTGATCAGCTGTGTATCTTAGTACACTGGACTGAAAATATCTACGTTTCTAGCAGTAGAGCCATGATCTGATGTTCTGAGTGCTGTTTCTTAGCCATAGCTGTGGCCTTATACCAACAATGCACTATTCCAGTCCAGCAATTTGGTCTCACCTACACACATGGACAAAATTGTTGGTACCCTTCAGTCAATGAAAGAAAAACTCAAAATGGTCACAAAAATAAC
>JBBPDA010000105.1:21289918-21309224 GCA_037974385.1 Arnoldichthys spilopterus | reverse complement strand
TTAAAGTTATTTTTGTGACCATTTTGAGTTTTTCTTTCATTGACTGAAGGATACCAACAATTTTGTCCATGTGTGTAAAATACATGCACTCTGTATCTGTAAAACCACACTGTTGTAGCATGTGCAGAATGAGGCTCGGCATTGTCTTGATGAAATAACCATGCTTATGTTTTGAACAATCTATAAAATTTCACTCTTATTTTTCCTCTGTCCCAAGTGTTGCATGCATCAAATTCTAAATTCATTCATATTTCCAAATACAATCAAGATGGTCAGGCAAACCATTAAAAGTAATTTTTTCTATGAAATAAGGATTCAAGAGAATTTACAAATTACAGATTTTAGTTTTTATTACATTTTGCGAAATGGGACTTAGTGTGCCTGCCTTTGTTTGGCTTTCTTCTTACTTTCTCCAAAACTCCAAACTAATGGTGTCATTGTCTGTATAATTTTGTTTTACAATCTTTTAATTTTTTTTTAATAATTTTGTTTTACCATAATTTAAAAATTATATTTGTACCCCGAAAAAGTCCTGTACATACACCATGCCAAAGACCACAGTTTTCTTTTGTAATTCGTGAACCATTCAAATGTTATCTAACCAATAAATGGCATTTACTCAAGCTTAGTATGTTTTATTTATGACACAGGACACTGCCTCTACCAGAAGTGAAATGGCATAAAAACCTGCATTTATATGAACCTTTTGAATAGTTGTGTCACACAAAAACAGAGGATTGGAATCAGTACTTAGTAAGCAGGTCACGTAGGCAGAATTTAATTTCAGGGGGCCCTGGGTACAGCTTGAGACAATGGGGCATCTAGGGAGCATTATGTCCCAGAGACATCCCTATAGCGAGGATGACTACCACCTACAGCCTGCTTTATTATAGCTACCATAACCAGAGAATCAAAAGCCAGAGATTCAATACAACACACAATTGCTGACCTCACATTTGACTGTGCAATAACAGCTGAGAGCAAACAACAGTGGGTACTTGTTAAATCAGAGACCTATTTTTATAGCAGTAGATGTAGAAGTCTGGAGCGAAAGGTTAAAATGTGTAATTTTCT
The DNA here is from genome assembly GCA_037974385.1 of Arnoldichthys spilopterus. NCBI lineage: Eukaryota > Metazoa > Chordata > Actinopteri > Characiformes > Lepidarchidae > Arnoldichthys > Arnoldichthys spilopterus. The sequence continues at coordinate 21,308,150 of JBBPDA010000105.1, read as the reverse complement.
CCTGGTTATTTTCTTTACCATGGTTTACTACTTATTTAGCTTGCTAGCACATATCTTGCACAGAAGCAGTTGAGCACGACACTGCTCTGTTAATGGGTTCATGTAAAAAAAAAATTTAACATTTAAGGTGGAAAAAGGCATGAGGACAATCCTATAAGCAAACAATACAAATTATATATATTTTTGGCAACATTTAGGAACATTTTCTGGGTTCAGAGAAAATCTAGGCTGCCCTGGCTCCCCAAGCTTGTTACCATTTGCAGTCGAATAAGTTAGTGACTGTAAAAGGCCAAGATAACCCATGCAAGTTTATTGTTATTACTATCATTCTGGGATTTGTCGATGCCAATACTTTTTTATGTATATACTTGCCAGTGCTGATATTTTTTCCAGCAAATATCTACTGATACCAGTATGTTAATAATATCATTGTGCATTCTTGGTATCAACAGATTCCAATCTGCTTGTTTTCTGCTTGATTACATATGATGGGAGTGAGCAGTAATTAAACAAATGATTAGAAGTGGTGTTTAAATGCATGTACATCATGGGGAATCAGGGACAAAATATGTGCCAGCCCATTTAATGCATATACATCATGGGAGATCAGGGATTAAATTTATGCCAGCCCAAAGTTAACACATCTTAAATAATTTGCAGCAAATTGTCATTACCATTCTCCCCATGATGACATTCACAACAGCAAAACTTGGGATTTAATGTCACTTCACATCTCCACTGACAGGCTTTGAAGGTGTGTTGGTACACCAGTTGGTAAACCTGGTAATTATCTAAGGTTTTATAAAATGTATACCTCCTAGTCTCTAATATCCTGCTTCCCATTGTTTCTGCAAACTGACATGTTTGTAATTGTGTCCTTGTATCACACTTTGGGCTAAAGTGTCAACTAAACTGTATGGTAACAATACAAAATCCTGTGAGCTGTGTATTAGCCTTCATAAAAAATGCAAGTATTGCAACTCTGTTGGCAGCAGCAATTCTGCGATTTTAATGCTAGCCAAAAAAATTCAATTACTCAAGCAGATTGAGTTTCAGTAAAGATAGAAGGGCTGTGAGGACTGAATTTATTTTTCTCCATTTTCCACCTTTTGGTTTGCTAAATAATTGCGTATGAATGCAGCCTTGATTTCTGTTGATCAGCTCATTGTTTAGCAGGACATTGATAATTATAGTCTATACAAAGTGTTAAGGACACATAAATGCTTTAAATAATTATATTTATTTAACTTATTATTCTGTTTAAAATTTCTTTACATTGAAGACAACAAATAATAAAAGTATATACAGATATCATGATAATAAATCGATTCAGATGAAGTAAATAAAATTGATTATCTTATCACAGTGGCACATGTTAAGGGCTGGAATATATTGGACATGAAGTCAAATGTCAGTTCTTGAAGAGGGAAGCAGGAAAAATGGGCAAGTGTAAGGATCTGAGCAACTTTGAAAAAGGTGTTCACAGTATGGTGTGTGTTCACAGAATGCAGTGGATAGTACCTAACAAAAGTGATCCAAGGAAGAACAACCATTGAACCATAGGCACCATGCATGTAAAGCACATTTATGCATGTAGGAAGAGAAGGCTAGCTCATCTGATTACATCCCATAGAAGAGCTACTGTAGCACAAATTGCTGAAAAAGTTAATGCTGGGTATGATTGTGGGGCTACTTAGCCACGGACTATTTGAGGGCTGATACTGATGTCTGTCCACCACTGAAAGTGCCTACAATGGGTATGTGAGCATAAGGTCTGGACCATGGGGCATAGGTGACCTGGTGTGAAGAATGTTTTTTTTTAACATCAAGTGGACAACTGTGTGGACATTTATTGCTTAGCTGGGGAAGAAGTGGCACCAGGATGCACTTCGGGAGGAAGGCAGGCCCGCAAGTGATTTCTGGGCACTGGGTCCTGGCATTCATGTAGACCTTATTCTTAAATGTTCCACTGCACATGTAACACTGCAGCAGACTATGAAGATACCTTCATTGCAATTGTCTTCCCTAATGGCAGTGTCCTCTTTCAGGACACTGTTGCATTTCATAAATTGCATTTCATAAATTGGAATAGGAATAATTTAAGAACTTTGACAAAGGTTTTGACTTGGCTCCAAACTTCCCAGATATAATTCCGACTGAGCATCTGTGAGATGTGTTGGACAAAGACGTCTGATCTATGTAGGCCCTATCTTCCAAATAACAAGACTTAAAGGATCCATCTTCAATCCCTGGATCAGATCCTGCACATATGTTGTACAGTTGTATTCCACAGTTTTAACAGTCTGGCACAATTGCATATCTTGTTAATGCATCATCTATAGGTAACATACATGAATATGGCCCTTTTCTGCAAATGCCAGTGCCTAATGTCTATTCATTTGCTGAATTCATTATATTGGAATAAAAAAGAACATAAAAAAATAAATATGCCATATATTTTGCACAAGCCATATTTTATGTTTTTATTTTCCCAATATTTTAAATTTAGCACATAAAGAGTAACTGTGTTACAACATGTAGTAGATATGTACTACATATGTATTTCTACATATGCTTTCATATATTCATCTCTTTTTGTTCAGTGATGCATCTACTTTCCTTCTTTTATTTTAACTAGTTAATATGTGAAGTTTTTTATTCAGTCAAACTTGTCTGGTCTATTTAGTGTGTTACATACTGTGCATGTGTGCACTTACGCACCCACGTGTGAAACATAATTGGCGAAATAAAATCTGATTCTGAATGCGATGGAAATATTTGCATGGCCCTGTGTGCAGTACAGTAATGCGTTTAACACTTCAATAACCCAAACCTCCATGCACATGCAACTTTTTTTCAGCAGCATAATGTTGTTCCAAAGTAATCACAATGATATGACATTAACAGTGTTTTGTCAAATGCTTGTTTGTATAGAATTCCCATAGTTTATAACACGAGTTAAACAAGCCATGTAAGTGCAAAATATACACTTGCCTGCAATTACCAGACTAATGCAGCATTTTTTGGCTGCATGCCTCTTTTTCACTCATGCTTTGTTAGCTTGACTAAGAGGCTGCTTTCGTGCTAGCTGTGAGTAGATGTGTGTTTGGAGTCGACCTCAAAAGCCTCTCAAAGCTTCGTGAGCTGAGGGGAGGCTTTTTGTTTCGGAATTTAAGATTCTGGAATTGTAATGACTGAAATTAAGGCTCGAAATTGCTCCGAGAATTAGCTTGTCCAAACATGCCAAGGAACTCAATTACATATCCAATTAATGTCGGCCGCGTCTCGCTGGGGTAAGAGCTGTAACAATTTTCATTAGCCGACCTCCAAAGAAATATCACGTTTGAATAATCAACAAGAATGCCCCGGCACTCGAGTGCAAACGATAGTGCCCTCAAAGACTTTTCTAAATGGAAGGAACGTTACTTCCCTGCACATGTTGGCAGCACTGAAATTGCTATTTTACATTTGATTGATGTGGGCAGTGCTGGGATGGCTGAAGTGATGACAGTAGTACTGGTAGAACGGCAGCTCCACATTGTCTTCACTTCTGCTCTTTGTTCTTGGGATGCCTGCGAGTGCACTGCCTAATTCAGCGAACCGCAAAGCTAAAACAAGTGAAAAGACATGGAGAAAATCCTCCTGCAGCAAGTCGTGTCTGTGTGTGTGTGTGTGTGTATTCTGACTTGCTGATCCTGGCAATCGGATCATCACAGTCTAGTGGCAGTACGCCCAAATGTTGCGGCTGTGGTTACTGTTCCTTTTCCTCTGTGCTTATTCATCATTTGGCATTTTTCCTCCATGGTAGGTGCAAAAGAGTTCAGTTTTTTAAATGCTCCATATCCTGCTAACTCTTTTAAGCTCTGCTGTTGGTTGGGGTATTATGAAAACTCTCTCCATCTCTCTCTCTCTATCTCTCTCTCTCTCTCTCTCTCTCTACCTTTTTCCCACATGCAGTGCTGCTGGTCAATAATGGATGACTGCATGCTAGCTGCTCCTTGACAGCAGGGCAGCAAACGGAGCAGGGAACCCTGCCTGGCTGTATTGTGAATAATGCAGAAGACCAGGGCCCATGTTCACCAACAAGTGCTGTTCCAAGAGCAGGTTAGCTTTTTAGTGCCTGCCCACTAGGACTGCTCCAGACAGATGGAATCCTGACTCAAGATCAGCACGTTCATTCATAGACACGTGGTGAATGCAGGTTCTTCAAGGCTTTCCATGTGAGGACACTTCAATCTCTGGGAGCAAGCAAGGTAGTCACAGGGGTGCTGGCGTGGTCAGGTTTCTAAAGGCAGAGGTGTCATCGCTGCTCGTGCTGATATCATGATCACGACTGCAGGTTGGAACCATTCTAGAGACTTTTTAATGCACTCTAAAGCTTATACTGTCTCTCTGTACTGCATGTTTGTCGTTGTAGTGCTGAAGAGTTAAAAAGTTAAAAGGAAAGCTTGGTGAAAATTTGAACTTTTACACAGAATTATTTGGCGTCTAAGGTTTTGCAAGTTTGCATATTGCCAGTTGGTGAAGTATAGCAAGTACTAGCAAGAACAGATAATAAATTTTTAGGGCTGAATTTGACACACAAGCACATTTCCCAAACTTTCTTTCGACAAAGTCATAAGAGAACATTTTACATTAAATAAATAAAATGGATGAAAAATATGATGCCCTTTTAAATAACATGAATAAAATAGTCATACTATATTAATAAAAATAAATGGGGGGTCAGTAATACACCACCCAGTTCTGACACAAGAAAGAAAAATCATGGGTATCGGTATTATTTCCACCTTTCCTGCCTGAAGTTATAACTCTGTCTGTGTCAGCAGTTTTAAAGGTCCAGGACAGTTTGTAGTATATGAGACCTCTCAATAATCAATCAAAGATACACGGCTATTCTGACACATATAGAGACTGCAGCTGCATTTTTCCAGACTAAAATAAACATATTTTGTGTGTTAAAGCAGTGTGATAAAAAAAATACTACCAAACTCTACCAAACTCTGATTATGCTCCTCAGAATGAGCTAGCATTTGAGTGTAGGTGCATGCATAAGCCTTATATGAGCAAACGAGAGACTCTTTGAATGAGCAGAGGGATATTTGTAACAGTTTTAAACATGATACATGTTTTAAACATTCATATGTTTAATTTTCTAATAATAGTTTTGAATGGCTACACTTATATTAAGTACTCAACTGTGCAGTGAAACCATGCACACATTCAGCAGTTCAGTACATTACATAGCAATGTGGAAGAGCAGGACCTCTGCCAGCCCTAAGGCCAGAACAGTGGATCCTCAGGGAGCCACAGCCACGACTGAAGCCTTAGAGGTTTGCATCAGCGTTTGCAGGTCTTGGCAGTTCTTGGTAAGATTTTCCAGGATTGTTCTGAATTAAACTTTGCTTACTTTAAGACATGTATTTTGTGTACTTTTAGGATGCATTGCAAAATGTTTATTTGCACAAAGCTAGCAGTACAAAAACCTGCAGGGTTACCTGCAGCACAATTACAGGACTATGACAGGGTATCACATCATTATCATTATATTTACTCTGGAGAATCTTTTGCAGTGGTGCACTGTTTATTTTTTCATCAGATTGTGCGATTGTAATTTGATGCCAGCGGGAACCAGTGAGCATTTGTTTTTGTCTCTAAATGTTATGAACCTTCTATTTGTCGACTAACAGATATTCAGTACTGCTTGGCAGTTGGCTGATCCACAGGGAACAAAGAACAGGGCTAGCAGTAGTGTTTCATTACAAAAAAAAACAAACTGTGGATCTATGGTGAATGTTCTACCTGGGACGCTCAGGCAGTGGAAACAAAAGACTATTTTGGTCTGATTGAGTGAGTCCTTCAGTTATGAGAAAGTTCAATTAAGTACTAAAGACTGCTTCCCCTCAGGCCTCTCTTAAAGCAAAGCCTTTGTGTCTCAGAGAAAGAGCCTTGAGCATCTGCCACATGTGGAAGGGCAGAAGCAGCATGGTGCCATACAAATCTGGGTGATACTATTCTCTCACTTCAAAGGAATATTCATCAGTTGATTAGTGTGACTTTTTTAAATGCATTTTGGCAGAGTTTAAGAAAATGTGACCTTGAGGAAAAACGTGTTGCTTTGTTCATGAAGGTTGAATAAGTTAAACAGTCTCACAGCAGAAGGTTTATTAGTAGGTCTTAATCTAGATTGCTGCTGGTGTAGCTCCACTTACATGCAAGCGGATTTAAAAATAGTGCTTTCATGCAGAGTCCAGCTTACTGCAGGGCACTTCATGTGGAGATAGAGACCCTACCTCACTTCGAGTTTCTTCCTTTCTCTCAGCAGAAATTAGAAGCTGAAGGAAGCTGGGATTCTCTTTATGTCTGTGGTCAGGAGGGATGGCCTTCATCTTGTTTAAACGGATGTGGTTGAAAGCAACATTAAAGCTGAGGGTTCTCCTTCCATAATGTAACACTGAGGAGGGTGTGTGATCTTCTTACATCTGTAAATGTGGGTCATAAGTCATAGGCAGTTACATATTACATAAAGAACTGCCAGGTATTCCTCATAGAAAGAGAAAAACAAAAGGGCTTACAGGGATGGATAACACAGCATGAAGGATAGGATTATTTCATGACATTCTTTTATATTATATTATTAACAGACCAAGTTTATTCATATGTCTTATCAAAAGACTTGAACTTCTTTCTCTAAAAATCAGTAGCTTGCTAGGCAGATCTAACTGAATGACTGGTATACAATTGTCAAATTTATGTTCATTCTAGAACCTTAAGGGACAATGAGGAGGCTGCAGAGAAAAAGTGTCATATCTCCCACATCCTATATGTGTCTGGCACTATCAGGAGTTCGCTAGATCTTTGACAGACTTTTAACATTTGTCCGTGCCTTTATCTTATGGAGATTTCCTCCAAGTGCCTCTCTTTTATCAGACTTCCACTATCTGATGTCACTCAGAGGAAGACAGGCTTCCCTTATTACGATAAACAATTATATGATCCAAATTCATTTATGAAGTATCAAGTGTGAGTGTTACAGAGCCTTTCATCAGTTTCAGTCATGTGACCTTTTGCTTGCAGCCCCCATTTTAATGGTGTGCTGTCTCAGGGGAAAAGATAGCAAATCTGAAAAAAAAGTTCTAAAAAAGAGAGCAAATCTTCGTTTTGATTCATGTGTAGTTCCTGGTAGTTGATGATTTTAAATTTCTAACAGAGCAAATTTGCTCAGGCATGTAGATAGTGCTAAGTTACTAATAAGCAATATTTTTACATAACTCTAACACTCACCTACCATTTTACATTGTGATGTCCAAAGCACCAGTTCAAAATGTAAATGTTTTCATTTACCAAAAAAATAAATGTGTATTTAGTATACAGTCTATTCCTACACTCTAGTGAAAGCTAGATAAGTAATAAGTTATTAAAAAGGGCTGTTGATGTATGCTGCTTCATCCCTGCATAGACAGGACATTTATAGAAGAAAAAAGCAGTTTGTGAACAGAAGACAGACTGTATGCCTTTCTGTATAAATTAAAACTGGTGGTACTTGGACTTATTGGTGAATCTACCCATCATTAGGAAGATCAGCTAATGTGGACTTAAAGCAAGGTTCTGTGTGTCAGTTGTGTGGCTTGGTAAAAATTGTGAAATCTAAGTTTGTAGTATTTTTATGAATGTTGACTTAGTAGACCCTTCAATGAGTAATGGGATTGTTCCAGTGCACCATCTCCTCTGCTATGGACCAGACGTAGTTTAGCAGACTGAATTGGATGATGGATCCTTAGATGTGCTTTCAAATTTCTATTATTTCTAACCATGGAAATAAACAGTCTTCTGCAGAAATGGCCTGTAACTATTGAGATTCAGTTGTTCTTGCGATGTTTAGATTGACATGACAGTTATCTTCCCAAGACTACTACGTTTCTCTTAATGTTTCTTCCCAATGTCCTTAGGGTTTCTTTTCCTGTCACTATTGCTCTGGCTGGTTCATTTGAGGCTTGGATGCAAAATTTGGTAGGATTTGTTTTTTGACAATTCAATATAATTTACAGAAAAAACATATAAATACAATACATTTTACTTGCTTTTGTTTATCATCCCTTGATGAAGACTAAGAACTTGTAGCACAAACCTTTAAATATCACAGGTTGGAGAGTGTTGTTAATTTCAAATGATATGTTGGTATGTCATATGTTTTAAGATTGTGTGAAAGGTCATACTGTTAGGATAGATCAGATGTAGTAGTTGTCTAATAAGGCTGACATTTGCATGCTGGTGAGTCTGTCGTTTCAAGCCTAACCAGGTGGGATTACCTAAAATGTAGTTCACCTCAGTAGCATAGTATTTAAAACTCACAATTGTGTAGCAGCTGTACATTTTCTTTCTAGGTTAAGAAGGATTTTTGATGGTGTTCTGTAAACAGCATGGGTAAGGTCAGTAGACATTAACAGACAGAATATATATTTTTAAAACTAATTCACTTAATCTGTTTTTGATCATTCAGTTCTGTTGTCGTTTTTCAGAAAGTTAAAACTGTTCTGGTCTGTACTTCAGAGAAAAGACTCTAGAGCTGATTTATCCTCTAACCAGTCCATTCTTTTTGTTTTATTTTCTCAAAATGCTGCCTCATTTGTTGGAGCTGTCCTGTGGAACGAGCTGTTTCAGAGCTCACTATTTTACGAAAATGTGTTTCTTACACAGCCAAAAACAAGACAGCGTAATTTTCAGCCTGGAAAGACACATTGTCAGTTGAGACGGTGAAAGTAAGGCCTGAAGATCCACTTAGCATGGCTTTGATCATATTAGAGGTTCCTCAGCCCTTCTCATGCTTTCAATTTAAGTCAGATTTTCTTTCCATTCTCCAGTGTATTTACCTCACTGAGCGAAATCATAGATTATCCTAATGCATTAATCATTGGACTGCTGAAAATAATAAAAACTGCAATTTTATCCAGTAACCATTTTATGGTTCCAAACTGGGCAATGTTTTTGGTGTGCTGGATGCTATTTAACAACTCATGAGTGCACAGGAAATGGGACTAAATTTTAAGTGGACAGAGGGTGGTCTTGATGTTGTGTCGATGGTTCTGACCCTAGATTAGTCCAGACAAACTGTACTCTTGTTCCTCCTGTGAAGTGGTTTGAACCCAAACCATTGCTTAACCTTTTTGCCTCTACAAGACTGCTGGGGGAAACATATAGAGAATAGAGAGTGAGTCAGTACATCACACACACACACACACACACATCGGCCCTTCAACTGATAATAAGAAATCAAATAACAGAACATTTTCTTCTTCTTACGTTGTAAAAAATATATATGTGCTAGTGAACTCCAAAGAAATGGTCCAAGAAATGGTGTGTGTGTGTGTGTGTATGTGTGTGTGTGTATGTGTGTTTGTGTGTGAGATGACCCTGGATGAGATGTTCTTTGACAGGTCAGACTGTGTGGTGCTTATGAGGTGCCAGTCTCAGAGTTCATCAACATGTTCCTGAGTTCCTAATGGATTGATGCATCAATGACAGTGAAGTCTTCAATCTTAATCTTCTGCATCCTCACCAGCATTTCTCGACACATCAGCCAATATCTCAAGACATGTTGCCTCAGGGTTACTGAACATGAACTGAGGACCAGTGGAGTGTGTGTGATGGCTGTTGAGTTTGCTCTGAAGTGGAAGGTTCTCCCCCAGCAGCAGAGGTTCAGCCAGAACACACACTTAATCTACATTCAGAGGATATGCACCACCTGCCCTTGGATGGAACTAATGAATTAAAGTATGTCTACTGTGACATTAGAAGCCATTTTATCCAGGACCTATTTTAGATTCCCTCCTGTTTGGTCATTACTGCATGTAAACTTTTTAAAGATAATGACTTGTAGCTTTCTTTTGTGCATAATGTGCCACTGGCAAACAAATGCAACCTTGCAGAATTCAAATGAGAGTTCAGTTTCTTCTGTAAATGTAATTTTTGACATGACTGTCTTTTTTTCTTTAAGTTTAAAGCAAAACACATTTGTTACCATATATGCACAGTAAATGGAGTTATAAAATATCAGTAGGTTGGGAGGAGGGCCACGTCTCAAGGTCTTTGTTTCTAACTTTTTATGTATTCTCATTTTTACTCTCTGTTTTCATATACTATCACATTTTGATGTTCTTATCTCGTTACCACTGCTGCCTCTTAGCCCAATTTCTCTTCATCAGAGGGCATGGTCAGTAGTTAACCAGCAGTTTACTCGAGATTTCAGAGGTGACGGAGCGCTGTTTCTTCCACTGGTGTCAACATTGTTTGAACATTATTGTACAGTTTATCTGGTATCATATGGATTTCTGAGTTCGCATGAAAATGTAATTTAATGTGACTATAACTAATATGCTGGTTCTGTCTAAACAGCTTGGGCAGGTCATTTAATTTACTTGGCTATTTTAAGTTAACAAATGAGACAGGAAGGATTCAGAATATATATTCAGCACATGACTCTTCACAAGGATAATGTGTTGCATTCAGCTGTAATTCAATATAACTTGTGGTGATACAAGCACCAGAGATAAGATAAAAATAAGACTGAAAAGTAAACAGAATATAAAATATAAATAACAATTCAGGCCTTTCAACATCTACAGTACATAATATTGTGAAAGTTAATAGAATTCAGTGCACCTCAGTGTTTAAAGGGCAAGGTCAGACACCACTGTTGAAAACATGTAATATTAAGTCTGGCTCTTTGAATCTATGCTCTGAAACATTAATTGCTCACAATCTGGATACACAACGTTTTATCAACTGGTGCATCATATTGACTGATGGTACTCGACAGATTTAATGAAATTCTCCTTTGAAGTGTGTGCCACTGACAATGTCAAACAGATAGGTCTTGTGTTAGCACTGCCAGACTGACCATATGCTGTATTATTCATTTCTTCAAAACCCTGTGAAGTCCTACTTATGATGATGTTCAACTGTTACAATGAAGTGTTTGGTCATTGTAAATGTCTTTGTGACAGAGTCTCATAGCTTCATGGAAGTTGCATATAAAGCAGTTGCTTGCTTCAGCCTTTCAGAGCATCAGATGAAATTCTTTGTATTCAAAAATGCCAAGCCTGTCTTGTATAAATGCTGTGAAGTCTGCATAGAATAGAGACAGCCAACAAATTCCTGCTTTCTACTCCCAGCACTAGCTTGTCAGTGTCAATCACCCACTTGTGCTGTGGACCTTAAGGTCTACCTCAGGCATGCATGCATGTGAATGGCCTCTGTTCTTCTTCTGTCACTCCATCTGTGCATTCCTCCATATCAAGGCTTAATATATGAAAACATTTGACCAGCAGTAATACCAATTAAAAAAAAAAATCCAACAGCAACTAAAAATTAATTGTATGATGAGAGTGAAACACCCTGCATTAGTTGAAGTTGAACAGTCCATTACTGACTGGTTACTAAATTGGTTATCAGCGGTTGAATATGATTGTCGGTTTTCACCTGTCAGATTTCTGTTAATTGTACAACGTTATGCATTTTCCATCAGCAGTGTGGCACATTTCTAAATGAATTGTGGTGTTTGGGGGGGTCTCTGATCTAGCTGAGTGGTTTGCTCAATAATAGATGAGGTTGGAAGAAACACAAAGAGGCAGTTGGGTCTACTCTAGGTGTGGAAGGAGCAGTGAGGTAATTGGTTAAAAGATATATTGGTTAACTCCAAGGCGGCATGGTGGTGCAGTGGTTAGCACTGTCGCCTCACAGTGAGAAGGTCCTGGGTTCGATCCCCAGGTTGGCAGGTGCCCCCAGGTGCCTTTCTGTGCGGAGATTGCAAGCTCTCCCCTTGTTCGCGTGGGTTTCCTCCGGGTGCTCTGGTTTCCTCCCACTGTCCAAAGGCTTGCAGTAGGTTGATTGGATTGGAAAATTGCCCATAGGTATGAATGGTTGTCTGTCTGTGTGTTGCCCTGTGATGGGTTGGCCTCCTGTCCTGGGTGTACCCTGCCTTAGGCCCACAGTCAGCTGGGATTGGCTCCAGCTTCCCTGTGAAGTGGTTGGAAAATGGATGGATGGTTAACTCCATTTTTTTCCCACCTACTTTGGAACAATGGCAACATTCAGTCCCAGAATATGATTTCAACATGGTCATTTTCCAGATTATGGGAAAACAGGAATTTTGTCTTCATATTAAATGTCTGTTATGGAGAAACCTAGTAGGGGTAGTAGTGAGGTAAGTGCCTCCCCCCACTTCTTCTCTCACTCCATTTATCACTCCCATCAGCCCCTTATCCATCTACCCCTCTTTCTTTCCTCCTGCTCAGACAAGTTTTCTAGTCTCCTCCACCCCCGTGCTTTGATTCTCTGCTTTATGGAACAGATGTCTGGATCTGTACTCGTTCGCTCACACGCCGGCAGGCTTGTGTGTCCGGTCCCTGAGGAAAGAATGCCTTTACACGCATCTATTCTTCCACACGCATGCACACACACACATACACACACACACACACACACACTTACACACATAAAGACAGAGACACACACATCCACACCCACACAGGCACAAGAAGGTCAAACAGTGCTGGGCAGCCTGTGTGATGCCACATCTATGAGAGTAAAAACACAACAGAGCTTCTTGACCAAGGAGAGAGAGTAAGAGAGAGATAGAAAGAGGGAGATTGTGAGAGAAAGAGTGGTTTGATGAGAGGAACAGAAATAAATATGTCAGACATCTTGCCATCTGTACTGGGGCCACTCCAAAGGGACTAATTAGCCGGCTGAGGCAGGTTGAGGCACTCGCTTGAAAACGATGCACTCTTCCGGGGGACTCAGGTGGTGCAGCATGAGTCTCCACTCATCACTGACTCACTCCTGCATGTTTAGGCGGTTTGCTGGAGTCCCCTTTTGCTCCAAACGCCCATTCTTCTGCTGCAAAAAGCTTCATGGTTTTGTATTTTTAACCTTGGCATACAGTAACTTTAATGTCTGTTTCACTTCTGTGTTTAAACTTTCATACAGGCCACTGATGAGTCCTAGGGTCTATTGTTTTACAAGAGTTTCCCAGTTTGTTTGCAGACTGAGTCATAGGCAGGGCCGTCACTAGGGCGATTTCAGGGGGACTTTATGCCCCAAATAAACGGAACATTATTTGTTTGAAACATCTGTAGTTTTCTCACTTTCTTGTCATTGTTTAGCTGTGTGACTGTGTCTCTAAATTTCTAATATACTAAGATAGGTTGTTGGGAACTGGGGAGTTGTTGCTGCTGGTCTAACACTGGCTTTGTCTGCTATGACACTTGGCTAATAAGTAAGCCAGGTCATATAAGACCTGGGTGAGCAGGTAAGAATCTGGTGCTACTTTCTCTGCAAATTAACATTATCTGATTATGTAACATCATAATCAACTTTATGTGACATGATGAAAAGGGGATATGCAATATAATATTAATGTTAACTAGATAATGACCTAGACTTTTCCCTCTAAGGGTGAATTTTAAAACATTGTACAGTGTGAACATGCAAAAGAGATATAATATGAGAAATGTTTTTAAAAAATGTTTTTCATATGTCTCTTCAGTATAACCTTATTTGCCACATAATTTTAACAGTAAGTTAAACGTTCTTAGTGTTGATCATAAGAGTCAAATTAGAACTGACTAATCTTGCATTAAGCCTTAAGTTTTTGTAAAGAAATGTTTAATAAAATCATTACTGAGAACTAGCTAGTAGAAGGATACAAAGAAGCTGAATGAGACTAACAGGGCTGATGGAGCAGGTCTGATGGATCATAGTGGTCAAACAGAAAGTGAGTGGAAGTTGTTTAAGCTTTCAGTCATTGGTAAAACTGAATTGGTAGAAAAGTTATACCATTTTCATTTGTGGGAATAAAGAAAAATTAAGAGAAAGGTTGTTATTTGGGGTGTCAAATATTACTTTAACCTTGACATTTTATCACCTAGGTTAATACTTATCTAAAAGTAACTACAGAGCATAAATCACATTCTTTGTGATAGCACCAGCCAACTGAGGTGGTGCAAATCTATACTGTGTGTGTATCATGTTTAAAAAAATCAAGACAGACATTTTGGGGCCATTTAAAAAAATATTCTGGGGGAGTGTGCACCAGACACCCCTGCTGAAGGCTTAACCTCCCTTTCCATAAATCTACAGCGACAACCCTGGTCATTGGCCTACTACAGGGCCCTATGATTTCTGTGATGCTGAGAAAACAGACAAGCAGTCCATTAAAGTACAGATCTTTAATAACATTTACCCTGCCAATGAATTTCTTAAATTGAGTGTTAATACTGACAGTGATAACTGTCAGCTCTGTGTATGTAATATTGAAAACAACGATCATATATTTTATGTGTGTAATCGCTGTTAAAGGTTCTGGAATTAATTATGTATTTGATTGTCATCCAAAAATATTAACATAAAGAAAATTACTTACAAGGATGTTAATTTTTTCAGAAAGAATGCAGATGCAATTATTTAGTGAAGAATACTTTGTTTTATATTATTCATTCATTCATTGTTTTCACTGAACAACTAAATTTATTTAGTAAATATAACATTTACACAAAGACTACAAAGCCACGTTGCTGTAGCATGTGCAGAATGTGTCTTGGCATTGTTTTGCTATAATACCATTGCCAGGATAAGACATTGGCTTGAAGATAGCATATGTCTCTCTAAAATCCCAATATACACCTCTGTGTCAGCAAAATCTTCACACATAATGCAATTCATTCATGCTGTGGGCACTGATGAACCCCAATACCCTGCTGATGTACCCCAATAAAAACGTTGGCTTTCTCACTTTTTGGTAATAACAGCCTAAATGGTAAATTTCCTCTTTGGCATGACCAACTTGATGTTAAACCATGGACTCATCTGACCACAGGACATATTTACACTCTCTTTTAGTCCATCTGATATGAGCTCAGGCCCAGAGAGCTTAGCTGAATTGATGTATGGCTTTTTCTTTGCATAATAGAGTCTCAAGTTGAACTTCTTATTGTAGCAGCAGCCTGTGTAAAGTGACAATGGCTTTCCAAAATAATCTCATGTCATCGTAGTGATATTTATCACAATAACATGATGGTTTCTCGTATAATACCTTCTGAGATCATGCAAAATTAATAATGGTTTTCAGCCTTGCCCTATCTGGAATGAAAATTCTCTGTATCCCCTATATCGTTTCACAACAATAAGTACTGTAGATGGCAAATTACTTAAGTTATTGCAGTGTTACATTTAGAAATGCACTTTTTGAAAGTAACACTTCCATTTTTTCAAATTTTTAGTTTCAATAGTTTATATAATGTTTTTTTAAATTGTATTATTATTTATATTATTTATTATTATGTAAATCTAAGTTGTGACTAGCCTGCACCCTGTCATTTTGATCAGTCACTTGTATCTCAATGCTAAGTTGATGTAAATAGTATTGAGTATGCCTTATTTGTATGTATATTTGAATATATTAAAAAATAACAGATGTAACAATTAACATAAAACACAGAATACAGATAAAATTATGTTTTTAAATCATCCATTTATTATATAAACAAGCTTACAATTTCTAACATTAGCTAACATTAGCCTTTCCTGTGGTGTTTCTTTTGTGAATAAAGGCAGGTGGGTAACACCACCACTCCTACTGCTTTTCTGTCTTTCTCCAGTTTAGCTAAAGCTGGGTAAACTTTTGTTATATCCAATCCTGCCACGGTGGGTTCACACTTTTTTTCTTTGTCCTTAAATGATGCACACAAAGTTAAAGAGGCTAAAGAAGTTCAACCTTGTAAAGAAACTGTAGCTTGATAAACAGTGAAACATTACATGTTATTGTGTGTTTTACTCACACTTTCTTAGAGTGAAAATAAGTAAAACTTTAGGCCAAGTGGCTCCATTTGATTTCCATAACAAAAGAGCACAGTTCACACAGATTTTCCGACACCGCTTTCTTGTTCATTTTGCCATTCCAACAACAACATTTTCTTATTGAAACTATAGGTTTTTCCCACAATTTTTGCCCTTAATTTCCTCCCATAATTCATTGCTCATAAAGACAGCCACGTGACAGTCTATAACAAAAGTTTGTACATGTCCAATGATCTCTGCTGACCTTAGGTCAGTCATTTAACCAGTCATTTAGAAAAAAGGGCTATGTGTGTTCTTTATACAGTTTAATTGTATGCAAGCATTTTGACAATTTTGCTAAGAAATGGTTGAGGTTGTGAAATGCACACCCACCCAAAACCTTTAATTGTTTGAACTTTTTGTTATTTAAATCATAGGTAGAGAGCAGGTTATTGGGCTTCACTGGTGTTAAAAGAAAGTGCTGAAATGCAGCTTTAGGATAAGCTGAAGAAGAATTTGCATTATTACCCACAATGCTGTAAATTGAAATGGGTCCAGTGGCTCACACTGTACGTGACCTTTACTGTTCTGGGCAGGCATTTTCTTTCATAACCCTATAACATCCATTCCAGCAATTTACACCAGTGGACGTACAGTAGAGATGCATGGCCTGGCCTTAGGGATATGTCAAGTGCTAGATAACCAGCTGCTTAGCATAGAAACAGTAAAACATTTTGGCTGGTTTGTTTTGCCCTTAAACCAAAACATGTCCACTCGTGAAGCTGTGTAGTGTCTCAGACTGCTGGAAAAAAAATGCCCTGACCACTCTGGCCACAGTTTACTCACATCTCGGTGTAATCAATAGGTGCAAGTGCTTTGAGTGCTGCCCAGGCCACATTTGCGGTGTTAGAGTTTCCCATGAATTTCCCATAGTTTGTCTCCCTTGCTACACTTTTCTTTTGCTTTTTGTAGCTGCATTCCTGCCATCATTGATAGAAAAATGAAGATTTTCTAATCTTTGGAAGAGTAGTGTTATCTTATCCAAGAAAAAATTCCAGAGCCTTTATTTCCTACATTCTGGTGGCACAACATTATATGTAACTTGGCTAATGATGTATTAGGCCTTAGAGACAGATGACATTGTTTTTATTGTGTAAGAGTAAAAAGAAGTAAAGAAAGCTCCAGTGTAGTGTATTGAGCCTTTATTTAGAAATCTGAGCGTTTGAAAACTTGACCTAAAATGAATCTAGAGAATATTAAATCAGGGCAAATCAGGAAAGTTGCTGATAATAATAATAATAGTAATCACCATCATCATCATCATCATCACCATCACCATCAGAAGAAGAGGAAGATGCAGAGAAGCCTTTAAGGAAAGATCCTGACAAGACTGAGATGCAGCAGTGGTGGCCTAGTGTTTAGGATGCTGCCCTTGGGACCTGAAGGTTGAGGCCCTGGAACTACTGAGGCACTATCAAGTTACCATCCTGCTACACTGCTTCCTGGGTGCTGTTGATAGCTGCCCACTGCTCCACAAGTGCACATGTGATGGGTTAAATGCAGAGGTCACATTTCGTTGTGGTGCTTGAGTGTGTTCACAATGACAAATAGTCACTTTCAAAAAGAGGTTGAGCATCTATATCAGTGGTTCCCAGGCTTAGTCCTGGAGGCCACACTATTATCCACATTGTAGTGTTTTCCCTGCTTTTACACATTTACTACTGAATTAGTTCCTTATCTGGATTAGTAGTGCTGGGAGCTTGGAAGACTGTGTCTAAGAAAATGTGCAGAACAGAGAAGCTTCCAAGACCAAGATTGTAAACCACTGATCTATAGGCATAAATAATGTGGTGTCAATATAATCCATGACTTTCTTGTCTCCTTTTAATCCAAAAACTGTTTTTTTTTAACACGAGTATGATACTTTTGATCAGTCAAAACGGATTTATTAATGTATAGGTTATTAGTAAAGTACAGGAATTCAGAAAGTCACTATTTACTTATTTAAATATATATAAGTAATATAGGGCCTGTAAATGATTAATATACAGTATTTAATGCCGGGTAGATCTCTTAATTATACAAGACATTTTTGAAGACAATCTTAAATACTCTGTGTACCACTTTGTTGCTGGATCTTCTTCTATTTTTTAAGGTAATCTGTGAAGGACATGGTCAGAGAACCTCCAAAACATTTTACTCCCACCTTAAAACAATATTGTGCATAATTCTCTTTAGGTGTTTTACTTAGTGGTGTCCTTAATTGAATTTAACATGAGTACGCCCACTGTCTGTCAGACTGAAGTGACTGTAACATCCTGATGGTCTCTTTTTACCATCTGAGAAATATTGCCAAACTCCGTCCAACTCTCACCATATCAGATGCTGAGAAATTGGT